>OU779863.1:36722969-37922969 GCA_916999025.1 Orgyia antiqua
GATCCGGCCACGAAAACAAAACAGACTCTGGCCCTGGTAAACACACAACATTTGCATGCTCAGGACTGACGAGAGGATCGCCGAGCTGGAAGAGGAATTAAGCAAGATTCGGTGGGATATTGCTCTACAATATCCTACCGAATCTTGCTTAATTCCTTTAGTCAGAAGTACAGATATTATAGTTATTGACTTACCATCAAGGGCATTGTACTGTCTTTTGGTATCAGTAGAGTGGAACCCAGTAAAGACAGCAGCTTTATCCATTTGTTTTACCATTGCAACCTTAATATCAGAGTTAGTTGGTGAAGCTAACTCGGCACCTATAAAAAATTTTAATGTAGCAATTAAACATTTTTAGTAAACGGTTTGACGCCAGATTTCTGACAGCAGAGGTCACACACTTTCTCACGCACTAATACCTAATAGGTTTTCTGCTTCTAGTTTCTCTTACAGCTCATATGGAAGGAAATATAGCAATGACACGTTTACTGGGTAGATTATTTAGTTAAAAATAATAACATTAGAAAATAAGTATTATAATCAAAGGTTTTTCAAAGACCTTTGATGCTATATGTTACCTTGCAGTTGACAATATTGACGAGCGTCGAACCATGTCATTGGTGATCTATTATATTTTACATAACCGACGCCATCGCGGTAGTGATAATCACACCATAATTTTACAGCGTCTGAAAGAAGTTTATTATTAAACTAGCTAATGCCCGCGGTTTCACCCGCGATTTAAAATAACTTATTTTTTTATTAGCCAGGAAGCAGAACAATTATTAGCAGAACAATTATCATTCTCCTACCCTTATCCCAATCTTTAGGGTTGGCGGAACATGTCTTTTTCTTCTATAGTCTTCTGTCAGCCGTCATATCTGTGTTAACTTCACTTCCTTTCATGACTTCGTTCACACAGTCCACCCATCATTTCTTACCTTCCACATTTATTTGCAGAACTCTCCAACGATATTACTTTCCTCTCGGCTCATTACATGCCCATACCAGGACAGCCGCTCATTTTAAATTTGTCAGTCACTGGCGGCATCACTTTGACACTTCCTTTATACATTCATTTCTTATTGTATCTATTCGCTTGACGCCACACATACAATTTAACATTGGCATCTGCGCAACGTGCATTCGTCTTTCATCCATCACTTTTCTTGCCCAGCATGAGAAAACAATAACAAAATAAATATAAATAGACTTATAATTCCAAAATAAAATAACATAAATATTGAGAAATAAAAGTGTCTTAGAATAATGAAAACGTTCTTACCGATAAATCCCAAAGAACAAAGGAACATAAACCATTTTAAACTGATATCCATCTCGAGATTTTCAACGTCTGGTTTTAAGTAAAATCAGAACAGAACTTGGTATTTATAGTCTGAAACTATCTAAGTGACACTTATTATCTTTATGTTTATTATTTTTTAAGAAGATATTAGAAGGTCATATAGATTATTTAATAAATATAATATACTAGCTGTTGCCCGCGACTTCGTACGCGTGAAATTTACAAATCAATCCTTAACAAACAGCAGTTTACTCTTCTGCTCAATAGATGGCGTTGAACGTTTTTTTATATCGCGCTATCGTTTCGTTCCACACATTAACACTAACAGCCGTATTCACAAACGTTACTGTGAGGTCTCATAGTGGGCATGAACACACAGGGGTAGCAAAATTATTTCACAAACAATACTTAAGTGGTGAAGCGCACTATGCGTTTGATAAACTGAACGCATAGCTAAGTTTTGTCTATGAATACAAAGGCTCGATAAACGGAACGCACTGAGAAGTGTTACCCTTTGCACAGTGCATCAACACTTAAGTAGGTACTTACTTAAGTAAATATTGTTTGTGAATACGGGTGTTATACTCGGCAAAATTATTATTGCGTCATCTCATCATCCGGATTTATAAATTAGTAAGGATAAAATATTAAGCGTAGTTATTTCGTAAAATGACAATATTTTTTTAAATAATATGTTGTGTGGATTCCATACAACATCTTTACTATTATAAAGCAAAGTCATTATTCTTGTATTTATGTCCCTATGTGAGCTTAGTTCTTCAAAATTGCGCAACGGATATTAATGCGGTTTTTTTTTTATAGATAGACTAGCTTCTGCCCGCTGCTTCGCATGCATTAGTGGCCGAATCGAATTTGAAATGAAACGTAAAATGAAAACTGAAATGGGAACTGAAATTAACTGAAATTTTATTTAATAAATATTTTTTTTAATAGTTTATTTAATAAACATTAATTTTTTTTTACCGTATTTCACAAATATTGGCGTTTATTATCTCGTGCGGACTTTTTAGTGAAATAATATATAGCCTATTTTACTTCCCAGACTATTAATTATCTCTATACCAATTCCTCGTCCTCTTTTGAAGTCGGTTAAAATAGAGCAAAACGCAACGAAAACATGCATGGGTTTTCCCAGCATCTAAAGTCATCTTATCAGTTGAGTGAATAGCAAAAAACCCACTGATAACCTTTTCTCCTTCAATAGCACATTTTTAGGATTCCGCACCAAAAGATAAAACGGACAAAACTATGCTTGCCTGAAATTGAGGGTCTTAGCGGATGTCACCTGGCTAGCATGAGTTCTTACGCGCACCTTATATTCCTACCCTACGTATGAGCAAGGCGCGTCTTGGCTATAGGCTCGAATAAATAAGTGACGCCAGAACGGATTATTTTCAGAAACGAATCATAATAATTTAAAGAAAAGACAAAATCCCTATTACTGAGACTTCGCTGTCAGTTCGATCTTCCATCCGTTTTCACCAAGTTGTATCTACAGTTGATGCTACGACAATTAAATAAATCCTCGTCATCATTCTCTTGCCCTTATCCCTCTGGGATCTCGTTATTTAGTATTGTTTAGAGTCGGATGACGAATATATATTACGATAATAACGGTACGGAACCCTTCATGTGCGAGTCCAACACGTACTTGACCGGTTTTTTTTATATTATGAATGCATTTTCGCGCATCGCCCGTCCAGTTGCAGGGGCACATACGAGCTTCATCTAGGATTCCTGGCTGTTTGGCTCCTACATGGCCTGAGTCATCGTATTCAGACTCATGGTAAGCACTAAAAATGTGAAATAGTAAGAATAAAACAAATACGTAAGCAACTAAAGTAATTAATATCATTTTTAATAGATAAAACAAAAATTTAAAATAGAAAATAATTTAAGAATAATGGCAAATGTTAAACAACTAAAGCTTGCAAATAAATGATTGCCTTCGTTAGAATGAAAATAAAGATTAGATAGAGACTTGTAAAATTTTATTACTTTTATATTTCTAGCATAGGTAAATTTAGTCATTAAATATACTATAGACTTGTTTTTAAATCTGGAAAAAAGGATCTGAGGAATATAAATAATAATATCGGGGCCATACACACAATGCTTTTCCCCAATAGCGCTGTTTTGGCTTTATGGAGCTAGTATCTGTTGTTGATGATGATACATCGATTTGGAAAATACTTGGTAGTAAAGAAAATTACATACGTCACTCTTTCTCTCTCGGGCACGAGTCTTCTCCACGGGCTTTCAGAGATAGCAGTCTTATGTTTCTGACTCTGCGCTAGCGAACTCTAGCTAGCCAGAGTGCAGGTGATTGGATGGAGTGCAGGTGATGATGATGAAACTCCTCTGCCTGAAGTTCTAAAAATTGTGCATGTAATAAAATGACATATGACGTTATTCCCGTTAATAGTCTTTTGGTTCGGTTGTAGATTCTGCCTGGTCGTGATCGCAGCATGGTCAAGGTAATTGTTGTTTAGAGAGAGAGAGAAAGACAAGTTAAATTGTAAGCATTTTGGAAAAACATTTCAATTTTATCAAATAGTGCACAAACGCTGATTATGTACACTTGTACACCTAACCTTAGTCTTGTGTAAGGTTTTAGTACGTCTTATGTTATGATAATCGTTATCAGAACCGGTTCATTTCTATCACTTTTTTTAACATCTCCTAAATTAATAAATTAATTTATGGTGGAAAAAGTGACTGCTGCAAGCGGGACTTGAACCCACGACCTCGGAATACCGTTCCGAAGCTTTTTCCATCTGAGCTTATTGCGGTCGTGCTTGTAGCATTCAAATTTACCACCACAACCGTCACTCGATTAAGTTTATATCGTATTTCTACGTACAACGCCATCTATCAAGATTGCTTTGCAACATCTCGACCAACCACCTAGTATTCTTTACTGAATACAATTGGGTTGAAATCTCCTAAATTCTCTGTCTAAATCAATGTTCGTGCGGTTGCTGGAGAAAAAGTAGTACAGCGGCCGTATTATGGGCTATTATTCCCAGGCCGTTTACGCCGTGAAAGGAACTGCCTGGCAAATTCGTATTATGAATTACTATTGCTAGTGTGTCAGTGGTCACGTTACTTCAGGCTGATATCGGCCCGACTTTTGTTTCACTGGCTGGTGTTAAGCGCATTCAATAGAAGCTGCGGCTACATTGTTACGTATAATAAATTGTTTTGGTTTATTTAGAGTAAAATTAAAAGTAAGTATTAGCTACATATTAACGATGGGTGATGAATTGGAGGTGTTTGAACTTTTGGAGAGAGACGATGATGAACAAAACACTAGTCGAATGCGAAATAAGTCAAATATAAATAATAATATTAATATATTATTAAAATAATTATTCATTACAAAAATATCGCCATGTGTATTAAAGTTACTTTCATGCGAATCATCAAACATATATATATATATATATATATATCATATTTTTTTAAAAACCTTAAATGCCCGCTCTAGTATAATGATATGTTCCCGCTATATCAGCTGACAGTTCAAGTGACGGGTGTCGTTCCAAAACTAAATCCCAAAACATAGATGAATTATATAAAATAAAAAAATCTAAATATAAAAATAGATAATAGTACCTATTACCGTTCTTTTCTTTTATGTAATGGTCTAAGTAACTTGTGTTTAGCAAATATATTATATTTTGTAGTATATTAAATACAAAAAAAATTGTAAAATATAACCGTAACTAGCCGATCAACATAATAATTAAGTTTCTGAACGACTCTATCAAAAAGCTTTACACAGTACACACGGCCATAGACACTTAATCCATTAAAAAGTCGGCTAGTTTTATGAATGTCTTATATAGTCTTAATACGAAATAAAAGTCAGGCCCACTGCCCGGAATCTTAGAAGAAACCATAGACAACTATTTTGTGACAGCGGACGTCAGAGGAAATTTGAGGAAACTTAGGTTTTGAAAGGCGTCATGTCTGTCCATGACATTAATTTTAGTGTTGCCATTGTTCAGCACAGACTAATATGTTCTAAACTTTCTGTGATAGGTTTTAAGAGCACAGATTTGATCCATGATTCGAATTTGTAAGTACATATGCGGCGGCCACAAACCGGGAGACGAGGATTGATAGTAGCCTTGGAACCACCTCTGGTTCATAGGGCTCCTCCAAAGAACTAACCTCTCAAACTAAACTAAATTCATTCATCAAATTAAATTCTCCAAAAAATCTAATTATAAAAGGGGTGACGATTTTTGTCTTTGTTTCATACATTGTGATGATTTATTTGGGGTCTTGGGATTGAAGGAGTGCAAACGGCGCAGGGTCTCGAAGTTCGGCGTTTTTTTAAGGAGCCCTATGTGATGTAGTGGAAGAATAAGAGCTTTTTAGAGAACTTTTGTTTCTTTATTCTTTCTGTGACTGTCGCCGTTTGTCAACTTGTCACCTGTGTCGTCACATGGTTGTCACAATTGTATAATTTGCCCTTATTTTAATTAGCAATTTTTTACATCTTATTTGTTTTAATTATAATTTTAGTTATAAGTTGAATGTATCAAGAGTATATTCTGCGAGCATATCTTCTCTCATCAAAACTGCAATATTCCGTATATGTTTTATCATGAAGACGACATGCTGTATTCCTAAATGCAAAAGCAAGCGAAAGAATGTGGCTCTGCACCAATTTCCGATTCGAGAAACAGTCACCAAGAAGTGTATTTAGAGTACCTATTGACTCTGCTCTTTTGAAGGGCCTTTCGGAAGATCAAGTAAGATCGTCATATGTGTGTAACAAACACTTTGGACTACGATTTGTTACGACGCTGGCAATTCTCATATTCTACTATATTCTTAAAAGAGGAAATTGAGACTGACGCATTTGCTACTAGTTATGAATCTCAAGGCCCATCGGCTATTCAGGGTGTCAGTTAGTACCCGGGTTTTCTGCTTTAATTTAATTTATTAAGTCAGCTAGGTAATTTTAAAGTTAACAATTTACTGTTGTAAATTCTGTTTCTGTTTCTGTTGTCCGTATAGTGAAGAATGCAAGTGTCGCCACCCCTTTTTGTTCCTAGGATGCTGTAAAAGTTAGCTAAGGAATATTGTACACATATAACATCCTCTGTCAGAGACGAAAATTTATTGTACGTTATAAAAAATAAAATTGTTATTTTAAATAATCGTCCGCCATTTGTTAACACGAGGCATAAGCACAATCTTGTAATGCATGTAACTCAACTATGTTAATGATAATAAAATAAATCTTTGGAGTAAGTAGTTCTGGGGCAATACATATTGTTTAGTTTTTAAAAGTATATTGGCTTGCTCTGACCTTGATAATAAGTGTACCTATTTAATATTTATTTTTATAAGTGTATTTTCGTAGATATGTTCATTCTGTTTTGTCATTTACAATAAAATAATTCGGTAAGCACATAGTTGTAATTTTATTTTTGCATCTAAATAATTATCTATTGTGTAAAATATGTGGCTACATAGCTATAACATGTGGTCTAAGCATGTTAATATCTAACATGGCATCTTATTACGGCTGTGAACTCAGTTGACAGAAGGTTGACAGTTGAGCAGTCAAATGACAATCAAATGACAGTCAAATGACAGTTGTCAGAATGCAAAATACCCCTCCTCTATAATTTACCCGTTCTTCTAAGTTTCCCTTCTGATACGTAGTATCTTCTATCTATTCTGTGGTCAGGCCGTTTGCCGCCGTCAACAGAATCGCCTGGAACTTGCATGATATTTTGAAAGCTCATGATACGCCTGCAGGACTTCGCTTTATGGCGTTTAGTGGAGAGATCTATGGCTAGCAAGATGAAGAAAGGCTGATACAGCATGTACAGCCCCTCGCAAGGGGCCGCTCCGGACCATGGCCCCCTAGCGTAAACACGCCTCTGATAATAACAATTTACAATTCGTGATTCATTGAAATTGTTTCTTTAAATGAGATTGATTAAATGAAGATTAAGTTTTAGATTAAGTAGAATATTAAGGAATCAGCGCAGCTTGGGACAGAAAAAGATTTTTGTTGGAAATGGTGATAAATATTGCTTTTTTTCTGCCAAGGCTGGGCCGTCCAGTGATTTTACACTGCACTTTCTAGCTGCCCTTTGCATTTGGATTGTAATCGCACATTACATCAGTTGGAGTAGGTACAGTCATTTACCTATCCCTGGCTATAAAACTGTATTTCAATTTTGAATGGGCAATGGTAAAAAATAAAACAACAATGTAAAAAGTATTCTTATTATCAAAGTTAAAAAACAGAATATGATTGAAAAATGTAGCCAAGCTATCTAATTTTATTTCATTTTAATAAACATTTTTTGGTAGACAAATGCTCTAGCTTTTCAATACTTGAACATTATTTGTAATTAGGTAATTTCGCATGATTTTGCCTAATTTCATTCAGTTCAATATAGTAGTGAGTACTATCACAAATTGAGGGGACATTTGGTTCCTTTTCGCAAATAAATGTATGAATATATTCACATTTTAAATCGTTAAGTAAGCCTACTCTGTTTACGGAACCACAGCTTTCTCCTCCGTGGGCATTATTTGGTTCTTTATCAGCGAATTTATCGAATCCGGCTTCTTTAATAGACTGATCTGTAATATAATTATTGGGTGTAAGTGATTTGTAACATAAACATATAAATCTAAAACACCTTATTTATATTCGTATTGACAAAGTACAATGTACCTGTCCAATTATAAACTTACCATGTACTGTCGTCCATTTTGCGTTGTCTCCCCAATAGTTGAAACCAATAAAGGCGTGTTCTTTCCAAAAATTTCCAGCAATGCTTTTGCTGGGATATTTAAGAAAAATGTCAACCAAAACTTTTGATTCTGTTTCACTATTTATAATGGCAAGATGGCCACCTTCGGCGGAACAAACGAAGTTAGCTTGATAGAAATCCCTTGGTTCCGTGTGAAATTTATAACATTTATTAGTGCGAGTATCAAGTTGATATTCTGCAAAATTCGATGAAAATAAATTATTATGAACATTCATTATGAAAATGCAATTTATGCTTAAGCATGTGGTCAATAGCACAAGAAGTATTGCGACATTAAGAAGGTAAAGACGCGGCTTTTTCTTCTGCTTTGTTATGAGCACTTAATATATTATGTTTGTGAATTTATATGTATTACCCTTAATAGGTATGACCTTTTACTTTGACCAATGAACCCACAATTAGAGTTGAAATCCCCCTGGATTTCACATTGATTTGATTTTTTATAGATGGATATTCCGGACTGGTTACGTCAGATGCAACTACCATTTATATAAATGGCCGCTGATTGACTCTCCTGTGTGCGACTGTGAAGCACCTGATCAAACAATGCAGCACATCGTTATGGTCCGGGAGCCAGGTACATTTTTGGTCAATGATTAAAGAAGAAATTTAAAGAATAAAGAATAAATAAAGAATATTAAAGAAGAATAAAGATGAAGAGTATGTATATGCTTCTATCACTTTCTTTTTTGGTAAACCATACCAAATATGTGTGATAGTCGCTGCAACTTTATGTAAAGAAAACCGAAAACAACGGGATTTTCGGATGGTCATATATCTTTTAGTTAATATGTTATGAAAAAAAGAAAGAGATACAGGCATAGATATCCTCTTTATCTATGATATAGCGTAAAAACAATTAAAATCGGTTTAACTTTCGCAAAGAAAAACGAGGAGTACGATACCCATATTTTTGTATGGAGCTTAATTTGGTATCGAGCCCTCTTAAGTACTACTAAGCGAGTATGACAGTTCTTATTCATAGGCTACTAGATAAATTGTTTTAAAATAAATAATTTCTCATTAGTCATAGTAGGTTTTGTTCTCCATGTTTGGGAGGCTGCCACTGCCCAACCCACCCACGGAGTCGCAGCTGACTGTCGCGAGTGTTTATAGTATTAGTCCCTCATGCATTTCTCGAATTTTTGATTGGGAGGGACTTGATCATGAAAATCTGTCAGTGGCTTCCGGACCATTAACGACTGTCTAATGCTAACTACAGCTGGTGCTGACTGGCTCCACCTTTCACTAACTTTCACAGGACGGCATACAAAATGATGACGATGGTCATGGCCACGTAACGACCAGCATTCATCTGTATAAAAGACCCATGTATAATTAGTGATAAGCAATATTTTATTTACCTGAATCCAGAGTGCCGCATTCATTGACATCAACTGTAGAATTTCCTCTAAAGCAAATAAAAGGTTTTGGGTCATCACATTGGACATCTAACATATCACCATCAGGATTTATAGCAATACATCGTTCTAAGCCCTTTTTGTTATCAGGTTCTCCCTCAGCCCACGTATGGGGGATATTAGACAATGGTGTTCCTGTAAAATTATTTACTTATAGAAGATATATGCATAAGACATTAGAGTCAGTTTATTTTGGTGGCATAAAATGCTTGTGATTCGTAAAAGTGGCGGACAGCTAAAATTACGTTATTATAAGGTTTTTTCAAACATTTGATTCGAGATTCGTCGACCGTCTCTAGCAGATTGTGTCCGTAAATGGGAAGAAATGTGACAGTGTGATGTATTTTCAAAGTATTACATGGATAATTAATATCAAGCAACTCACCATCCAGGGAATAGAACTGTCCTTTTGTTAAAGTTGAGTGGAATCCAGAGAAAACTTCGCCGTGGGTTATTAGGTTTACCATTGCAGCCTTAATGTCAGGGTTCGTTGGTGAAGCTAACTTAGCACCTGAAAAAGTATATATGCGGTATTTTTTACCATGGGTATAAGAAATATTGAAAAATGTTAACGAAAACGAAATGATTATAGATGAAAATATAGAATAGATCAGAGAGTACAGTAATAAAAAAATACATTGGTTAACGGTTAGGAAAAATTGAATAATCAGATATGACTCACGTAATTATAAGAACTGAACTTAACAATTTATGAATAAAAATATGATTTCGTCCTAAAAATGATATAATATATCTGAAGGTTTTCTTCAATGAATTTGTAATTAAATTACCTTGAAGTTCACAGTAGAAACGAGCATCATTCCATGTCATCGGTATTTCATTATATTTAAACCATCCTACACCATAGTAGTTATAATCGCATCTGAATTTTACGGCATCTGAAAATAAACTATTGTTTATTTGCAAAATCTGTATCCTCCATTTAGAAAGTGAATACCCTCGGAATAAGTGCCTCCTCCACTTCAGAAGGGTATTTAGTCTACTATGTCACGCTGAATAGGCATTTTGGCACACGGTTTGATTTTAAGTTTTCCGTCTCTCACAAAAGATGTTACTTGTTTAGGGTTACTCACTTAACTAGTTTTGACTGTATACTTGGAAAAAAATAGGACAGTGCTGCGCTACTGAGTCAGAATACTTCCAGAATACTTTCTTAATCTGAAACCACACGAACTAAATCTATCTATACGAAAATCTAGTAATTCTTGTAAAAAGTTTTAACTTCATAGTTACATATTAAGATATTAAAGATTTCTTAAGATGTTTTTTATCTATATTAGGTTTTATAAAGCAAAGAGATAACCTTTAAACTTTTTCTCTTGGATTTTGCAAGAAAGTAGATAAGTATCTATCGTGATTCTATGGAATTTTAATACTAACTTTTACATTAAGGAGGATTTATGATTTAGAACAAGTTATCGCCAGACGATCTAAAAAGAACGTTTTATTTTATTAAAGTGAACCTCCTTCGCAAAGTAATAATTAAATCATACTACAAACAGGGAATGTAAACCGCTACACCGACTTTCTTCACTTGAGGATTTGGTCTACTTATGCAAAGCTTACAAGGCGTGCAATCAGCCGTCAAACCCGGGACCAGGTGACCACCTGGCGGGCGCGTGGCGGGTCCTGCCGCACCAGTCGTGGCAGGGGGCTACATTAGGATGGCGGGGGGACCTGACGCTTCCCACGTAAAGAAAGGGGGCCACCCTTGCTAGGTCATGGTAAGGCTCAAGGCACCACCATGGCCCGGTATGGCAGACGGAGGAAAGAAAAAGCTTACCAGGCGTGGTGGAAAAAGACTGAATTTCTATGTCATTTCCATTAAAAAAAATCCTTAGCTTTCTCCTAGCATAAGAGGAAATATGAAGACACTTGTATTCTAAATCTAGCACCAGTGAAGTTATTATTATTAGGTACTTACCAAGAACCCCAATAAAACAAAGCAGCACAAAATATTTTAAACTAGTATCCATCTTAAGCGTTTGAACGTCTTAATATGTGGAAAGTCCCTTATATATATGTGTATTTATCATGTTTGTTTTTAAACATGATGCAATAATGGGTCAAAAGGATCATTATAACAAATATGCCTAGTGATATAAAAATCTAGTAATATGACTCGGCTTTGAGTGTTAATAATTTTTCCTGTACTTTGTATATGGTTAATATGGTCTTAGTAGAAAGGTTGTTTTAAGAGGAATTATCTTATTTATTTATTTATTTATAATTCACAAAATCCACAGCTCTTAAATATTACATAATTTTGAAAACCATTATTCACATTACACTTACAGCCAATTACGGATTTATAATTTATTTATAAAACTTTTGCAGTAGTCAGATAGATATAAAATTAATAAATTTGAAAAATAACATAATAATAATTAGCAATTTGTTGGTTAAACATTAAATAAAATTAAATTAATTTAAATAAAATTATTAATTACATTTATTAAATATTTTGTCATGCCTAACATCCCCTCAGTATATCTGTGTGATTGTGTGTTTGTGTGTGTGCCTGTGTGTGTGTGTGTGTGAGTGTTAAGCAATAACATTAAGATTAACAATCCAAAGATCCGAAGAGTTCCTAGTGATCATCATTGATCATTGAGTTGTCGTTCTTTTAAATTATTGCATTGTTATCGGTCCTTGTTAGGTGTGCAAAATTTCAGATCAATCCGTCTACTGCAAGTGCCTAAAAATCGCTTTCGAAGATTACGTTACATAGATTAATACATTGATAGATACATACTGAACTTATAAAAAGCGTGTTAAAATCGGTCTGTGTGACCTAATTTCTTTTTCCCACCCAATCCAATTAAAATCAGAAAAAAATCACAGGTTCTGTTGAAGATCTAGGTGACAGGAAATTAAACAGCGCACAAGGAGTATATAAGCTGTATTTCTTTAACCAAGGTTCGTTACAAAGTTGGTAGTTGACTTAAAACAAAACTATCAGTCTTCTGAACGCCTGTAACTATAATAATGGCAATAATACGTTGTAGACTTTGTTCTTAGTGTTACGAAAAGGCGCTATAAAAATTTCTTTACTTTGCTTTTTTTTCGTAATTTAGAAATACCTTATTTAAAAGTAGTTTATGTAGTATCTGTATAGTTGTAGTATTCTGGTACCCATATGAAATGAAATGAAATGAAATGAAATGAAAAATCATTTAATCAAGTAGACATAATTTTTTATAAATATTTGTGCTTTTGACGTGTCCAATTTTTTTTCCCTACCACCAGTTCAGGACGCAATCTACTGAGAAGAACCGGCGTAAGAAACTCAGCAGAGCTTTTAATCAAATCAATATTTTTAAATTAAATGTCAATTATACTTACAATGCTAATAACTTTACAATATAGAATATGTATTGCTCCAGAGCAACCTACTCCCAAGCTTTATCATCTTTAATATAATCAGAAATTTTATAATACGCCTTTTTATATAATTTAGTTTCAACGATTTTTTTTAATTTAGAATTATTTAACTCCCTTACATCAATAGGGAGTTTAATAAAAAATCGACAACACAATGACCCTTAAAAGAGTTATATATTTTATAGTCATAACACAAGTATTTAAGCAAAGCTTGGGACCAGAGGACGTTGTGTGAAATGCCCATGACTATTTATTTATTTATTACTTATTTATTTTACATACGTACGAAGTTAGTGAGCATTGTCAATAATCACAAATTAGAGGAAAGTTTGGTTCTTTTTCGCAAATAAACGTGTTAGTAAATTGTCAATTTAAAGTCGTAAGTAGGCCTTCATTGTTAACTGCACCACATCGATTATAATTTAAATAAACGTCTTTTTTAACAAATTTACTGAACCCAGCTTCTTGAAGTGTCTGGTCTGAAATAATATAAAATACCGTCAGATTGACATTAATAATAAAAAATAAATTAAAAAGCAAAAGTAGAGTAGGTACGAGAAGAACTAGCACACTAATGGTTTCGTACCGTTATCATTTTATTATTCATCTGATATTGACTTCGTACACGGAATTAAAAAAGAAAATCTCATTTTTTACAACAATTTTTACTGATGCTTCGCGGACAGCGTGATGTTATATATAGCATATAGCTCTTTTCGATTAATGTAGGTACTATTCAAAGCGAAAAGAATTTTTTAAATCGGACCAGTTGCTGAGATTAGCACACTCAAACCAACAAACTCTTCAGATATATGTAATCATTAGTATAGAAGCATAGATTACTTTTTCCGTAAGTATATTTATTTAATTCTCTTATTATTATTTTTAGTATTTGTCCTTATAATATTATGTAACCACTAGCTGTTGCCGGCGACTCTGTCGGCGTGGAATTTGGATTTTTTTTTTTGGCAATAAAAGGTAGCCTATGTCTTTTCTCAGGGTCTAAAGATTATCTGTGCCTTTCATCGAAATCGGTTTAGAGGCTTAAGCGGGAAAGCGTAACAGACAGACAGAGTTACTTTCGCATTTATAATATTAGTAGAGATCATGCCATTATCATGTCTTATTTTTTTCATTCTTTGGTCAAAATGAAAAAAAAAATTCAGCACTCTAGCTGTCACCGTTCCAGAGATACAGTATGGTGCCGACGTGGAAGAGCGATGCCTCAGGAATAAGGTCCCATTATACCTTTTGGTAAGGAACCATATAAAAAAAAATCCTACCATGTATTGTCATCCACTGATCATTCTCTGTCCAAGATTCAAAACCAATAAAGGATTCATCATTGCGGAAACCAGGGCGGTAATAACTTCCATGGACCGCTCCTACCACTTTAGATTCCTCTGCATTGTTTATTATAGCAAGATGGCCACCCTCAGCGGAACATATGTAGTTAGCACGAGTAAAATTCTTTGCATTTTTATGAATTTTGTAACACTTATTTGTTACATTACTAAGTTTATATTCTGCAACAATTTAATTATACAGCAATCGATTTAATATAAATGGTCTTATTCATAATGACTTATCGGAGGTTTAAAGGGAGATTTTATCGGAGGGATAATAAACATTTTAGCATAACTATTATGAATAACAAGTTTGACAATTTTCGCGAACCGATTTTAGCGAACTTTGAAACCTCCGATAAGTAATTATGAATAAGACCGTAAATTTAAAAAACATATATAAAGGATGTTTAAAGGTACTTGATTTTTTGTAAATTATTGCTTTAACCATTTATTCATTAAAACAGATCATAATTATTATATGAAATAATACAAAATAAATAAATTATATCTGCTTATGTTAATAAAACATTCATATCGAATATTGATGACCAAATAAAATAAAGAAAGAAAAACCAATATTATACGGCCAAACAACCTTATAGAGCCCAATACACCTTAAAGAGAGGTTGCCCCATTACTCTGGGCCTGACCTGTGGGAGACAATAGCCCCCTCCCATTGGGCCAACGAGGCCACCCACTACATTAGTCGTGGTATGTACCCTGACCCGCCACGCGTGGCCTCCTCTACGGGTAGGGGCATCCGCTGTACCCGGGACACTGCGAAGGGGTAAAAGGCCACAAGAGTGCTCTGCAGGGCCTCTCACTTATCCGCCATCGGAATAATAAGTACCTATTCATTCATATTTTAATTACCTGAATCCGTAGTGCCGCATTCATTGAGATGAACTGTTAATTTTTTTCTATGACATACAAATGGTTTTAGATCCTCGCATTTGACATCTGACATGTCACCGCCAGCATTTAGGGCAATACATTTTTCTAAGCCCTCTTTATTATCAGGTTCTGATTTAGCCCACTTATGGGAAGTATTGGATAGCAGTGTACCTGTAAAATTTTAATTATTTACTATATCTTCTATTTTTTAAAACTCTCGTGTCACAATGTTCGTTCCCATACTCTTTCGAAACGACTTGACCGATTCTTGTTTTTTTTTTATGTATATTCAGTAATTCTGAGAATCGGGGAAAACAAAGAAAGAAAGAAAGTTTTTATTTCTCCCCCATGGGGACACAACAAAGTACATAATATTACAACTAAACATAGAGGCAAAGTAAAAATAAACGAAAAATAAAAAGAACGACAAGATAAAAATAAGACGATGAGTATACATAAACTGACAGAATAATAAATGCCAATGTGTCCCACCCATAGGAGAAAAAAGGGACGTTGCTCAGCTTAATGTTGCGGTTTTTACACCGCAACGCTGATTTTCAGCAAAGCCCCTTCAGTGACGCCCAACGATCCGCCCGAGTCCACATATCTTCTTACTATTTCTTTTTCATACCCCTAAGTGATAAGGGTTGTCCACACCTAAATTGTATATGGCAAAACAACGTTTGACGGGTCAGCTAGTTATAATCAAAAACATTTAAAATTTAACTTACTTTAGTTGTATATAATGGGATAGAGATATCTAAAATTTTTAATAGTTTTGAACCACTGAATACTGCAAAATTGATTCCGCACGCAGCGATCAACGCACACTGAACATCTGCGCCTTTCTCTAACGGAGGTTCCAGATGCGTTTATTCTTTAACAAAAATCTCGTAGTACGTACGGTATCTATTGCGGTTATCTTTGTTTTGAACTCACCATCGAGGGCATAGAATTGTCCTTTAGTATTAGTTGAATGGAACCCAGTAAAGACATCACCTCTTGTTGGTAGGGTCAACATTGCAGCCTTTATGTCCAAGTTAGTTGGTGAAGCTAACTTAGCACCTGGTAAAATAAGTTCAAAAATATAAACAAATAAATATTTATGGAGATTCCACTCGACGTCCTCTGATCCCCAGCTACTGCTGTGGTTGTGTTATTTGTACCAGAATACCTACTACTTTTTTTTTATAAATACAAACTTTTAATACATAGAAACACCAAGACGCAGTACAAACATTTTTATGGATAATAATTATAAATATCACACAAATGGTAAAGAAGAAGACCGAAGTAAACATGGAAGTTCGAGTTGATTTTCGAGTAATTGCTATTATTAAAATGATAACGGTACGGATCAAAATAAAGGGATAAGGACAGGAGAATGATGATGATGAGTATTTGTTGCTGTAGCATCAACTGAGAGCTATCACTGTTCCAGAGTTGAAGTAAGAGACAGTCAATCGGTCAGCGATGTTTCAGTAACAGGGTCTCGCCTTACCTTTATGCGGAACCCCTTAAAAGGTTGTTAGTATGGGAGAAATCTAAACTAATTCTACTGGATCCATTTGGTGACATCATAATCATTTATCATAGTTGAAGAAACAGCCAATAGGTCGGTATAATAAAAATAAATACCTTGGATCTGGCAATGTAAGCGAGCATCATTCCAAGTCATCGGTATTTCATTATATTTAAACCATCCTACTTTAAATTGTTTATAATCACACCAAAATTTTACTGCATCTGAAGAGAAATCAATAATTTTATAGTAATTAATTTTTCTGAGTTATACTTTGGAGAGTTCTGCAAAATTATTATAATTAAACATCATGGGTGTGGAATTAAGAAAATATTCCCCTTTCTTGTAACATTTTTCACTGATGCTTTGCTTCTATTGTATTATTATATTATATGGTCGCAGCGTGATGTCATATACCCTTCCTCGATTAATATACTTTCTAACACTGAAAGAATTTTTGAAATCAAACCTGTGGTTCCTAAGATCAGGACTTCATACAAACAAACAAACTCTTCAGCTTTAAACATTTGTATAGATTTCACAGTTGATGTTATTTAATTTTCTACTTTATACTTATGGCCCAGTCATTTAGTATTTTTGCACGGAAAGTTTTCCGGAAGTTTTGAAAACTGGTAATTTTATAGATTTTGATGAGCTCTTTCCAAATTTCAACTTTGCCACCTCGTATGTTGCACGTTTTCGCCGCCATATTGAAAAAATGGCGCCCAAAATCAGTTTTAATAACTCCTTTCCGACGCATTTTACAGGAAAACATATTTATGCAAAATAAAAGTAGAGAAAATTTCCTACAATTATGTCATAATTTTAGGGATTATTGATTTTAGGGAAAAAAATTATGAAATAACTGTAGGAAATTTTTTCTACTTTTATTTTCTGTAAATATGTTTTCCTGTCAAATGCGTCAGAAAGGAGTTATTATCAAAAAACTAATTTTGGGCGCCCTTTTTTCAATATGGCGGCGCAAACGTGCAACATACGAGGTGGCAAAGTTGAAATTTGGAAAGAGCTCATCAAAATGTATAAAATTACCAGTTTTCAAAACTTCCGGAAAACTTTCCACGTGACCCTTTATTTATTCCACCAAATGACTGAATCATTATGCGAGTTCTCGAAAATTATTAGGTTTTACGATGCGTGTTAACATAACTAACGGGCATAACTAGGAAAACCATCACAAAAAGTGTTAAAAAGCAAAGATTGCACAATTGCAGATCAATCTGATCACTGCCAGTTAATGAAAATCTTTTTAAAAGATTCTGTTACACAGATGAATGCATTGATGGATACACATCAAGCTATAATAATATAATAATGATATATAATATATGCAATAATGACATAATACTACGAGTAAATAATCTACTTAGTTTAAAAACTAAAAAACACGCTTGAAGATCCCAAATATTTTTTTAAATTATTGCATTGTCCTTGATATATGTGCAAATTTTCAAAACAATCGAATTACTGCAAGTGGGTTAGAATCACTTTCAAAGATACATTGATAGATACATACCGAATTTATATATCGTGTTAAAAATACTGTTTCTTACCGAGAGATCCTACACAATACAGGAATACAATATATTTTAAAACGATATTCATTTTGATTTCTATATCAAAATGAATTTCTTTATACGTCTTATATAGTTCGAAGCCCAAACACAACTATTTGTTACGTCCTTGGTACTTTACGTATTTATTTTATATTATTATTATTATCCTTTCCTTATTCTTACGTTATTATAAAAATTAGTTAAGTACGAATTGGACTCGCACTCGAAGGGTTTCATATCGTTATTATTATAAATCATATCTAATACTCATTAAACTAACTCGATAACTCTATCGGAGGTTTAAATTTTCGCTAAAATCGGTTCGCGAAAATTGTCAAAACTTGTTATTCATAGTAGTCTTTTTACGATAAAACGTATATTTATTTATCTCTCCGATAAAATCTCCGTTTAAACCTTCGATAAGTCATTATGAATAAGTCCATATATTTATAGTCTATACTAATATTATATAGCGGAAGAGTTTGTTTGTTTGTTTGAACGCGCTAATCTCAGTAACCACTGGTCCGGTTTGAAAAATTCTTTCAGTGTTTGATAGTAAATTTATCGATGAAGGCTATAGGCTATATACATTACGCTGTGACTAATAGGAGCGAAGCAGTAGTTAAAAATGTTGCAAAAGTAGGGAAATTTACTAAATTCTACGCGTATGGAGTCGCGGGCAAAAGCTAGTTTGTAATTATATCCCGAAATTAAATAACGGGGTAATAAATAAGTACCTAGTATTTGTTGTTTTAGCCTCAACTGATAACATACGCTTTGAAATTTTCAGCTCTCTATCACCGTACCAGAGATACATTCTAGTGACAGACGGACGGACGGCGAACTTTTAGTTATAGAGTCACGTTCTATCTTTTGACATGGAACCCCACAAAACCGGCTTATTACGAGTTGAGCTCACGCACGAAGTCAGTCATCACAATCATTATAATATTAACATCATCATTAAAAAGATCGTCGTCAATAGATCGATCATCATCAACATCATCATAATTTTAACTTAACGTCATAATCAATTCTTCATACGCATACCATCAATTCAAACTAAAACATTAGTTGTATCGTCCTTTGGGAGCTGTCGTCGCCGTCATATCCCAATGTTTATTATTCTTTTTAAAGCGGCAGCAGTACCCAACACATTATCTTATCTTCTACGAACATTTCAACCGTCTACTCACTACCGTTCATAACATACTCGTGTTTATTTAATAGCCTGGTGACAGACTATGGTTTACAGACTTTACAATAGTGTCCCATTTTAACCTTTCGTACGGAATCCCAACAATTTATTCCTGTTACGACACTGGTAACGCATAAGATATTTTCTTGTAATGTAAGAAAAACAGGAAAATATTCACCAATACACAGTAGTATTAATATTGTTCTGTGGTTTTTACCGTTAGATAAAGTGGTTGTTGAGAAAAGTGTGTACAATTTATTAAGATTGTTTGTATGTAGAAAACAAAGAAAAAAGAAGAAAGGAAAGAAAGAACAAAAAGAAAAGAGCCAAAAGAAAGAAAAATATACCTATATGCGAGAACACACATATACAACAGCATAATTTTACTAGGAAAATTAAATAGTAATAAATCTACTATATAAAAATAAGTCGGATTTTCCTTCCTGACGCTATAACTCCAGAACGCACGAACCGATTTCCACGGTTTTGCATTCGTTGGAAAGGTCTCGGGCTCCATGAGGTTTATAGTTCATTTTTTTTTAAACTTTTTTTTGGTATGGCAAAACAACGTTTGCCGGGCCAGCTAGTCTACTATATAAAAATAAGTCGGGTTTTCCTTCCTGACGCTATAACTCCAGAACGCACGAACCGATTTCCACGGTTTTGCATTCGTTGGAAAGGTCTCGGGCTCCATGAGGTTTATAGTTCATTTTTTTTTAAACTTTTTTTTGGTATGGCAAAACAACGTTTGCCGGGCCAGCTAGTCTACTATATAAAAATAAGTCGGGTTTTCCTTCCTGACGCTATAACTCCAGAACGCACGAACCGATTTCCACGATTTTGCATTCGTTGGGAAGGTCTCGGGCTCCATGAGGTTTATAGTTCATTTTTTTTTAAACTTTTTTTTGGTATGGCAAAACAACGTTTGCCGGGCCAGCTAGTCTACTATATAAAAATAAGTCGGGTTTTCCTTCCTGACGCTATAACTCCAGAACGCACGAACCGATTTCCACGATTATGCATTCGTTGGAAAGGTCTCGGGCTCCATGAGGTTTATAGTTCATTTTATTTTAATCTTTTTTTTGGTATGACAAAACAACGTTTGCCGGGCCAGCTAGTCTACTATATAAAAATAAGTCGGGTTTTCCTTCCTGACGCTATAACTCCAGAACGCACGAACCGATTTCCACGGTTTTGCATTCGTTGGAAAGGTCTCGGGCTCCATGAGGTTTATAGTTCATTGTTTTTTAATTTTTTTTTTAACTTTTTTTTGGTATGGCAAAACAACGTTTGCCGGGCCAGCTAGTCTACTATATAAAAATAAGTCGGGTTTTCCTTCCTGACGCTATAACTCCAGAACGCACGAACCGATTTCCACGGTTTTGCATTCGTTGGAAAGGTCTCGGGCTCCGTGAGGTTTATAGTTAATTTTTTTGAAATTTTTTTTTTTAACTTTTTTTGTTATGGCAAAACAACGTTTGCCGGGCCAGTTAGTAAATGATAAATAAATAATTATTTTATTTCTCCTCACGGGTAATATAGAACAATAAATATTCACAAAGATATAACAATAACAATACATAAAACAATATGAAAAACTTATCATCATATGCATGGAGCTGGTGTCTGAAATAGGCTGGGCTTGTCTCACAGATCACCAGGATCCGCGCTCACTTATAATCATCAAATTACAGTTACAAGTATACAAATCAAAATAAAATATATAATATATTCTTTACTGCACACTATAATGATTTACAAATCTTACTTATACACTTGAGAGAATTCCAATAAACTTCCTACTTCATATTCAAAATTTTTTTTAGTAACTGATAGGTATATCAGTATTTTACAGTTAGTGTTTGTTTAGACAGTTAGTTATAGTGGCACTTAATATGAAAATAAGTATGCAAAAATGTCTATATCGGAGGTATAGGTAACACAGAGCTATCTCCCATATTATATACTAGTTGTTGCCCTCGACTCCGTCCGCGTAGAATTTAGGAAATTTTCCCCGTTTTTGCAACATTTTTAACTACTGCTTGAGAGAGAGTATTATAAACGTAAGAGTAAACAAAAATAATCAGAATGAACGAACTGCTAAGCTATCAGGAGTTACACGTGTTATTGTGAGTCAACCATAAAATATAGATATGTGCTGTTTCGGGATATTTTTTAGACAATTTTATGTAGAATATTTTCGTCATACATGATTTCTATGTAACTTTAACCATTAAGCACTTTAACTGCACACGCGACGGAAGCTTAAAAAATGGAGCACCTTTTCCCGTTTTCCCAACATTTCCCTTCACTACTCTGCTCCTATTGATTGTAGCGTGATGAAAAGTATACTATAACCTGCCCAGGAGTATGAAGAATAATTGTACCAGGTTTCGTTAAAATCCGTCGAGTAGTTTTTGTTTCTATAAGGAACATACAGACGGACAGACAGACAGACAGACAGACAGACAGACAGACAAAAATTTTACTGATTGCATTTTTGGCATCAGTATCGATCACTAATCACCCCCTGATAGTTATTTTGAAAATATATTTCATGTACAGAATTGACCTCTCTACAGATTTATTATAAGTATAGATATTGAAAGTCAAGATATTTTTATTATCAGAACTAAATAAAACATTCAATATCAGTATAAAATAAGTGAACTGTGAACTATAAATTTAATAAAAGAATAATAAATTATGATAACGGCTGGTGTAGTGGAATATTGACACAATGGGCAATAATCAGACGGAGAAATAAAACCTAATTTGTATAGAATAAATAAATGGGAGCTGAAACCTAAGTCCTCAAAAACAAATAAAAATTGCTATTCTGTTTATGAAACAGGAAACCACAGTTAGCTGCCTGTGTGGTAACGGATCACCAACAACTTTTTTCCTTCTCAGGGTGCTGCAAAAGCTAGCCAAGGAATATTGTACACAAATAACATCATCTCTGGGAGACAGAAACCTCTAAAATAAACCCTGTACCAATACGCTCAAACAGAGCAGCATAGCAGACCGTAATCCCTTCCAAAGTGGAGGAAGTCCGTGCCCAAGAGTAAAACGTTAATGGCTAATGGCTATGGCGCGATAATATGGTGCGATATTTGCATATTGTTTCTTGTATCGCATAGTATAATAATAATACTAAAATGCCAACATTTAAGTATGCTACAAGTCATGCAAAACTGAGACGCGTGTAGAAATTATCTGAAATTATTTTTATAACCTCTAGACCTATTATTTAAACATTTTTAATCTTTACTAATATTATAAAGCTGAAGATGTTGTTTGTTTGTTTAAACGCGTTAGTTTCAGCAACTGATGATCTGATTTGAAAAATTATTTCACTAATGGATAGTATACACATGGTTAGATAGCCTTTATAACATCACACTGAGACCAATATGAAGTCTCAGGCAACAGCTAGTTGAAATATATGTTAAGTCTCGCAATGTGAATTGAGTCCAGAGTACCACATTCATTTGCACTATATTCCTCATAACAAATCAACGGCTTCGTTTCAGTACATTTTGCATAAGACATATCACCAAAATAATTTAAAGCGATACATTTTTCTGTTTCCGTTTCATTGTCAGTTCCAGATTTGACCCATGAACGAGGCATAGCGGATAGTGGAACACCTATAAATAAATAAATATTCATGGTCATTTCACACTACGTCCTCTGGCCCCAAACTAAGTTTGTATACTTGTGTTATGGACACTGAAATGCGGATAAACTACACGTAATAATTATCTTTTGTAAATGCATACTTATAGCAGTTAGAAAATCTAGAAATCTAGAAGCAACCTACTTATTTTACAAATCCATCATCATATCATCATCATAATAACATCACGCCTTTTCCCCATGGGGGTAGGCAGTAGGCATCCACACTCATACATCAGAATCTGGTCATACATGCCCGACGGTTGTGTAAGTGCTACGCACACAAATACTTTTTCTGTGTGGGGATTAAACCTGCGACCTAGCGTAGGCATGAACCACCAAACCATTAGGCCCGTACGGATATACTACGTATAAAAATTTTCTTTTCTAAATACATTCTTTTAATTCTCAGAAAACACCCAGACAACGTACAAAATATTATAAACATACTATCTGACCCGGCAAACCTTGTTTTGTAAAACAAATATCATGGGTGGATCGCCCTTAATATTAAGGGGGATGAAAAATAGATGTTGTCCGATTCTCAGACCTAACGGATATGTACACAAAATTTCACGAAAATCGGTAGGGCCGTTTCGAAGGAGTATAATTATAAACACCGTGACAGGAGAATTTTTTATATTAAAAATATCACGACAATACTTGTCCTGTGCGGGGATCGTACTCACGACCTCGTGAATATCGTTACATGAACCTAAATCCGTAAATCTATGATCAAAATTACCATCAAGAGAACTATAATATTCCATTTTATAACTTGAGTGGATCCCAGTAAAGATATCATCTTTGTTTCTGACAAATTCCAATATGTATTTCATAACATCCATATTTTTGATTGTAGTAGGCGAAGCTAACATAGCACCTATTAATAAAAAGAAAAATTAATCGCAATAGATAATTAAGTGACCACAACTTTCTGAGAACACAATTGTTCGTGTGGTTCTTTGTATTTTCAATGGATTAAAAATACATGGGTCACCTCGTCATCTCCTCGCCAAGGTGCTGTAAAAGCTAGCTCAAGAATATTGTAAGCAGACAGACTGACTCCTGCGATTATCGTGGCATTTTCCACTGTCCCACACTCCTTCTGAAGCAGATGTGGCCTATAATAGTAATCCCAATAGTGGGATGTTATTGAGTTGGCAAGACATACCTCTACGATGGCAGTATAAGCGAGCATCATTCCAGGTCTTTCGTGTTCCATAATATTTAAAGATTCCTTTATCATAATGGGTATAGTCACTCTTTAATTCTTCGTATCCTTAACAAAATATACACAACAAGTTTTAATTATTTATGCATACTGATTTACCAGATGTATGGTCTATGGCTAACATCACTCAGTCGGCTTGAAGCAAGTTACTTATCTATGTATGCGTGAAAATGTATCTATGTATGCCTATGATACTACAAATTATTCGTCTCGTATTATGATACTACTACATTATTCGTCATTTGAAACGTAGTAGTCTATGAAGTACGATTTAGCTAAGCTAAAGTTACTTATCCTCAATTATAAACGTCAACCCGCCATCTGGTAAATCCATGTTTGTACATAAACTGTCCGTGTGGTGACAGATTAGCTAGATTAGAGAATACAAGTGTCACCCCCTTTACAAGGCGTGGTAAAAGTATAAATTAAGTAAATACTATGAGTTTTCAATGGAATCCAGTCTTCAAATACAAACTCAGTAATTATTACAGACCACCCACAAATATTGTGTTGTACATAACAGGTCTTGTAGGCCCTTCTCAAAAAAAGAATTTATTAACGCAGCGTTAACCGTGATACATAATTACTTATTTATGTGATCACCATGAGCGGGACTTGATTTGGTAAACATGTATTATGCAGAAATGTAACTTAGTCGGCAGTGCAACGGAACGGTATTCCGAGGACGTGGTTCAAGCCCCGCACGTGGTGATAGTTTTATAAGTTTATTAAGTAAAAGCATAGCGAGTCAATTGCAAAAATTAATACTTAATGAGGCTAGACGTTACGTTAAATACGGTAAAATAAAAGACGTTCTTACCAATAGCCACACCAAAAAGTAATATTGTCAAAAATATTTATTTGAAATACATTATATGCAAAAATTTTCAACGACTTCTTAAAGTAATATTTTCTAACACTTGCGCGACTCATCTGTTTAAATAAAACCACTTTTTACGGATTTAGACGCGTATATTTCAAATATACGCGTCTAAATCCGTAAAAAGTGGTTTTATTTAGACTTCTTAAAGCTTTGATAGTTGGTGTAGTATTAATATTCTCTATTATATAGGATGCTTAATCTAGAAAATGTACGTAAAAGACTGAGGTCAAATTTTAATCTTAACGATAATACAGATAATACAAGAACAACGGCTAAGTACTAGTTGGACAAGCGCACGAAGGATTCCACGAAGGATTCCGTGCCATTATTATCATAATAATACTCATAATCATATCACACTGTCATAACGAAGTCATGAAGTAACGCTAAAAACATTTGTTGTATGTGAACCCCTTTGAATATCGCATTTTGGTATTTAGTATTTATGTAATAGAGGTAACAGAAATATCTGTGAAAACTTTAATTCTTTAGCTGTAGTAGCTATCATAGTTCATAAGATGCAGTCTGGTAACAGACGAACAAAAGGCAAAGTCTGAATAATATGGTATCATTTTACGTATTGGTGCGGATCCCAAAAACCAGTTGAGTGCGCTTTGGAGCCACGTGCACAAATGTCAGAGTTCTGTATTGTAAATCAAATAAATAATTATTTAATAAATTAAATTATACTGGAAAAAGTGTCACCTCAAGCGGGACTTGAACCCACGACCTTGAAATACCGTTCCGATTTCCGAAGTCGTGGGTTCAAGTCCCGCTTGCGGAGATCACTTTTTCCACTATAATTTAATTTATTAAGTAAAAGCATAGCAATTCAATTGCAAAATTAATAAATTACTTTAAACAATAATTATTAATGTACCGCATGTATAATGTTGCCCGCGACCTCGTACTCGTGGAATTTCGAAAATTTTCCCCGTTTTTGCAACATTTTTCAATGCTGCTTCGTTCCTTTTGGTCGCAGCGTGATGTTATGAAGCCTTGCTCGTTAAAATGAACCATCCGACAGAAAAAAGAAATTTCAATCATCAAAAAATCGCAAAAACAGTGATAGCTAAAGAGTTTTTAATTTCACAAATGACTATATTTCTTTTGACGATATAACAATATGTACCTACTTACAACTTACAAGTAATATTTAAGAGGGCTCCCACAAATACAACAACCATTTTCAGGGTAGCTTGATACGCTGTGGCGACCTGATTATTTATCCCTATTAGGTATCATAATATCAGGTGATGTAAAATGCAGCTAAGGAATATTGTTCATAACATCCTCTGTGAGAGATGAAAATGTCGAAATTAAACCCTGTGACAATAGGCCTAGTCAGCGCGACACAATAGACCATAATCATTCCCAAAATACTGAAAGCCCGTCCCTAACAATGAGACGTTAATGGACTGGAGAGAGATAGAGAATATAATTTAACAAAAATGGTACGGATCCCTTAGTGCTCGAGGCCAACTCATGCTTGTTGCCGGCTCTTAAAATCTCACCACAAGTTTAAGAGGGCACGATACCAAAATATGCTCCATGCAAAAATATGGGCATCGTAGTCCCCTGTTTTCTTCTTAGATATTGCCGTCAGAGGAACGAATTTATTCACAGTATATAGGTCTTATATATCTTGCGTCTATCACTTTCTTTTTTCAGAACATAATAACTAAAAGAAATATGACCATCTAAACATCCCGTTTCTTTTGGTTTTCTTTAGATGAAGTTGCAGCGTCTATCACACCAATTTGGTAAGGTTTTATCAAAAAAAAGAAAGCGATAATCTAGAAGCATAGATTATACTCTTTATCTTCTTTATCTTTACATATTATAAAACAAAGTCCTAAATTTTGTATGTATGTCCCTATGTGAGCTTATATCTTCAAAAATACGCAACGGATCTTGATGCGGTTTTTTTAATAGATAGAATGGTTCAAGTGGATGGCTTTTTATGCATAATTTATTGGGATTTGCTGTATATTAGATGAGATATGATTAAATTTGCTGAGGAATTCGGAAGCGCGCGAGCTTTAAATGAAAACGCTGCCTTATCTATGTGATCAACAAAGTAATGTATGGAAGAATTGTTCATAACCTATAGTTCTTTAAAAAAGTCCGCGAGAGCATATATGTCTATCTATTACAGAAAACCTGCTGTACCCATAATAACGCCAAAAAAATTATCAAATTCAATAGGTGTTTTCAAACGCTATTTATGTGTATATAGTAATACTTTTTATCAATTTAAATACCTTAGTTAGCTTACGCATTTAATATAGATTATACCTGCTTTTTACAGCATGCATTTTAAATGACTATCTTAGGAGATATGACGAAAAAAGAATTACGCGCGGCAAAATAAAATACTTAAACTGTTGGCTGAGCAACGCGAACGTTTCCTCGGTCTTCTGTCCATGCCATACTCCCAATGTTTTGATGTTTGCTTAATGTTGGATGTATGAATGTAAGGATGTTTGTGGTTCTTTCACGTAAAGACTTCTGGATGGATTTTCATGAAACTTTCCAATAATATAGCTTACAGGTCGTTACGCCGTAATCCCCGACGTATCGGTATTGAGTTGGTCTTTATAGGCATCGGCGTATGGTGGTTACGCTGCTCAAATCAAATCAAATCCTGACGTATCGGCGCTGAGTTGGTGTTTATAGGCGTCAGCGTCGCCATCGGCATCGGTGACGGCGTCGGCATTGGCGTATGGTCGTTACGCTGCTCAAATCCCGACGTACGTATCGGTGCTGAGTTGGTTTTTATAGGCGTCGGCGTCGGCGTATGGTCGTAACGCTGCTCAAATCCCGATGTACGTATCGGTGCTGAGTGGGTGTTTATAGGCATTGGCGTCAGCATCGGCATCGGCGTCAGCATCGGCATCGGCGTCGGCGTCGGCGTATGGTCGTTAAGCTGCTCAAATCCCGACGTATCGGTGTTGAGTTGGTTTTTATAGGCGTTAGCGTTGGTGTCGGCGTATGGTCGTTACGCTGCTCAAATCCCGACGTATCGGTGCTGAGTTGGTTTTTATAGGCGTCGGCGTCGGCGTATGGTCGTTACGCTGCTTAAATCCCGACGTATCAACGCTGAGTTGGTTTTTATAGGCGTCGGCGTCGGCGTATGGTCGTTACGCTGCTCAAATCCCGACGTACGTATCGGTGCTGAGTGGGTGTTTATAGGCGTAAGCGTCGGCGTCGGCGTCGGCATCGGCATCGTCATCGGCATCGGCGTTGGCGTCGGCGTATGGTCGTTACGCTGCTCAAATCCCGACATATCGGTGTTGAGTTGGTTTGTATAGGCGTCGGCGTCGGCGTCGCTATTGGCATCGGCGTCGACGTCGGCGTCGCTATTAGCATCGGCGTCGACGTCGGCGTTAGTTTTGAGCAAATCTTTCATGGGATGTGGTAATAAATTACAATTTTTTTTTGATTTTTATCAGCATTATGTAGGCTTGGTCATGCCAAGTTTCAAGTCTCTGGGATAGTGGGAAGTAACCTGTAAATTTTGATTCCCTAGCGAAAGTTGAAAATGCTCAAAAATGGCTGTAATTCGGTTATATCCTCTGAATGCGTAGATCTAAATTATTGATTGTATCTTTTGCAGCAAGGAACCGCATAGATCTACATTTGGTATAATTTTCAAATTGATACTTTCAGCCGTTGCCAAGTAAAAAAAGTTTAACGGGCGGATAGACAGACAGACGGACACCGTAGTGAGACTATAAGGGTTTGTACGAAGCCCTAAAAAGGTAAAACTTTGAGATATCATTTACTAAAATGACATTGGGGTCATGTGTGTTACTTCTTTATAATTGTACAAAAAAAGAAAACCAAACGGACGATTTATTAATTAGCTGTAAAATGGCGTTATTGTTAGTTCATTTAATTTTTCGTTTCTAAATTCCACGCGTACGAAGTTGCGGGCACTGCTAGTCTATAATATAAGGTAAAAAAAATTACAATCGGATTAACTTTCGCGAAGAAAAAAGGGGGCTACGAAACGTCTTTTTTTTCAAAGAATTTGTAGGTAAAAGTTTATTCAGCTATATTTGTCCCTTTCAGCGCGGCGCTCGGGAATAGGGATAGCAAGGCTAAGGCCAGTGCTGGATTTTCACTAGGGGCAGTCGGGGTTAGTGCTCAGGGCGGCAAACTTTCAAGGGCGGCAAAATTTGGAAAGTGGGAAATAATTTTCTATACAATATAATTCTTTTATATAAACATTTTAATCTTTCAAGAAATATAAATTAAGTATTATGTATCAAATAAAAATTTTGTATATTATATTATAGGAAATTTAAGTAAAAACTATTCAAATAGTTTAATTAATTTATTTCCATCAAGGTTTGAAAAAATTAAAGTTGATATTTATATTTTCTGGAATTGATAAATTTATGTAGTTTTTTGAAGAATTAAACATATTTTCAAATTATGTATGTCTTTTTGATAACAGAAACTTTTATTGAATAATGATTTTTTCTAAAATTCATTTTTTATCATATATGTAAGTATACAAGTTATCGTAAAATAATTATAAACTTATAAAGTTAAATAAAAGTGAACGATTTTGAGGTTAAAGGCGTCTAATGATAAATATAACTTTTTAAGTTATTCTAATTCTTAAAAAATAAGATATCAAAACTATTAAAATAAAATTTAAGTCATAGCATTTTCTTCAGTACCCCAGGGCGGCACAAATTTAAATCCGGCCCTGGCTAAGGCAAATACCTAAATTAGGAGTACATCAATCAACGAGTTATAAAAACAGTGATAACGTTTTTAGCAAAATATTGCTTACATTGGAATGAACCCAGAATATCAGAGTTTAAATATAAATAAATAAATAAATAAATATAAATATTCATGGACATTTCACACAACATCCTCTGGTCCCAAGCTAAGCGTATATGCTTCTGTTATGGCTACCAGAATACGGATATAATACATAAACTACTTTTCTTTTTGTAAATACATACATATAATACATAGTAAACACCCAGACGCAGTACAAAGATTTGTATGACATTTATGGATATCACACAAATGATTGTCCCAACCGGGAATCGAACCCGAGACCTCGCGATCGGCAGTCTATTACATAAACCACTCAACCACGAAGCCCGTCCCGTTAAAAACAATTGATAGCACTGTTTATAGGTATGACCTAAAATATAAACTCCAGTATAATATAATAAAAACACGTTTGAAAATGCATAAAACTTTTTAACATTATTGCATTGTTATCGGTTACATTTTATTTCTAAGATTAATACTTTGATAGGTAAGTACCGAGCTGATAAAAACGTGTTTTAACGAATAAAAATGGTCAATGCCAGAGCAGGCCGATTGACCAGGTCGTTACCATTATAGTCATAATAATTATATAAATTTAACATCACGCCACGTAGGTATTATAGCTGGCACAATATTAACCAAAAGACAATATTATACTATTAATGGTGAGTTTTTTTAACTACGCCACGCCATAACTTTTTCCGTTCCAAAAATAAATTATTTCTTCAAATACATAAACCGCAAAATTCTTCTTGGACTCACGTATAATGAAAATATAAAAACCATTGGGTTCCAACAATCAAAAAACCATCCTTCTTCTTTCACTTTGGACTTATGGCGTACTACGCTGCGCTGACCAGGATTTTGGTCTCATAGGTTACCGAAGAAATCGAAGTTAGAGCCAAAATAATTTCCGAGATTATAGCAGTTACGAAATTTTATCAAAGAAGGGTAAGTAGTTGAGGTTTCAAAAGATATACTGATATACAGTGAAATTGAGCTAATTTATAGTGTGATTAGTATACTAAACATTACTGTGCAATTTTTAGTTTCAGTTGAAAGCCAGTGTAAGTAATTTGAAGCCATAAGTAACAAGCACTAGTAATTAGAACATAATGAACAGAAATCGTCTTAACGAAGTTTTAAAAAATTTGGCAGAATTCAGGGCTGTTTTATTCCCTAAAGGATTTAAGGAATAAAATAAAGAATTGTTCCATAAGTCATGATTAGATGCTGTCATAAATAAGTTATTAGCATTTTTTTCAAACATTCCACTACTATTTAATCAAAGAGGTATAAGAAATATACAGTCATACAGCTATTCAGTGGAAACTAATTTGAAGATGAATCATTCTACTATGACAAAAATGTCGTTTAGGCAGGATCCATTTCACAAATAAATGAGTATCTATGACTGCATGGTACATCGTTAAGTAGACCGTTTCGTCTAACTGCACCACAGTATTCATTATTACCCTCGTTGTTTGGTTCACCGGCATCAAATTTAGCATAACCGGCTTGTTGGATTGTTTGACCTGCAAATAATATAATAAATTAAACATGGGCATTTTAAGCAACAATCTGTTGTGGTATTGGTGTAAGATACAGAAATAATAATAACAGAATCAAACGTGTGGTGAGAGTAAGAATAGAAATGTCACAACTTCCTCCCCAGGGTGCTGTAAGACCCAGTTGAGAGACAATATAAAACGATAATACCCTCTGTTAGGTACGAAAATCTTGAAACTAAACCCTATGACAACACGCCTAATCAGTGCTGCGTAGTTTACCAAGTCGCTCTGGTGTATTTGCTGCAATCATTTTTATTCAGCAGCGTTTCAATCTACAAATTCACTTGTGTGTGAGAAGTTTAAACTGATTTTCAGCCAACCTTAAATTACTTAGTATTGTGGATACCAGAATCTAATTCACTACGGCATACCTTGTAATGTTATCCATTTTGAATCCATGTGTGAGTAATAAAATCCAATCGCAGCGTAATCTTTCAAGAAATTTCCTGGAATAGATTCTACTGGGTGTCTAGCAAATATCTCGCGAATAACTTGAGCTTCTACGTCACTATTTATAATTACAAGATGGCCACCTTCACCATTACAAATTGATTTAGCTACTCTAAAATTCCTTGGCTCTATGTGGAACTTGTAACATTTATCTGTACGCCTGTCAATGCTGTAGTCTGTAACATTTAAATATATTTAACGAGTTTATGAGAAAACATTGTAATAATTTAGTACTAAGTAGTTTTCTCCCGCAATTTTATGCGGGTGGAATATGGAAGTAGCTTTTTTGTGGTATTAACATAGATTCATTTAAGGCTTTTCAGTAAAAGTAGTTTTCCGACCTACGAATCGAACGATACTTTATGTACAAAAACAGGTAGGGTCTTGCGACGCGGTTACAAAGATAGATAGGCCACCTTAAGACCTTCAGCAACATATTAATCGAAAAGAACATATCATATTTGCGTAGTAATGGACTGATGCTCCCATTTTCCCGCATAAGCCTTTTATGGAATGGAATTCAGCTTATGATAAACGTACCTCTATTTTGGCAATATAATTCCTCCTCGTTCCACTTCATAGCAGCACCTAGTAATAAAATAGTATTAAAAATTTAGTTAATAAACACGGGCCATCAGAAATATGCAATTTCCTGGGCGATGATAATTTTAGTTGAATAAAGAGAAAAGCATGTTAATAAAAGTCTCATCTTACCATTCGAAACACAGCAGTATAATATAATCAAAATTATTAAATTGCTGTACATTTTAGGTTACTGTTGTGTGTCTTCTTAATTTTAGCACACGCCTACTGTCTGGAGTCAATATTAAATAATGAGCGGAAACGCTATCAGTATTTTGTTTTATAAACACGAATAAGGCCAAATAAGAGGTCTTGCTGATGATAACGAAATAAAATATACCAAGCAAACTTAAACTCTGGCGGGTTTCGTAAAAACTAGAACGAACAAAATGAAATAAAATTTAAAAAGGTTTTCCTAGCAACCAGACAGGCAAAATGCGCAAATGCATTCGACGAAAACAAAATCATATAAATGTTTATGAATATTCATTTATTTATTTAAATGAATCCATCCTATAGTTTTAGCTGTGCATTAAAGCAATTAATTGTTTGTTAGAGTCGGATCCCGGTTGCCACCACTGCGTGACTGGCTCCGTGGACACAGCTCTTGAATGCAGTTGGGCCTGACCTCTCGCTCTCGCCCTTTGTATCAGCTATGGCCTGACGAGATAAATGGCGGCTAAGAGAAAAGCCTTGCGGGAGCGGGAGTGTGCTGGAGACACGTTGCCTCCCTTTAGGCCGCCGGCTCGGGAACCCCGGCGGGCAAATGCTGGCGTCCTAAGCAGGAGGAGGCCAAACGTGGTGGGCTGCTGCTGTAGCCACGCCGAATGTGACAGCTGGCCTCTCCCCATATTTACCGGGTATAGGCCACGCACATGCGATGGGGGGACCTGATGTTCCCTTCACTGAGTTGAGCCCCACATAATGGGACCACCCCAGCTGTGTCATAGTCAGGCTCAGGGCACACACCATGGCACGGCTAGGGCGAGGAAAAAAAAATTGTTTGTTCCAATTGATAGAGTACGGAGTATTTCTGCAGCAAGGGAGCTGGATTACGAGCAACACACAAACACTACACGAACCGGTAATCACAGGGCAATAATTAGCTACCACCTCAAAAGTGAAATTAAAAAAACAATTTAATTAAAATACTATCATTTTAATAAGGAAATAAAAAAAAATTCTAAATTAAATTTGCCAGCGGAAATTATGTTGCTGTAGGCTCATTGTTGGATGAGCAAACTGGAATTGAGACAGGATCCTTTTCACAAATAAACGAGTATCTATAACTGCATGGCGCATCATTAAGAAGACCATTTCGTCTAACTGAACCGCAGTATTCATCGTTATTCTGATTGTTTGGTTCACCGTCATCAAATTTTGCATAACCAGCTTCTTGAATTGTTTGACCTGTAAATAATTTGAATGGATAAATAAATATGGTCAAGAAACAAAATAGTATTACGTGACCCGACCCGAAATTAGGATAACGATAGAATCATCATAATAATCATCATGCCGTATTGGCATTTTCCCGTGGATGTAGAAACAATAGGGTTGCTATAAAATTTATAGAGAAAGGACAGAAAGAAGAGGACTATGAAACAAAATCATCCAATCTCTTTGACATTATTCTTGTGCAGGTTATTAATCTAATACTAACTGCAATTTAAGTTTAGTATTTATAACTTTGAATTTAACATTCCTAGAAGTGCTGTTTCGTTGTGTAGTGCAAATTGCAATATCTGAACAGATTCCTAAAAATCTACTTTAAGTTTATTTTTACAAAATCAATTAAAGAGATCAATCTATATTACATGTCTGCAGATAAATTTATAACACAACAAAGTTTAAATATCTAAAAATATCAGTACTAAGTGGTTCGGATTTGGATGATATAAAATTCAATGATGTTATTTTCTAAAGACGTACCATGAATTGTCATCCAATCTGAATTTTCGCCCCAGTAATAAAAGCCAATTGCAGCGTGACCTTTCCAAAAGTCTCCTGGAATGGATTCTTCTGGATGTTTTGCAAATATATCAACGATAACTTGAGCCTCTTCGTCACTATTGATAATGACAAGATGGCCACCTTCAGCGTGACAAATTAAGTTGGCTTCTTTAAAATTTCTTGGCTTTGTATGGTATTTGTAACATTTGTTTGTCCGGCTGTCAATGCTGTATTCTATAATAATAATATTTATTACTAGGTATGTATACTGTTGATAGTCCGTAGAAATGGATTAAGTGTCCATGTGGTGACGGATTAAGAATACAAGTGTCACTTCCCATCTCCTCCCAAGGGTGCTGTAAAAGTCAGCTAAGCGATATTGCACACAGATAACATCCGCTGTGAGAGACGGAAACCTCGAAAATAAACCCCATGCCAACACGCTTGGTCATCGCGGCACAGTAGACCATGATCTCTCAAAGTGGAGGAAGCTGTGCCCAGTGGCATGGAAATAGGCTGAAGAGAGTCAGAGACGGATTAAGAATACAACTGTCACCACTTCGTTTCATCTTAGGGTGCGATAATATACTGCTGAGGGATATAACACACAAATAACAACCTCTGTAAGAGACGGAAACCTCGAAAATAATGCCAATACGCTTGGTCGGTGCGGCACAGTAGACTATTATCCATTCCAAAGTAGAGACGTCCCGTGTCTACAAGTGGGACCTTGATTAGCTGTAAAGAGAGAGAGAGCAGCAATATAACAGTCAAAACTACATTCAATTCAATGCAGAAGTTTTTAAGAGATGTGTGTATCATCGTATCGATAAACAGATATAGAAATCAACAGATCGTTAAACAAAAATAGTCAAGATCTTATAGGTAATCCGGTTTTTAGCTCGGCTCGGTAGTAGTTTTTCCAAAAAAGTTTAGCTGCTTATTATTTGTAAGAGCTACGTTCAAATTTAAATTTATTTACTTATTTATATGTTAACAATTTTTATAATACCCTTAGCATAATATTTACCTGCATCCAGTGTTCCACATACATTGACATTTGTGGTAGTATGTCTCTCATAACATATAAACGGCTTCATCTCATCACATTTAACATAGGACATTTCACCGTCACGATTCATTGCTACACATTTTTCTGTACCATTTGGTTTTTCCGTTTCAGGATTAGCCCACGACTGAGGCATACTAGATAGTGGAATACCTGTGATTATATTAATAGGTTATATTTTATTTAAATGAACTCCTAACATCTCTCCTGACTAAGCCATTAATGTCTGTGTAATATTCAAAATTTTTTTGAGTTCATGTAAACTTCTAAAGACTGTTTGAACGCCAAGTAAAATTATTGATTTTAATATTATTCTCTGCATATTGCATAATTCGCAAAAAAAGTAATATGGAATTTAGCAAAATAATCTCTTATTGATGCTACTTAGATGCTTCCAACATTCAACCTTTATTTTAGTCATATCACTCGAGCTTTTTTAGTGATGAAAATTCTTGGTAATAAGAACATTGACCGATTTGGTTATGAATCAGAAGACGCTTACTTACCATCGATAGAATTATAATATTCTTCTTTGAAACTGGAGTGTACTCCGATAAAGACATTGGCCTTACTAGTAACATCCTTTAATATGTGTTTCATTATATCTCTTGTTTTTGTTGTAGTTGGTGAAGCTAACATACCACCTGAGAAATAAAATAAAAAAGTCTTCTTAAAAAAAAGTCTTAAGACGGGCTTCGTGGTGTAGTGGTTTATATTGCGGACTGCCGATCACGAGGTCGCGGGTTCGATTCCCGCCTTGGACAATCATTTGATGTTTATAAATGTCATACAAAATGTTTGTCCTGCGTCTGGGTGTTTCTATGTATTATAAGTATCTATTTAAAAAAAAAATGTAGTTTATGTATTCTATCCGTATTCTGGTACCCATAACACAAGTATAATAAGCTTAGCTTGGGACCAGAGCACGGTGTGTGAAGTGTCTGTGAATATTTATTAATTATTATTAATATAATGAATGATAAAAAATATGGCTGTGAGTAAAGCTATAGAAAATGTTATCACATATAGTATTATCAAGCCAGAAAGCAATAATAATTGAGATTTTTCGTTTGTTTGGCAGAGCATCTCGTCGGATAACTATTACTAACAGTCATTTTCTATATTTTTATCTATCTTACGTAGAGCCGTATCCAAGTTATGAGCTGTAAAATATGATATGAGTTGCTTTCTTAATTTTCTTTAACAAATGTACCTTTATTTTGGCAAAATAAGCGAGCATCATTCCATGTCGTTGGTTCTTCATAATATTTGTAATTGATTTCATCATGATTGATGCAGTCACTTCTTGATTCGACAGCACCTAATAAAAATGAAATATTGATCTAAAATTACACATGCTATAAAAGGGTGGCGAAAGGTTATATGAAAGCCCGTTACTTTTTAGGGTTCCGTACCAATAGGTAAAACTGGACTGACTGGGACTTTGCTTTCTATTCCACCATATAAACCAGCCTATATCTCTAGAATGGTGATAGTTAGAAAGCTATAAATTCTATAATTTATGTATAGGTAGCATTTGATGCCATAACAACATATACTCGTCGTCTTTATCATTCTTTTAAAAATTAATATATTCAAGAAAATAAATTTGACTTTAATTAGAAATACTTTCATGCATTAATAAATCAAATTATTGTGAAAGAAGTGATTATCATGGGCGATATTTGAACCTATATCTTCGGAATACCATTCTGTCTAGTATAATAATATATATATAATACCTAGCTATCATTATGTCTGCAAATGTTAACCGAAATTTCCACTAAAGTTTTTTAATTGCGTTTTAATTAACTATAACTTTTATACAAATTAAAAAGTAACAATTATCTTACCACAAGAAATACCACAGTATAGTATAATTAATATTATTAAATTGCTGTACATTTTAGGTTATTTTAGGTACGTCTTCTTACTTCTACCACACGACAGGCATCTGGAGTCAATATAAATAATGAGCGTATATATACGAGCTATCAATATCTTATTTGCAATAAGGTTAATTAAGAGGTCGTTATTATGATAAAAAACTGATCAAGTACGAGTTGGACTCTCACTGAGGGTTCTGTATTTACTAGACCAAAAAACAATTAAGTGTAAACAAAATTAAATAAGCCAATGCATGTCTGCAATATCCCTTAGTTTGCATTTACAGCTTCCTGGAAATGAAAGGGATTTTGGCACGTGTATTATCTGTGTATTATTTATGTATCATCGCCATTATCATCAATCGTCCTACTGCCTGATTAACATACTTGCTAGAAATTAAAAAAATAGCGGAATCCTTTTATAATTTATTATTTGACTTGTCGATTTTTTAGATGATTTAAACTTAAAAAATGGGAAGCATCAATGTAAAAAAACTTTTCATCAAACTGACAATCTGGTAGGGGTTCCTTTTTTTAACGGAACCCTTTAATCCATCCCAGTAAGGTTCTCATACCTGCTAAAACAAATTAAAGTGATATAATATTATTGCAAAATAAAGGTCCACAGAAAAGAAAAACTAAATTTTGTCATTTAAACATTGTTTATATTTGACGATAAGAATTTGACAAACATCGTCTCATTTAAGCTGATTTTTAAAAAAAAATGCGCGTTCTATTTGTAAAAGCGGCCGTTTTGTTTTTCATTTTTTTTCTCAGTTACCATTTAAGACATCAAACTGAAACCCATACTTACAATGTACCTTTATGTAATTACTAGCTGTTGTCCGCGACTTCGTACGCGTAGCATTTAAAAATCCCGATTTAGCAACTTTTCACAAAAAAAGTCATTCTCTTTAATCACTCTAAAGGCCCCTACACACCTTACGATTTATCGAACGAAAAGTCGGCCGACAAAACTGTGCAGTTCAATTTGGGTATTCTTTTTTTAAAAAATGTATGTAAAATCGCTGCAAATCGAATCGTTCGTCAAATGTGCGTTGTTTAGCGCGCACTAAATTATCGTACGATAAAACTGTGCGATCTCTTGATCTTCGATTTTTCGTTCGTTTGTAGAACATTTGCTGCGAATTATCGTTCGTCGAAGGAAGATACAATTTTTATTTCTTAAAATCGTTTCGATTATCTGACCGCTTGATCGACGGTCCTCGTGGTCTAGTGGTTCATGTATTTGACTACTGCGGCCGTCCAAAAGGTCAAGGGGTTCGATTCCTGCGCGGGACAGCCAATTAATTTTTGTTTTTATTTGTTACACAAATACTATAATAATAAATAGTAGGTACAGCGTCTGGGTATTTTTGACCGACTTAAAAAAAAAAGAGGAGGTTTTCAAATCGTTTATATGTTTTCTTTTTTATTTATGTTTGTTACCTCATAACTTTTAACTGGGCAAAGCGATTATAATGATTCATCCATGCCTAGTCCATGTGTAACGATGGTCAAATATGACTACACCTTTCTGAAACACTTGTATATAATGGTTTACCCTGTTTTCGTTACTTTCTCGTTACACCAAACAAATCTCAACTTTTAAGATACAGAAGTGAACTGGGCGAAGCGATTATAATGATTGTTTTTTTACAAATCTGCTGATTCCCGTGCGGAGCGGCGGGCGCCTGTTTCGCGGCGAGCGCCGTGATGGACACGGCGGGCGCTGCGGACTGCTCAGTGGGCGCCGTTACTGGCGGTGCGGCTTGTTTGGGCGCCTTCTGGCGGGGGGTGCGGACTCGATTTTCGCTGCGGCGGCATTTCCTTCTTCTCTTCCTTTTAGGGAGGGCTGCATTGGCGCCGGCTGCGTTTGCTGCCGCCACCAATGAGTTAAGCGCACTGTCTACCGTAGCGACAAAGGTCACTACGGGTTTGGCTGCTGATGTAGTTGTCGTGCGCGACACCGTTCCCTCCCGTTTGTTTCCTGCTTCCGTGCGAAACACGCAGCAATGACGTGACGCTGTCGGCGGTGTGTTCGCCGACGCACGGCTGTCCAAAACCCAAACCTAGCAAGTTACATTTGAGTAAATTTTTCAGCAGATGCTCTTTCATTTTGTAATCAACAAGTATGAAGTGCTGGTTGCTAGGTTTATTATACATGCTTGTATATGTGATTCTATGTAAGATAGAAATACAGTTGTTTTTGCATTAGACGCAGTAAGAAAATTGGGGAATAATTGGTTTAAGAAAACGAATTAAAAAAACGTCACTTGCTAGGTTTTGGTTTTGGACAGCCGCGCAGTTTCAAGGATGTTGTTAAGTGATTGATGTTTTATAATTAAACTAGATGGCGCCCCGGCAACCCTCGGTGCCACACGAAAAGTTGTAAAAAACGTTGTAAATAATGCCATCTACCGCAAAAATGCATTACTATTTGAACGCTTGAAGAATATTACTTGGTACCGTATGAAATACTACACTAGAAAAACAACAGATGTCAGTACCAGACTACCAGCTGTTTAGAGTTGGTCATATTTCACAAATGTTTACAACAACGTATCACATGGCGCCACTCAGCCTGGTGTAACCGCCAATAACAGTTCCGTAAACTATTCTAATAACTATCTATCTACATCTACTACCTACCCATATCACAGGCATATTTATAAGCTTAGCTTGGGACCTGAGGACAATGTGTGAAATGTACATAAAATTTCTATTAAGTATATGCATTATGCAGTTTATGTACTCATGTGATACTAAACAAATATTTTGTCAAGGTTATACGTAAATGCGTCAAACGAAATAATAGCGTGATGTAGCGAGACGGCACAACGCCATCTATCGAGTCGGATAAAAACTTCTTGTGACATTTGTTAATTTAATAATATAATTTATCGTCTGTACTGTTGACGACATGCTACTTGCACGAGCTTCTGAGGAGAACTGACGACCGCGGTCGTCCATAAAAATCGTTCGATAAAACTGCGCAGTTTTTTCGTTATGGTTTATCGTAACGTGTGTAGGCGGCATAACAAAAAACCGCATACAAGTCCGTTTCTTAGTTTTGAAGATATACCAAAACTCACATTGTGACATAGGTGCATACAATAATAACGATTTGTAGTAAGGATAATACTCAAATCATTTGTCCTTTTCATTTTACGTATTGATAAAAGCGATGTTATTAATATAGCAGAAATTTATTTAGCTAGCAGTGATATTTCTTAAATAACAGACGTTTTACGCTTATCTGTGTGACTATGACTAATAAGTTGAAATGTTTGTTGTTATTTTCCTGTATAATCGTGTTCGGTTAGTATATTTTATTAATTTGTTCCACTGACCATTATTATTATTATGACTAAAACTCTTATTTGAATTAGTTTGTTATACTTTCGCTCAAGTGCTGAACTAACTGTCATGCATCAAACACGTCTCTCCCGCTCTCTTTTAATGTCCACCAACGTCCATTAACATCCCATTGTTGAGGACAGTCCTCCTCCACGTGAGGAGTGATTATGTTCTACTACGCCACGCTGACTTAGCATGTTGGCATATGGTTTATTTTCGAGTTTTCTAGTTCTCATATAGGATTTTATCTGTATGCAATATTCATTAGCTGGCGTTTACAGTACCCTGAAGAGGAAATGGGGTGGTGACACTCATATTCTTGATCCGTCATCATAAACGGTCATTATATTGTTGTTCTACTTCTTAAAATCTTCAAATACCGGTTATTTGAAGATTTTAGATATTGACGACTAAACCGGTTTAATATCATTAATAAACTGTTGCAATCTTTAATAGAATAAAATATTTTTGGTCCACGTGTTGACGGATTAAGAATATAACTGTCAATATTATCCTATTTCTTCGCCAAGATGTTATAGAATCGGTGTACTATCCGCAGTTGATATTGACTGGGAGAGACGGAAATCTCGAAACGAAATCCTATACGCCTGGTCAGCGCTTAAATACCAAATGAACCTGAAATGGAGGAGACCCTTTTACTATAGGACCTTAATGGTATGAGAGGAGAATTATTTTATCAATTTACTTATGACAATAATATTTTAAATTTTAACAAATAATAGCAGAAAAAATAGTTATTATTGCTTAAAGGTTATGATTATGATTTGAACCCACTACCTTTGAAAATTTCTTTCACTGGTCGCAGTTGCAACGTTCTCTCCCAATACCTCCCAGACAACATACTCTGTGAGAGAAAGAAAATTCGAACATAATCGTTAGGTGTATTTGAATTTCTGAAAATTCTTTTCACTGGTCCCAGTTGTAACGGTCTTCTGCCGTAACAGACAACATCCTCTGTGAAAGATAGCGAATTCAAACGTCAAATTGACAACAATATGCTAGTCAGTGTGGTAAAAGTATACCAAAGTTACTCCTTAGATATAGGAGACTTCGATAGGGCTACATTGGACATTTACTAATTTTTTACATGGTACATTTTCTGGAGAATTCCAGACGAATAGCAGCCCTAAAGTCACATTAAATGACAACAAAAAAAAATTGTTTAGTTTGAGGTGATAACTGCATTGATAAATAATTGTATTTTCCAGACGCCGTTAAATTTCGATGCGATTATAAATTTTACGAAGATTTCGGGTTAAAATACCATGAAATACCAATGACATGGAATGATGCTCGATTGTTTTGTCATCTTCAAGGTAAGTGCTTCTAAAAAAGGGTACCTACTTAAAATTCAAATGAAGCCACGACGAAAAAAAGACATTTTGCAAATTTGTATCAAAATTACGGAATTTTGCTCTAATGTTATAAACATGTAAATATATGACCTTTTTTAATTTATTTAAATTAGCTCAGTAACTTTGGCGTGAAAGACCGTCAGACAGACAGACAGAGTTACTTTCGCATTTATAATATTAATAAAGTTCACTCATCTAACCACATAATCACAAATGATCTATCAAAAGAATTTGAGGCGTGCTCTAATGGAAATTTCTGCGGCATAATAAGACAGGTATGTCCAATTCATGATATAGCAGATTGATGTCAACCGATTTACCAATAAGACCCTACTATTGTGACTGAACATTTCAGTCAATGGAGAGTTTAATAACTATCACGATTAATGATATCTTCATCATTCCATCAAGCTTTTTTCCAGAGACTATATACTCATACATATTCTGTAAAATTGTTTTTGCGTCAACAGCATCAATATTAGCCTCACCAAATACTGTAACTATTGGAGATAAAATGCAAAGTCTAATTACCAGTGGTGAAATTTTCACTGGAATCCATTCTACTTTCTCTAAAGGACAATATTATTCCATTGATGTAACTAGGTCTGACCCAGCTAACTATAGTGTATCATGTCTCCGCAGGTATTAAGGAATACGTCCCTTCTGTGTCAAGCCCCTTCTTTCCCTTCTAAGAAACATCTGGACCCTATTCTATTGGGCTCAGCAGCTGGGTCATGGTACCTGTAAAATGCGTCGGAAAGGAGTTATTATAAAAAAACTGATTTTGGGCGCCATTTTTTCAATATGGCGGCGCAAACGTGCATCATACGAGGTGGCAAAGTTGAAATTTAGAAAGAGCATATCAAAATCTATAAAATTACCAGTTTTCAAAACTTCCGGAAAACTTTCCACGTGACCCTTTATTTATTCCACCAAATGACTGAATCAATTTAAAGAGACTCAAAAAAGTTTTTAGTTAAGACATTCTTCAACTTGGATACCCTAGTACTAAACATATCAATATCATGCACACGACACTCATCATTGTAAATTTGACTTGATCTAAGTAAGTACGAATTTTGTCTGTATTTGGTACGTGCTGTGGAATGGACAGAAGATCAAAATTACGTAACAACGCACTTGGCGCGCGAAATCCTATCTTACTAACTAGTTGAGGAGCGTCAATTGACCCAATAGTGATGTTAAACAGGTATGATAGATCTGAAATTTTTCTTCTTTCATACAATGGCAAGATATAAAATTTCCTACAACGGCTTAAATAATTGATATTTGTCATGATAGAATGATATTTGTCCGTCTGTAAGAAAGATCCTGTTTTCCCACCAACATGCGACGAGTCAAACTAACTGCTACTATTTTCACTTCAGATTTACTTAAAACGTTAATTTTTTGCCTCTCTTTTGCTTCGTTGTTGTTTAACATTCGTAATACAAGGCAAATCTAGTTGCTATTGATTGTGATTATATTATGATAATGTAAGAAACTATTAATTTTGTCTACTAAGGCATTGGATTTTTGAATTATACAAGTGAAACGAGACGATGCTATTTACTTATTATTAAATAAATCTATTACAAAAAGTATTATTTTAAATTCATTCATTATAATTGGACATTTAAAGACTTGTAGACAGAAAGAAATACGCATTATGTACTCTTTGTCCATCTTTGTCCACCTAATGATCAGAAGAATTCTGCACATCGAGGGGTATTTGGTCAATTATGCTACACTGATCAGGCTTATTGGCACAGGATGTTCGCTGTTTATATTTCCTTAGATGGCTCTAAAAGCATCCCGGGAGAGAAATATATAGTGATGCTTGTATTTTCCATACTTCACCAGGTATTATAGGCGTTCTAGTTGAATATTATTATTATCATGTACATTATGTAAACCTTATTTGATGCTTTCAGGTCAAACAATTCAGGATGCTGGTTATGCTAAATTTGATGCTGGAGAACCAAGTAACCAAATTAGTGACTTAATCTGTGGTTCTATTAAATGAACGGGTTTATTTAATGACGGAAATTGTGATTACAGATACTTATCTATTTGTGAAAAGGATCCCAATTTCCCACCATTATGCGAGGTATATAGCTAGACTGATCATGTTTGTGCAAAATGCTCAACTACCTAATATTATACTATTCTAGTTAATATTAACTATCTTTAATCACTGTTTTTACACTGTCTTTATGTTCCTTTTTTTGTCTATTTTCGTGACTAATCACTGCTATCTGTGGCTTCACTATGCGGCCCTGCTAAAGAACAGTGTTGGTTTGTAACCAACACTATCAATCGATCAATATTTAATTTTTAAAAATATAGGATATAAGATGTTACAATTTGTGTTACATTCGCCCGCTACAATTGACCACTTAGGTTGGCTGAGCTTTGTTGTGATGGAATAGTGCGGTTATTTTCTTTTCGTTTCTCTTAGTTATTGTTATTATTTATAATGTTTTTTTTTATCTTCTCATTTAATTTTGTTTTCATTTTCATTTTTTTTGTTTACGTTTGCGTAAATAAAATTTTATAAATATTTAGTTATTTTGTATTACTTCTCATGCTTTTTTTACCCATTTTATATGTATTGTCTATCATCTTTAAATTTATTTTCTTTCATCTTTCTTATAGTAGTCACTAGCTGTAGCACGCTACTTCGCACGACTGGAATTCAGAAAATTCTCCTCGTTTTTGCAACATTTTTCAGAAGTCGCAGCGTGATGTTATATAGCATATAACCAGGCTCAATAAATGTATTCTCCAACACTAAAATAATTTTTCAAATCGGACCAGTTACCAGTTCCTCAAATAAGCGCGATCAAACAAACTGACTCTTCAGCTTTATTATACTAGTATAGATTTAAGAAAGTTAGTATAAATTTAATAATAAACTGATTAAGATTAATGTATTATATTTTGGAATTAACTTGCTATGCTTTATTTTGAATGTTTCTTTATTCTACTTTCTAGCTCATTTAGAATTGGCCTTCTTCACTTTGAGAGGGTGTTTGGTCTACTGTGCCGCGTTGATCACACGTGTTGGCATAGGTTTTAGTTTCAAGTTTTCTTTTTCTTGCAGTGGATATTGTCTGTTACCATCCCTTAGCTGGCTCTTATCGTTTCTTAGTGAGGTAATGGAGTGCTGATTATTAGTGCCGTCTCCCCGCGGATATTCCGTTGGATTTACTGTTTGGAATTATTTTGATGATCGATTAAGGAATAATTTTCCTCGTAAATAATATAATACAAAAAAATCTGTGTTATTTAATTTACCTACGAAGCGAAAATGACGGACAATCTTTTAAATTCCGTAGCTAAAACACTAAAACGTATCAAGATTACTACTACTAAGAAACTACGCTATAATTCTATTTTTTAGAATTAGTATAACGAGCAAAATTGCTATCGTAATTAATAAAACTTTTGTAATTTTATATTTTTTATTTACTTTTTTAAATGGTAACTATCACACAAACACTAGATATTGTTCTTAAATCTTTGGGTCTTTTTTACATACAAACGTACGTTCAACGTCACATGGTATATCATTTAGTAAACCATTACGGCCTATTGATCCGCAAAATTCATCACCTGAATAGTTGTTTGGTTCTGAGTCAGCAAACTTCGCAAATCCAGCAGATTTCAGTGATTCACCTGTGTTATTACAATAAAGCTAAGAATATTATTATGTTCATCATTAGTGCTACTACAGGGCTTGTTAAGAATATCTCGAAGGACAAAGGGTTCAGAATACAAAAAGCTTTCGTTTTTCTTTAATCTTCGGGTCTTTTTCACAGACGAATGAACGTTGACTGTCACATGCCAAATCGTTTAGCAAACCCTTGCGGTCTATTGAACCGCAACATTAATTACCACCATAGTTATTAGGTTCATTGGGCGCAAACTTCGCAAAACCAGCAGCTTGCAGTGATTCACCTATAAGTATTTATTGTTATATGTTAAAACAACTGACTTTTTCTTATTGTACATCATCGGAGGATAATTCAACTGTGTAGCTATAACTGTTTTTAAAGTATAGGAGGAATCTCAGTAAAAGGGTCCGTTTTACCTTTTAGTGCAAAATCATAAATAAGAGGCAAGGAAAGACAGAAAGAAGAGAAAAGAAAGACAAGATAGATAGATAGATAGATAGATAACTCTTTATTTGCACAAACACCAATTTTACACAGAATTTGAAAAGAAAATACAGTCTTAAAAGCTATTGTACAAAGGGCGGCCTTATCACTAATGTAATTTCTTCCAGGCAACCGTATAATGGATAGAATCTAGAATAGACATTGCGGTGGTTGTTGGTGTCATATATATTAAAACTTAAATTGAATAAATGAACAAATACATACCTAAATCTAATCAATATACATACTTATACATAAGTACACTAATAAGTAAAAACTACTATATAATATACATACACACTATAAAAATACTAAAATTTATTTAAACACTACTATAATGATAGATAATATTTCGATAGTTTTAACTTAAAATTAGAAAGAGATTGTGCTTGTCTAATTTGTAATGGTAGTTTGTTCCATGTGATAGTTAGTTAGATAGTTTGTTCCATAGACAAGTGATGAAAAAAGAACAAAAGATTAAAGAATAAGGTTTTTGACAATCAAGAATATCAAAACATACCATGTATAGTTGTAAAGTTTCTGCTATGATCCCAGTCATGAAAACCAACAAAAACGTAACCACCATCGATATTGACAATTTCTTTTAAAACTTAGGATTCCTCGTCACTGTTAATAATAGCAAGATATCCGCCTTCAATATCACAGACGTAATAAGCGTCATAGAAAAATCTTTTGTCTAAATGATATTTATAGCATTTTTCAGTATTTGCGTTAAATTTATAATCTGAAAAAAAATCTTAACAGATTAGTTATGTTACTAAATCATGTTCAGTTCTTTTCATTGACTATACAAACATGATAGAGTGGAGAGGTTTGTTTGTTTGGTTACAATAAATAGAATCCGTAACTACTGGACGTGTAACACTATTCCCGTCAAACAAAGGTCACTTATATTTCATTGTAAAAACCTTTACAGTGGTAAGGTAGCACAAAAAGTATTTAGCGTGCGTTGCGAAATCAATAGATGATGCTTATGTATAATCTAACCAAGCCAGACTATTCATCGACATTACGAACGAAACATTTTTCATAAATTCCAGCTAGACCTAACATGAAAATTAATGATTTATTTCAATAAAAAGTTGCGCAAGTGTTAGCGTATATTATGATACTGTATTTTAAATATAATCAGTTAGAAGTCATCGGAAAATTTGATCTTTACTGAGCCCATAATGAATATATAAATATTTATAACACATTTTATACCTGAACCTTTTCCACATATATCATCATTGGTTTTATAGCACATATAAGGCTGTGGCATATCACATGCTACCACACTTAGCTGTCCATCGGAATTCAACGACAAACATCTATAATTACTAAAATCTGTGTTCTCCAATTCAGTCGTACTGATTCTATCTGTAGGTGCTGAATTCACCCAGGTATGAGGAACATTACAAAGAGATGTACCTGTAAAAGAGATTCTTGAATTTCAAGAGAATTGGGACTGTAGAGTAGACCTTACAACATCTTTGGTTTAAAAATATATGTTGTTCCAGTAATTTATATAAATACATTTGGACGTTTCACACAACGTCCTCTGGACACAAAGTAAATATTTCTGTGCTTGTATTTTGGGTACTAGAAACGGATTAACTCTATCTATTAACTTTTTTCGTAAATACATACATAATATACCTAGAAAACATCCAAATGCTGTATAAACATTTGTATGACAATTATAAATGTCACAAAACGGGTTTTTATGGGAACGTGTGCACTTGCTGATAACAGGGTTCCAAGATGTTTCAACATCTTGGAACCCTGTTATCAGCAACGCGGCCAGTGGTAGGACAGATGTCGTTAGTGTTGTATGTCGAAGTACCGACAAAATGAACAAAAATAGTTATGAAGACAAAGTGCGGGTAGTTTCCGAAACTCGCGCGCCACGATGCCGTCGCCGCTGCCGCTCACCAGTTCACCCGTGACCACGGTCGATACAAGTCGACCGAAACGTCGGTACAAAACAGGTATCGTACCTAAAATAAATTATATTTCCCGCGGAGTAGAACCGGTCATTAAACATATTTATTGTAAAATTTTGCGTTAAATCATAATAATCTTAATCTTTCCATCAGCCTCTCTCCGTCTTAATCTTTATTAGTGTGAAATTACAAATGATGTAAAAACGAATTCATCTACAAATAAGATCTCTCAAGCCTGTCTGTTGGCGTACACATTTAAAAATCTTAAAATAGCAAAAATATTCAGCAGAAATCCGTTCTGTTGCAAAACTAACTTAAGAAAATAATTAAAATCAACCTGTGGATACATTAGGTAGACATTAATTTGTATTTGTGTGGCACTTGACTTTTTGTCCTAATTACGCAAGTATTTATTTTGGCTAATTGCAGTAAAATATAAACGTATGTATATAACGCATTTCAGGTTTCTTGCATATTGATTACCTAATATCTAAATAAAGATAAAACGTGACGAACGGACTAACTGATCAAAGAACACAGCTTTAACTAAATGGTGCTAGAATCATGGAACTGATAATAATATAAAATTAACTAAGATTCCTGATCTTACGAAAAGAGATAAAGAAAATAAGGACGTAAGTAATGAAAACACATCGAAATTTGATGAAATACTTTTATTATCTAGTTGATAAATGGTTACAAGTATATTTGATATTATAATAAAATTATGATTCAAAGGTAACTAAAAGATTGTTAATGCATATTGGAACCATGGCAAATTAACCGCTCAACATTTTTAAGTGAGCATATTATACAAGTTAGAAACATCCTAATTTTTGCCATCAAATATTCTTTAAGATTTTAAAAGCATGAAAGCCTGAATAATGCTACATGCATCATTATAGCGTTTAAAACAAAGAAAATAAAAGGTTATAATAATATGAAAGGAAATTAAAACGAAATAAAGTTTTCTTTAGAATGATTAGAAATATTTTTCAATACTATGTCAGTTTTAATAGAGATTGAGATGTTTTACAAATACTACATGGTGAAGGGCAATAAGGCTCCTTTTCGCAAATAAATGGGTAATTCTTGTGACATTGAACGTCGTTAAATAAGCCATTGTAGGTAATTGAACCACAATCTTCGGGACCATCACGGTTGTTTGGTTCCCCTGGTGCAAACGTCCCAAAACCAGCTTCGTTTAATGTTTGACCTGTAACAAATACATAATGACAATCAGTTTAGAATAACTAGAACTAGAAATAGTTAAACAACAGTTTATCGATCCCTATGCCACAGCACTACGACAGATGTTAACGCTGCTCACTTCACGTCGAATGTAGCCAATAATTGAGTGATTCAGATGTTAATCCAATAACAACGTTATTGTGTTCAAAAGTAAGAATAAAGGTTATCCTTGGATTTGAATTGGAATTATAGTGGTATTGCAATTGTTTTCAAGAGTAACCCTACAGGTCATGAGAACTTTCAAGAGAGAATTGACAATTTTATAGAACGCACTAAAAATCGCAATATGTTTTCAATATTTGGCATACTTACCTTGTAATGTTTTCCAATTTTCATTATGTTCCAAACGATGAAAGCCGACCAACGCATAATAATTTAAGTAACTCCCGGTAATTTTGTTGGCTGGGAAGCGAGTAAATATATCACCGACAACTTTTGATTCTTGAGCACTGTTTATAATAGCAAGATGGCCGCCTTCAGAAGAGCAGACAAATTGAGCTTTGTAGAACAATCTTGATACAGAGTGAACCTTGTAACACTTCTTGGTAATCTTATTATATTCATAATCTGTAACAATCCAGTAATCTTTAGCAAAGGTATACTACAGTCGGATTTCTCAACTATAACCAAATTAGTTTTAGAAACTAAGCTGCTTCACGTATTAATGTAACGACTAAAGGAAAAGAGAATCTCTCATAGAATCCTTATCCATAGTACAGCAAATAATCTCAGACACTCTAAAACCATTCGGCTCAGGATATAAGATATGCCGAAAAAAACCAGCGTAAGAAACTCGCAGAGCTCTTTTGCTTTACCCATAATAATACATACAATGCTAACATTAACTAGAACCAATTTGTATTGTACCAGAATAACTTACTTCCCAGTTTTATTATTATTAACGAAATCTAATAATATCAGGGCCACGTGGTCTAGTGGTTCAAGTAACGGACTGTCGCCCATGAGGTCTCGGGTTCAATTCCCGCTCAGGACAATCATTTGTGTGATTTTTATAACTGTCATACAAATGTTGGTCCTCTATCTGGGTGTTTACTATGTATTATAAGTAGAAATGGGAATAACGGCTTGAAATTTTAAACGAATTTACACGAGATGCTTAAAAAAGCTAGCTGCTTAAAAAGTTGCTTATTTTTAAGCAGATATTATAAGCTTTTTAAATTTTTCGTTAAGAAAATTTATTTTTTCATTATATTGAAATTTAATTACGATGATCAAATATAAATAAATATATGAATATATTCATTTATATTTGATCATCGTAATTAAATTTCAATATAATGAAAATTGATAACGTGATTTATTCTTTCCTGGTGCAGTTAAATAATTATTGCTTATTATAACGCTTGATTCATAATTACCTGAAGCTCCACAAAAATTGCCTTGTTTTTTCTTAAAACACATAAATGGTCTTGGTTTATCACATGCAACATCCAACAAATATCCACCAGAATTCAGAGCAATGCATTTTTCTGTATTATTTTTATTATCAGGTTCTGATTTAGCCCATGTGTGAGGAATTTTATACAATGGTATACCTATAAATAAATGATTTTTAATCATAATGTCCTCCCATCAACGACGGTTAACGAATAACTGCGGTAAACATGTTCAATCTGTGAGAGATAGAAAACTTGAACCTAAGCTCTATTATCACGTTTGATCAGTGTGGCATAGGCAGTATTGGTATTAACATCTAGTATTTTTCGAAGATTCGTAAGTTTGATAAACGATATCGAATTTAAAAAATCTTTTACCCTATCTTTCTCTTAGATGAAATTCATTTCATCTAGATATGTAAAATCAGACTTTATAATATGTTTCAATACTTCAGCCCTGATATTGAAATTGCCTTTTTATTTCAAATTACCTATATAATACTATTACACTCTCAACCAACAAACTATTACGAGGATCTTTCCGAACCCTCTCGTAATAGTTATTTTCCTTTAAAATCTAATATATAAAATTCACGTGTCACAGTGTTAGTTACCGTACTCCTCCGAAACGGCTTGATCGATTTTTATGAAATTTTACATGCATATTCAGTAGGTCTGAGAATCGGCCAACATCTATTTTTCAAACTTTTTTTTTTTACTATGGCAAAACAACGTTTGCCGGGTCAGCTAGTTTATATATAAAAATAACGACTTTGTTTTACAGTAAGTAAAGATGTGAATATTCCGTTATAGACATACCGTCGAAAGAGTAAAACTCTCCTTTTGGAAACACGGAGTGTATTCCAGTGAATATATCGCCTTTCACAATTGATTTCATCATTATATTCTTAATCTGCTGTGTTGTTGGTGAAGCTAGTGTGGCTTCTGTTGGTAGAATCATTTTTTTATTATTATTTTTTAAATTAAAGACGATAATGTACCTACCAGATATAAAATTTTGTTGTACGAGCAAGTTCCATCATATTGCTTCGATTATATCGTCACTGCTCGGCTCCTATGTATCTTAGCGTTATGTTATATAGCTTATAAGCTGCCTAGGAGTATGGACCACAATCGTACCAAGTTTGGTTAAAATACATTCATTAGTTTTTGATTGATGCGTGCACATACAGATAGAAAGACATACAGAAAGACAGACAGACAAACAAAAAATTTGCTGATTGCATTTTTGGAATCAGTATCGATAACCAATCATCCTCCAATATTAATTTTGAATATATTTTCAATGAAGAGAATTGACCTCTCTACAGATTTATTATAAGTATAGACTAGCTTATTTTCAAACAAAATCACTTGCCGGTACAGAAACTTACTATTAGTAGGAAAAAAAAAACAATAAGGCAAACGAAAATATACAAACTTTACCTCAGTAAATACTATTTAAAAATTTGTAAAATATGAAAAATGAATGAAACACACCATCAAGTTGACAATACAGAGCAGCGTCCTGCCAAGTCATTGGTATTTCCTGGTAATAAAACCATCCTTCGTTATGGTAAGTATATGGACATGAACCTTTTACATCATCTGTAACATATTACAAAAGAATTACAAAAGAATACAAGTTTCACTATCCTGTTATCTCCGCAGAGAGCTTTAAAAGCCAGTTAAGGGATACTAGATGCAGATAATGTCCTAATTATCTTATGTGACGAACGGAAGACGCGAAAGTAAATCATATATACCTATATGCCTGGTCAGCGCGGCATAGAAAGTTACCGTTTATATTTAGTAGTTTAGATTAAAGCAATAGATTCATGCAAATCGAAAAATCTTAAAGTGAAGCAGATAAAAACAAAATAAACTATTTACTTACGTAAAAATGATGCAGAAAGAAATAGCACAAAACATTTTAAAGATAAATTCATTTTAAGAAACTCGTAATATGTTTGAAGCTATAGAAAATTGATATTTTGTAAACAGTTTAACCTTCTCTTGGTCCTCTTGCTAAATAAAAGAAAATAATAAAAATTAATTAGATGCAATATAACATAAAGTTTAGGACGATGTTTTTGTGAACTACAAAGAAATCAAAGAAGTAGGATTGCAAACAGAAGTTTTTTTTATCGAAATTGAGACGAAATTAAAAATATTTTCGATGATAGGTAATATCATTAAAAACAATAATTGTCTTTGATTAGAGTGCAAAATTTCAGATTAATCCGAGATTTCTGGAAATGAATATAAAATGAATTAACAAAGCTAACAAAAAGTTAAAAAGTAATACATTCACAAAGATACACTTCTTTAATTTCTATGATGAATTTTTATGATGACACTGATTTTCTTGAATGAGCGTCTTTTTACATTATGACATCATTTTATAAAAATATGACGCTAAACGTACAAGTTTATACCAGAGTCTGAGAAACCGATAGGGACTGGGCAAATAATAAATAAAAGGATAGGTATAATTAGATCTTCCATCGAGAAAATAAAAAAAAAAGAAATCAGTATAGTAATACAGACTAGTAAGTAATATTAACGATAAAGGTACTGAAAGTATTACCGAATTGCATAATATTTTCAACCAACAAAACTGATTTAAGCCTCCGGAAATTATGCGAATTTGTAACACTGTTCTCTATTATTTATACAGTCGGTTTAGCCTACACATTATTTTATTAATAGCACCTATATAGAGAGAAATGGATATTGTAATCTGAAAATAACGTAGATAAACAGGAAACCATTTTGTATTAATTGCCTATTTGTTAATATGTTAATAATGTTTGTTATGGTTGATGATATACCTAATTGCTAAAGTTACAAACTCAAAATGTGAAACGTGAACCTTTTAGTAATACTCCATTTGACGTACATCTGTCGCCAAGTGAACGGTAATAACAAATTTTTGTGACAATTTAAATTTTTACTTACGATGTAGTTCTGTTGAGACTATGCCGAAAAAAAATCTGTCAAGAGCGAGATAGACTTGCACACTGAGGGTTCCGCACCTACTACTGATTTGACCTACAGACAGACAGATAAAAACTGAAGTGATTCTTTAAGAGTATATTTTTTGTACGAGAGCCTGAAAAGTTTTAAGGACCTGGTGGTCCGATTTTATAGGAAGAATGAATGATAGATATTCATAAGTCTTATGCCCAGGGTGTAGAAAGTCCTTAATCACAAGATAAATAAGATAAATGGGCTAAAAATAAAAAAAATACAAGTAATGTTCAAAAAAGTAGTTATATTAATAAAAACACAAATTACGCAAGTAACACCGCCAGAAATAGAAAATAAAATTAAAAGCGAAGAATAAATAATATTTATAGATAAAATAAAAGGGGTACTTTAACTTAGAAAATATTAATTCTTTCTTTCTCTCCTATATTTTTTTGATTTTTCTATTTCTCTCCTTTTTTCCCACTTTCCATATTAATATAAAATATACTAAGTCACTTTTAACAAAGATTGCATATTTAGTGAAGATGCGTCACAATTTACATTAGGCGTTGGACAATTCAGCTCCTTTTCGCAAATAAACGCGAATCCTATCAAACAATTAACGTCGCTAAGTAAACCATTTCGAGTAATCGCTCCACAATATTCATTACCGCCACGATTGTTCGGTTCCCCTTTCGCAAATCGAGCAAAACCAGCGGCTTGTAGCCAGTTTCCTGTAATTAACAAATTTAAAAGATTTAAAGATGCTTAAAGAATATACATAATTAAAGCATCGAATCCAAATAATTACTCAAAGTAATTAGTTATTTTAATTTGAACCAGAATAGCGTCAGTACGCTGGTCACAATTACGCAAATACGCAATTGGTACGCAATTAGCTGGTCTAACCAGTGTTAGACCAGCTATAATGACAATAGCAGCTAAAGCTACAAATTAGACCAATTAAACATTATTATATTTTATTGTTATTCATATTTTTACTTATAGATAGATATATTTATAGAAAGTATTAGTAGGTTTTGATCGAGTCGCTATTGAATGGTGAAAAATTATTTCGTACCATGTATTGTCATCCATTTTCTATTCAAATAATGCAAACCAATCACAGCATAATTTGGAAAGGAGCTCCCGATAATTGTTCTTGGTGGAAATCTATAAAATAAATCACAGAGGACATTAGATTCTGCCACACTATTTATAACAGCAAGATCGCCGCCTTCCATTGTGCAAATGAATTGACTTCGGTAGAAATGTCTTGCCTCTGGATGAAATTTGTAACATTTGTTTGTCCGCCTGTCAAATGTATAACCTGTAACAATTTTTATAGTTAAATATAAACACGTAAGTATAAAATGTGTCCATATCGTTTGAACACTGCCAATGTTAACACAATAACACAAATCTGAAGAGAACCATGCTATCGACAAGTGAAAGATGATTTACACTGACAATTATTTTTAATATCCAATCTACAAAAGATAGATACAATCTATCCATAATCGTAGATTTGATATTAATAACGGCTGTTAGTGTAGGTCATCTTTCGCCATCCTCGTTCATCAGTAAGATTTCTATCATTTTGTAGTTAAAGATAAAGTTTTTATCTCCTATCAATTTTAGAGAATGATTTTAGAGAATGTTGTCATCATTTGATTTTTGAAATAAAAGGAAGGACAAAAGTTTGAATTTTTCTGTTTTTACTTGCTATATCTGAGTATGGATAAAATATGGAAAATGGCCGAAAGATGGTGGGAATAACCTTATTCGGATAAAATATTTACTTTAATAGGTAAAAGCTTTGTTTTGGTTATTCTCGGATAGTTGTTTAGTCCGCCTTTTTAACCCTTTATTTGGCGCAACATATCTTTCTCTTGCATGCTCTTTTGTCAGACGTCATTTCTGTATATACTCCCCTTTATTTCCTATCCATCATTTCTTCGGCCTTCCTCTACCTTTGATTTCCTCTATATTTGTTCTTAGAACACTCCTAACAATGTTATTATCCTACCGACAGATTACATATTCATGCTAGGACAACCGCTCGTTTTTTAATTTGTTATTGGCATCACTTTCAAACTTCCTTTCATACACAAATTTCTTATTTTACCCAAATAATAAGCTAGATATTATTATTATATTTACCGTTTCCACATAGATTGCCTTCGTTCTTTTTATAGCACATGAAAGGTCGAGGTCTATCACATGGTACATTCAACATATTTCCGTTTGAATCCAGAGCAATACATCTTTCTGAATAATTTTTACTGTCAGACTCTATATTATCCTGTTTTTTATGCATATTGTAGAACCTGGCTGTAAAATTAATTTAAATTAATATGGGAGGCTCTAAACACTTTACTTCATTAAGACATTTTGTATTAGGTAGAAATTTGGTAAGGGACTCATTATGCTTACCATCGAGTGTATATTTATCTTCTTTTAAGGAAACGGGTTTGATTCCAGTAAACAAATTATCACCACTAACAGTAGCTCTCATCATTAAATTCTTAACGTTCTCTGTAGTTGGCGATGCTAATGTAGAACCTGTTAGTAATAGTTTTTATGTTCATTTTAAATAATATGTTTTGGCTAAGTTTAGTTTACTGTTTGATGCAATATGATTGGTGCCATAATTCTTTAAGAGCCTAAAAGAAAAATCTCGAAAATAAATTCTTAAGTTCATACACTTGTGGTATGTATTTAATCCTAAAGAACCCTATTTTCTGGACAGTTACCAATATGCCCTCCAAAATCTTCTAAATTCCAAAGTTTATGAAAAATAATTTATTTTTCGAGATTTTGAAGTAAAATAAGAATAAACATTAATTGTGTGTTAAATATATTAGGCTTATCTTAAATTAATCGAATAGCTTCCATACTTACCATCAAGTTGACAATATAAGGCAGCGTTATGCCAAGTCATTGGTGTTTTCTGGTATCGGAACCATCCTTCGTTATGGTAAGCATAAGGGCACTGTCCTTTAGCATCATCTGAAATATTTGCAAAAGTGTAGCGGCAGGAATGTTAGAAAACAATAAGAAAGATATAAGACCAGCTAAGCTATAGAATAAGTTAAAAGCTTTGAAGTAATTACCTAAAAAGGATGCAAAAAGGTATATTATTAAACAGGTTAAAACGTTTTTCATTTTAAGTGTATCTTCAAAATTATCATTTGAATTACAAAATTATGCTTGAAACTACAAAACCAATACAACGGAATTAAGTCTTCGTAAAATATGCAAATATGGTGCACAATTTCTAAATTTATATTACTGTCTAGCCTATTTATATTGTTTATTAATAGTATTTAATTAAAGGAAAATAATAATAATTATCATAAAATAACTATGCATGTGTATGTTTGTTTGTTAAGTTGAAACATTTACAGGTTTTAAGCCACCCAGCGCTGGTTTTCAACGAGCAATATGCTCAGCTGAAACCATTTTGTTATAGCTACATCTATCCCACTGCATATTATTATTTTGTATTTGTAAAGAGGTATTTATGTTTTCTTTAATTATCAAACTGTGTAATTTACCTCAGAGTAAATTTCTTTCCTTTTTTATACAATATGTTTCTCCTTTATTTTGTCTAGTAAAAAAGAATAAAATTGTATAATGCTACTTGTTATTTCTGTATCTATTAGTGGGCACTCTTGTCCATAACTGCAAAATATATCACCTACTACAATATACTCATACCGCCTTATTACAAAACGTGGACTAAGTTTAAGCCACAGTTTAAGCCTGGTTTTTAAACACTTCAATTGCGCATTTCAAGCAGATTTTTCTCAAATCCTAGATCTAACAACGGCCTTAGTCTTAAACCGACGCCAAACTAGTGTCAGAGCGGGTCTAACTATCCCTCGTAAATAAATTTTGTTAAACCTGGATTTAACGTTGAGCCGCGTTTTGTAATAAGGGGGTCTAAGTCTAGCGTATCATTTAGAGTTTTACGACATAAATTGTTATATCTGGTGTTTAATTTATTGCTTCATTGACTCTTACAGCATCTCAAGCAAAGGAAAATAGAGTGGCAACAAATATTTTGCCATAATATTTTCTCAAGAAAAAAAAATACCATAACGCTTATTGTTGAATAAACAATATTACACGTCAGGTAACATTATTTGATTAGTTGAAAAACCTATGGAGAATGATTGAAAATCCCGAACATTTTTTCAAATTGCTGCATTGTCATCGGATGCATAATTTCAGATCAAACCGACTACTGCTTTCAGTGAAAATCGCTTTTAAAGATTCCGTTACATACATTAATACATTATAGATACGTACGAAGCTAATAAATGTGTTAGTATATAATATGAAGGATAAAATGTAGTCTCAAAAACGCAAGAAAACTATGAGTATTTACTAGTATTTCTATCAGGTTATCGACCTAAGTAAACCTATACAGTGTTGTTATTATTGCTGTTGCATTAGCATATTTATTTTTAATGATTAACTAACTAGCTAGAAATAGATCAATAATGATGAAGTTTTTATAATAATAATAATAAATATTCATGGACATTTCACACAACGTCCTCTGGTCCCAAGCTAAGCTTATATGCTTGTGTTATGGGTACCAGAATACGGATATAATACATAAACTACTTTTCTTTTGTAAATACATACTTATAATACATAGTAAACACCCAGACGCACTACAAACATTTGTATGACAATTATAAACATCACATAAATTAATGTTTAGTGCGGAAATCGAACCCGCGACCTCGTAAATGGCAGTCCGTTATATGAACCACTAAACCACAAGGCCCGCCACATACTATTACTGGAAGAAAGCAGTAAGTGATTTTTTTGATAAATAATTTTGAAATTTTTGACGCAAGTTCACTTACGTCCTTTTTTTACGGGTAGTACGATATTTTATCCTTGCTATCTCTGTTAACTACCACAATCGAGATTTTGGAATAGAAAATTATTGGGCGTCTCGTCATAATAAAGCTACTCACGGAAAATCAGCTTGAAAGTAATCAAGTGAAAAAAATGTACTACGGATCCCGTAATATATTTATTTATTAATTTATTTTATTTAAACTAGCTGTTGCCCGCGACTTCGTACGCGTAGAATTAAGAAAATGTTCCCCGTTTTTGTAACATTTTTCACTACTGCTTCTCTCCTATTAGTCGCAGCGTGATATTATATAGCCTATCGCCTTCCTCGCTAAATGGACTGTCCAACACTGAAAGAAGTTTTCTAATCGGACAAGGGGTTCCCGAGATTTGTGCGGTCAAACAAACAAACAAACAAACTCTTAGCTTTATAATATTAATATAGATTAGTATAGATATTATTATAATTGGAAAGTGTCACCACATTTCCATACTCGTGTCTTCGAATTGTGTTTCCGAGAATATTTAAAAAAATATTGCTTTATTTATTAAACAAAAACCTAAAGTATTTATCATAATATTATTATACAGGGTGTGGCGTAAATAGTGGTCCACCGTTCAGGGTTAGGTACATCAGGTAGGTACCTACACCATACCAAAATTTTAAACCGGTCCGCCGACTGGTTACGGAAAAAAAAATATTTTTAATTTTTTTCAAGAAATTCCCATTTTCATTACGAATTTGACCACAGTTTCAACAAAAAACATTATTTTTGATTTTCTATTCGTGTTTATTCATGTTGAATGTATGAGCTATCATAAAAAAATAAAGATTTGTATTGAAATTGTAGCCTTTACGAGAAAAAGTGATTTCTTCTCAATTCTTAACCTAAATTTTATCGCATCACTCATATTCAGGAGCGTTTTTTGAAAAAGAAATGTACTACACTGTTAGTGCCCATGCATTTAAAAATATGCTCATGATGTACTGATTATAAAATGGTATAATAGTACCGCTTTTCAAAAATAGAAAAAGAAATACTGCATTTGTAACTGAAAATAAGTAAGTCTTCCTGTTACCATTTTCGCAACATAATATTGAAACAAAAATTTCGTCTACCTTATTTATGTGCCCATTCTTACTGTAAACTTGGTCATAGTGACAACGACAATATTATTATTGTAATTGTATTGGCAAATGAGAACACAAAAGTTACTACAGACAGGGTATTAAAAAAAAACAACTTTGACATCATAATTATTTATTTATTGATTAATACAATCGGTGCTCAAAATGGCCCCCATTCGCAGCTATACACGCTCTGCACCGTCGAATAAAGGAGCGTTTAAGACGTCGAGCAAACCCGCTTTCATTGATTTTTCCAGCTGCTGTCAGAATCCTGGTCCTTAATTCTTCAATATTATTTATTGGTCCCTTGTATACGTCTTCCTTTAAGCATCCCCAATAAAAGAAATCCAAAGGATTAAGGTCTGGGGAGCGTGGTGGCCATAGTATTGGGCCTAACCGCCCTATCCATCTGTTTGGATAGGCCACATTAAGGTGCTCTCGTACCCTTACTGCATAGTGAGCGGGACAGCCATCATTTTGTAGCCACATGCTGTCTCGGATCTCTGTAGGGACACTTTCTAGAAGTACGGGTAAATCTGTCTGTAAGAACCCAAGATACCTTTCTGCGGTTAAGGTTTCTGGCAGTTCTAATGGACCAATTATTTGTCCGTTAATAATGCCGACCCAAAGGTTTATTTTAAATTGGTATTGCGATCGATCTTGTCTCATGACGTGCGGATTTTCTAATTGCCAGCTGTGCAAGTTGTGTAAATTTAAATATCCATCTTTTCTGCAAGATGATTCGTCACTCCAAAGTATTTTATTAAAAAATTGCTCGTCCTCTCGTATTCTACGCAGCATTTCTCTGCAAAATCTCACTCGCGGAGGATAGTCCCTTGGTAACAGAGTCTGTACCCTTGTATAATGGTAGGGATGTAGCTCGTGTCTTTTTAAAATGCGATGTACGGTTCTGGTAGATATCCCCGTTGTGCGAGATAAGACTCGGACTGAGGTTGTAGGATCTTGTTCTGCCAAATTCAGTACCTGATCATCGGCATGTCTCCGTGGGCGTCCTTCTCTTGCACCGCCTACGCCTGAGCCGGGTATCCTCCCTTCGGTGTATGCATTGTGGACTCGCCCAAACACCCTGTGGTCTGGATGTCTGCGATCGGGATATCTCTCCCTGTAAAGCCGAGCCGCCTCTCTGCCGACTCCTCCACATTCTCCGTAAATAAAATGCATGTCAGCATATTCGCGCGGTGTATACTGAGACATTTTTGTTATCACTGCACTGCACGTTTGTCCAAATCGTTATGCAAATCAGAGTCCGGTAAACGTAAGCAAGATTATTAGATGTCACCAAAACGACAAGTCCAAATCACTTAGGCAATCAACCGGAGTCCAGGGGAATAGCAAGAAACAGCGGAGTTAAACACAAATGAAACGAAACGTATACGATGCACGGGAGCGTAGATCGTACTAATTGTTTATGTACCATTTCTTTCCGATCTCAATTGCTAGAAAGGAAAGGGACAACAACAACAAACTACATCCTTTCCTTATCACTATCCTATTGTTTAGTTACTCCAGCTACGTTACGCATTACAAGAGTGTGCGCACTTCAATAGGTCTTTTGTTATGGTTCAGGTACAGAGCGACCTTTTTTTATAGGACACGACATGATGTAGAATTATTTGGAGACGTGGAGTCAAATATCAGTTGTAAGATTGAGACTTTGTTTTATTTAATTCCATATTTAAATGGGTAAAAACAAAAAGACAACATTTTTGTTTAAATATTATGTTGCGAAAATAGTAACAGGAAGACTTATCCGTTTTTAATTACAATTGCAATAAAAAAAAATCTATTTTTGAAAAGCGGTACTATTATACCATTTTATAATCAGTACATCATGAGCATATTTTTAAATACATGGGCACTAACAGTGTAGTACATTTTTTTTTCAAAAACCGCTCCTGAACATGACTGATGCGATAAAATTTAGGTTAAGAATTGAGAAGAAATCACTTTTTCCCGTAAAGGCTACAATTTCAATACAAATCTTTTTTATTTTATGATAGCTCATACATTCAGCATGAATAAACACGAATAAAAAATCAAAAATAATGTTTTTTGTTGAAACTGTGATCAAATTCTTAATGAAAATGGGAATTTCTTAAAAAAAATTAAAAATATTTTTTTTTCTGGAACCAGTCGGCGGACCGGTTCCAAATTTTGGTATGGTGTAGGTACCTACCTGATGTATCCAACCTTGAACGGTGGACCACTATTTACGCCACACCCTGTATATTATACAAAACATAAAATAGGGTAACAAATAAAATTTTAATGAAAAAAAAAAACCTAATAATATGCAGAATTGCAATAGGTTTTGTTTAGGTTGACAATCCCTGAGCTCTTATCACTAGTTTGTTAGTATCGTTTACTTGATTTTTTTTTACATATTTTTGTAGCATACTGATCGTGACATCATTCTAATGTTACGTTAGTTCTTTGTGGTACTAAAAATGGGTTCTATTTTTATTAAGCTCACGTTTTTAATTTACTTTTTTATACTCCTGGGTATGTTTGAAATTTGGATTTGGTTTTTAAATTTTATTAAAATTTCATAAAATGTTGATTCAGACCTAACGTTAAATATATTTTTTGAGTACTTTACAAATAATCTTGTCTTCATCTAGTGCCAATTTAAAATTGAATTTATTTTACTAAATTATGGGAGAACTTTAGTAATGAATAATTTCGTACGTATTTTTTTTTCAGATGCTGTTAAATTTAGATGTGACTATAAATTTCATACTATAGGATGGTTTAAATACAATCAAATGCCTATGACTTGGCGTGATGCTAGATTACAATGTCATCTTGAAGGTGAGTTTATCCTTGTTAAAATAATTATTAGGTAGTAGTTAAAATTTTCCAAAACTACCGTTTCTCTCTCCCTCTTCAGTTCAATATCGTTTCGCTGTTGAAAATGGGCCTTCTCCTCTTTGGGAGGATTTGAAGTCTAGTACACTCACCATGCATCTTGGTATAGAATTTAGTTTCGAGATTTTTGTCTCTTGCAGTAGATTATTGCCTATAATACAAGTTTTTTATAGTAATTTAATAAAAATTAAGTTTTTAAATTTAATTTAATTTCAATCAAGTAGTTTTTATGGTTATTATTACAGTAGGTACTTATCTATCATTTGTACGTGGATTGGTACAACATTGTTTTTGTTTTAGGTGCTGAGTTAGCTTCACCAACTACAATCAGAATAAGGGATATAATGAGTGACGCGATTAAAAGTCGTGCCATATTTACAGGAATACACGCAACATTCTCTAAAGGCCAATTTTATTCCATCGACGGTAATGTTAATTTATATACCCAAACAGATGTTTTGGTTTTTAAGTGAATGATTTCTGTTTTGTCTTACATAGGTACCGATTCTATGTGCACAACTAAACTTAACTGAAAAATGAAATTTGATAGTGTCAATAACGCAATCTGGCAATGTTAACACAACTTTTAATATTAAAAAATATCTGTTTATTGCACTTTCATTTTACACTAACGATTTTAATTAATATAAATGTGCACAACGAAGTAGCCAATTCGACGGGCCTCGTGGTCTAGTGTTTTATATACCGGACTGCCGTTCACGATGGCTCAGGTTCGATTCGCGGACAGGGCAATCATTTGTGTGATGTTTTTAATTGTCATACAAATGTTTGTACTGCGTCTGGGTGTTTACTATGTATTATAAGTATGTATTTACAAAAGAAAAGTAGTTTATGTATTATATCCGTATTCTGGTACCCATAACGCAAGCATATAAGCTTAGCTTGAATATTTTAATAAAATAATTTAAATACGCCATAGTTGTTTATATGTTTTAGTTAAGTTCAGTTGTGCACGCAAAGTTGGTACCATTGTCTATATCTATGCAAAGAAATTAAAGAACGTGACACAAAATTACACAATTATCTAAAACCGATGACCAAGTGTTTTTTATAACATCCATATATTTTCAGAATCAGCAACTTCACTTCTTGTACTTGATAATAATACTATTTCAGGTATACCCTTGTCACAAATACCTCGTACATGGGCTGACAATGAACCTGACAATAAAAATGATGAAGAAAGATGTCTAGCTCTGAAATCTGATGGAAAATTGTCCGATGTGAATTGCGAAGAACCACGTAATTTTATGTGCTTTAGAGCGACTTCTACCAAAGACGTCAATATATGTGGCACTTTGGATTCAGGTTAATAAAAACGATTTGCTCTCCTCCTCTTCAGCCCATTCATTTCCCCTTCTTGGCACTGGCCTCCACTACTTTGGGAGAGGTTACGGTCTACTGTGACACGCTGATCACGCATATTTGCACAGAGTTTGGTTTCGAGTTTTCCGTTTCTCACAGTAGACCTTAACTGCTTATATGGTTCTTATGCTGGTTCCTACAGCACTCTGGAAAAGAAAAAGAGTGGATATTTTGTTTAAGCATGTGATCTAGTTCTAATCTAATTATAATAAATACAAGTGATATTTATTGCATAAAATGGAAAATTGAATTTATGCACTCTTACTATTTTAAAACTAATTTACAGAATATCATTACGAGAGCCGAACGAATAAATGTTACAAATTTCACAAAAAACCAAGACAATTTCATCGAGCTCATTTCGCTTGCGCTGCTGAAGGCGGCCATCTTGCTATTATAAACAGTGAAGCAGAGTCTAAGGTTATTAGTGAAATTTTCGGCAGAAACCCTGGTGGACAAATGCTTGGCAACTTTTGGAAAGATGTAGCCTACGTTGGTTTTCATAATTGGGCTGAAAGTCAAGATTGGACAACAGTAAATGGTTTGTATAATAGTCTATCCCTACCTATAAGAAAAAGGCGTAAGGATATGATGAAAATGATTGGTATGTTTTTATTATTAATGTTAAGTTCGGCGATGTGCTACAAAAGGGCCATGTACTTACAACCGTCATGCATGTTTGATCAGTATGAGAGTAAATAAACTCAAAAAAGCCTTTTCAGAACATGGCAGATGGGGCCTTGAAGTCTCTTTCATTAAGATCCATCGCTTCATACATTCTTTCAAACGTTTGCACCTACAATATTAGTAGGATAGGAGTTACCCATTTTAACTAACATAATTATTATAGGTCAGTCATTAGAAGATGCTGGTTTTGGCAAGTTTTCTGGCGGACAACCGGATAATGCCACTGCTGGAGAATATTGTGGATCAGTATTTCGTAATGGTCTATTTAATGATCTTTGGTGTGAAAAACATTTTGCATTTATTTGCGAAAAGAAAACGGACTACCCACCAGTTTGTGACAACACTGAGGAGTCCGGTGGATCTTTAGAACCCCGATTTGAAAACTACTAAGATTGTGGCTTAGAAATGAACATATTATGCCAGTAATATCCATTTTGCCTATTGCACATAAGTTTAATCCCCCATTGGAATATAGAGATTTTGTTTTTAATAGACTACCTACACATATTGTATCAACGTATTAAATAAAACATTGTAAAAGACGAAATGTATTTTATTTATTTTATATATTCTTTATGATGTTTCTCTTTAAAAGATCATTTAGTTTTAACTGTCCCCGTTCCTTCGCTACAGATGCAAGAGAATCTTCTTCGTGATCGTTTTGTATTTCTGGTTTCTGATTGTGCTGAAATTTTTGGCTTTATAAGCGTGATAAATAAACTTGGCACCAGCTGTAAACTGAAACACTCACATAAAAACTTACATGAAAGTTGACTAAAAGAAAGTTAACCCCTTAATCCCATGACACCCCTTATCTTTGAAATTGACTTTAAACGTTTAAACTCTGTCACATGCCCTTCGCAAAAGGCAGTGAAAAGTAGACGCATAATCGAAATCGGCATTTGTACCAATTCTACACCCACAACTAAATTAAACATAGGTAACCAAATAATTAATTTTCATAGCAATTAATTTGGCAATGTGAACTAAACATTTTTGTTATGAAAATTGTGTATTATAAGACTAAAGATTTTATTTATTTATTTATTTACACTTTATGCTTAAACTATGCAAAGGCGGACTTAATGCCTAAGGCATTTTCTACCAGTCAACCATAGGGTGGTGCAGAAAAAGGGAAGGTAGAAGTGTAACAAATAAAGCTAGATTATCAAAGATTATAGTTGTTAAAGACTTATTGACATAGATAAATCCTATAAAGAATACATTACATACACATGTCATACATAGAGATACACGTAAATCAATACAATTAAACAGATACATACATGTCATACATACATACACAGATATATACGCACATTACACATACCATAAATACATATAATACAGGTACTTAAATACAGATAGATAGTAGTATAGTAGCTTCATAGACTCAGATGTGGATGCAGCTAAACGTGAGGTTGTGTCGATATACGGAGATAGTGCTCACGTATCTTACGCTTAAACGCTTTACGGGAGGTGCACATCCTGATTTCCGGCGGAAGAGTATTCCAGAGAATAATGGAGCGAACAAAGAAAGAAGAATGAACGAGGCATGAGCTATGAGGTGGACAGGTGAGCAAGAGATTGTCAGAAGATCGAAGATTTCGGTCGTGGGTTGAGCCTAAAAATTGAAAATGTGAAGATGTTTTATCTATATTAATATTATAAAGCTGAAGAGTTTGTTTGTTTTTTTTTTTTTATTTATGGCAAGGGTTAGGCAAATGACTACACTCCACCTGATGTTAAGTGAGTTATCCAAATGGGAGGACGGCTAGTACGGTGTGAATGCACTAGCCACCCTCACCTTGCCGGACCGCAAGGTGCCTCTTCACGCCTCGCTTGAAAGACCTCATGTTATAAGAAGAAGGGAACACGTGCGCAGGAAGTGAATTCCATTTTTGGGAAGTTCTGCAAATAAAGGACTCGCTGAATTTCTTTGTCCGACAAGAAATGGTGGCCACAGTAAATTGATGGAATCTTATTTTCATTGATGTTTGTTTAAACGCGTTAATCTCAGGAACCACTGTTCCGATTTCAAAAATTCTTTCAGTGTTGGATAGTACGTTTATCAAGGAAGGCTACAGGCTATGAAACGTCACGCTGCAACTAATAGGGGTGAAGCAGTAGTGAAAAATGATGTAAAAACGCTTAATTAATTAAAATTCCACGCGTACGGAGTCGCGGACAACAGCTAGTTTAATATAAATGTGCACAACAAGATATCCAAAAAACAAAATGCAGTAATAGTTGTTTTCATTTTTTAGTTAAGTTTAGTTGTGCAAGTAGAATTGGCACCAATATCAGTATATTATTATACTTAACCAGATTCCTAATATTTAGACATACACGTGTTAGACAATATAATAACACAGGAAATTTTTATCACAGGATGTTCAAATCCACAAAAAATACCACAATTTAAATCTAGTTTATTTTGGTCTGTGCGATAGTATTATTTGTACGTACTTATACCCTGAAAGTTACTGATGATAATGTGAGGAAACGTGACTTCCTGGATATGACTTTTATGATTAGGTACCTCCTAAAATATATTAATAATATCTAATATAGGCATATATTTATAGCAAATTTTTAGGCCCGAGATGAAACGCGTAGCCCAAGATAGATCGATATGGAGAAGTACTTGGACGCCCTCTGCCCCACCTGGTGGACATAGGACATAAAGAAAGAAGAAAATAGTTAAATTTAGCTACGCTAACTACTATAATGTTGGCATCTCGGAAGCGATTGTCTTTCTTGTGATCATCGCTCTTGAAAAGTTTCAGAAGGGTAACAATCTCAAAATAGACAACACTGATTGTAAAAAGATTCAATTTCTAAGAATTTATCCCCAAATCCAATAGTCTTTCTGCGTCTATTGTTAATTATAGGCTTCTCCTGCAGAAAGACATAATACTTATCTGTGAAACGGTAATGGGACAAAAAAGGAAGAAATAAATTCAGAAACTACATTGAATAATCTAATTTTAATATATTTCTTGTTCCGTTGAGTCACAAGTAGGTGGATAGTGAACGCTTTTCTCGCAGATAAAGGCATAATGTTCTTCGCACCACAAATCGTTGAGAAGTCCAGTTGGTAAAATTGAGCCACAATATTCACCAGCAGTTCTATTATTTGGAGTCCTAGGGTGAAATTTAGCAAAACCAGCATCTTGGATTGATTGGACTGATTAAAGACATTACTTTGATAGTTTCCACTTATATAACAATACATACTACATTAAATACCAACTCCGTACAAAGTTGTCTGGGAGGGAATATTATGCCTATCCAATATTAGAATTTCGTCTTTAATATTATGGACATTTTTACAAAACATCTTTCAAACTAAGCTTACTTGCTTGTGTTATTGGTAACAGAATTTCTAAATAGATACTACGAATAAGTATTTTTGCTTTCTCTTTTATTTTTGTTGCGATATCAATAAAATAAATATAATTACCATGGGTAGTCCTCCAATCACCGCCCTCGCCCCAGTTGTGAAAGCCAATGAAAGCTACATCTTTTCTAAAGTTGCCCAGCATTTTCCCATTAAGATATTTGGCATAGATTTCACTTAGGACTGTTGACTCCTCATCACTGTTTATTATAGCAAGATGGCCACCTTCAGCCGAACATGCAAAACGGGCACGTTTAAATGATCTCGGTACAGTGTGGAATTTGTAACATTTTCCGGTTTGACTGCTAAAATGATATTCTGAAAAGAATGCACGTTATTGTTAGCACTGTGCACAAAAATGTATTGAACATTCTCTGATGAGGTTATTGCAACATACATAAACTTTTTTTTTTAATTATGACACAATTATATATTTTATTTCGTAAATAATATAATATGTATCCACGTGCTAGATAAACAATTAATTAATTTCTTTCCTACTCATTTATTTATTCTCGCTCTCTCTCTCTCTCTCCAGGTCATTAACTTACCACTGTCAGGCATGACCTGTGCCTAACAGTGGTAAGTTAATGACCTTCGCTTTGGGAGGATTTATGGTGTATAGATTTATGTGTGTCTCATAGAGAAGGTTATCTGTATAGAATATTCCCTAGCTAGCTTTTACAGCACTTTGGAAAGGAAAAGGGGTAGTAACGCTTGTTCTTATCCGTCAACACACCTGATAACTACTTACCCGGATCTGGAGTACCGCAAATGTGGACATCTGTGTTCGAATTTGTCCTAAAACAAATAAAATTTCGAGGCATTTCGCAATTCATATCCGCCATATTTCCTTCATTATTTAGAATAATACAGTTTTCACCATTTAGGTAGTTGTCAGGTTCCATAGGAAGCCAACTGTGAGGAATATCCGAAAGTGGTGTTCCTGGAAACATATAATTTAGAATTAGTATATCAACGAGAGAAAAAGAGCAGCTCCAAGCAAAAATATTGACTAGCACAAGTAAATGAGATTTGAACAAAACAACTTAGAAAACTGTTGTATGCTATTTCATTATGAACGCTCATTTTCAAAACGGCTCCAATAATCTAACAAAATACTAACCATAGATTGTATAATAATGACCCTTAGAGAATGTTGAATGTATGCCTGTAAAAATTGGCTCTGAACCAATAAGTTGGTGAAGCTAAAATGCCTCCTGAAAAAACAGTTCTCAATTAGACTTTGTTCTTATAAGGAGTGTAAGGATACGATAAATCTATTTCTTCTCATAAATGAAACGCTTGTAACTTTATAATTATTTTAATTCCAGAATAAATATTTGTTCTCATAAATTAATATTATACCTGATACCGTCCATGGTGACATTTCCATAATATCTTTATTAACTTTACATAATTCCTTTTACGTTTATTCTTTATTTATTTTGCAATTATTCGTTTTCTAATATCCTTTGTACATATCCTGGATTGATAATTGTTATTTAATGAAATATATTTAATATGTTTAAGTAAACATGTCAAAATTTTGATGTTTGTCAATTGTCATAAATTTAATGTTATTTCTTTACTCTATGTAAAACTACGGAGTTTCTAAGTACTATGAATCATTTTACCTAAGATACTGGCTGATTGCTAGAATATTCTAGTATCGATGTTTATTTTTAAATTATTTAAATTTATAGATGGAAGTTTGGAACGTAAAAAAAATAGAGAAGGCGACAGTTCGAGTTTGGTCTGGGTCGAGGATCGAGTGGTAGTTGCTGGCAAGATTATCTGAAAATGTTTTACGCCTAAGTGTGATCCAAGATCTCATCTAATAATTGGAGTCGCCGAGTTCGCCGACCAGGCCTAAAATAATTTATAAACTCGAGTATACTGTTATACAGGTTCTATCACCTACCGGACTTGGAGGGACAGTCCTGACCTGGTGACCGGTCTCCTGTTGCGGCCGTCAAAGCACGGCCAACTCTTCCACGGAGAACTAAGTGTTTTTTTTCCTTTTCTTTCGTGACTCGCGAATGGAGTGACTTTTAAAGTACTTTTTTTGTGTTTGTGCAGTTTTCTTCATAGTGACAGCAGTGATTTAGGGACAAATAAATTAAACTTTCTTTCACCTTTTTTGTTTCATTACAGGAGGACATTGCATTGTCATCTCGCACGATAAGAGCCAGCCGAAACTTTCTTGGAAACGTAACACAGGCACTGCCTGGTAAAGCTGCCTTCTTTGGCTTAGCAACGAGTTATAGACACCCGCTCTCGTTTCCTCTTGTGGTGATCACTTTTACGGATTCCATATCAAACGGTACAGGACAGCGAAGTATCAATAATAGGGTATTATTAATACTTCGCTGTCCATCCTTCCATCTTTTGTCTGTCACCAGGCTGTACATCAGGAACAGTAATAGCTAAAGAGTTAAAATTTTCACAAATGGTGTATGTTTGTTGATGCTTTAACAAAAAATAAATCTAACAACTAGAATACTGTAAATACACAAAGAGACTCCCATACAACAAATGTTTTGAGCAAAACTTGGTGGTTTCATATTACGATTTGAATTTATTATGATAAATATAATACGTCTACTGTGAAAGACGGAAATCTCGAAACTAGACCCTGTGCCAACACACCTATTCAGCGTGGCACAGTAGACCATAATCCCTCCCAAAGAGGAGGACCAGCAGTGGGACGTCAATGGGCTGGAGAGGAGGAGATCAAATAGTTACGTAGCTTCCATTTGGCACGTGAACGTCAGGTTGTCTGGACCAACATAGAAATCCAGTGTTTGGTATATACTAAAATTTAGTACCTTTCTAGTACCTTTTAGTACCTAAGTTCAAATATTTAGTACCTCGATAGATTCCGAGAAAATGCGAAAAAAAGGTGGTCCAGACAACCTGACGTCAGGTTGTCTGGACCATTTTTTTTCTCATACTTGCAGACAAAACAACTGAATTATTTTGTTGTCAGTATTTAGTACCTATTTAGTACCTTCATAATTAATTTTTACAAAATTTTTTGACATACCAGAAGAGAGTTATGCAAGTTAAACTTTTCCAGTACTTGGTCATTTTGCGAAATAAAGGACTTATATCACTTTCATAAGGTGTATACTTAGATACGTTTGCGTTGGTGATTGGAAATCATACGTCCTGAACAAGTTGGGACAAGTCTGATATTTACCTTAGGTCCCAAAAGAAGCTTAATTTTTTTCTTACGTTTCACAGATAAGGATTCAACACTTATTTCCTGTCTAGGTTCTGCACAAAAATTTTGGGCCCGCATCCGTCTTTATATTTTCTAGATTTATAATAACTTTCAATCTTTAATTGGCCCTGGTACCCATGGTAAGCTTTGCTTTTGGTTACCGTGTTATGTACCCATAACACAACTGTGTTTTGTGTATGTTTACCTATAGCAAAGCTTACCATAGGTACAAGGGCCAATTCAAGTAAAGTTGTGGTATACATTAATGTAAATTATTTTTAAAGGCAAAGACTATAGAGCGCCATCTGCTACGATCGAAGCATCCTTGGCTTCATCCACACTCATACTTCTTTCTCTTATTTTTTATTTTCTTAGTTTTTTGTCCTAGAGCCAAACCCCTCCAATTTTCAATCATAGACGGTAAGTCTGAAAAAATTGATTCCTCAGTAAAACCTTTCAGAAAATTTGGTTTCTTGTCCTTCTTTTCGTTTACCTTCTTAGTTCTAGTATTTATTTTTATTCTTTTTTTATCTCTTTGATTAACAACACAATTAGCTATTTTTACCTGTCCCGAAATTGATTCAAGGTGCTTAGCAATGAAATCATCTATACGATATCTTTCCGACTTTGTGTTTATTTGACACAAATAATCTTTATCCTCCACTTTAGGAGGGATTATGGTCTACCGCGACGCGCTGACCAGGCGTGTTGGCACAGGGTTTATTTTCGAGGTTTCCGTCTCTCACAGAGAGTGTTATCTGTGTGCAATATCCCAATATATTGCTGACTTTTACAGCATCCTTGGGAGGAGATGGGGTGGTGACACTTGTATTCTTAATCCGTCACCACACGTGAGAGGAATATACTACGATAATAATGGTAGGGAACCCTTCGTGTCAGAGGCTAACTCGTACTTGACCAGATTTTTTGTTTCGCTATCAACTTAACATTAAAGTATCTACTTACTTTAAAAGTATAAACCCTCGTGTATTGTAAAGTTAATTATAATCCCATAATTGTATGTTATTACTACTTACAACAGAGTGGGCACTGGTGACCTGTAAATACAGGTTTATAAATAACGCCCCTAGGCACCAGCTTTCACAATGTTGATTTATTTTTTAAACTTTTTATATTGTACTATTTTTATGCATGTAATTTTAAGTACATTGTGAGAGAAACAAATCTTATTTACTCGTAACTTATTGATAAGCATTGATAAAAAATAAGTGTTGAATCCTTATCTGTGAAACGTAAGAAAAAAATTACGCTTATTTTGGGACCTGAGGTAAATATCAGACTTGTCCCAACTTGTTCAGGACGTATGATTTCCAATCAGCAACGCAAACGTATCTAAGTATACACCGAAAGTGATATAAGTCCTATATTTCGCAAAATGACCAAGTACTGGAAAAGTTCAAACTTGCTTAACTCTCTTCTGGTATGTCAAAAAATTTTGTAAAAAATAATTATGAAGGTACTAAATAGGTACTAAATACTGACAACAAAATAATTCAGTAGTTTTGTCTGCAAGTATGAGAAAAAAAATGGTCCAGACAACCTGACGTCAGGTTGTCTGGACCACCTTTTTTTCGCATTTTCTCGGAATCTGTCGAGGTACTAAATATTTGAACTTAGGTACTAAAAGGTACTAGAAAGGTACTAAATTTTAGTATATACCAAACACTGGATTTCTATGTTGGTCCAGACAACCTGACCGTTTAGTCTACAAATGACCGATTCGCGAAATGACAACGTAGTCTATAAATGACCAATTCTCATAATGAACAATTCTATAAATGACTGATTCTACAAATGACCGATTCTCAAAATGACCAATTCTTAAAATGACCGATTCTCAAAATGACTGATTTCATAAAAGTCTGAATCTACCAAAGACTAATTTTGTTTAAATTTATCAGTAGTAGGTAGGTACTATGGTTTTGAATACGAATGGTAATGAAAAAAATTAATCTTGCGGTAATCACTTTTTCCACCATAATTTAATTTATTAAGTAAAAGCGTAGCATGTCAATTGTAAAATCATCATCCCATGTCAATGGAATCTCGTGGTATTTGAACCATCCTTGTAAAGTGTATTAATAATCACATCTAAATTTTACAGCGCCTATAATAAACATCAGTTCTAATTAATAAATCTACAGGTACCTACTAATATCATAAGGCTGAAGAGTTTGATATTTTGTTTGAACACCCTAATATCAGAAACTGGTGATCCGATGAGAAAAATTCTTTCAGTGTTCAATAGTCCGTTTATCGAATAAGATTATGGGCTATATAACATCACACTACACACAATAGGAGCATAACATGAATGAAAAAGGTTGCAAAAACCAGGAAAAGATTCTAAATTTTAGGCGTACGAAGTCGCGGGCAACAGCTAGTTAAGCAGAAATATTTATAGTCTTTTCAGACAACGCCCTCTTGTTCCAAATTTAATAGTCTTAAATTTAATAAATCCAACTAATGGATATTGTACACAGATAACATCTTGTGTGCGCGACGGAAAACTCGAAAATAAACACTGTGCCAACACGCCTGGTTGACGCGGCACAGTCGACAATAATCCCTTCCAAAGTGGAGGAGGCTCGTGCCCAACAGTGGGACGTGAATGAGTGGGAGAAAGAGCGAAAGGATAAAATTAATGATATATCAAAATTTTTCTTACCCGAAATACTAAAAATTATCACTAAATAGTGAATAATCAAATAATTATTATTCATTGTTAAAAATCACTGTAGGTCTGTACGTCCACAATGCAGCATTATCAGTAAAAGTTTATTTCTTCTGAGTACATTAGATAAATGGGGTCAAGGGGTTATTATAAATACAGATAGGTCTATTTATGTTATATCTGCCTGAATATTTATGGGCTAGAATTTAATTAAACCCAGAATTTATTGGATTTAAACCAATAAAACAAATAGTAAGGTACGGAACATCATAAATACAAACTTACAAGCAATTTTAGAAAGTAAAACCGGTCAAGTACCAGTTGAACTGCAACTACGAAGGATTCGATACCGTTATATTCGTCCAACTGACTCCAAATAACCCCATGGATCCTCAAATAACAGGACAAGGGCAAGATAATGATGATGATGAGTATTAGTTGTTGTCATAAACCAATAGCTAGAGAGCTATTACCATTCCAGAGATACATCCAGGTGACAGACGGACAGCGAAGCCTTAGTAATACATTCCCGGCTTACCTTTTGCTACGGAACCCAAAAAACCCAATTATTAATACTTTATGAAAATATAGAAAATACAGAAAGAGAAGGAAAATGCAGTATTTGTTTTTATATTGTATATTGAACGAAACTTAACATAGAAATAACAATACCAATCGAACTTACACCCTCCCCCTTGTATAGCAATTGGTTTTACTAAACTAAACTTATCAAAATTTCAAACCAAAATGATGATTCCGAAGTATGTAAATAGATACGATAGCAGGAATTCACTATGTCAGCAAAAACTTAAATACCATTTATTTTTTACTAGCTGTTACCCGCCACTTTGCATACGTTGATTTTAGAAATTGAATTCAAGAAGATAGCGTTTTTGTATATGAAGTATACAAAAACGCTATCTTCTTGAACCACTCTATCTCTTAAAAAACCGCATCTAATTCCGTTGTGTAGCTTTGAAGATATTAGCTCGCATGGGGACATACATAAAAAAAATATTTGTAATAAGTAGAGATTTAAAATCATTGCAACAACAAGTTTCAAAGAATTCTATTCCCTAAACTAACAAATCTACAAATTCTTCATTAACATTATCACAAACGGGTGGAAAGTCAGGTTTCTTCTCGCAAATAAACGGAAAATGAACATCACACCATACATCGTTGAATAAACCACTACGATAAACTGATCCACATTCTTCTCCTGGTGCAGAATTGTTAGGTTCTCCTGTATCAAATCTGGAGAAACCAGCTTCTTGAAGTGATTGACCTATAACAGAAAAGTACTATTTAAAGGGCACTATAAACGGCATATTACGATATATTAATATAGCGAGAAAGAAACAGATATATATTAATATGTATATACCGAGATGTATCTATACCTATGACGTCACGAAAAGATATTCTGTCTGTCTTTCTCGCTATATTAATATATATTATTATGCCGTTTGTGACGCCCGCGCCCTTAAAAGTCAGCTTGGCAAAAGTATCGGTCAAAGAGTGAATAGCACCTGTGGTATTTGCAACCGTCTATAACCTACGGTGATCGCATACCATCAAACGAGCTGTTTTCTAGTTTGTCAAGGAGTATAAAAAAGTAGATCACAAACAAGTAGTAAATGTGAGAGATTATGGGTTTGAGTAAGGTCCTCAACAATGACCCCTTAATGGTAGCTAACACCTTATTAGTGTGTTGCATTGCTTTGGGCACGTAATACTAATTGTGGTCGAATGAAAATAAGAATAAACTGCAGAATGCATGAAAGTGTGAGTTAAACTCTAAGCTACAAATGAAAGTAGTATACGAATTGTTATTACATGCAAAATGATTATTGCCTTCAGTTTAGCAAGAGAAATCTCGATTAAGAGTTAGGTTGACCTATTGGGGCTAAATTACTGCGTTAGGTTAGTTAGTTGAAATACTTACTGCGTTAAGTTTGAGGTGAGGTATAAATAATTGATGAGAAAAGCAATTTAAGTAAAAATTTGTCATGGCACTCCATTTTTCTAAGCCATAGTGAATATGGTACAAAAAGAGAGCAATCACTTTTTGCTTCAGATTCACTACGGTCTGGAGTTTTATTTTTAAATCCTACCATGCATTGTCGTCCAGTCCACACTTTCACCCCAGTTATGAAAGCCAATAAGAGCTATATCTTTCCGGAAATTGCCAGGGATATTAGCATCTGGATACTTTGCATAAATATCAACTATGACTTGCGATTCTTCTTCACTATTTATAATGGCAAGATGACCGCCTTCAGCGGAGCATGCGAAGTTAGCCCGATGGAATTTTCTGGGGTTTGTGTGGAACTTATAACACTTGTTTGTACGGCTATCAAAATGATATTCTGGAATAAGGAATATGTTTTAAATAAGTTAATATTATAAAAAAATTAAGGACACATCAATAACAAATCCAGTACTTGAATGCTGAACTTATTAAAAATGTAAATAATTGTTCCATCTCTACCCAATATTAATACGTGTCTTAAATGTCATAATATTTCTTGAATTTAAAATACATTTTGTGAGCTTCACATGTAGTAAATAATGACGCTCATTAGGTTATACAACATTTTCTTGATCCGCCAGTGTAAATTTTATATTTTAGAAAAACATAGCATTCATAGTTCTATTAAGTCTTTCTAGCAGATTAAGCCTAAGTGGTTCCAAATCGTACTTCAGCAATACGTAACTAATCACGTAATGTTAATTACTTTAAGATTAAGACCATGGTTATTTTTACCTGGATCGATAGTTCCGCATATGTTTACATCTTTGTTAGAATTTTCTCTATAGCAAACAAAAGGTCGTGTTATATTACAATTTACATCAGCTATTTTGCCGTCAGCATTCATTGTCAGACAATCTTCAGTGTTATTTTTATTGTCAGGTTCCGAGTCCGCCCATGTATGAGGAATTTGAGTTAGAGATATATAATACCTGTATAATTTTTAATTTATTCATTAAACTGGGCGTTATTTTGTTTGTAACTACAGAATTTAACTCTTTAAATACGTTTGTTTAAATTTTAACAATTTAAAAACTTTTTCTGTATCACAATTTTGGCCTTCTAAAGAATACCAAGCATGATCGTAACGAGCGACCCGTCAAATCAAGTCTAATTATGTTGCTTGCGGTCACAAACATTGGTAGGCCACCTTTACTGAACTCTCGTTGTTTTATTAGAGATAAATATTTGCTTTCGTGTATATTTATTTTTATTTGATTTATATGAATTAATTTATCAATCATTTGATTCAATAACTGAAAATTTCTACTAATTACGAAAACTCGCAGTCATATTTTTCAGCATCATAATGATCATAATTTAACTGTAATAATGTTAATTTTTTTCTCACATGTAGTATTTATTGTTACAGCAATATTAGAAATCATGTTCCGTGATTCATTGAATCTGTAAAAGGGTCCAATCTTACACTTTGACACAAAACCCTAAAAACTTACCATCGATGGTATAATACTGTCCCTTAGTCAATGTTGAGTGCATGCCAATAAATATGTCATTATGAGTTATATAACTTATCATCTTATTTTTTATTGCTGCTGTAGTTGGTGAGGCTAATATAGTACCTACAATCAAAGACCCAATAAATAAACAAAATCAACAAACAACATAATAGAAAAGTTTAATATACAGACAGGCTTATCCCAAGAAACATTTGTCTCGACCCATTGCCCCAGGAAGGAAAGTAAGGTAAGGGATATTAAGGGCCTACATCAATATTATCGTATATCATCGCCGACACGTACATATTAACACAGCCAGTAGGCACAGAAAACGAAGAATTAGGGATACTTTTCCTATTTACTCAAAATCTACTAAATATATTTTAATTCTCATTTACGTATTTCTATATATAATAGTTACTTATGTTTTTAAAGTTATTTCATTGTTAATACGCGACAATAGACCGACAAATGAAAAAAATAAAAAATTTGAGAGGTTGTTTCGCTAAGATTTTCTATCGAGAAAACTTTTTTCAATCGCGTTTCTGAGTTTATGCGATCCTAGATCATATATTGAAAAAACATATACTTAAAAATTAGAGCTCTAGCCATTCAATCTAAAGAAACAATGAAAACTTCGTACGTAGAAAAATGCATGAAGCTATTTTGGTATCCTCTTAAGACAGATAATATCGTCTGTGAGAGAGAGAAGACTCGAAATCAAACCCAATGCTTACACGTCTGGTTAGGTCGGCATGGTTGACCAAAGTTCTCCCACAATGTAGTGCCTATGTAGTGCCCTTCCGTGTGGTGACGAATTAAGAATACAGGTGTCACCACCCCATCTCTTCCCAAGGGTGTTTTAAAAGTCAGATATGGGATATTGCACACAGATAACATCTTCTGTGAGAGACGGAAAACTTGAAAATAAACCCTGTGCCAATACGCCGGGTCAGCGCGGCACAGTAGACCATAATCCCTCCTAAAGTGAAGGAGGCCTGTGCCCAACAGTGGGACGTAAATGGGCTGGAGAAGAAAGAAATAGTGCCTAACACTAGAACGTGATAAGAAGAAGAATAACAACTGAAGCTTAAATGCCTCAACCTACCTTCAAGATGACATAGCAACCGAGCATCACGCCAAGTCATAGGTATTGAATGGTATTTGAACCATCCTATACCACTATATTTATAGTCACATCTGAATTTTACAGTACCTGAAACAAATAGAAAACAGGCACACTTGCTACTTTCTAAAGAGACAGAACTGTGAATAAATTTATTGTCATCCATTCTTTTTTTTTTTAACTGCCACAACAAAAAAATACATCCGCAACTATAATAGTTGCGGATGTATTTTTTTTAGTTAATTAAATACCAAATTGCATTATTGTTTAAAGTCCTTTATCAAGGATTGTTCTATTTGTCCTACAGCAGGAACTGTTACTATAAATTTGCACACCCATTTGGTAAAGCATGATTAAGCTACATTATGTTATATTCCACAAATTGATAACTCATGTATTTGCAAATAAATGTTTTGTTATTCTTATTCTTACAAATGTTAAGAAAATGTAAACGCCTAAATAAATATGTGTTCGCGAATCTCAAGGTTTGCCAGGTCAGCTAGTAATACTTAAAATAACATATTACAAATGCATTATTATTTAGAAAAATCATTCTGTATATTTCTCTTACTTGAATTGGAAACTACAAGTTTAATAGAACAATGTGATCGGGAATCATAAGTCTTTACTAACCTTCTTTCAAAACACTCTGATGTAGTGAATGTGCACCTTTTCAAAAAATTATAAAAAGAATCGTTAGTTTTGGTTTTGTAATACAGATTAAATTACACAAATAAAATTTTAATAACACAAATTGAAAATTTTTTTTTGTATCTACTATCATTACACACCTGCCTTACTTTTTTCTGTATCACCATATAGTTGACTAAAAGAAAATGCCTAAGGCATTAAGTCCGCCTGTACAATTACTTGTATGAAGTGTGTAAATAAATAAATAAATAAATTTCTCATCCTTATTCTACTATCTTTACGCCTTTCTGTAAGGCATCATAACTGTGCTGACTCTTCTGTCTTTCATATCCTCTTTCACAAGGCCCGTCTTTTCTTTGGTCTTTCTCTATGCATAATTTCTTCTACATTCATTCGTGGAACCCACCTAACACTATTACTTTTCTCGTGACTCATTAAAGGACCATACTAAGATAGCTACTGCTATCAGTTTAGGACTTTCTCTAAGATAATATTTTATTCCAGCATTCATTATAACGAATAAATAGTTGTTCAAATTAAAATTACATATAATAAAACTTACCTGCAAGAGTTATACAACATATAACAGCAAAAATCTTTAATAAAATGTAACCCATTTCATGTATAGTTACTAAAGACTTTGATTTTTAAATAAATTATCAAATAACTGGTGACTTGACATTAACAATAAAATATATGTTTTATTAATGACCAATATTTACATAGCTTGAGTCACATTGCACAACTCTAATATTATTAAAAAGAATGTGAGTTCGTTTATTTGTTGATAGATTTTATGTGAAAATTACTAATCCGATTTAATAAGTATTTATAATCTTTATCTTGTTATTAAACGTCGAAGTAGAAGAACATTGATGAACTTACTTACTCGATGAACTAGCCATAAGAAGAGTGACGTGGTTAGTGTTGTGTGTCGAAGTACAGACTATATTGAACATTTGGATGTGCAAGACCAGGCGAGGGTAGTTCACAAAACCCGCGCCTCCCGAAGACGTCGCTAGCAGATCTCAACTCGCCAGTCGACCCGTGACCACGATCGATGCAACTCTGTTGAAACGTCGAGAGCAGAGGTATTGTGCCATTTTTACCAGTTATTAACGTGATTATAGTCCCGGTAATATTAACAAATTATGAGTTCAAATCGCTTAAAATCAATAACATTGATGAAAATTTGTTATATCTATATAAAATTGTATAGAACAGGAATCGTATCAAGGTACGGCCGAATTCTTATGAGACAGAAAATTTGAAAGTAAGCCCTATGTGAACACTCTTGCTCAACAAGATATTTATAAAATCGAATACCGCAGGCCTCTCTCTAATAGAGGTTCATAAAACTATTTTCTTTTCTTTATTTTCTCGAGGACAGTACTAATTTCTATTTACCCCATCACTATCAGTTTATTCGACGCTGGTATACATAAATAATGCAAAAATAAATACTGCAACATATATTTTAAAAAAGACGTTCATTCAAGTTTCTACCGGACCTGTAATTGAGAAAATAAAGAAATTGAAATAGAATAATAGATCAAAATATTTGGTTCCTAGCGATGCGCGTTTGATGCTCTGATTTTGGATTAGAAATAACATTCAATGCTTAGAAGCGCGCTACGTGAATAGATTGTGATCATGGGACGCGGATTGCTAGGAAAAAAATTGCATCTTAAGAACACTAATTGCGGGGCACAGTTAGTCAATGCTAGACGAGCTAGTAGGGTCAAAACAAATGACAGTATTCAAATTAAAGATTAACATACAATATGTCTAGGTATTCATTTAGATATTGCTAATTAAAATATCAATCAACACAACATTGAAATTCTGTTACAAACTATAACCTCTCAACTGGCACTTGACATTTGATATTTAACCGATCATTATTAAGACAATTATAAGAAGTGTCAAAATCTCTAATGTTTTTCTAATAAGCACAGTTTCATTCAGCCTACCCCACGTGGGAAATCGTGACAGTACGATAATGACAATTATGTTAAAACTTTACTTTAGGATACATAGAAAACACTCAGTCGCAGCACCTATATGTTTTAAATTTATGTGACAAATATAAACATCACACAAATAATAGTTGTCCTGGAACGAGACGTGAAATCGACCCGATTCTTTATCAATCAATTTAAATGAATGCCTTTTTAGTGTTTGGAATCAATTTATTTTTTATATTACATTGTTTTTACACAATAAACGTTAAAGATTGACACTTAATGGTATGAAATAAAGCGTTTATTCTGAAATAATCTACGGAATTAAATAAAACTTAATGTATAAAGTAAATGTAATTTCAGACCAAAATGATGTTTCCGCAATAAATTCTATAGCAACAATTTATCATGCTTCCGATATAACAGTAATAAGAACTGTTTTACCTTTAATAAGGAACCCTAAAAACTATCTCTATAACAGTTATCCTCAAGAGTGCTATAAAAGCCAGCTTAAGGGAATTACAAGCTAAGTAATAACATCTTTTGTGAGAGATAAAAACCACTCAATCCTATGCCAACATGTCTGATCAGCGCTATATAGCAAACCATAATTTATATCAACCTGAAATAAAAGAGGCCCGTGCCCAATAGTAAATTACCAGAGGTGAATTGGTCATGTCATAAAAGAACACTGCGTGTAGTGTAGCTATAAAAAAATAAGAGCTAAATAAGTAAGAAGCGTAATAGTAGTCACGACACTTCATTTCTTAAACGTAATGAAATAGCCATTGGTATTGTTTGGAATTTGGAAGTAAGAAATACAAACTAGACAGAGCATAGATTTTTTATTCTCACCATGTATTGTCCTCCAATCATGAATTTCACCCCAATTGTAAACGCCAATAAGAGCGATATTTCAGGAAATTTCCTTGCATAGTAGAATCTGTATATTTTCCATAAACTTCAGCTATGACTTGCGATTCTTCAGCACTGTTTATGATGGCAAGATGGCCGCCTTCCGCGGAGCAAGCGAAATTGGCCCGTTCAAACTTACTGGGTATTGTGTGAAACTTATAACACTTGTTTGTACGGCTATAGAAATGATATTCTGCAATATAAAAAATGTTTTCAATAAAGGCGTTAAAATTAAATAAAAGGCGAAGGATACATTTAAACTAAGAGGTATAATTACAAAGAGTCTGATTCTTTGTTGGCTCATAGGCTCCAAAATGTGTGGACCGATTTTAAAAATCTTAGAACACTATTTAGAGTAAACATCAGCTATTTTTTCACAATGAAGTTATTGATGCAAATCCGGACGGTACTACTATTAATAAACTCGTATAAATCAGCGAGTCATGTTCATGTTCAACAGTCTCGGTCGCATGTCGTTGGGAACCGATTGCTACTTTAAACAAGTCCGTACAGCACTCCTACAATAAAAATTATTTCAATGGCTTAAAGATGATTTACCTGGATCAATGGTTCCGCATATGTTACATTTGTGTTAGAGTTTTCTCTATAGCAAACAAAAGGTAAAGTTATATTATAATTGACATCAGCTATTTTACCATCAGTATTTATAGTTAGGCAATTTTCAGCATTATTTTTATTATCTGGTTCTGAGTCCGCCCATGTATGTGAAATTTGATTAAGAGGTATAATATGTATTATATTATATATTTTTACAGGTACACCTGTAAAACAATAAATTATTAATTTGATAAATACTCTTTGACAGGCAAGATAGCACAGTCGTGTATCCGCTATATGAATCGAGTAAGCTGTTACATAATACTAGCTGATGCTTGAGACACTTTTGAGACACTTGGAGTTTAGGGACTTCACAAATTATACAAATGAGCCTTTCTGTTGAACACACTATCTATAGAATTACAGAATTTAAATTTGGTTTTGAATTTTATAGATTCAAACTCACATATACACACACACACATATCGACTTTGTTTTATAATAAATAAATGTAGATCTCTTAAGGTTATCCACTGGAAAAACTGTTCTACTCCTTCCTGTCTTTTTCTAAATTATTTTTGTCAGCCGACATACTCTCATCAGTTCCTTATTCTCATCCATCTTTAATTTGGTCTTCGTCTACTTTTCCGGCCATCAATATTTATGTTCCTCATTTATCCATTTCTTTTTGTTCCGCTTTCTCTCTCTCTCTCCAGCCCATTTACGTCCCACTGTTGTGCACGGGCCTCCTTCACTTTGGGAGGGATTATGGTCTACTGTGCCGCGCTGAGCAGGCGTGTTGGCACAGGGTTTAGTTCCAAGATTTCCATCTCTCACAGAGGCTGTTATCTGTGTGCAATATCCCTTAGCTGACTTTAACAGCACCCTTGGAAGGAGAAGGTGTGGTGACACTTGTATTCTTGATCCATCACCACACGGAAAGTTGTTTCGCTTAAATATTTACTTATTATAAAACAAAGTCGTTATTTTTGAATGGAAGGCCTCATGTGAGCTTATATCTTCAAAACTACGTAACGGAGTTTGATGCGGTTTTTAATAGATGGAGTGGTTCAAGAGAATACATTTTTTGTATAACTCGTCAAGGTATGGTTTCTTAATGCCATGCGTACTGTTATAACCCTGTAATGTACCGTATTAGTAATCACGTAAGCTCTCTTCCTTTCCACCGCGTCAGCACTTTTTAGGGTTCCGTACCCAAAGGGTAAAAACGGGACCCTATTACTGAGACTTCGCTGTCCGTCCGTCCGTCCGTCCGTCCGTCCGTCCGTCCGTCCGTCCGTCCGTCCGTCCGTCCGTCTGTCACCAGGCTGTATCTCAAGAACGGTGATAGCTAGAGAGTTGAAATTTTCACAGATGATGTATTTCTATTGCCGCTATAACAACAAATACTAAAAATAAAATAAAATAAATATTTAAGGGGGGCTCCCATACAACAAACATGATTTTTAGGGTTTCGTACCCAGTATCTCAGGAACGGTGATAGCTAGACAGTTGAAATTTTGACAGATGATGTATTTCTATTGCCGCTATAACAACAAATACTAAAAATAAAATAAAATAAATATTTAAGGGGGGCTCCCATACAACAAACATGATTTTTTTACCGTTTCTTGCTCGATACTAATAACGTTGCCTTACGTTGCATAGATAATGGTACGGAACCCTTCGTGCGCGAGTCCGACTCGCACTTGACCAATTTTTACTTTATATAAACTACATCCAACTTCGAGTAGTCAGTCTATTTGTCATAATCCGCGAGATAGGTTGCCTAAGGGTTCCCTTCCTTAATTCAATAAATCTTCTAATTAAATAAAAGTCTTTTTTTAAAATAAGATTTAGAAGGGACCCTATAACATTCTGGTGGCAGCGGTGGGATACGGAATTCCCCAGTGCCGATTCGCGAAAAAAACCAATTTTTAATACTAAAATAGACTCTCCGTATCCCGCAAAACCAATTAATACCGTGAGTGATCTCCGGCATAAAATAAAATAAAATAAATAAAATTTTTTAAAAATAAAAGTGATACTAAGTGTGTGTATCTGTGTTCGGTGAAAACCCAATTTAGTGTCAGGAAAAGACACAAATTTATTTTGTCCTGCGATCAACGAGCATATTCTCCGAGTGACCAGTGGGCAGCCCTAGCGCATTTTGCGTGACCTTCGAGTATCGACGAGCTTACGTTTAAGTTTAGTAAACGACCTACGTGCATCAATTTCAGCGAGTGTTTTAATTAAGTGTTTCATCCTAAAATAATCCAAGTGCTTCGCGTACCGCGAGTGTCTGTGTTAATTATCGAGTGTTCTGTGAAAACAAGGTGTGGTCCGTGCATACGTGACGCTATGCAGCTTACGAAAGCTCTAGCTCTTATCGCCGCCTACGTGTTCCAGTAAGTCTACGAACAATATTCCAAGTAACACTAATTATAATCGTTCATTCTGTCTCCGATATCTTTGTCAATTTTATTGTGTCAATTTATATTGTGTACTGTGTTTTTCCTATAGATGAATTATGCCTAAAGTGTCCAAAACTGAAGATAGTAAAATACAATTAGAAATAATTGAATATCCTGAAGATAAATCCCCCATTCCATCACCGTCAGTTAGAGTAACGCGTCAATCTCCACCAGAGATGGACCTAAATATATTATTAAAATTCGTAAAGCCTTTCGACGGCAGTCGAGACAAACTAAATTCATTCATAACCAATTGTAATAACGCCTACGAATTAGCTTCAGAATACCAAAGGCCTATCCTTTTTAAATACATTTTGTGTCAATTAACCGGTAAGGCGGAAACCGCGTGTTCAATAAAAGAATTTACGTCCTGGGAGCAACTAAAGGAGTTCCTAAAGACACAATTTTCCGAAAGAAAACACTTTACACATTTACTTACCGACCTCCAGGAAGGTAAACAAGGTCAGACAGAAAGTGCCAACGAATTTGCCCTTAGGATGGAAACCTACCTCTCACAACTTCTCACCGAAATCTCGCTCTCTAACCATAAGGCTAAGGAACTACCTGGCCGCACGGCAGCTATGGAGGACTTAACCCTCCATCATTTCCTCATGGGTTTAAATCCTCGCCTATCGACTGTTGTTAGGTGTAGGGCCCCGAAAACGTTCAATGAAGCGGTAAATCTAGCTGTCTCTGAAGAAAGAATTCAAGAAACGATGTACAAACGTAGTAATAGCTCGCCCCTGGAAAAACTAAACACTCAACCTCGTTTCAAACCGAAACCCTTCGCTCAAAATCAAACCGTCAAGGTCAAACCACCGCAGAGACCCGTGCCGTCGAGTACGTCACCGAACAATAATATCCCTAATTCTAACCTCGTATGTAGGTACTGTAAGGAAGTAGGACACGATATTAATAACTGTATGAAACGGAAATCCTTCCAAAGTCGTCCTACTCCTTCCTATCCTCAAAAGGATACTTTGAATAAACCTTCGACGTCGCAACCTTCTCCAAAACCTCCTCTAGTACACTTCTTAGACGAAGAATACGACGATGAGCAGGTTGAATTCGAATACGATAATTTCGAAGAAGATAATCAGCAAGATAATTTAAACTTGTAAATGTCCTGCAATCGTGCCGCACAGGACGTACAGTCGAAGACGGCACAAAATCCAAATCCAAATATTGTAATAAGGTTATACATCAGGGTAACCAGCCCCAAAACGGAAACCTTACACAATCTAACAAGGTTATACATCAGGGTAACCAGCCCCAAAACGGAAACCTTGTGCAACTTAATAAGGTTATACATCAGGGTAACCAGCCCCAAAACGGAAACCTTACACAATCTAACAAGGTTATACATCAGGGTAACCAGCCCCAAAACGGAAACCTTGTGCAACTTAATAAGGTTATACATCAGGGTAACCAGCCCCAAAACGGAAACCTTGCACAAACTGACAAGATTATACAACAGGGTACCCAGCCCCAAAGCGGAAATCTTGCCAGGTCTTTAGAGGTTGTACAACAGGGTAACCAGCCCCAAATCAGGAACCTCGAATCAAATCTCGAACATGAGATCTATGAGGTCAGTATTGATACCTCAAAGAGGATGCTGCCTCACATTTTGGTGGAATCACAAGTGTCAGATATTCCACTAACACTTTTGGTAGACTCAGGTGCTGCGATTTGTCTTCTGAAACAATCGAGTATCCGACTTCCATTAAACGTGGTTAGGAAATCCATAAACATAAAGGGCATTGACCCTGGAGAAGAAACTTCTCAAACCAAAGGTCACTTTAATTTAAAATTTAAGGCCGCAGATAAAAAAATCGTTCACCACAAATTCCATGTCATCACAGATATTAATCTGCCCTATGATGGAATCATAGGTAACGACTTCCTAACCGCATACAGTTGTAAAATAGACTACAGCCGCGATACCCTAAAAATAGGAAACCATGACATAAAAATTCACTTCTTTGATCCATGCTATATTATACCGGCACGATCTGAAACGGTGATTGAATGCACCGTCACAAATCCGGAAGTAGAAGAAGGTGTCATATTAAATCAACATCTTTCTGAAACCGTTCTAGTAGCGAACTGTTTAGTAAGAGTAAAAGAAAATAAACGAATAAATATATCGGTTGTAAACATATCTAATAAGGCGGTTAAAGTCAATCGAAACTTAAAGCTTAAACTAGAGCCAGTGGATATATGTCTTATCCAGCCTCTCCTAAACTCCGAAAATGTGTCTGAACGAACAAAACGAGTTCTTAATCTACTAAGAACGTCTCATTTAAATGAAGAAGAAACAGAAGGTCTCCTCGACCTATGTTCACAATATTCTGACATATTTCATCTTCCAGATGAACCTTTGTCATTTTCTACGGCCATTCAACACGAAATTAAAACTACTAGTGAAACTCCTATTAACACAAAATCATATCGTTTCCCTGAATGCCACAAGAAAGAGGTGGAAACTCAAATTAATAAAATGTTGGAGCAAGATATCATCACTCCTTCTTCTTCTCCCTGGTCTTCTCCTATCTGGATAGTCCCGAAAAAATCAGATGCTTCTGGCCAAAAGAAATGGCGCATAGTTATTGACTACCGTAAACTTAACGATATTACAATCGGAGAAGTTTACCCCATACCACAGATCACTGAGATCTTGGATCAACTTGGGAAGAGTCAGTACTTCAGCACGCTTGACCTATCCTCAGGATTTCATCAACTTTTAATCTCGCCAGAAGACGCAGCCAAAACAGCCTTTTCTGTGCCCCAAGGCCATTTCCAGTTCAACCGAATGCCGTTTGGTTTAAAGAACGCCCCGTCAACCTTTCAAAGACTTATGAATAATTGTCTTACCGGACTGCAAGGCTCCCGCTGTTACATATATCTTGATGACATTGTCCTGTATGATTTTGACCTTCATTCCGCCCTTGTTAACCTCAAGGCCGTTTTCGATAGACTCCGAAAGTATAACTTAAAACTACAACCTGAAAAGTGCGAATTTCTTCGCAAAGAAGTAACCTATTTAGGTCACATAATTACTCAACATGGTATTAAACCAAATCCAGACAAAGTCAAAGCCGTTACCCAATATCCTGTTCCTAAAACTCCTAAGGACATAAAATCTTTCTTAGGTCTAGTTTCTTATTACAGACGTTTTATTCAAAACTTCTCTAAACTTGCGAAATCTTTAACCTCTTTACTAAAAAAGGATACCCCTTTTAACTGGACAAATGAACAGCAGCTGAGCTTTGAAGCCCTTAAAACTAAACTAGTTGAAGCGCCCATTTTAGCCTACCCAGATTTCAATCAACCCTTCTTACTTACCTGTGACGCGTCCAACTTTGCAATATCAGCCATCTTATCACAAGGTCCAATAGGACAAGATCGCCCTATAGCCTACGCATCTCGTACCCTTAATAAAGCTGAAATTAATTACAGTGTGACAGAAAAAGAATGTCTGGCCATAATATTTGGAACTAAAACCTTCCGCCCATACATTTATGGACGCCGCTTCACTATCGTAACCGATCATAAACCACTACAATGGTTATTTAACTGCAAAGACCCTGGATCACGTCTCATCCGCTGGAGACTCAAACTAGAAGAGTTTGAGTACGATATTCAATATAAGAAAGGTAAAATAAATGCAAACGCCGATGCTTTATCGCGATATCCAGTAAACCCTATCCAACCAACCACTGATCCCCAACATGCATTAGACTCTCCAACACCTTTAGAACAATCCTTACTAAACCAAGAAGGTCTTGACCGAGACCTATTCGATATGTTAATCTCACCTGCTCCTTTCCAAACAAATGACCTTAACCCCGACAGTCTTCAAAATTGTACAACACCAGATCTAAATACCGAGACCTCTCCCACAACACCAGACCTGAATACCGAGACCTCTCCTACAACACCAGCAAGCCTAACTAACAACCTCGACGCCATACTGACGTCCGACGATTACTCAACTTTCCTGAAACAAATGACTAACAAAACAATATCTTTCAATACAAACGTAATCGAACAAAATGGTAATTTACTTAAGTCCTCCTGTAAAGTTTTATTAATCCCCACATCTGTAGATCTTGATACCTCCAACCCTTACATAGAAGATGTACTCAGCAACCTGGAAAATAAAGAAGAATTATTAGCCCAAGAAAAACAATTATATCAATTTACTAAAATTACATTATCGAATAAAACGTGCTATTTGTTATTTACAAAAGTTCACTATTTTGATCAGACATCATATCCAGACATGTTTGAAACGCTAAAAGCCATCCGCAATGAATTAATCATTGCAGGAAATCACGAGGAAATAGGCATCTCCGATTTCCGTGATCCTTTTGAGAAACATAGTTTTATTAAAATTTACAATATAATTAACTACCTCTTCCATAACACTAACATTAAGATAAACATTTTCCATAACAATATCGTTTACCCTACACCATCCGAGGTGAAAAAGATCCTGTATGACAATCACGACATACCAATAGCCGGTCATTTAGGTGTTAGCCGTATGTATAACAGACTCAAAGAATTATACCATTGGAAAAATATGCGCAGTGATGTAGAATCATATGTGAAGAAATGTAAACTCTGTCAAGAAAATAAAGCTCTTCGAAAAACTAATCGCGCCCCTATGCAGATTACTAGCTCCTCAACTAAACCATGTGAACGTATAGCATTAGACATCGTAGGACCCCTTCCAGAATCTGGCACCGCAAAATTAAAATTTATATTAACATTGCAAGATGATTTCACAAAATTCTCCGCAGCGTATCCATTACGTAGTACAACCGCCGAAGAGACAAGCGAAAGTTTGTTACATTTCATTTCAGTGTTCGGAATCCCGAAAATGATCCTAACAGATCAGGGTACAAATTTCACTTCCGATTTATTCCAAAAAACATGTAACTTTTTAAAAATAAAACAATTGTGGTCGACTCCATACCATCCACAGACTCAGGGTGCTCTGGAACGAAGTCACTCGACTTTGAAAGAATATCTAAAATCATTTGTAAACAACGAACAGACTAATTGGCCCCGATATGTATACACCGCAATGTTAACATACAATACCACTGTACACTCCACTACGCACTACACTCCTTATGAGTTAATGTTTGGTAATAAACCCCACATTCCGAATTCTATATGCGATGAGCAACTGGGTGCCACTTACCCAGACTATGTTAGAATGCTTCAAAACCGTCTTAAATATTCCCGCGACAAAGCCCTCGAATACACTCAAAAATCTAAAATAACATCTAAAAATTATTACGATTCCCATACACGCCCTGTACAGTATAAAGTAGGAGATTTCGTTTATCTAAAAAACCATTTAAGACTTAGAAAAGCCTTATCCCCAAAATGGAAAGGCCCGTACAAAATAGTTAAGATTCATGGTAACAATACATTAACATTACTAATAAACAAAAAACACGTCCGTCATCATTACGATCAAGTAAAACCCGCCGAAATCTCCAACAACCTGTAATACATATAAACATTATTTACATACCCTATATACATGAATATACCTTACCTGTAATTTTTATAATATAGTTAAATAAGTTAGTCTGTTAAAATAACTAAATATAAGTAATCTAACCGTTAGCTTTTACTAAACTAAATTGATAAATAAAAATATACTTACAGTGTTCTGGCGGAACTCCAAACGACCAGCGACTTTATCCAACCAATAGCTACGAGTGCCGGACTCTATTTTGACTACATAGGAAAACTAAAAATAAAACACGGTTTATTAAACGTTATCATGCCCATGGAAATATCCTATTTCGAACCGCACATTAAAAACTTAGACGCAGCCCTTAAAACCGTATCTTCTCTTTGTCGACATGCAAATGAAGACTCAGAATGTCATCAGGCATTAGAACCTTTGTTAACACAACAACAGAATATGGTAAAACTATTCGGTTCCATATCTCATTTAATAGACAATAGGTCCAGAAGAGGAGCCTGGATTGGCGGAATAGGGACCGCCCTAAAAACAGTTTTCGGCACTTTAGATGAAAATGATGCACTTAGATATGATCAAGCTATTGATTCTGTACAATATAACCAAAATAAAATATTATCTCTTGTAAAAAATAATATCCTAATTACCAATACTGTAATATCCGCTTTCAATAACAATTCTATCACCATTCCAATCTAACATTATCCTTGAGTAAAATTGGCTATTATAAGTAAAGATGTTGTAATAATTTCGAATTTCAAGCGTACAAAGTCGCGCAACAGCAAATCTGATATGAAAAATGTGCTAATAATATTACTTTTTATCAAATAACTATTGCCCACGACTTCGTTTGAGTGGAATTTGGAAATCAAACCTTAAAACGCATACAGGTAAACTTTTCAATTGCCCCAATCAATTTATTTAAAAACTAAAAGAACCCGATGCCGATTGCATATATTTTGAAATTTTAGCTTAGATTTCATGTCTTATAATAAATAGTGAAATTTAAAAATCCATACCCAAAACCATTAAAAATGATACAAAAATTGTCAATTTCACAAAAAATAAACTCATTTTATACGCCATTGTTAACGTTAGCAAGTCTGATTTTATAATGGTCTCGTTTAATAAATAATATATGGTTATAAAAATTAGGTATTGATAATCGTAACAAACCATAAAGCGATTGTAATAATGTGATTCCTGACGCCGTCAACATTTTAATTCATAGGTACTAGCTATTATGTGCTATTTTATTTGGGCACTCCAACAACCCTCCTTCCAACAGCCTTTCTGCATCCACAGCTGAACATTGGCCTCCCCAATAGATAACCACAACGCGCGGTCCTGTGCTATCTCTATCCAGTGGCTGCCTTCTATATGACGACTGACGACATCAAAGAACCGCTAGGAGCACTTTCTAAGGCTTGTAAAATTTAGTAAAAAAGCATGAATGTTTGTATGTGATTGGCTCTAGGAATACTTATCTTTCCAACTCATTGACGTCCAATTGTTTAACACGGTTCTTGTCCACTTTTGGAGAGATCGTGGTCTAGTATGACGGGCTTCATGGTCTAGTGGTTTAAGTAACGAACTACCGTTCACGAGTTCGCGGGTTCGATTCCCGCTCGGGACAATCATTTGTGTGATGTTTATAATTATTATTCAAATGTTTGTACTGCATCTGGGTGTGTTCTGTATATTTTAAGTATGTATTTACAAAAGAAAAGTAGTATAATGCATTATATCCGTATTCTGGTACCAACAACATAGAAATATAGTTTACTTTGGGACCAGAGGAAGATGTGTGAAATGGCTAAATATTAAAAAAAAAGTATGCCACGCTGACCAGGGACCCAAGTCTCCTATTAAAATGTCGTCATGAAGATGATCAGTCACTGACGCCATTAATGCGCCATAATGGCGTCATTTATGACAAAAGATTAATAGTGGACTACCAAAGTTGATAAAATTCGCCATTATGCAATCAGTGACTAATCATAATTTTTTTTTTAATAATTTGTCACGGACACGGACGGTCCTCTGGTCCCAAGCTAAGCTTATTATGCTTGTGTTATGGGTACCAGAATACGGATATAATACATACACTACTTTTCTTTTGTAAATACATACTTATAATACATAGAATACACCCAGACGTAGTACAAACATTTGTATGACATTTATGAATATCACACAAATGATTATCCCAAGCGGGAATCGGACCCGCGACCTTGTGAACCGCAGTCCATTACATGAACCACTACGCCCCGAAGCCCGTCATAATGAAACATTGAAATAGCAGACTTGGGCCCCAGGTGTGTTGGCATTTGGTTTATTTTTGAGTTGACGGTCTCTTACAGAGGAATATTATCTGTGTAAAATGTTTATCAGCTGGTTTTTACAGCACTCTGAAAAAACTGGTGCTGACACTTGTATTCATAATACGCACTGCAAGCACAGGTATATCTAGCAATTAGTTTCAAAGACTTGAGCTTAGTTTGAAACCAGAGGATGCTGTGTAAAATACTCTTGGCTATTCATGAAAGGCCGATATGATTAGTTTCGTTCGACACACAGATTAAAAGGGCTAAGCTTTTTTCTATAAAAATATTCTATCAAATATCTGCACGGACAATAGACATAATAATACTATCCAACTGTATTCTTAATTCATATAATCTACTTAGTTTAAAAACTAACAAACACGCTTAAATATCCTGAATATTTTTTAAATAATTGCATTGTCTTTGTCATCAATAGTCAATTCTATGCTACCTACTTACAAAACGTTGACAGTTTATATTGTCAGAGACATAAGTTTCTGTTGTCACATGTTGTCAAAATCGTAGTAAACACAAGTAAACAATTATTATAATTTCACCTGATTCTATAAACAAAGCGTTTATATGTGAAATTATCTGATTGTATTGTATATAGGTGAGTTTACTCATATACAATTAAACTATTACGTGTATAATTAAAAATACAAGTGTGGTCATAGTGATACTTCAACATGCTATTCTAGTAATTCTGATCAAGGAATTGGGATTATTCTTTTAAATTATTGCATTGTCATCGGTCCTTTTTAGGTGTGCAAAATTTCAGATCAATCCATCTACTGCAAGTGGCTGAAAATCGCTTTCAAAGATTCCGTTATACAGATTAATACATTGATAGTTACATACCAAACTTATAAAAGCGTGTTAAAAAGAAAAACAAAAAGGTCCTATAAACATGTAAAATCGTAATTGTCTGATCCTAAAACGAGAAAACAGTTTTCTGTTACAGAAAGCAACAAAGATATTAAAAGTTATGATGCAATCTAACAATGTTTTGGATGACAACTTCATTATTCCAAATAAGATTGAATTTTGTCATAAAATAAAGTTGTTTGCAAATTGCGAAGATATAAATGTTAGAAGTGTTAAGCAGATTCTTGGTGACAGATTCGCCGTAATGACGGATTAATAATACAAGTGTCACCACCCCGTCTCCTCCCAAGGGTGCTGTAAAAGTCAGCTAAGGGATATTGCTCACAGATAACATCGTCTGTGAAAGACGAAAATAAGCCCTGTGCCAACAGGTCTGGTTAGCGTGGCATAGTAGATTATAATCCAAAGCGGAGGAGGCCTGTGCCCAACAGTGGAACGTAAATGGGCTGGAGAGAGAGAGAAAATGCAGATTCTTGTCCGTGTGGTAACGATGTTGCGGGCGATAGCTAGTAAAGTTATAAATAGTTTCCTTAGATCAAAATCTAAAAATCACGCTTGAAAATCCTGAAATTCATCATCATCATCATAACATCACGCCTTATTCCCATGGGGGTAGGCAGAGACTATAGAGCGCCATCTGCTACGATCGAAGCATACTTCCTTGGCTTCATCCACACTCATACATCTTGTTGGGCGGAACTCGACTAGGGCACGACCAATACCCGGAGCCGACTTGCCTGACGTAATGATACGGGCCTTTACAGGTACAAGTACCTCGCTGGTTGACCCGTATCCCACGCACCCCTAAATGCGTAAAAGGCGAAAACTTCCACTTCAAATAAAACACCGGTTCTTTTCTGAGATGTTGTAGTCTTCAGATTTCGATTTCCTTCCTATTGTAGAGCTCGGTGATTATGCTTCGGACTGCGAATGTTGCTACGATAAATTGCCTCGCTTAGGTGGCTCGGCCTTGTACCGTAGCGACGACCATACAAAATAGAGCCCTTTCGTTCCTAATTTTTACTTAATCGAAATCTTTAGACCCCTCCTTTCATATTTATTTTTAAAGATATCTTAACATATGATACCTTATTTAATAGGTCTTATCCTATTACATCATATAGCTCAATAATAATAATCATAAAATTAGAATATAAAAACTTTCTAGAACTAAAACCTAAAAAATTATCATTTAAATTACAAAAAACAAACTTAAAACTACCATAACTTCAACAATATTGGTCCGATTTCTATAATTTAAACATTATTCTTATTTCTAGGCCTTACTCAATACTATAAAACACAAAATGTAACTACACATTCAATAATAAAGAATCATAATTTCAAGTTACGTAATTATGATAGTACAAAATATTCTTATTGGATTACTACTGAGCGACATCGATTTGTATAAACTAAACTTAGTATTTAACACTATTAATTCTTATTAAACCCTATACATAACACAAAACATATAACCTTACATAGTAACAGTGGCAGGTAGGTACTTTTGTCGCACGTGGGTAATTGCGTCGCCGACATTCTCCCCCTCGTGCTCTGCACCATCCTCCTGGCTCGGCGATGCTCCCAGCACCAATAGCACCACTCTCGAACTGGATCTGCTCCCTTTTTTCTTTTTCTTTTTTGCATTGACCCGTTCCTTAGCTCTGCAGAGTTGTATGAACTGCAGAACCCTCGCTGTAGCTCGTAGAAGTCTTTTCCATGACGAAAATCTCTTCGGATCTGGTAAAGGATGGGTGATGCTTGCTGCCGTGGCGACGTCCACTGCCTTCTCCTCGCCAGTGGGTTCCTTTTTGAAAGTTCTTTTCCAGGTGGGATCTTCTTCCTCTGAGTGTGGCGTAGTTCCTAGGAGTGCTGCCTGTAGCTCGAGTCTCGGTATCGATATCGGTTTTAATGGAGCGACTCTTACTTTCGCTGCTATCAAGATAGCACGATAAGTTCCGTTCGGTTCTTCTGACCTCCAATATACCGCTGCTCCATATGCAGTCTCGCTGGCGTCCGAGAATGTGTGCAACTCCCCCTCGGTGCGATGTGGCGCCATGCATCTTGGAATCTGTAGGTCTTGCAATAGTTTTATCTTCTCTAGGTAGTTCATCCATGCCTCGTACTCCTTGTCTTCTATTTCTTCATCCCAACCAACGCCGTTTCTCCATACGTTCTGAAGCAGCTTCTTGCCTTGGACGAGAACTGGTGATGCTAGCCCTAATGGGTCGAAAGTTGACATCACGGCGCTGGTGACTTCTCGCTTCGTCGGCACCTTTAACCCCTGGGTTATTTCTTCTGGTGTGTTCCGAAGGTTCGCTCTGAAGCCGATGGAGTCCCTTACTGTAGACCAGCGCAGTCCTAGTGTCTTCGCTTCTTTTTCGCCAAGGTCCACTTCTGTTTTCTCAATTGCCTCGGTCTTTACATCTTGCAGCAGCTCAGGTTGATTTGATGCCCATCCCCTGAGTTCGAAGCCCGCCTTCTTGTGTATGGAGTCTACCTGTTTTGTTACTTTTCTGAAGTCTTCTTCTGATTGGAAGCTGTGCAGGTAGTCGTCCATGTAATGGTTTCGCTCGACTGCTCTGGCCGCTTCAGAAAACTGCTCCTTGTAGTCCGCTGCGTTCCGGTTCTTAACGTAGATCGCTGTGCTTGGAGATGATGATGCGCCGAAGATGACTGATGACATCCTGTATACCTTTGGCGGCACGTTGCGAAGATCTCCTCGCCACAGGAACCTCTGGCTGTTTCTGTCTTCTTCTCGTATGCGAATCTGCAGGAACATTTCCTTTATGTCGGCCGCTACTGCTAATGGTCCTTGACGGAATCGCATTAGTACCCCGAAGAGTGACTGCAGTAGATCAGGTCCCGGCAGCAGAGCATCATTGAGACTTCTTCCGTTTGACTTGGCTGCAGCGTCGAAGACAATCCTTATTTTCTTCTTCAACGGATGTACCACTGAGAAGTGAGGGAGGTACCAGGTTTTCTTATAATCTTCTTCATTACCAGGCGCTTCTTCTGCGTAGTTACTGTCGATTAAGTGCTGGATCTGCTTGTTGTATTCTGCTTTCAGCTGAGGATCTTTATCTATCTTCTTTTCGATGTTAATTAAACGATTCTTAGCAGACGTGTAGCTCTCTGGCATCTGTTCGTTTTCATTCTTCCACAGCAGTCCAGTTTCAAATCGACCATCTTCCAATCTTTTGCTAGTCTTCTCTAGAATGGCAAGTGCTCTTCCTTCTGAATCCGTAGTAGGTCTTCTTGGTTGCACGCCGAGTGCTTCGATCGCAAAGTGATCCTTGATGGCCTGATGCATCTCTTCTTCTGGCGTACTGATTTGAAAACACGTATTTACGAAGTGCACTGGTTTGGCCACTCTAGTGTCTGACCCGTGGAGTGTCCACCCAAGCTCTGTTCGCGAAGCTACTGGTTCTCCTGGTTTTCCTTTCCTTATTTCTTGAGTCACGATCAGCTCCCAGTTGTCTTGACCGATGAGCAGCTGTGGCGACTCCCCTTCGTAGTACAGAGAGTCGGCGATCTTCCTCAAGTGTTGGCAAGCTTGTATTCTCTTCTTATCTACGAACTGCGGTGTCATCTTCAGTTCGTCGATGGTCCGGACTCTCGTGAGGATTTTCTTGGTTCCTTCATGTGACCCCTTCACAGTAAGGTCCAATGTCTGAGAATCCTTCTTCCTTATTATCCTGCCGCCGACCGTCTCGATGACAAGTTCTTCCTTGCATCCTTGAGCGCCGATCTCTTCTGCCACCTTCTGATCCAAGAGTGACACGGTTGATCCTTCATCCAAAAGTGCCAATATCTTCTTAGATCCTTGCGTCCCGTAGACTTCCACTGGAATTATCTTTAGGTACGCCCTTGCATGATTAACTGGGTTAGTGGATGCCGTAACACTCATAATTTCTTGTGGTTTTTCCTTATCCTTTTCTTCCGATATCTTTTCTTCTGGTACCACGTGCAGCACATGATGATGCCATCTTTTGCATTCCTTACACGGCGGTCTTCTGCAGGACTCCTTCCGGTGAGTCCCCTGGAGACACTTGAAACAGACGCGGCTCTTCTTGACTGTTGCCCACCGCTCCTGGACTGACGCCTTCTTGAACTTCTGACAATCTAGCAAGAAATGCTCGCCTTCACACATAGGGCAAGTCTTCACATATCTTCTTGCATCCTTTTCTTTGAAGTCCCTTTCGTTTATAATATGCGTCGCCTGTTGTGGAGTTCGCTTGAACACGCTTCTGTCTTCCAATGTCGCGAAAGCCCCACATTTGTCCGCTTCGCTGTTCAGGAACTTGCTTATCTTTCCCAAGTCGGAAAAATCGCAGTCGCCTGACGCTGCCGTGAAGTCGTACCATCGGAACTTGAGAACTGTCGGCATCTTCTCAATTATCTGCTTCATTATCTCGGGTGAATGCAGATACTGTGGTTTCTTCAACCCCTTTATCGCTGCTACGCTGTTGTTGATCTGGCTCGCGAAGACGCAGATGTCCCTTGGGTTTTCTGAAATCTTCTGTAGAGTCTTGATCTTCTCCAATTCTGCCAGCACCAGCGCATCAGGTCTTCCATACCTTCTCTTGAGGGCTTCCATTACTTCCTTCGGAGAGGCTTCGGAGTACAGCAGACTCTTGATAGCTTCTCTCGCGTTGCCCTTTACTGCTCTTCTTAAACGCGCCATATTCTGCACGTCACTGAACATCGGTGCCGTATCTTCGTAGACCACCTTGAAGGCCAGCCACTCGCCGCTGTTGCCGTCGAAGTAGGGTAGCTCGTGGATGTAGCTTGGCTGCGCTGCTTGTCCTCCCCTCGCAGAAAAGGCTTCCTTCAATGCCGTTGTCAATGCCTGAATCTCGACCGTAGCTCCCTTTGATGTGGAGTTGTTTTCAGGTTTGACCTTCTGCTGCTCTTCTGGAGGGGGTAGACCTCGCTGCTCTGGTTGCTCCCTAGTGCTGCCTTCCCGTAGTGATGTCTCGATCCAGTTCTGCACCTGTGCTGTTCGATCTTCCAGGTCTTCATCCACGGAGTCGTCGTTTTCATACTGCGTCATCTCCAACCGGACGCGTGCCAGCTTCGACGCTGCCTCCGCTTGCTTCAGCTCCAGGCGTGCCAATTCTTCTCTGGCTTCCAGCTCACGTCGCCTGGCGGATGAACTCGTTGTCTTCGTAGACCTGGCTTGACGACTGACCCCCGTCGGCTTGCTAGTCGCAGCGGAGCTGCGGACGCGCCTTGCCGGTGCCTGTTCTGGGGTCTTCTCCGTCGTCTTCTTCTCTGCGGCGTCTTCTTTCTTCTTTGATGCCGCCGTCGTCGCAGTCGTGACTGTTGTGGTTGTCCCAGCCGTCAATGTACCTGAAGAACTGCTGTCCCACACCATTGCTGATAACCCTGACTCTGACGCAGACGTGACCCCTTCTGACCCTAACGGTTCCTCAGCCCCGTCCGTGACCAAGGGACGGGACGATGGACGTGAGGGGGCATCCTTCTGTGACCTGGTAACTGGCATCTTGCAAACTTCTGGACTTCTTCTGGTTTCTTAGGGATCCGGTTCTCGAAGGACCAACTGTTGGGCGGAACTCGACTAGGGCACGACCAATACCCGGAGCCGACTTGCCTGACGTAATGATACGGGCCTTTACAGGTACAAGTACCTCGCTGGTTGACCCGTATCCCACGCACCCCTAAATGCGTAAAAGGCGAAAACTTCCACTTCAAATAAAACACCGGTTCTTTTCTGAGATGTTGTAGTCTTCAGATTTCGATTTCCTTCCTATTGTAGAGCTCGGTGATTATGCTTCGGACTGCGAATGTTGCTACGATAAATTGCCTCGCTTAGGTGGCTCGGCCTTTTACCGTAGCGACGACCATACAAAATAGAGCCCTTTCGTTCCTAATTTTTACTTAATCGAAATCTTTAGACCCCTCCTTTCATATTTATTTTTAAAGATATCTTAACATATGATACCTTATTGAATAGGTCTTATCCTATTACATCATATAGCTCAATAATAATAATCATAAAATTAGAATATAAAAACTTTCTACAACTAAAACCTAAAAAATTATCATTTAAATTACAAAAAACAAACTTAAAACTACCATAACTTCAACAATATTGGTCCGATTTCTATAATTTAAACATTATTCTTATTTCTAGGCCTTACTCAATACTATAAAACACAAAATGTAACTACACATTCAATAATAAAGAATCATAATTTCAAGTTACGTAATTATGATAGTACAAAATATTCTTATTGGATTACTACTGAGCGACATCGATTTGTATAAACTAAACTTAGTATTTAACACTATTAATTCTTATTAAACCCTATACATAACACAAAACATATAACCTTACATAGTAACAGTGGCAGGTAGGTACTTTTGTCGCACGTGGGTAATTGCGTCGCCGACACATCTGGTCATACATGCCCGACGCTTGCCCCTTTTGGAGTATCCCGGCGATGACATCGGAGTATATTTTTCTCGGGCGTCCTCTCCCAGCATTTCCACTTACTTTCGCCGTGTATATGCCTTTCGTTAAGCGTCTCTCATCCATCCTCTCCACATGACCAAACCACCTAAGCATACTTTTCTCCACCTTAGTTTAGCCCTGAAATTATTTTGGAATATTGTGTTGTCATCGGTACTTAATATGTGTGCATAATTTCAGATAAATCCAACTACTGCAAGTGGGTGAAAATCACTTTCAAAGATTCTGTTACATAGATTAATACATTGGTAGATAAATACCAAGCTAATAAAAACGTGTTAATTAAAAGGTAAAGAACCGCTACGTTATACTATCACAATGTTAATGCCAATATAAACAGAGACGAGACAATTTAAATAAAATAAAAATTTATGCAAACAAATGTTTCCTTATTACTTTGTAATGAATGAATGATTCACGATGTTCGGTAAATTACATTTTTGAACAAAAATATGAGCAATATGAGACAGATATATCTGTCGGTGATACATACATCTCGGTAGATTAATATAGTCTCTGTCTAGCCTCATCTATTTTCTATAACCATCTGTCTTTTTCTTGCTATATTAATATAAATTAATATCGCTATATCTTATACAGGGTGTGGCGTAAATGGTGGTCCAACGCTAAGGTGGTTATAGTTCAAGTATTCACCTATCATATAAAAAAAATTAACCATTTTTAGGGTTCCGTACCCAAAGGGTAAAAACGGGACCCTATTACTGAGACTTCGCTGTCCGTCCGTCCGTCCGTCCGTCCGTCCGTCCGTCCGTCTGTCACCAGGCTGTATCTTAAGAACGGTGATAGCTAGAGAGTTGAAATTTTCACAGATGATGTATTTCTATTGCCGCTATAACAACAAATACTAAAAATAAAATAAAATAAATATTTAAGGGGGGCTCTCATACAACAAACATGATTTTTTTACCGTTTCTTGCTCGATACTAATAACGTTGCCATATGTTGCATAGATAATGGTACGGAACCCTTCGTGCGCGAGTCCAACTCGCACTTGACCATTTTTTTTTTGTAAAAAATCGATAAATATTTTATAAATGAGAATGTAACTTCGACAAATGACATTATTTTTTGAGTGTGTTTTTTGTACGGGCGAGTACTAGCACTGGCACATGCATTTTCGTTTTTTCATGTAAACCCCAAAAATAAACCAATAAATAAAAAAAACTGAAAATTAATTTCTCGTTTTTAACAAATCATGCATTTTAGATGTGAGTAGTGTAAAAAAAATGGCTAAAAATGGTTAATTTTTTTTTATATGATAGGTGAATACTTGAACTATAACCACCTTAACGTTGGACTACCATTTACGCCACACCCTGTATATAAAATTCACGTGTCACAGTGTTAGTTACCGTACTCCTCCGAAACGGCTTGACCGATTTTTATGAAATTTTACATGTGTATTCAGTAGGTCTGAGAATCGGTCAACATCTATTTTTCAAACCTTTTTTTTTGTATGGCATAACAACGTTTGCCTGGTCAGCTAGTTAATATATATTAATATGCGGTTTTTGGTGCCCTTAATATGCACACCATCATAATCATAATATTATGGGAGTGTATCATCAAGTTGTACTTAAAACGTTTGTTGTATGGGAACGTCCATAAATATTGAATTCTGATTTTTAGGGGTCCGTATCAAAAGGTAATATCTATTACTTAGTCGTCGCCGTACGTCTGTCCATCCGTCTGTCACTGTATCTTAGGAACAGTGTTAGCGAGGGAGTTTAAATTTTTCACAGATGATTAATATCTGTTGATGCTATAACAAAATTTTAATACTAAAACCGCCCAAGCTGCTATATCAAACACCAAAACAAACATCTATACAATTTTACTAACAATCATATTAGATAGGAATTAGAGAATTTGCTAACTAGATTTTTGTATATTTTTTCATAATCATGTCTAGCAAATTATGTATTATCGTTTGAAAACAGGACACAGGCTTCCTGTCAAAATATAGTGATAGTCGAAGTTACAGATTTACCAGATGTAGTGTCTCTGTCTATGGCGTACATCACTCAATCGGCTTGAAGCCACTTACATAATTAGTATCTATATTTGCGTGAAATATAAATAAATAAATAAATAAATAAAATAAATAAATAAATAAATATTCATAGACATTTCACACAACGTCCTCTGGTCCCAAGCTAAGCTTATAATAATATGCTTGTGATATGGGTACTAGAATACGGATATAATACATATACTACTTTTCTTTTGTATCATACTTATAATACATAAAAACACCCAGACGTAGAACAAACATTTGTATGACGTTTTTATAAACATCACACAAATAATTGTCGCGTGCGGGAATCGAACTCGCGACCTCGTGATCGGCAGTCCATTACATAAACCACTCCACCACGAAGCCCGTCATATGCTACGTACCTACTTAGCTCTTTATTGGACAAAATAATTTTTGGGGCACCCTTTCCCAGGGTTTCTACTTACTTCCGCTGTTTATTATATCCGCCTTTCGTTAATCATCTATTATTTCCACAGGACCAAACCACGTTACCACTCCATTTGCTCCCCGAGTTGCTGTAAAAGCCAACATCCTCTGAGAGAGGTTTCTCCGTCCAATGTCGAACATAGGCCTCGAGGCCCCGTTGAACGCCACGACACGCGGTGTTGTGCTCCCCGCGACCTAGGCAATATCTTCGCTCGCTCTACTATGTCAGGGCCCACCCAACGCTGCCTCGTCCGATACATGTCCCTGGTACATCCCTTCTAAAGAGGAGGAGGTCCGTGCCCAACCGTGGGACATTAATGGGCGGGAGAGAGATATATAATAATGACGATGCGTACTGGACACGGGACTTCTTTTCAACATAATAATATTACAGGGACTTCCCTGTATTGACCACCGCAATACGTTATCACTATACAAATACAAAATTAAAATTGCAGTTAATAACAACTTGTACTTATAACGCAATCTTTATCCACGAAGCACAGGGTTGAAAATAGCATAACGCAATTTACGAGCATGTAATAATTGTTTTTCAAAGAACGAATATATAAACTGAAGATTTCGAAAGTAGAGTATCATTCGCGACATATCAGTGCTTGAGATAATTTCAAATTCGATTTTTTTATCTTTACTATTCTAAATTTAAAATGAATTTTTCAAGAATTTTATTGTTTGTTTTCGCTTGTTTCGTTGCTTTGGCAAGTATTTCGGCCGCACCTGAGCCGAGATGGAAAATATTTAAGAAAATTGTAAGTTTTTGATATTTTTACATTATTTGAATATTATTTTTGTAGCTCTACCTGTCATACTGTAGGTTTACTTGCATACTATCTGGAATAAAGATCTAACCGATATACACATAAAATTTCTTAAAAATCGTAGGCGTTTCTAAAATTTTCACAAAGACTTTTATTATCACATAAGATCACACCCTCTAGTCCCAAATTAAATATTAAATTGTGTTATGGGAGATAGGTATGTATATACTACATAATAATAATAATATACTTTGTTTATAAATACATACTTACAATTCAGAAAGCAGCCGTAACATTATATCCGTTTATTTTACAGGAGAAAGTCGGTCGCAACGTCCGAGATGGTGTCATCAAAGCTGGGCCGGCAGTTGCTGTTTTAGGACAAGCCAAAGCTTTAGGAAAATAAGTAGATTAAATAATAGCAAAGAATCTTTACATAAATTAAGTCGACAAGTATTTAGTGTACAATTTTGCGTGCCATATAGTCTTATATTATTATTTAAATTTACATGTACTTAATTGAACCTACATACATGTATGTATACACAATTACAAAATTACAACGAAGATGCTTATTTTAGCATTAACTATTTTTTTTTGCATAGATTTGATATCATAAGTTATCTACCAATTATATTACACATTATCTATCTATTCAAGAACATTTTATGAATATCCTCGGGTCACAATCGAAGCTTATCACCCTCTTCTACCACAGATCTGATTAATTTGTCAAATTTTATGTATTCATCTAGTTATTACACAACGCCTGTGGTCTTGATTTAAGCGTAACCCATAACATAGGCGTTAACGCCTATGTTATGGGTTGTTACTGGATTATAGATATGATAGAAATCACTGTTATGTAAAAGTATAGATATATAATAATATATAGAAAAAACATGTAATAATTGATATTAAATATTGTAATCAATAATTTTAATAAAGCATTTTGTACATGATATATTTTGTAAATAATAATGTTAACTCTAATGCCATAATGTACCAAATAAAACTATGTTATTAATATAAATATATTTTTATTATTTAACTAGCAGGCCAGTAAACTTCATCGCCACAATGTTTTCATCAAAAAAGTTTTTTTTTTTCAATTTTATTTATTGAAACTTTAAATTTTTTACTGACAGCAAGTAACAACGAAAGACAAATTATTCGATTAGGTTCAGTTATTAAAAAGATATGTACGTACATAAATATCAGCGAATCATTTTTATTTACATCAGATTATAGATGGTTTTATTGGTTTAAAATACAAAATCCGCATATCTATATACTAATATTTTATAAAGCTGAAGAGTTTGTTTGCTTATTTGAACTCGCTAATCTCAGAAACCTCTAGTCGAATTAAAAACATTTTTGAAGTGAAACTTCTTTAGGCGCATGAGGGTAAAATTTTTACAGATGCAACGTCACGCAACGTATGCAACGGAAGTGTCGAAAAAGAGAGAGAGAGAGCGATCGAGACCGATTGACTAAGATAGACTAAGACAGGGCGAACGTAGCATGAAGCAACTAGCCATGGAGTGAGAGTAGTGAGCAAGCAAGTGAGAAAGATCGAGAGAAAAAGTGAGACAGAGCGAACGTCGTATCACGCACAGTGCCATGGAGCGAGAGGTGGGAGAGAGCTGTACTATAGTGAGAAAGATTGAACGAGAGAGGGAATAAGGGATATCGAGAAATAATACACGCTATATTGGTTTGTGTATTCGTTTACTAGTTAATGTTAATTAATAGAACTTTAGATGGCAATTCTGTCGCATAACGTCATTTTAATATTTTAATGATAATTAAATTCCTAACATATCTTCCTTTTTCCCTTCCTCTAAGTCTCGGAAATCTAAAGTTTTAGATTTGTATAAATATAAACAAGACTTATAAATTAAATTTTCATTATTAACTTTCATAAATTAATTTAACCAAAGAAGTTTCACTTCTGACATGTGTACTTTGTACGCACGCACTTTTTTCAGTGTTGGATAGTATGGATATCGATGAAGGCTATAGGTAGGCTATATAACATCATGCTGCGACCGATAGGATCGAAGTATAAGTGAAAAATGTTTCAAAAACGGGGAAAATTTTCTAAAATCCACGTATACCTGTGGCAACAGCTTGTTTAGAATAAAATAAATATATGAACCCAATTAAAAACACGTATTATTTCCGCCATTTAGAAGGGACAAAATAAGTAAATGAAAACGAAGCTAAGTGGACTTGTTTTCAAAACAAACAAGAAAGCTGCATTTTCATTTTAAACATCGTAAAATTTATACTTTCGCATTGTTTCCTATTAAAAACGTGCTCAGAATACTGGCTGCATTGCTAAGTTATTTTTAAGAAAGAAAATTAAAAGAACATAGGACTCACATGCAATCCAAACACACAAACACAAAAACACACACACACACACATACAGGTTATAAAAATAAGCAGCTGTATAAACCTGTCGTGAGTGAAAAAAACTTCCACACATGGGGTTTTGTATTTAATATCTGGGAAAAAACCTAACTAACTGCTTTTAAATAAGCAGTGGATTAAACTCAAATCAACCAACTTAATTTTGTAGTAGAAATATAAGGAGCTGCCTAAATTTAGGTACTTGGTATTGGGCCCAACTATTTCGTCGTGTTACACAAGTGTGATATCAAATTACAAGTTTTAGTTTTCTCCATAAATACTCACTATATTACACTAGCTCGATCTATGTCAAGTTTGGAGTTTCTAGACTACATAGATCTACTATACATGAGATACGAGTTTTAGGATGCTGTCTTAAACCGTTGCTGAGTAAAAAATGTTTGACAGACAGGCAGATACAGAGACATCCAAGATAAGAGTAAGTCATCATCATCATACGGCTACGATAAAATAAGGAGCATATTATAATTTATATTTGAAACAAAAATGTTTAAAACTAAATCATCTTGTCAATCACAAAATATAATAACAAAATAAATATTTCATTTAAAATTAGGGACCTTTTTCGTGTTTCTACAACTGTAGGTACCTACTACTACACATTAGAAGAAAAACCATTGACAGATAAATGAACGAATAGCGAAGTCTAAGTCTTTGTCTGATCTGAGTAACAGTGTTAGTGACAATTATACTCGGAAAAGGCTTGACAATTTTTTTAGAAAAATTTCTGTATTCTTAAATCTTATTCATAATGACATATCAAGGTTTAAAAGTTCGCTAAAATCGGTTCGCGATAATTGTCAAAAATTGTTATTCTTATTAGTCTTTTTACACTAAAACGTTTATTATCTCTCCCATAAAATCTCTGTTTAAACGTCCGATAAGTCATTATAAAAAAGACCAAATATTATTATTAAGTATGGCAAACCGCGGCACGCAATTGGTTTCATAAATAATAAAATAAAAACTTTATATTACAAAATTAATTTATTGACTAAATGTAGAGTATTACACTATCCTTATTATGTACTATTTACAATATTTTATACAAAATAATTTAAATTTCTTATTTTCCTAACGCCTTTGCTTGTCCTAATACTTGAATAGCTGGTCCAGCTTTGACGATTCCATCACGGATGTTCTGTCCCATTCTCTCCTGAAACGATAAAAAAAAAATTGTGCTACAATGACACTTAAAAAAATTAAAAAGATTCATTTTTATATAACTGGCTAGAGTAAGCTTTGAAGAAAATTTTTAAAAACGAAACCAAATTTAGAAACATAAAGAAAATAAAAATATGCTTTCTAAAATACGTTTCAACCAATTTTTGGTACGCAGTAAAACTTATCCCTGATACATTTAGAATTTTAACCACGAGAACCTATATTTTTTTTATGAGAACTTACAATTTTCTTAAAAATCTTCCATCTTGGCTCTGGTGCAGCTGAAACAATGGCCAAAGCGACAAAACAGGCGAAAACAAAAAATAATATTCTTGAGAAATTCATTTTGGAAATTCGTATTTTAAAATTTTAAATTAAAATAAAGCGTATGATTGCTGAAAGCAAATGATGCTCTACTAAGAGATGGTACGCATTTATACAAAGTCTGTGAGAAACAACAAACTTATCTTTGCTGCTGGGAAAAAATAATTTAAACGGTTATAGACTTTATTAGTCGAGTATAAAGCTTATGTGTGTTATTCCAAATTCTTTTCCGAGTAACTGTATTGATAACCCGTTTTAATTAGTACAACTAAGATCAGGGAATCACCGGGATGTTGGTTGTTCGTTTATGTTAATGTGTATTACGGTTGCATATTAACCTAAGGTGTAGCTGTAGACAGAATTGTCATTGAAGGTTAATAATATTATCATACTAAGTTGATCTGATATATAGGATAGGGTATAAAATAGATGGTTTTATAAGCTAGGTATTGTCGAAATCCTAATAATTTAATTCATTTTATCAAACATGTCAAACTAAACTAATTTTTTGCTATTCTGTTATGCTATGCCTAGTTTAAAAGATAAATTAAATTTATCACCTAAACTCTTTTTAACTGCGTACAGTTTTAAAATATCTCGGTGTGGTACAAATTGTAATTACACAAATATTTATCTTGCGCGGGAAGTTGCAGCCAGAATACCCATCATAACCACGATATTGAAAATACATTACGATAAGTATTTTTAAACACCATATACCATTGCGACTTTCCATAACTTCCCTAAATATTTGCGGTCAAACACAACTTGGGGTAAAAGTTTGATAAATTATTAAGAAAATTTCAAACTGTTTATTTTTGGTTTTCCAAGTTCTTTGTAAAATTGAGATTATTTGTGTTACAAAGTAGGAAGAGATTGTTTTTGTCGGTCTAATCTTGTACTAATGATATCTTGTTATTGGATTTTTTGGGCTTAAATATTATTGGATACAACACTGTCTCCCCTCAAAAGGCGGCAAGACGTACTCCGACGAAGTTAAGAACTTACAGTCGGCCTGAGTGGTGGAGCCTAATGGAAAAGAAACCGACGAACGATATGGACACTATCAAGCAAGACTGCTTAAGCCCATTGACGTCCCACTGTTGGTCTCGGGCCTCCTCCACTTTGAGAGGGTTTATGGTCTTCTATGGACCAGGCATATTCAAACAGGGTTTCTTTAGAGTTTCCTATCTCGCGCAAAAGGAGTTATCAGTGTACAATATACCTTTAACCTTAGCTGACTTTTACAACACTTTAGGGAGGAAATTGGGTAGCGGCATTTGTATTCCTAATCCATCACCACATGGATATTATGTATTTATCCGCTATACTCAATTCATTCTATTATTTCTTTTTATATTTCAATATGTATCATAAGCTCTATTTTATTTATTAAGGGCCTACATCAATATTATCGTATATCATCGCCGACACGTACATATTAACACAGCCAGTAGGCACAGAAAATGAAGAATTAGGGATACTTTTCTTATTTACTCAAAATCTACTAAATATATTTTAATTCCGGCTTACGTGTTTCTATATATATGTAATAGTTACTTATGTTTTTAAAGTTATTTCATTAGTTAATACGCGATAATAGACCGACAAATGAAAAAAATAAAAAATTTGAGAGGTTGTTTCACTAAGATTTTCTATCGAGAAAACTTTTTCAATCGCGTTTCTGAGTTTATGCGATCCTAGATTATATATTGAAAAAACATATACTTAAAAATTAGAGCTCTATCCATTCAATCTAAAGAAAAAATGAAAACTTCGTACATAGAAAAATGCACGAAGCTATTTTGGTATCCTCTTAAGCACGCAAACAACACACGTAAACAATATTATTATTACTTTATTTCGTTACTCATCTTATAAATTACATTTTAACTATAAAAGTAAATTAAAATAAAAAGATAAAAAATAAACTTCTGCGACTGGCAACGGACATAGGCACCAAGCTACAGTTAGGGTTAAAGGGAGAGGAACCTCCTTACTATACGGACCGTGTCCAGTATTGCGGGCTTCTGCATCAGTCTCTTGACCCAACGGCTTATTATTTTTATTATTTCCAAGGGTTTTATACGAATTTATTTAAATTAAAATAGGTAATGATTGTTAAACTTACGTTTACATTGTTATACTTACGTTTTTATGTCCTACTTTTTTACAATTTTAATAGAATATAACATGGAAATTAGGATATTTTTTTTGTTGTTATGTGAGATCATTGATTGAGACTACAGATATTTCACACAACATCCACTAGATCCATATAAACTCTATTATCATGTTTTGTTTTTTCAATGTGCGTTATCACCGTCACAGCCTGCAAACAAAAAACCAACAGCCTAAATAGAACAGGATAAGACGAAATATTAACAGCCTAGAACTAACACTAAATATTTGCTATAACTGTGGACAGAACCAGACCCAGACCAGACTTGAAGTTGCGAGATAACAGAAAATCACCGCAGAAATGATATTACCTATACTACAAAATAACCTATAACCTTACAGTGATTACATACTATATATTATTCATTGTTTATATTTTAATTATGATATGATATTGGGGATTCCTCTATTAAGTTGATTAATTAAATTATTAATTTACAAATACCATATTTGTAAAGATTTTCCTTAACAAAAGCTAGTTTATAGAAAAATTTTCATGTTTTTTTTTCCCTTATTTTAATACTAGCTTTTACCTGCAACTTGGGACGCGTAGAATTTAGAGACCATGCCTAAAAACCGCATAAAAATCAGTTTTTAAAGATTTACGCTCACATAGGGACATACATACAAAAATAACGACTGTTTTATATTACGTAAAGACTAGTTAGTGCTCGCGGTTTCACCTGCCCATTATAGTTATGACCTGTGATTTGCCCTTTAACACGATGTTCCATAGCTCGGAACTTATTCTGATCTTTGACGGGATTCGTGGTGGAGTGCTTTATGTAATGGACTGCCGATCACGAGGTCGCGGGTTCGATTCCCGCTTGGGACAATCATTTGTGTGATATCCATAAATGTCATACAAATGTTTGTACTGCGTCTGGGTGTTTACTATGTATTATAAGTATGTATTTACAAAAGAAAAGTAGTATATTATGTAGTCTAACCGTATCTAGTACCCATAATACAAGCATAGAAATACAGCTTACTTTGGGACCAGAGGATGTTATGTGAATATCCTGAAAAAAAAAATTTTCTAACTATATGTATAGCTGTAAATTTTCATTAAAATTTATTCGTTAGTTTTTACGTGAAAAATGAACAAACATCCTTACATGCAATTACACATTCTTAACGGGCCTTAATTTTGACGGGCCTCGTGGTGTAGTGGTTCATGTAACGGACTGCCGATCACGAGGTCTCGGGTTCGATTCCCGGTCAGGACAATCATTTGTGTGATGTTTTTAATTGTCATACAAATGTTTGTACTGCGTCTGGGTGTTTACTATGTATTATAAGTATGTAACAAAAGAAAAGTAGTTTATGTATTATATCCGTATTCTGGTACCCATAACACAAGCATATAAGCTTAGCTTGGGACCAGAGGACGTTGTGTGAAATGTCCATGAATATCTATCTATATCTATCTATCTATTAAAAACTAACCCCTTTTAACAATAATAACTTCGAAACTTTTTTTTTATACAGTAACTTAGAAATGTTTGGCGTTTACAGGGGTTCATATTATGTGCCTATTAAAATCAATTATTTTCCGATTTTTATTACCATTTTTTCAGTCCTAAATTATGCGTAATTGTCCTAAAATCACATCCTATCCTATTCATATTCTAAACTTGAAATTGGGCTACAATGTTGGGATGTCTGAATGAATTTAAAAGAAAAGTGGCAGCTGTATAGCCTATATACTCGTATCAAAATAAATAATTATTCTAGACTTTAATTGGCATTGTTCATATTTTTTTTAAACTCTTAATTCGAAAACTATTTCGGAGAATAGAGTTTCTGATAATGATAATTTTTTTTTCGGTAAATTAGCTATACTAACGATTAATTTTAAAAAAAGCAAATTATCTCTATTTGCCCTTGAAATGAAGGACTTAAAATATTAAGGCGTTCTTAGGGATATACTACTCTGTGGTGGAGTTGAAATTGGTCTATTATACCAACTTGGCAACTTTGAAAAGATATATTGCAATCTGTCATAAGACTATCAGGAAAAGGCAACATACAGATCGTGTACAACGATGACGTCACAACATTTAAAATAATGTCTTCAAGTATTTTTTTTTATTTTATAACTAGTGAATATTTCAATAATATTGAAATCAGTTGCACAAAATAGTCTATATTTTCTAAAAAAAAATATAAAAACTGCTTGTCAAAAATTATGAAAAATCCCAATTCATCACGTTAGCAGCCAAATCGCAGGGTAGTAAAGGTATAAACGCCGGTCAATCTGGGGGAATAAGCTAATTGGTTCTAAAATTTTCAAGTGTCTGTTAAACCTTTATTTTATGGGGGGCTAGCTGTTGCCCTAGCCTTCGAACGTGTAGAATTCATAAAATTTCCCGGATTTAGCAAAATTTTTCACCATAGAAAAAATATAATATCGAAAAATTTGCCATTCAACATTGAAATAATTTTCCAAATCGGATCAGTGGTTCCTGAGATTTGCGCGTTCAAACAAATAAACTAACAAACTCTTTAGCTTTACAACATTAGTATAGAAGTAGACATAGTTAAACAGGTATTCCACATTATGTTTCCAAGTTTTACGAATCATAAAAAAATTACGTATGATGAATAAAATTGTTGTACTAGGGGCTCCTTTACGATCATACTACTGGGATTCCCCTATAGTACCACTACAGTTACATTGTAAACTGTTATCAGTGTACAAACTTACATTTACAGTCAAACATAACTAGTGAAAAAAACATATAAGCTGTATTACTCAGCCAAACAGTTTAAAATTGTTTATCACGTCTTTTAAGTCATTAAAAACATGGTGGTATTGAATTATATAAAATGCAAACTTCATTGGTAGAGCATCATTCGTGCCATATCGGTGTTTGGAACAGTTCCAAATTTAAAACATTTTTAAATTAAGTGTTTATAATAATTCAAAATGAATTTTTCAAGAATTTTATTATTTGTTTTCGCTTGTTTCGTTGCTTTGGCGAGTATTTCGGCTGCACCTGAGCCGAGATGGAAAATATTCAAGAAAATTGTAAGTTTTCCTTAGTTTCACACAGTCGCCGTGTTTCTTATATAAGGCGCTCCTCACTTTCTGGGTTCCTGGTTTCTGGTTAGTTCTTGTTCAATAATAATATTTTTTTTATTTTTCAGGAGAAAGTCGGTCGCAACGTCCGAGATGGTGTCATCAAAGCTGGTCCAGCCGTTGCTGTTTTAGGACAAGCTAAAGCTTTAGGAAAATAACCATTTAGAATTATTGTACCTAGAATGTAGGCAAATTGCCTAACATTAATATTTACTGCAATTTCATATGTGACTCACGTGCATGTTTTAGTATAGTCTTATTTTTACATTTCTGTGATAATTCAATTACTATAGTAGTGGTATTTTAAGTATCATTATCATTGTATCACACATAACAATTTTTGTAAAATAATTTTTGAAATATAAAATTTTACATAAATATATTTTCTGTATAATAATGTACCTGATTAAATATTATTAAATAAAAAAATATATTTTATTTTATTTTTCCACTAAACATTTTAGTAAAATTATGCCTTTGGGTATGAGATCTAATATTTTTAACAGGTCTCATGTGCAGTTGAAGCAACATAATCATTGCCCTACTAAGATACTAATAAGTTTTTTGACTGATCAATTGATTGACATTTTTTTACATAATTTTTTAATTTTTTTTTTAATAGTTTGACATTGTACCTCTAATTAACCAATTAATGATCAATGGTACCAATTCTACACGCACTAAACTAAATTTAACTAAAAAATTAATTTTAAGTATCGTTAACAAAAGTTTGGCAATTTTAACTGATCTTACTCGTTGTAAAAACTGTGTATTATTGACTAAAGATTTTAATTAATACGGACGGACGGACGGACGGACAGCGAAGTCTCAGAATAGGGTCCCGTTTTTACCCTTTGGGTACGGAACCCTAAAAGTTAAATTTAAATAGAAAAGTTGTGTGCTTAGGTTGGGACCAGAGGACGTTTTGTAGAATGTCCATAATTATTTATTTATTAATTTAAGATCGAAGGAACCTATGAACTGTTTGTCGAAGTCGAATACACTATTGAATATTTAAATTTTTGCATATGATTAGGAAACAAAACAAATTAATTATTAGACTAGGTACTATTATGAACACGTAAATACTTAGAATTTTTTTAAAAATCTTCCATCTTGGCTCGGGTGCAGCTGAAACACTGGCCAAAGCAACGAAACAGGCGAAAACGAAAAATAGAATTCTTGAAAAATTCATTTTTAATTATTACAAAATACGCACTATTCAACGTGATGTGAATGATGTTTTATTTAATAATTTCACTTATTTTTACAAACTTCGCTAAGATAAGACAAACTTATTTTGCTTACAGAAAAACTTATAATCAAACGATTTAAGACTTTATATAAAACAGAATAAAGAATAAACCTAAGATTTTGAACTTTTTACTGTTTTGTTATTATATTGATAATGGCATTGATCTTCACAGGGCATCAGGGAACTACCAATTGAATGTTATAAGCAATGATATAAACGAAATCATAATTATATAATATAAATTTTCACAGACTCATTACGCAATGTTCTCTGATCCCAAGATAAGCTTGTTTGCTTGCTACCAGAATCTATAAGACCTAATAAAATAATCCGTGAAGCGCAACCTTAGGACGGAAAAGAGAGTTTTTACAAAAATTGCATAAACGGAGGAGTATATTCCCGTACAGTTTAGAAGAGGAGTGCGAAATTGATATCATGAAGTTAGTTACATACATAGAATAACGCGAAGGATATAAAAAGAAGTAAAAATTAGTGCTAACGTATGCTTTCAAAAGACAAAAGACGACGAGCCTCGTGGTTGAGTGGTTCATGTAACGGACTGCCAATCAAGAGGTCGCCGGTTCGATTCCCGCTCGGGACAATCATTTGTGTGAGTTTTCTATTTGTCATACAAATGTTTCTACTGCGTCTGGGTGTTTCTATGTAATAAGTATGTGTTTACAAAAGAAAAGTAGTATATGTATTCTATCCGTATTCTGGTAACCATAACACAAGCATATAAGCTTAGCTTGGGATCAGAGGACGTTGTGTGAAATTTCCATGAATATTTAAAAAAAATGGCTAATTGGAACCCTATTACTGAGGCTATCCGTCCATTCGTGTCACCACGATCTTTGGAACGGTGATAGCTAGAGAGCTGAAATTGATTGAAAAATTGTTTATGTGTGTGTATATCAGTTGATGCTATAACGATAATTACGGGGTCGTGATAAATTACGATTACTTATTGTACGGGTTATAATTATTTACTGTACGGGACCTTGCATGTGCGATTTCAACTCAAACTTGACGGATTGTTGTTAGGGTTTTACTTAGGTATACTTATGTTTTGTTTTGATAATGAAAGAGGTTAATTTTTTGTAATTAAATACAATTTAAGTCACAAATAACTAAATTGAATAATAATGTCTAAGAGAATACCTAGATATATTGTATGTTAATACTGTAAATATTGCGTATCACTGTTCAAAATTGGGAAAACCCGCTGACAATTTTCATATAATTACACTTCGGTCATCCTTCAGCTTTTCCCTGACTAAAATACTCACAAAGAATAGCTATTAGTGAACGAAAATTTAAGATCGGACCATTGCTTTCGAAAATTACCCCCTACAAACATATTACGTATTTTCTTCTGGTTACGATATGGAGTCTTTTATGCGAGGCGTAAAGACCGAAGACCTTGCGGGCCGGCAAAGGGGTTAGGGCACACTGTACTAGCTGCCCTCGCATTTAGATTGCACTTCTACTTAACATCAGGTAGACTGCAAACATTTACCCAACCCTAGCTATAAAAAAAAAATTGATCAAGTGCGAGTCGGACTCGCGCACGAAGGGTTCCGTACCATTATCTATGCAACATAAGGCAACGTTATTAGTATCGAGCAAGAAACGGTAAACAAAATCATGTTTGTTGTATGAGAGCCCCCCTTAAATATTAATTTTATTTTATTTTTAGTATTTGTTGTTATAGCGGCAATAGAAATACATCATCTGTGAAAATTTCAACTGTCTAGCTATCACCGTTCTTGAGATACAGCCTGGTGACAGACGGACGGACGGACGGACAGCGAAGTCTCAGTAATAGGGTCCCGTTTTTACCCTTTGGGTACGGAACCCTAAAAAACCGCATCTAAATCCGCTACGAATTATTGAAGATTATAAACTTATATAAGGACATACATACAAACATAACGACTTTGTATTACAATAAGTTAATATGTCAATAATTTACTTTGATAAATTAAAATTTATAATTACATGGCTTCAATTGCATAAATACATTAAAACTCTTCAATTATTTTGTTAAACTGTTTTTGAAAAACAAACTCGTTACTAACCTGACGTGAAATGGAATTAAAATTATTTAGTTTGATATGGTGTGTAACGCTTACTGGTACGTAAAATTTGGATTATTCTTTTTTAATAGAAATGTTCAGTACTATTTTTGCAGAAACATCAACAGTAATTAATTTATAAATACAATGTGTTATTTTATTTAAGGTGCACTTTCACTGCCTCAGAGTTCTATGAATAAAGGTTAGTAAAGCCTTTTAGACCCCAATTAGCTATTTATAGGCAACTACCTAAACCTGAGTTTTGGTGTAAGCTTTTCTTTAAAGTAGATTAATAAATCTTAAAATTTTTTCCAATGCCGTCCAGTAGTTTTTATAGGCTTGATGTATGAATGTATATCAGATTATGTATTGCATTTCTAGCCAATTATCTAAACGAAACATATTATCAAAATTTTAAGTCAAAACTTTGAAAGTATTCGTTTTTAAATTAACTGGCATGATGAATGTACCTAAAGCTAAATGCAGACTAAAGAAAAGATGAATGGATTGTGTAAAATTGGATATAGAAAAGTGGATATAGAGAAGATGGATAATATATTATGAATTCGCAGATGACGTTTGGTATAGGAATACGAGTAGAGAAGTAAAGAACATGTTGCGCCGACACCAAATAATTGGCAAAAGAGGAGTGACGATCACATAGACATTTATAGTCAAGAAATAAAGAAATGAGTATAATTGTGTAACTCTTACCTATGTTTTAGATGCTGTAAGGTTTAGATGTGACTATAAATACCACGGCATAGGATGGTTCAAATACCATGAAATTCCATTAACATGGCGCGATGCTCGTTTGCAATGTTATCTTGAAGGTAGGTCTAAATTTTATTTATTAATAACACATATCCGATGTGTAGGATTACTAGTTATTTATTATCAATATTATCATGAATTACGTTGGGTTTGAAAATTCTGATTTCTTATTTTCTTATAGCACACGTCAGACACTATAATTTGGAGGAAATCTGCTGCGTAATTATGCATAATCGAACGATTGAAAACTTGCTATGCTTTTACTAAATTATTTTAGAAATATATATACCTATAGCCGTTATTTCGGTCCAAATGTAGATGGCGTTGCATAAAAACATCGATGCGATGTATAACTAACGTGACCATTTTTTCTTTGACTCAAAACGGGACATCGGTTTGTAGGTACTTAAAAAGTAAAATTAAATGAAAAAATAACACTTTTTAAGTTATTTATTCACAAAAAGCTAGTAGTGTCATAAAATTTAGGTTTAATTATATCTATCAGAAGAACAAATTTGCTTTAATACTAAATTATACTAAAGTATGCTCTGGACATGTTTTTTAAATATTAACCTTCATTATCAACATCGCCTTTAAAACTGATACCTGTAACTGAGTGTTCTCAGACGTCCACAATTTGTTCATTACGGAAAATACTCTTTCTACTGGTATTCGTAGTTGTAAAAAGGGACAGTCCCGTTTAAAACGGGACGTCTGGTCACATTATGTATAACTCACATTGAGAAAAACTGTAGTGGAAGAATTGGTAAAAATGTGCAGGAACCATGATAACTCAGTTGGGAGAGCGATGGAATGGTATTCCGAGGTCGTGGGTTCAAGTCCCGCGCATAGAGATAATTTTTTCCACTATAATTTAGTTTATTATGTAAATATGTGTTTAATTATATTATATAACTAGCTGTTGCTCGCGACTTCGTACGCTTAGAATTTAGAAAATTTCCCTTGGTTTTTGTAACATTTCGCAGCGTGATGTAATATAGCCTATAGCCTTCTTCGCTAAATGGACTATCCAAAACCGGAAGGGTTTTTCAAATCGGACCAGAGGTTTCCGAGATTAGGACGTTTAAACAAATAAACAAACAAAATAACTTTTAAAGATTGATCACTCACTAGCTGTGTGCCGCATTAAAAAGTTTATTAAACAAAACACAATATTATGACACTCAACATATAGATAGACCGTTGAGTTATCGGATTAGTCTACAGAAACACCGATATTTTTCGGGATAGTAAGTAATCCATGTTTTGATCTAAAATGTAAATTTTATTTGTACCAAATTATATTTACATATAATATGGCCATTTGTGTGTAAACTAGTAACAAACATTGAAAACATAACATCTTTAACAGGCGCTACACTAGCTTCACCAACCATAGCCGCGATAAAAAATAAGATGATAAGTTTAATGTCTAATACAGATATATTTATTGGAATTCATTCAACATTTTCAAAAGGACATTACTATTCAGTCAGTGGTAAGTTTTTTACTCATCAATACATAATGCATTTAGGTCTTTATCAGAGTAAAATATTATTCGTATGATTTAACTAATGAACTGAATTCACGCATGGAGGTTTCCGTAGCATTATAATCATAATACAAAATATTATATTCTTCATTATTTTATCATCACAGGAACATTTCGCCACACCCGTTTCATTAAGTTACATTATAGATATAATATATTATTTAATTTGTCTTAATTGGCCATTCTTGATTGAGCCTGGAGACAGTCGGACAGATACGGCTGGCAGGTGGAGTCTTAATCATGGGTCCTGTTTTCCCCTTTGGTACCATAATATGCATCTTTATGAAAGACTCAATTAATTCTTTTACAGGTAAACCTCTTGATCAAATTCCACATACATGGGATGACGCAGAACCTGACAATAAAAATAATACTGAAAGTTGTTTAGTATTAAACGCTGATGGCAGAATGGCAGATGTAGATTGTGATATACCAAGACCTTTCATTTGTTATAGAGAAAATTCTAACAAAGATGTTAATATATGCGGTACTATCGATCCAGGTAAAGTCTTTCATAATAAAGGTATAAGTTGCTATTAGGTACTCTAGCTTGGCGTCGCTAAATATGATATCCATGGTAATGGACTTAATACCCAAAATGTTGAAGATCGTGCGATTTGGAGTAGACGATACTGGAAAGCACACCCTGAGCCTCGAAACGACAGATAAAGAAGAGTCTTAGTGATGTATCTAGATTGCATGTAGTTACAGCTCATAGACTTCGTTCTGGACATTTTCCATCAAAAAAGTTTGCCTATCTTATGGGCAAATCAAATTCACCAAAATGTGACACATGTGGAGTTGATGATGATGTTCAGCACTTATTGATGGAATGTGTTCAGAACCAAGACAAAAGAGATGCTATGAGTATAATTAGCTTGGATCACATTAATCGTTTTGATGTAGGTATTGTCCAAAGTACTCTGTCAAACCCAATTACGCCTGCAGCAAAGCGTTTTTTTAAGTGAACTAGTGGTACAACGTATAACTTAATTTTATTTTTTGTATTTATTTGAACTATGTAAGTTTAGGGTACGATGGGACTAGCATGTTTTTAAAATAAAAGTCCCAAATAAAAACATAAGACAAAGAAAAAAATCTGGAGTCTGGTTAACAATACAAGTTTAGTGTAAATAAAATTTTGAGAATAGTTTTCGTTGTTGAAGTTCTAACGCGTAAACGTGACATAAAATTTAGTTTGAACCCACGTGAAATTGCTTTTAAAATCAAACTGAGTTTTATACCTATCTTTTCCAAATGTATAAGTATTGACGATGCAGCAATCAATTTCACAGCTCAATAATAAAGGCAGAGAAACCGCAGACATTAACTAATATAATTATATAAACTGCTTTTTTCAGAATATCATTTTGAGGGTCGTACAAATAAGTGTTACAAGTTTCACACGACCGCCAGAGTTTTTGAGAAAGCTCATTTTGCTTGTTCTGCCGAAGGCGGCCATCTTGCCATCATAAATAGCGACCTAGAATCAAAAGTTCTAGTTGATATATTTGCAAGGTATCCAGCGGAAACTATCGCTGGTACTCTCAAAACAGATATTGCAATTATTGGTTTTCACAATTGGGGAGACCATTTGGATTGGACGACAATACATGGTAAGATTCAATCTATACCGATATTATATAGCTGAAGAGTTTGTTTGTTTGTTTGAACGCGCTAATCTCAGGAACCACTGGTCCGATTTGAAAAATTCATTCAGTGTTGGATAGTATAATATTTATTTATCGAGGAAGGCTACAGGCTATATACCATCACGCTGCGACCAATAGATGGGAAATTTTTCTGAATTCCATGCGTAAGAAGTCGTGGGCCACAGCTAGTAATGAAATGAAATGAAACTGAATAAAATATTTATTTCGCAAAATATGAGTGATTGATAGATTTGACATTTAAAATTAATGTATCCACATAATTATTTTACCACTCTTAATACTTTCAATATTCTGTGTTTTGTAAATCAACCATTGGCAATTTTATGTCCTTGATGTTAAATACCTACTTAATTAGTCATAGGCACAATTCCTTAGAGGTTAAGAGAAAACCCATAGGACGCTTTTCTCTCTAATTATCATAGGAAGAACTTTTTACACCAACTGCTTTGGTAGAATAAATAGCTAAAATGGGACACTATTACAGAGAGTTCGTCCGTGAGGGAATCCGACGTGTACTTGACTATTTTTACTTGATACAGGTCAGACCCTTCAAGAAGCTGGTTACGCTAAGTTTGCAGCTGGAGAACCGAGCAATTCAGCTGGAGAACCGAACAAGCGAGTTGAAGAATGTGGATCTATGTATCGCAGCGGCTTATTGAATGATTTATTATGTAATTCGCCTTTTCCCTTTATATGCGAGAAAACACCAGATTATCCACCTCTTTGTGATAATTCTGATGAAGAGCTGGTATTCACGTTAGAATAAATACTTAAAAAAGAAAAAATATAAAAGAAATCAGATATTGATTAAATGTTTAAATTTAAAAAATATATTATTACTAGCTGACCCGGCAAACGTTGTTTTGCCATACTAAAAAAAAAAAGTTTGAAAAATAGATGTTGGCCGATTCTCAGACCTACTGAATACGTATGCAAAATTTGAGAAGAATCGGTCAAGCCGTTTCGGAGGAGTACGGTAACTAACACTGTGACACGTGAATTTTATATATTAGACTAGCTGTCCCGGCAAACGTTGTTTTGCCATACTAAAAAAAAAAGTTCGAAAAATAGATGTTGGCCGATTCTCAGACCTACTGAATATGTATGCAAAATTTGAGAAGAATCGGTCTAGCCGTTTCGGAGGAGTACGGTAACTAACACTGTGACATGTGAATTTTATATATTAGATATTCGCGGTATTACCCGCGGTAAAAAGGATAGCAAATCTGTTCGTTATTTATCCCACAATTTATTTAACATTGCATTCTTTCAGGATAAAAAGTAGACTATATGTTATTGTGATTGATGCAATAAGAGTCACGTGGTGTCTGAGGTTGCGGGTCGATAATAGTAATTAACATTTTTTTGGCGTGAAGAATAGATAATTTAATATGGTGGTGTTTTTACTTGTTATATTTAAATTATAATAAGATTAAACAGTTTGTAATAAAAATTTGTTTCAATTGTACATTACTTCCTAGTTACATCCTCGCGAGAAAAATACCTACGCAAAAACATCCTTAAATTTTTTTTTAACACTTTCTATTTAGGATCTGGTGCAGCCGAAACAGTAGAAAAAAAAACAAGCAAACATGAAGAAAAAAATCTTTGTGAAATTCATTTTCAATTTTAAATTAAATTATATTCGAAATTTAAAATTAATCTATTCAAAAAAATATTGAATAGTCAGGTGAGACGCTACAAATGATGCTCTACCTGAGCAAAATGCTTATTTTTCTTTCTTCATGTAAAATTGCAGCTATATTTTTAAAAGGATTTTTAACTTCATCGTGTAGTTGTATGAATCATCTTAAGACATCTGAAGATATTACCAACGCTTTGTGCGCAGGCAAGTACTGAGGGGACTCCCTGAGACTGAATGACTATGTAGGTTCTTTTTTTATCGTAAGCTTTTTATATTACGGTATTTGTTTGTTACTTATAGAGTTTTTAAGATGAGTTCATCGCCTTGTATTGTAAGTAAAAATGAAAGTAGTTTATCGGGTCTATTTACAAAAGTATTATCATAATAGTAGGTTATATGAAAATATAGGTATTTGGATTTAAAGAACGATTAAGCTGTCTCAAAGATTTAAATAATAATTCGCTTAGTTTAAAAACTAAAAAAAACACGCTTGATATACTAAAATTTTTTTTTAAAATATTGTATAGTCACCGGTACTTAATAGTTGTGATAAATTCTAGATCAGTCCGCCTTTTACAAACGGGGGAAAATCACCTTCAAAGATTCCGTTACAAAGATTAATACATTGATAGATACGTACCGAAAAAGCGTGTTAATAATAAATAAATAAATATTCACGGACATTTCACACAACGTCCTCTGGTCCCAAGCTAAGCATATATGCTTGTGTTATGGGTACCAGAATACGGATATACTACATAAACTACTTTTCTTTTGTAAATACATACTTATAATACATAGAAAACACCCAGACGCAGTACAAACATTTGTATGACATTTATGGATATCACACAAATTATTGTCCCAAGCGGGAATTGAAACCGCGACCTCGTGATCGGCAGTCCATTACATAAACCACTCCACCACGAAGCCCGTCAATAAATAATATTTTATTGTATTTGCATTATTTTTTACTTTTTATTCTCAGTAATGGGTTGTTTAACGATTTCTGTTCTGTTGCTATGTTCTCAAGCTTCATATTATTTTCTCAAAAGCTTCCTTTCTCCAATTTTTTTTTATGGATGACATCTGCCTGAGTTAGCTGGTTAGATTTAAAATGAATATTATGAAGCTAAATCAAATAATTTTAATAACAAATAGTATTCAAAACAGTAGCTTTTAATTAATTAAACTGAAAGTACAGGATTACAGGGTATTTTATTAAACGAGTGTAATAAATTACAACTTGTATTTACGATTAATGATCTCTTTTGACGTAATTAATAGTTGTATTTCCTTTTGTGTTACGATTTCATTTCCTATTCAGTTAAAATATTTGAATAATGTATTTGTAATTCAAACATTTGTAATGCAAAGTGTTTATGAATTAGTAACTTTTCATTGTTGAAGGAAATAACATAAGTGAAGTGTAAGTTTCCCTGGACTTGTACTAGTTTCACAGTTGTTGCGAAATGAGTTCAGAGTAAGTCAGGACACGTAAAATTTTTTAGCAGGGGAGGAAAATATAAAATATTTGGATCGTAAATTTTTGTTGCAAAAATATTTTCGAAAAATCTGTTTTTCGACCAATTATAATAGAATAGAATACACTTTATTGTACACTATGTATTTAATTCTCATTGTACGTACTATTTTAGCTGTTTGTCCGGCTTTGGCAATTAAGGTGATAGCAGCCCTATGAATATGACTCATTTTGTTGAACTTAACAGTACGAGAGATAGCAACCAGCTTATACGGCACTATATTACAACAAGGTCACTCGTTCGCGTTCATTGTACTCAGATGTAAACAATTCATAATCGCGTACCGAATACTAATTGTTTTTATGTAAACAATAAAATAAATAAAAATTGGTCAAGTGCGAGTCGGACTCGCGCACGGAGGGTTCCGTACCATTATCTATGCAACATAAGGCAACGTTATTAGTATCGAGCAAGAAATGGTAAAAAAATCATGTTTGTTGTATGGGAGCCCCCCTTAAATATTTATTTTATTTTATTTTTAGTATTTGTCGTTATAGCGGCAATAGAAATACATCATCTGTGAAAATTTTAACTGTCTGCTATCACCGTTCTTGAGATACAGCCTGGTGACAGACGGACGGACAGCGAAGTCTCAGTAATAGGGTCCCGTTTTTACCCTTTGGGTACGGAACCCTAGTAAAAAAGTATCTGTGTGTGCGTATACACGCATGTAAAAAGTTATTCTTACGTGGAGGGCCTCGTGGTCTAGTGATTTAGGTAACGGACTGCTGTTCACGAGGTCGGGGGTTCGATTCCCGCTCGGGACAATCATTTGTGTGATTTTTCTAATTCTCATACAAATGTTTGTACTGCATCTGGGTGTTTCTATGTATTATAAGTATGTATTTACAAAAGAAAAGTAGTATATGTATTCTATCCGTATTCTGGTACCCATAACACAAGCATAATAAGCTTAGCTTGGGACCAGAGGTCGTTGTGTGAAATGTCCATGAATATTTATTTATTTATTTATATAAGTTGTACTTCTTTGTTTGAACTTTACGTTATTCTACGTTTTGTGACTAACTAAACAGGATAGTTTGCGCGTGCATCTACGTTTGTAGATATAAAAATATGGCGTCGCGTCGGTATTTTTTGAGTGAGTTTTTGAAATTTACTCTCATCATATGCATCCCTAACGGATAGGGACGTATATCCCCAACGCGCAAAAGCTAGTATAACTTCTAAAATTAGTATCAGACAACTTAGTGAAACCTTACAATACATCTAAATAAGTCATACGTTTTGTATAATATGGTCATAAATTTTAAATAAACTTATGCAATTTCGAAAGTTAGCAAATTTCAAAATTTTAATTATTTTAATACATTTTGTAATTTTTATTAGTCAGTCTTAAGATTAGTAGGTCTACAGTATTGTTTAAATTTTCGTTCACTTTCCTATAGAAGCTGCTTGCCCCACTACTGCGACAGCTGGTCCTGCCTTAATAACTCCATCACGAATATGTTGTCCCACTTTTTCCTGGAACAAACAAATAAATGTTATTAAACGTTAAAAACTTATTTTCTAATTTCACCTTTCAGTGATAAAGTTGCACCTGCCCCATATTATTATCTCTGCACTACTGATGATTTGCTGGTAGAGAATGCCTTTGGCATTAAGTCAGTACATTTTGTTAGTGCAAAAAGTTTTAAATAAATAAATAAAAGAAATAAATGTTATCGGACTATTCACACCACGATTTATTCATTATTCGGAATTGGATGTTCCGAATAAAACGCCATTAATATTATTTTTTATTATTTTAAGCCTAAAAACAATGAGACTTTTGAAAGAGCACCTATCTGTGTCAACACAAATATAACTAAAGTAGGAATCAAATCCGAAACCTCTAGCATAGAATTCACTGCCAACTAGTCAATAAATACATTACCAAGTAATATTAGCTGTTGCCTGACTTTGTATTATAGAATTTTTGAGTCACCTTTCACATAACAACATAGTCTATGATTTTATACTATTAATAATCCTTAGATTAGATAAGATTAAATTAGATTACATTTTAATCGATTCAGTGGTATTGGCGTGAAGGAACGACAAAATACTACTTTGGCAATTATAATGTTAACAGGGATTATAAATATCAATTGCCAGGCCCATTATGCTATTTCACTCGGCTCTTAAATTTGTCTACCTAGCATGGTTAGGGGTGCCAAACAAGATTGAATATCGTGCTAATTTAGTTTCTCTTCCTAAAGGGAAATAAAGTTAACGCAATAAAGTAAGCAAGAAAATCTTACAAAAATTTGAATTAATTTGAATACTCACAATTTTCTTAAATATTTTCCATCTAGGTTCAGGTGCTGCAGAAACAGTAGAAAATACAAGGAAACAAGCGAATACGTAAAATAAAATCTTTGTGAAATTCATTTTGAATATTTGAAAATGGAAATAAAATAGGTATTTTTTTTATAATAATTGTTGAATAGTCAGGTGTAATTCTGCGAATGATGCTCTACTTGAGAAAAATTGTGTTTTTATACTTTCTATGGCTATCTCTTGCAAAATATCATTCACTTTTAGATCTAGGTGATATGAATCATCTATAGGCGTTAGGATCTATTAACAACTTTACTTGAATTATTGTGAATGAGCTAAGAATAAGGGGACTCCCTGATCCCATAGAACAGTTAAGTTAAACCTCGGCTGACATAAAACATACCACACCATAGTTATTTTTATTATAGTTATGTTAAATATTTGACGTATTAGAATTGGCCTTATGACATAATAATATATACTCTCTAATGTTATTTTGTATGTATATGTCGTAGGATACTTGATTATAATAGTTTACATAAGGATATTTAGTTTTAACTTAGGTTCCAAGATTGTGAAGTGGGTCCTCAAATGGTGTCAATGGCGAGTAATTCCTTTATCTGATGAGTTTGAATGGTGACCCGTTGAATATTCATAAAAGGATCTATCCAAACCAGTTACACGCGTCGTAAGCCATGGATCAATCTCATCGTAGTTAATAGAATGTTGTAGTTATCGTTGTTTGTCCAGTATTACAGGGTCTTTGGATAGATCACTGCTCTGGCTGTAAATACAGGTAATGTCTATGATGATTTCCGATATAATATATAATTTTATTAATGTTATTAAGTTGTAGATAATTAATTATTAGTAATGAGTCAATATCAGTTGGTATTGTTTTGCATAAACATAATTATCTTTAATTTGACACTTAACCTCCCGGTAGTTCCCTCGCTTTATTAATAGTCTGATGTTATCATTAAAATTATATAAATTTTAAACTGAATCTGAAACGAAATATAATTATTGTTTTTATTTTTAAGCGTCTTCAAAAAAGGAGTAGGTGTAAACTACCCCTAATGAATATTTTTTTTACATCTCTGTGTCCTATCCCGCGTAGGGTTTGTATCACTGCCGGTGACCCCTCCCAACGAGGTAGTTAACGCGGCACGGCGGCGGGTCGGAGTCTAGGGACCCGCCGCGCAAATTGAGGCAGTAGAGCGACGGTACCGAATGTTATCCCCGTCGAGTCAGGCCCACGGTGAAGAGGCCACCCTTGGTAGGATGTGGTAATCGTCAAAGCGCTACCATGGCCCGGCAGGGCAGAAGGAGATAAAGGAAAATAAAAACCCCGTGCCCTATATGGGCAATATTTAATTACAGAAAAAAATACTTACTCTAATCTCATTATTTTTATCTCAATAATGATTACACAAACACTTATGTTTAATTATGTCGAGTTTATTTGTATATAAAAGTATTTATTAATGTTATCTTGATATCTTTAGTAAATTAAATTATCAACACAAGTATATTTAATTTTTTCTCTCTCAGCCCATATGAGTATATATAACTTTTCGTATTAGAGCAGTAAATAATCGTCCTTCGACATAGCTCGACCGATTGTTTTTAAAATGTTGACATTGTGTGTTTAAATCGAATAACATGTAAAGTGTTAATTTAAATCCATTTTCTTATAAGTGACCTGCATCCAATTTATAAGTGTGTGAAACTACGAGGTAAAGGTAATAGTGCAATAAAAAAATTCTGCTATTGCTGTTCAGTCCTAAGGCTAGCATTAAAGAGAAACGACTGGACCGATTCTAATAAATTTTGCGTACCTAATTACCTAAACTTTTTTATAACCCTAGAATAGATCTCTTAGTAGGTAAGTGAAAGAGTAAAACATAAGTTATTATTACCTAAAGATAAAAAAATTAACTGAATATGAAGTACGGAAACTATCTTATACTAGCTGTTGTACCTGACTTCGTACGTATTGATTTCGAACCACAAATAGCCATATTATATAGCCAACAACAGTCTATACTGTAGTTTATATTAGCAAAAAAATTCTTAGGTTTTGCACAACTATTTTTGGTATATACTATAACTACATAGATATTACAAACTTTACCACTTTATCAATAGTATGAATAGATTGACCTTTTATCAGTTCATTGAGTTCAAGCAATTATTTTGATTCTTTTTGTTTTAATTTACATTCAGATACAAAGGAATCCCCCTTATCGAAGTGAATAAATAACTTTAAAATAAAAAAAACTTAAAAGACGATTCATCGTGCACAGAATTATTTTACTTTATGAAGCCAAACAAATAAAAGTGAATGTCGTCAGTAATAACTGGTGTTAAGGTTTATTTCTCTCTATTAAGTTTTCTTTTTCCTTTTGTTCCTATATGGCATAAGTAGTACCTATTTATAGGTGCGTTTTAAAACGAAAAGATACTTCTACTTCGTACTTCCAAAGAGCTAAGTCCTTTTTCAAGTTAATTTAAAAATTATATAAACATAATGAATTCCAAAGCTTTGATTTTCTTATGTGTTTGCTTAGTAATAATGTCAACAGTATCAGCGGATACCTTTTTTAAAGAGCTTGTGAGTATTTTTTTTTACTTTTAATAAATATTTTTCTGTTACTTAATATAAAACAAAGTCTATATTTTTGTATAAATATCCCTATGTGAGCTCATAATATCGTCAAAGCTACGCAACGAATTTTAGGGTGTTTTGGCGAACTGGTCTGTCTTTTAAAACAAACTAGTTCTGGAGAAAGGCTTCTTTGTAAAAATTTTGTAAGGGTTTGCTCTACATTCTACGCGGAAGTCAGCTTGTTAACTGTTAAGTCTATCTCCCGTAAATCTGAGCGTGGCTGAGCAATATTTTAATACATAATATGAAATTAACTGACCTCGCGAACTTCGTACCACTGTCTGTTTTTCTTTATTACTCTTTTCTTTCCTGACAATAACAAACAAAAAACAATGTGATTTGGTGCCGTCAATTGGAAGTTATTTGCATACGTTTGAGGGGATTCACTTTTTCATCTTAAATGATGTTATCTGCTTGCATTTTCCCTGTGCTGGCTTTCATAGCACCCTGGGGAAAGAAATTGGATTGTGTCATTAATATTCTTAAACCACAGTAATAATTGTTTAACTAGACTATTGCTTAATTAATTATATTTATTTTTACAGGAAGGAATTGGCCAAAGAGTAAGAGACGCAGTAATCAGTGCAGGTCCAGCTGTAGATGTCCTAACAAATGCTAAGAACCTATTTAATAAATCAAAAGAAGATGAAGATTAGTGTATTAAGTTTTCTTTAATGACGTTTATGAGAAAATAAATTACGTAATAGTGGATCGTGAGATTGACTTATGTGCTTTACTTAACATCCTTCAAAACTACCCTCTGACTAATATTAGATGGTAGAGACCCTATTAAATAAGGAGATTTCTCATAAACCACTTCCTCATCTCCTTCTTTTCCATCGGTTAGCTCTTGTCAAAACGGTCATGGTCACGTTGAGGCATCCGTGTCATTGGTGAATCTAAACTCAATTCTTCCTATTTCTATACATTTTTTTCCTATTTCTAGACTACCTGATACGCTCAGAAATTCCTACCGCACATTTCGGTAGAAAATTGAGAACATCACAAAGTTTTTTAAGTTAAAAAAACCTTCAAGTGTTCTACAAAAAATTGTTGATATTAACACTGCTATATACATATATAGATACAATTTTTAATGAATCCTAAAATTAGGTGGCCGAAAACGTGTTACATAAAATTTAGCACTTACCCTTAGGCAAAATCAGGCACTGTCCAATCTTTAATGGAAATGTTAATTGTACTTAACGTGGACATTTAATTAAAAGGAAATGGATCCAAAAAAACGACCAGAGTTTTAAATAGAAAGGTTTTATATTTATGTTTAATTAAAAACACTTGTTTATCTAGCTCCATCTTGCGGCTGGTTACACGAAGTATTTCCTGCCGTTATTAATATACAAAATTCGTCACACCGACTCCAAATAACACCAAGCGACAGGACCCAAAATAACAGTGTAATTTCAGGAAAATAATTATGATAAGTATTTGTTGTTATAGCATCAACTGACATTAGTTGTAACCGTTTCAGAGATACAGCTTCGGGACAGAGGGACAGACGGATAGCAAAATCTCAGTAATGGGGTACCGTTTTTCCTTTTAGTACGGAACCTTAAAAACGCTAAAAGACACAGGAAATACTTACACTGCCGAGCAAGCAACTTTTCGGTAACTCCCCGGCTCTTAGTGCAGTTAATAAAGAGAGATTATCGGACTATTTTATACAAAAGTTTCATAATATTATGGGTCAATCTTATCTTATGAATAATAAGGTCTTCATTTGTTTAAGATGATAACATTTTAATGTAAGAGTAAAATAATAATTGTCGAGCTTATCATTTTCATATAAATATGTGGACATGACTAAGTAGAGCATCATTCGCATCATAACCACTGAAGCGCAAGTATTCAATATTAATATTTGAATATTCGATAGCTATTCAAAAAATTATAATTCTAATTTCAAAAATGAATTTCTCAAGAATATTATTTTTCGTTTTCGCCTGTTTCGTCGCTTTGGCCAGTGTTTCAGCTGCACCAGAGCCAAGATGGAAGATTTTTAAGAAAATTGTAAGTAATAATTTATTTATAACACTTTTAATTTGTATTAAGACTCAAAATTTTATTACATTAAGAAATAAGCCACGTCTATCGTTAATTGCATTATAGGTAGTGCAAAAATCATTCAAATCCAGGCATGTTAGTATGGTTTGTTTCAAGTTTCCGTCTCTCACAGAAGATATAATACAATAAGTTATCTGTGTACATTATCCTTTAGCTGGCTTTTACAGCATCTTAGAGAAAAAAGGGTGTGCGACATTTGTATTCTTAATCCGTCACCACATGGACACAGAGTTAAACACATAAATTCGTATTTTAAAAATTTATTTGTAATTTTTACAGGAAAGAATGGGACAAAACATTCGTGATGGAATCGTTAAAGCTGGTCCAGCAATTCAAGTGTTAGGTGAAGCAAAGGCGATAGGAAAATAAACATAGCTTTAAGAAACAATTTTGTAAATATATGTTTTAAGTCACATGTACCTTTATATATAACTCTACCTCTACAATAAACTTATTATTTTATAGATTTCTTCGTGTTATTTACAATTGCCTATAATAAAAAACAGTTATAAGTGGGATACACCCGTATTCACAAACAATATTTACTTAAGTAAGTACTTGAGTGTTGATGCACTGTGCAAAGGGTAACACTTCTCAGTGCGTTCCGTTCATCGAGCCTTTGTATTCATAGACAAAACTTAGCTATGCGTTCAGTTTAACAAACGCATAGTGCGCTTCGCCACCTTAGTATTGTTTGTGAAATGATTTTGCTACCCCTGTGCGTCCATGCCTACTATGAGACCTCACAGTAACGTTTGTGAATACGGCTGTAAGACTCGCACACTTCAAGTTCCGTAAAAACTTGACCAATAGAAAAATAATTCACTTCACCAGTGTAATTCTGGGTTTGAAATATATATTTCTTTTAGGGAACAGCCTACATTTCATTAACTTGAATAAGTTGGTATTGATATAAACTTGTTTTATTTAGAAAACAAATTACAATTGGATTTTTGCTATAACAGCGTTAGGCAATGTGATGTTTATTCAAAAGAATAGAATTGATTAGTTCAAAATTTGTTTCTAAGGCTATCGGAAGTAATCTGTAGGTTTTGATACCCTTGCGCAAGTTAAAAACGCTAAAAAATGGTCGTTATTTGGTCATATCTTCTAATTGCGTATATCGAAAGGGTTGAACTTATTATTTGCAGCAAGGAGACTAATGGAATAATTTTATGGTGAAAATATGGTATGAGGTCAACTTGATACCATCAGCCTCTATTGAGCAAAAAATGTTTGACATACAGCAGAGATAAGGACAGACACCGAAGTAGTCCATTGATTAGGATCTCTTTTAATCACTGTAAAGATAATAATTTTGAAGTATAACACTATTTAAAATTCCTAAACAGAACATTTAAAATATATTATAAATTGTCTACTAAATTTATACACATCAACCGTACATACTTGACACTCTAGCACTTATAAAATAGGGAACCAAAACTTATCTCCCTCTCTTTTTGTTCCTCTGCTGGGCGCGGGCCATCTCTATTTTGGGAGGGTTTTTGATCTACTATTCTGCGTTTTCCGTCTCCCACAATGGATGTTAACTGCTTATAAGCAACGGATATTCTTGGCTGGCTATTACAGCTACCAGGGGAAGAAGAAAGAAGGGTGGTAACACTTGTATTCTTGATCCATCAGCATACGGATTGCCTGATACCGGATTCAAACCATCGCTAATACTGGTCACGTCTAGACAAAATGACCTTCCACAAAAGGTGTGATTCTATTTCAAATAGATACCAATATCCCTCACTATATGTCTACGAAACCAAAACAAAAACCATAACAATGTTTACCGGACAATAATCAATATATTTTTTATTTAAAATACACATAATACGAAACGTGTAAAAGATTTAGGTTGTAGCAGATGACGCTTAATAATCTCTACCCATCTCCATGGGAAAAACGCGTGACGGCATGATGATGATGGTTATGAAACACTTCTATATTATTCAGTCTCTTTTGGAGCCGCCAGCTAGATTCCGAGCATTAGTAAGCACGTCCACAGCTGGACCAGCGCTGATAACTGCATCTCTTATCCTTTGTCCTACACCTTCCTGTAGTAAAATATTTGTGTAGTAAGTAAGTATTAAATGGAATTTGATGAATTTCCTTGATTGGACTTGGTGTTCTAAACTATTTGTTGCCCGCATCTCTATATGCGTGGAATTTGAAAATTAGGTACATCAAACATTAACAAATTATAGAGAAAAGCAATCCTCCTGAATCACTCTATATATTGAAAAAACCGCATCAGAATCAGTTACGAAGCTCTGAAGATTAAAGGTCATTTAAAGACATACATATAAAATAAAAATATAAACTTGGTTTTATAATAAGTAAAGAAGCTATGATGGGCGCAAAAATTTTCGGAATAAGACAAATATTTATAACGGTTTGAATAAAAAATTACTTTCAACTATCTTTACTTATTACTAGCTGACCCGGCAAACGTTGTTTTGCCATACTAACAAAAAAAGGTTTGAAAAATAGATGTTGGCCGATTCTCAGACCTAGAGGATATGTACACAAAATTTCAGGAAAATCGGTCGAGCCGTTTCGGAGGAGTACGGTAACTAACACTGTGACACGTGAATTTTATATATAAGATAAAACAAAGTTGTTATTTTTGTATGTAAATATTTCCCTGTATGAGTTTCACTCCCACTCTCCAAATTAAAATAATTTAGCTCAATAACGTCAAGTTCTCCTCCACTTTGGGACGGTCTACTATGCCGTGCTGACCAGACGTGTTGGTACAAGGTTAGTTTTGAGTTTTCTGTCTCTCACGACGGGTGTTATCTGTGAACAATATCTTTTAGCTGGCTCTTACAGCACCCTGGGGAGAAAATGGGATGGTGACACTGGTATTCTTAATCCGTCAGCACACGGACGGACAGTATATGAGTTTATATAATCAAAACTATGCAACGGATTATGATGTGATTTTTTTAAGAATGGATTAAGAGGATGATTTTTTTTGTATAATTTTTAAGGTTCTGCACATAAATTCCACCCAAACAAAATTGCGGGCCACAGTATCTATGCATTACAAGTATTAAATAAGATAAAAAGTAATAAGAACTTAAAAGATCTTTAAAAAAGTTCTCAGCAGACGCCGCAGAAATTACAACCAAGCAGATGCACAGGAAAATCAAAACTTTGGAATTTATTTTTACAGTAATTTTTATATTCAGTCTGCCGCAGTTAAAAGAGACAGGAATAATAAGTGTCCCTGCATTTCTGAGTTTGCCTTTATATACCTGCACACCAAATAACGGCTAGGTGCCAACGGCCCCGAATAGGCACAAATGATACCTTAAAGTGGCTTTCCGATGTACACGCGACTGCAACAATCGACCGTGACGTGGCTCCCTTCGAATAAGGTCCAATTTTACGTGAGTGGTGACAATTCTGCGGACACTTTTGCCACGCTCAATTTTCATACAACACAGTAAGTGTTACGGTCGCGCCACACGTGCCTTAGAATTAAGCTTGACGGACATCATGGTCTAGTGGTTCATGTAACAGACTGAATTATTAGTTTACAATAAAATGTAAATTGGGTCGAACAGTATACTTAATAAGTAAACATTTTTATAATTTTCTTTAAGAAATGAGCGGCTGTCTTGGTATGGTTATACATACATACAAGTGTCACCACTTGTATTCTTAATCCGTCACCACACGGAATTGAATGATGCGTATATCTGTTTTAAAATTTATCCCGATCATGGCGACTAAACACGTCTCTACTTTTTCCAATTTTGGCCCGACGTTATCGTCCTCCGTGTGGTGACGGATTAAGAATACAAGTGTCACCAACCCATCTCCTCCCAAGGGTGCTGTAAAAGTCAACTAAGGGATATTGCACATAGATAACATCCTTTGTGAGAGACGGAAAACTCGAAAATAAACCCTGTACCAACACGCCTGGTTAGCGCGGCACAGTAGACCGTAATCCCTCCAAAGTGGAGGAGGCCCGTGCCCAACAGTGGGACGTAAATGGGCTAGAGAGAGAGAGAGAGAGATATTCAAAAGGACTGTACAATAATTGCTATGATGATATTTAAAACGTACCGTGGTATGGAGAAGACTACAGTGGGCATTTCTCTATGGAATAAAATCCTAATAGTTGGAAGGAAATGGAATGGAATGGAAGTCTATGTCTAACCGTACGCCGAGAAAGGCTGAAGGTATTTATAATCAAAAGTTCCAACAAAATATTGCTATGAGATGTTTAGAAGGTAATGGACAAAATTGCTATTGGGTTTGTAAAAGGCGTTTACGTGTAAAATAATTTTAATCTGCTTTTTGTTCTCTCTTTTTGGATGAAAGTTTTCACCATATTATAAAATTTTATTAAAATTTTCTTACACGAGTCAGTTAAAGGAGGCTTTAAGGCTTGCTTAAAATCCTCCCATTTTTACAAACAGTAAGTTAATTCATTGATTTTCTTGTTTGTTCTTCTCCATAGGATTCGCTTCTGGAACAGACACCTAGCTTCCGACGTTTCAAAAGGGTTATTAAAATATGCCAACTTGATATAATGAATTTAAAAAAATTGGACATTGACTTTTAAGGGAACTGATGAAGAATGATGAATTAACGTTTAGAATGAAATGAAATCATTTGAATCAAAATCATTTATTAGTATAAATAAATAAACATTGCTTTACTTAGTCCAGCATTTTTGGTAATTCCTTAATTCTCCTTTTAATCGTCTTTTTTAACCGGCGGTTGAGGTAGGGATACGTTTTTTCCTTGACCCAACAGTTGCATCTGTAAGACAAATATGTTTTTATAGACAAAACCGAAGAAAGTATTAATGGATTATGCGCAAGACGTTAATGAAAATGAATAAACACCGTGACATCTGACAGAAGAGTCTGGAAGAAAAAGATACAACATATAACATGCGCAGGTTCAATTGTAGCTCAGTTTGAAAAGCAATAGAATGATTTCAAGGTCGTAGATTCGAAAGTTCCGCTTATTGTGATCATTTTTTAAGATTTTTTGAGATTTAGATCTATTACAATAATGTAGAATCCATTTGAATCACTTGGGTCAGCATTCTCAATAATTGAGGATTCACAGACGGGCACGGGCCTCCTCCACTTTGGGAGGGATTATGGTCTACTGTGCGGCGCTGACCAGGCGTGTTGGCAAGAGGTTTATTTTCGAGTTTTCCATCTCTAACAGAGATGATGTTATCTTTGCAATATTCCTTAGCTGACTTTTACAGCACCCTTGGGAGGAGATAGGGTGGTGACACTTGTATTCTTAATTCGTAACCACACGGAGTACGTGCATTTACTATCTGGTAAATCTGTGTAAGCATCTATGATCATAATAATATCTATACTAGTTTTTTAAAGCTGAAGAGTTTTTTGGTTTGCATGTTTGTTTGTTGGAACTACTGGTTCGAATTGAAAAATTATTTTTGTGTTGGATAGTCCGTGTATCGAGGAAGACTATATAACATAACATGTTATGTTAGGAGTAGCGAATTTTAGTGAAAAATATTTGCAAAAACGGGGATAAATTTCTAAATTTCACGCGTACGGATTCGCGGGCAACAGCTAACTTAAGTATAAGCATAACTGTAACTAGACCCTGTTTAATAATATATGTACAAAACCTTACCATCATATTAAAAGTCGGTGCACACTGTATTGTAGTGAAAAAATAAACTAAAACAGCAAACAAAATTAAAAACTTTGCATTCATAGTAAACATTTTTCTTTATGATTAACTTACAGAGATAGAAACCAAAGTGTCTAATATGATCTAAGCGTATCTTTTTATACCTATTTCACGTAATTTAGTCTAAATTACTTGAATTATTATAGCAGTAATTAGTTCAAATTACTACGGTTTACTTTTAATTAATAGGATTTGTAAATTTATTTGCATTTGTATAAAGTATTTTGTATTATGAAGTAAACATGTTATCGTTTAAACAACTAATTGTGTCTTTTATAAACAAACTCGTTGCTGCCCGCAACTACGTTTGCGTGGGATTTAGAAAGAAATCCTTGGCAAATTATAGAAAAAACCATCCTCTTGATACCCTCTCCGTATAAAAAAAACCGCATCAAAATCCGTTCCGTAGTTTCAAAGGTATAAGCTCACATAGGGACAAACATAGAAAAATAATAAGTGAAGATAATAAATACTTTCTTCTTACTCTACGTAATGAAAATACTGAAATAAGTATTTTATAACATTTTTGATTCCTTTTTCACTATCCATCTACATATCTCTCACCCACCGCAGCCCATTTACGTCCCACTGTTGGGCACAGGCCTCCTCCACTTTGGAAGGGATTATGGTTTACTGTGTCGCGCTGACCATGCGTGTTGGCACAGGGTTTATTTTCGAGTTTTCCGTCTCTCACAGAGGATGTTATCGGTGTGCAATATCCCTTAGCTGACTTTTACAGCACCCATGGGAGGAGATGGGGTGGTGACACTTGTATTCTTAATCCGTCACCACACGGAGACTACATATAGGAAGGAAAACTTGTTAAACTTAAAGTACAAGCACACAGTGTGTTGTCCTACGTACGTGTGAAATTTATAAAAAAAAAATCCGTTGTTTTTGTATGCATGTATAAAGTCGTTATTTTTGTATATATGTCCCTATGTGAGCTTATACCTTCAAAACTACGCAAGGAATTCAAATGCCGTTTTATTTAAATGATAGAGTTGTTCAAGAGGTGGCTTTTTTTGTATAATGTGTTAAGTTTTGGTTTCTACATTCCACGTTTACGAAACTGTGAGCAACAACTAGTTCTTTTATAATCTCGGAAACGTCTCCAGCGATTTCGATTAAATTAAGTGTACCGTAAATCTTTTTTTCCTTAAGAACTGCGTAGCTCTATATAATATAGTACAAGTTTTATGTAGACACCTTGAACTGTTGTTGCTAGGACAAAAATTATTTGACAGACAGGCCGACAAACGGAATAATAATAATAATGGGAACACCCCAAAATTCCGAAAAACATTATTTCGACATTTGAAATCCCGATTTTCAAAAGTCCGAATTTCATAATACCGTCAAATTGTAATGTCTATTATTCGAATAAATCACGAAAAACATTTTACCGAAAGTCATAAATCCGATTTGTCACTTTTCCGATTTTCATTTGTCCGAAGAGTTAAAAGCTCGAAGGGTTATTAGTCCGAAAAACGAAATTCCGATTTTTAACACTTCGAATAAACTAAAAATAGCTACAAAATTTTGTGAATAAACGAATCGCTGCAAAGCCGATTTTACGTAGACTTGTTTGCCCTACCCTAGAGTGCAATTTAAGCCCACGTAGGCGCGGAGAGGTGTGACGGCCCGCGAGCTAAGGAGCAAGTGATTTGAAGGGTCGCCGTAGCGGTTGAGGACCATTAAGCCGAAACAGCGCCGGTGAGCCTAAAGTCATTAGCGACGAAGCTGCCTGCATGCGTGTTTCGTGCTTGCCTGCTTGTTTGCATGCTGCAAATCCCCTATGTTATTGATGCATCGCTTAGGTTATGTTAGGACTGTGATCAAGGAAACTAAATATTAATAATCGAAACAGAATGCTTTTATTAAAAAGTAAACAATCATATTTTTATATGACAAATAATACACTGCAAAAAGTGTACTTCATCAATAGATTTTTCTTTAAAATTATTTGTGTTAACGGTATTTTAATAATCGGAATTCACATTATTTATTACGTATTTCGAATTACCAATAATTCGGATTTTTTATTATTCGGCCTTTTGAAGTTCGGAATTTTGAGAATAGTAATTATAATCGTTAGGTATATTGAAGATTCGGAATTATAAAAATCAGAGTAATGATATATCGGAGTTGTTATATTCGGAATGTTGAACCATTCGGAATTATGAAAATCGGTATTATTAAATTCGTATTTGTGACTTTCGGAATAAAGTTTTTCGTCTTTTTGTAGTGTACCCAATAATAATATTAAAATCAGTCAGTAACAAAATGTTAATTCGTTTATTATTGTTCGTTTAATATCTTAAGTACTTAAACGAATCGTAAGTTTTGTTATATTTCATTTGAAATTCAAACACACAATAATAAAAAATAAAAAAACAAAATGTTGCTACCTAAAGTATTGTTTTGCTATCCTAATATATTTAATTATCTTGATGTTGGTACAAAGAGTGAGATTTAAATATTTTTAGTATGGTTGTATGTATTTACTATAATTATTGAAGTAATATTTTAGAAATATTATACGATCTAACTTATAACCTAAATAAGCTTAGCTTAGGACCAGAAAACGTAGTGTATAATTTTTTTTATTTAATAAGATACACAGGCGTGATGTTGTAATGTAAATAAAGCGTTATCGTAATTTATTACCAAATAAATTTGTATGATTGAAATAAAGTATTATATTTTAAAGATAAGCATCGCTATTAGCATAAATATTATTATAATTTCAATTACTTGTTAATTCAATTCAATTCAATTCATTTATTTATTTAACATAGGTATAATAAAATTGGTCAAGTGCGAATCGGACTCGCGCACGAAGGGTTCCGTACCATTATTTATGCAACATAAGGCAACGTTATTAGTATCGAGCAAGAAACGGTAAAAAAATCATGTTTGTTGTATGGGAGCCCCGCTTAAATATTTATTTTATTTTATTTTATTTTTAGTATTTGTTGTTATAGCGGCAATAGAAATACATCATCTGTGAAAATTTCAACTCTCTAGCTATCACCGTTCTTGAGATACAGCCTGGTGACAGACGGACGGACGGACGGACGGACGGACGGACGGACAGCGAAGTCTCAGTAATAGGGTCCCGTTTTTACCCTTTGGGTACGGAACCCTAAAAACAGAGTTGTATCTCTATGTTTTGCCTTGCAAAGGCATACAAATTACATGTCATTTTATAATACCTAACTAATTGAGCACATAGTTTATTATTTATAATTACATAATATATCACAAACAAAAACAAAACATTGACTTAATCGATCCAATACTAAATAAAGATTAGCGATATCGTAGTCATTGATTGGAACCAATTAATGTTACAATAAATTATACGTAATAAGTTAAATAATAAGTTATAGTAGTTAGTTAAATAATAATAAGTTAAGTAATAAGTTAAATAATTGTTATTGTTATAATTAAAACATTATTAACATAAAACATAAATTATTTTATTATTATATAATGATAATTAACTTTTTGTAAACGATTTTATTTATTTAAAATATTTGATTATAAATTTATTTAAAAAATGCCAATATAAAATAGAGAGTCATTCTGTGTCTTATCTTCAGTCAAGTAAGGTTAACAACAATTGTAACAATGTACGCCAATACAATAGTTTTCTTCTGCGTCTGTCTTTTCGCAATAGCCGCGACTTCCCCCGGATTAATGGATGAAATTGTAGTTGATTTGTCAAATCGATAATTTGTCTCAATATTTTTGTTGTCACTAATATTTTTGCATCAATTAACAAACATAATTATTACTTTACTGAATCATAAAAAGAAAATTTTATTTGCAACCGTCTGAACTTGACATTAATGGTTTTAATGTTTTTGTCGGCATTTTAGAATATATTTCCAAAATATATTTTTATTTTTCAAAATTAGCCCTTCGAAAAATAGATATACCTTTTGTTATTATATTGTTTACAGTAAAAATAGTGAGCAGTAATCTTACAATTAATTATTTTTTTCTTACGATTTTTAGAATAAAACTTTACTAAAAATACACACAAAAATTCTGGAAATTGTGGTAAATACACTGACGGCCATTTTCAATATTTCATCTATCCTCGATTCTTGCTGTCAAAGTTAGACTAATCTAATCATATTAAAAAGCTACCTGTTGACAGCATTTACTACTGAAAATTTTACAGGAAATATATTACTGCCTAGCTGATGCCCGCTACTCCGTACGCGTGAAATTTTGGAACCTCATATAATTTTGTCACCGTTTAAACCTTCCCTGGACTTTCATGAATATTTCAAGATCAATATTAGAATTTTTTGACGAGCCTCGTGGTCGAGTGGTTCATATAACGGACTGCCGATCAAGAGGTCGCGGGTTCGATTCTCGCTCGGGACAATTATTTGTGTGATTTTTCCAATTGTCATACAAGTATTTGCACTGCGCCTGGGTGTTTCTATGTATTATGTATGTATTTACAAAAGAAAAGTAGTATAAGTAGTATATCCGTATTCTGGTACCCATAAAACAAGCATATAAGTTTAGCTAGGGACCAGAGGACGTTGTGTGAAATGTCCGTGAGTATTTATTTATTTATTTATAATATCACCAAAATCGGCTCAGCCGTTCTCGAGTTTTAGTGAGGCTAGCGAACAGCAATTGATTTTTATATTTAAGATAAACGAGGATAACTGCAATCCATCTGTAATTGTAGATTGATTATATTATTGAAAATAACCGTTAGTAAGAGACTTATATAGATTACTAAGCATTGAGCCTTCAGAGCTTTTAATTATAATACTAAGGTGTGAAATATTTATCTTACAGAATAAGTTGGCGAAAGAAAAACTTGGATCTTAGAAGACAACGGGCTCCTAAATATGGAAAATATATTACATCAAAATAAAGTCAAATTATAATATCATAATTATGATGTACCATAACATTAATAGTTTGTATAGAACTTTAAATAATGTGCCTATTCATGTACTTGTAAATTCTTTGTATTTTCTTGTAAATTTCAAAAAATTCTTCTTACAATTAAAATAAAATACAATAAACCAATTATACTGTATATGATGTCTTCCTTTTCAGCTCAGGACTATTCCCCACATTAATTAAAAATAAATAATAGAAATAAATAAATATTCATGGACAATGCCCACAATGTCCTCGGGTCCCAAGCTAAGCTTGTATGCTTGTGTTATGGGTACCAGAATACGGATAGAAAATACATAAACTACTTTTCTTTTAGAAATACATACTTATAGTACATAGAAACATCCAAAGTATCCAGTACAAACATTTGTAAGACAATAATTTTATTAATACCACACAAATGATTATCCCGAGCGGGAATCGATTACGCGAGTGTATTGTATTTAATCTAAAAAAAAGTCTCATTATCACCATACGGATAGAAGGGCTTTAAACATTATAAATGAATTGTTATAATTTTTATAATAATATTTATACCTTTACTAAGATATAGGTATTAGGTAGCATAAAGAATAATAAAGTAATTATTAACAATTCTTTTTCATAACTTATTCAAATGTATTACATAATTTTAATCATGAATTAATTAAAAATTCATTATTTTATTAAATTATAAACGTGAAAACGAGATGATGACACAGTTAAAATATTGACAAGTTTAAGTGTTAATGTGTGGAACAAAACCATAGCGCGATTTAAAAACTGTACAACGTCATCTATCGAGCGGAGTAGTTAACTTCTGTTTGTTAAGGTTTTCTTTCTTCGCGGGCAACAGCTAGTCTTTATATATATGAACTCCTCCTAAACGGCCGGACCAATTTTGATGAAATTTGTTGTGTGTATTCAAGGGGGTTTGAGGATGGTTTAGATTCACAATTGGCTGGATCAATTTTGATGAAATTTTTTGTTGTTGATTTTTACACAGAATTGTATGGCAAAACAACGTTTGCCGGGGCAGCTAGTTATTTTATAAACTTTAAATCTGTCATAGAGAGTAATTCTGTATCTTGCACTCAGTCAAGTAAGATCAACAACAATTGTTACAATGGACGCTAGTTTTCTTCTGCGTCTGTCTTTACGCAATAGCCGCGGCTTCCCCCGGATTATTGGATGAGATTGTAAATTAGTTTGTAAAACATTATTCCTGTTATTCTGTGTCATTATTTTTAATTCAGCTAAATTAATTCGTGTTAAGAAAAAATGTAAATTAAGGAGGAATCTTTCGAATAAAAATAATTATGTAATTATTTATAAACCTTAGATAGACTGTTTTTAAGGTTCAAAAATAAAACATACTTCTTAGATACCTACCTACGAAAAATGTAGCCCTTGCATGACTCTTGCCTGCTGTTTCTAAAATATTTTTCAACAGGAACATTAGTAGGCAAATTAATAAAACATGGCAAAAAGTCAGTCCCTTCTATGGAATTTAACTGTTATTCAGCATTTTTAAGCGTAAAATATTTTTACAGAACAAACGGGCAAAAGAAAAACTTGGTTCCTAGACGTGATACGGCAGGAATGGAGTGCACATTGTACAAGACCAGTTGAAGCATTACAAAACGTTGGTTGTAACTTTTTCTTTAATACTTATCTATATTTCTTGTTAAACCTTATAATAAAAGATTTCAGTGCAATTTAAAATAAACTGTTAAAAATATGATTTTTTTTTTCTCTGAACACATTGTTTTTATTGCCCTTTTCTTGGCAGAGACTATTTTAAGACGCATTACGTTTAAAAAATATCATGCGGATTTATTTATTAGGTATGCTAGCTATGCTCCAGTACCCATCTGCTCTATTAAAGGGCTTGGTCGCTTTGCAACTGTATCGCCCTATACTCTCATTATATTGAGATTAATTTCCAATAAGTAAAGGTCTCAGATATACCAGAATATAGTAATTAGGCGTGCAATCTTGAAGATACGTAACTTTAAAGTGACTAAATCGTATCTCAGGGTCTAATAAAATGTGGTATTCCGAATTCATGTGACGTGTAGTTTTTGCAAACTACATACGTCAATTTCACAAGCATTAAAAATAATGAAACAGAATAAAATAGTATTTATTGAAAAGTGACATATACATTACAGCGTCAGATTAACCTGTGGCGTGTATCCTAGGTGTTAACGCACATATAAAATTATGTAAGTGGCAAGACGGCTGACTTATTAAGGGCGTCACGAACAGCATATTAATTTTATACTAATGTAGCGAGAAAGAGACAGATGTATATAGAAAAAAACCTGTCAAGAGCGAGGTAAACTCGCACACTTAGGGTTTCGTACCTACTAGAGATATAAACATAAGTACAAAATATGTACAATGTACAAGTGCAAGTAAGTACTGCATTCAAATAATCAGTTTATTAAACTCAAAACAACTCACCAACTTAATTTTGTAGTTGAAATATAGGGAATCGCCTACATTTCAGCTACTTTATAAGTTGGTATTAGTATAAACACATTTTTCTTGTGATGTGATGACAAATTATATTTTTTTGGATTTTTCTCTATATCAGAACTATGTAGACTTGCTTTTTGCCAAATTTCAAGGCAAATCAAAATTCACAGGTTTTTTAGATGGAGGATGGAGGATAGAACGGTGATAGCTAGACAGTTCTCTGGACTCGCGCACGAAGGGTTCCCCTTCGTGCGCGAGTCCGACTCGCACTTGACCAATTTTTACCTGTTTTTAAAACATAAGATAGTCATAATAATTTTTAATCTTCGTAAGTATGATCACCTATCTGCATTCCGCACTCAACTGAAGTGGCTTCTCATTCGGCAACGCCGTGAGTACGTGCTCTTCTAACGCTCTTTTCAATTCTTATGAGTCCTTCTCCTCCTTCTTATTTCTCTTCGCATATTCAGTATCTCTGCTCTAGCCACGATAAAAATCTTCGTTCTACGAACAATCGCTTCTGTGTCTCACCAACAAAACTGGCTTTGTTCACTATTCTTTCCCTGTACAGTCCCCAATTCTATGGAATGCGCTGCCCCCCGAGATCAGGATGCTGACCAATCGACAAACGTTTAAAAGGAAAGTGAAAGGCATTCTGCTACAAAAGCTGGCTGAGCTATCCCAACAATAGCCAGTTATTTATTTATGTATGTATGTATATTAAGTGTATTTTAGACTATTGATAGCGTATTTTATGTATGTGTACTATAACATGTTGGTATATTAGTATGTAAGTTCCATTATTTAAATATTTTTATACACCTTCCACTAATCTGTTTCTGTACCTCACGCGGACGGAGTCGCAGGCAACAGCTAGTATGCTATAGCGTGGTTTACTCCACTGCTAATTGATAGCGAAGAATAAGTTTAAATAACATTCAAAAAGAGCTTGAAATTTCTGGATACTTTTTAAAATTTGCATTGCATTGTCGTCAGTCCTTAGTGTAATTGCAAAATTTCTGATAAATCCGATTATTGCGTTATTGCAAGTGGGTGGAAATCCCTTTTGAAAAATCCTTGACGTGAATCTGAATAGATAAATCCTTAGTTATTAAAAAACAAAGTTGTTACTTTTGTATGTGTGTCCCATTGTAAGCTTAATTCAAAACTATGCAACGGATTTTGATGAAGCTTTTTAGAGTGATTCAAGAAAATGGCGTTATTTTGTTTATGTTATTTTGATATTTAGATTTTTTTTTTTTCGCAATATAAGTTAGCCTATGTCCTATCTCAGGGTCTAAAGATTATCTGTGCCTAATTTCATCAAAATCGGTTGAGAGGTTTAAGCGGGAAAGCGTAACAGACAGACAGACAGAGTTACTTTCGCATTTATAATATTAGTAGGGATTCACGTGTCACAGTGTTAGTTACCGTACTCCTCCAAAAGGGCTTGACCGAGATTCATGAAATTTTACATGCATATTCAGTAGGTCTGAGAATCGGACAACATCTATTTTTCATACAGCTTCCCAACTGCCATTTGTATGGCAAAACAACGTTTGCCGGGTCAGCTAGTTTATACATAAAGCTAATAAAACGTAATGCCTAAATTATAGAGTGTCAGCTGCTATTATCTAAACATGTTTTCTAACACTTGCGCGACTCATTTGTTTAAATAAAACTACTTTTTACGGATTTACAAATTTAGTAGATATACTCGTTATGTACGAGTATATCTACTGAAATCAAAGCTGAAAACGTTACCAAATAACAACTACGATTAATATCAAAATACAAACCAAACAAATACTAAATTTGTAAATCCGTAAAAATATTTTCAATCAATCAATCAATACTTTATTTTTGTAAATATAGGATATAAGTTGTTACAATTTGTGTTACATTCGTCCGCTACATTTGACCACTTAGGTGGTGTACAAAAAAAATTAAAAACAAAACATAGAATAAATTAAATAGCTCGACATAACATTTCTAAGATACTAAATATAAATATCATGCGTCAAAATTAAAAAGAAAAGAAGAATAATTGGGATATACATAGACACTGATAATTTTTGTTTTTTTTTTTCCTTTACGTATTGCATTACCCATCATAATTGTGACATTAATAATTAATCTAATTGGTTATTATTATACATTATTATAATCATTATTTTAACATTATTAATACAATTGGTTTTAGATACATAGAACATTTTTTCTTAATTAATATTTTTTCTTAATTTTATTTACGTTAATTTGTCATCCAAGTATGCCTTGACACTGTAATATGTTTTGTCAAGAAGCAACTTTTTTAATTGATTTTTATACTGAATATTACTCTCCAGCTTACATAAATATGCTGGGAGTTTGTTATAAATGATTGCTGTCATACAAAATATACTTTTGTTTAACAGCGTTGTATTGTTAGGTACAATTTTAATTTTATGGGCATTGCGGCAACCTTGTAGTCTAGTAAATAAAGACGCGTTATTCCTAACAAACATAGCCAACTCCAAAATATAGATGCATGGCATGGTAAGTAAATTGAGCTTTTTAAATATTGGCTCACAACTATCAGTACTTTTCAGCCTGTAGATGGCTCTGATACATTTCTTCTGGGCTCGGAATACATACTCCCAGTCAGTAGAGTTTCCCCAAAAGATTATTCCATATCGTAGTAGCGACTCAGTATACGCATGATAAGCCGTTACTACCGTGGATGTATTGACCGTTCTTGACAACATGTAAAGAGCATAGGAGCTCTTGCTTAGTTTAGAACAAAGTTCTTCTATATGAGGTTTCCAATTTAAATTGCAGTCAATATTTAGGCCAAGAAATTTAGCAGTGTTAAATTCTTTTAACTCGGTACCTAAAAACTCTACTTTAAAGTCGATTTTTGTTGATGGATATAAATTTTGCTATGGATTTCAGTATTGATTTTAGTATCTATTAATTTCAGTTCATATTTTAGTTTTATTTTGGTTTAATTTCAAATTCGATTTAGCCACTAAGGCGTGCGAAGCCGCGACCAGAAGCTAGTATACCTATAAACTCTTTTTCCAGTTTTTTACTAAAGATGGCACTAAAGACTGCAGTTATTACATCAATTAGGATATTAGTAAAAATAATAGAACAAAATAAAATGCTACTGTTTATTTAAAAAGAATAACAAAATTAAAAGTAATGAATTTGCTTCAGGTTTATTATTATGTAAAAAACTGATTATAACTGATTGCCATTATTCGAATCGAAGTCTTTAATCTTGTTTGTTTTACGATTTCTTAGCCATCGCCTTTTTCTGAAAAAAATAAAACAAAGTATTGAGTGTGATTTACTAAAATCAAATAAATAAAAAAAACCACCAAACCCCACCAAAACCCATGAGTGGTATTTAAACCCACCAAAGGTTCCAATTCCATTGCAAATTTTACGTACGTAGTAAAATCAAAATAATATAGTCCTAGTAGTAATGTCTTTAGTATAGCTGGAAGGTCTTCCAACAATATCATTAGATGAGCTTTATATCATCCTAATACGGCATTGTTACGCAATACAACGTGGGCAAAAGTGTCTTATATGGGCTTTACAAGATTTTAGTACAGAAAAAAGTCTATCTATTAAATGTGACAATGCAATGTTGGACAGTCTTGGAATCTGCTACAGCCATTATGTCTATAGACAGTGATTCAAAATTTTTTATTTTTAAATTTTACGTGTAAAAATTTATAAGAAAACAGCTAGTATCAAAAATGAAAAAAAGTTTTACTTACAATCATTTCCAAGAAGTTCTCAGCCCCTGACGCCATGATGATGAACATGACGGAGAAAAGTACTAAAGTTTTGGCGTGCATTGTTAGTTAATTTTACCTCTTACTTGAACAAGTGATGAAGTAATATGATTTTCGGTGACCTGTTTGGGCTTATATACCTACTTAAGGTAACTGTAGAGAAAAACATCATAACTCATTTTTAATCACTTTTCAAGTTTGTCAAAAATAAAGTAAGATAATATTTATGTAAATTTGGTAATTAATTAAATATATTTTTTGCGTTTTGTACCTAATAATATTATGTAGTATATGAAGTTGTAAATATCGATAACTTGTAACTCTGATAGAATTGATTAAATATTTCTGTAAACCATGTATCTAAAGATTTGTAAGACAATCCGTTATTAATAAGTCCAAAAAGAGTCCAACTCGTACTTGACCGGTTTTTTTACTCGAGAATCTGTTTTCACACTAACGTAAATCCTAGCTATTTAATATAGGACGCCATTTGTGAAAACCTGGTGTATAAATATAATATTACTAGCTATTCCCCGCAACTTCGTACGCGTGAAATTAAGAAACCAAATCTGACATAAAAGAACGCTACAAAATCCGAAAAATAAAATGTAGTTTTTAAGTTATAACCTTACATAGGGACGTACATAAAAAAATATTGTTGGCTTTGTCTTATAATAAGTAAAGATTTGACAAGGGTTGGAAAATTCATTTTTTTTATGTTTTTGATAAATATGACCTTTTTCCCTCTGATACTGTATTCGCGATTGGTATCTATAAATATCAAAATGATTGTACCTGAAAATTGTCAAAAAGTAAGCTATTGCCGTTTTCATATAAGCGGTAATGTTAATTTTTATTCAAAATAATAAAATTACAATAAATTGGACAAAAAATTGGATTAAATTTAAAAAATATGTAAAGCTATAATATAAATAAATATTATACTATATTTCTTTAATAAATTTGAATAACAAAACTGTAGGTAAATATTAATTAATTAGGTACTTTGTTACCAATGGTAAAGGGCCTACTTACGAAAATGAGCTATATACATATAACTACAATTTGTCATTCTTTAAATTTTAATGGTCTTATTCATAATGACTTATTGGAGGTTTAAACGGAGATTTTATCGCAGAGATAATAAACGTTTTAGCATAAAAAGACTATTATGAATGACAAGTTTTGACAATTTACGTGAACCGATTTTAGCGAACATTTAAACCTCCGATAAGTCATTATGAATTAGACTATAAATCTATAGCTGAAGAGTTTATTTATTTGAACGCGCTAATCTCAGTAGCCACTGGTCCGATTTGAAACTTTTTTCGGTGGATAATAGTTCGTGTATCGAGGAAGGCTATATAGCATCACATAATTATACAGGCTGTTTGGTACATCGTTTGCCAAATTGAATTTGCTAAAAGATAGTGTCATTTGCTATAGTTTAGCATATTTAATATTATTTTTCGCCGCCAGATTTTTTTTAGGTCTTGGAAATTTTTGATAAAAAATTCCTTACTGAGCTTTAAAAACCAAAAAATTAAAAAAATTGAACACAATTGAAAAAATAAAATTTAATATGCTTAACTATAGCAAATGCGCATCGCGCTAACCAGGTCCGGTATCACAATTGAGTCTCAATGGCATCACAATGGCACATTATAACCTCATAGACTACCAAAATTGATAAAATTCGCCACTAAACCATTAGTTATTTAGTGTTATTGCAAAAAAATACAATAACTGATTGCTTAGTGGCGAATTTTATCATGTTTGGTAGTCTTTTGTTAATTTTTTGAGGTCATAATGTGTCATTGTGATGCCATTGTGAGACCATTGTGATACCGGACTCAGGGCCCAGGCGTGTTGGCACAGGGTATATTTTCGAGATTTCTATCTCTCACAAAGGATGTGACAGTGTACAAAATTTCCTAGCTGGCTTTTACAGAATGGCACATCAGAAGGGTATGTGGTTTATGCTGATCAGGCATGTTTGCATAGAATTTAGCTTCATATTTTCTTTCTCTCGCAGATGATTTTTGCTCAAGTTCTCTTAGTGGCTCATAACACAGAGAAGAGACGAGGTATTAGTAATCGTATTCTTATTAAATACACAAAAATGCGTCCGCTTCTTACTTAGAAATTTACATGTCCTTTTTAATCCCATAAACTTTGATTTAAAAGAATAGAAGGCTATTTAGGTACCACAGCTAGGTACCTATGATAATAAAGCCAGCATTTCGTCCGAAATTCAAATCGATAAGAATGATTTTCTTACCGATGTTTCCTTGGTTTTTGTTTTATTTTTTGAGTGTTTAAACCGATTAATAATTATTAGAGATTTAGTAATATGAATATTAGAGATTTATTAATTCCTCTGTGTATTTTTTATGTTTGTTGTCTAATGTCTGCGAAAGAATTTATTATTAGGAATTGTATAATGGTCATTAGTTTGGAAACTAACAACTAGATACTAGAGAAATCGTAACTCTCGATATATATGGGCATTAGGCAAACGCGAATATTTCGTACTTTTTCTAAAACTGTTCCCTTAATATAATCCTGCTATCAGATGTTATTAACAGACTTCAAAAAAGAAGGAGGATCTCCATTTTTTTTAATTTTCTGTACCCGTGTTTTTTATTTTTCATGTCGATCCAATTATGGAGGTCAGTTTGCTTAGATTTGTAATAGATACTAGGCCTTGTCTTCGAAAATAACCGCACCTTAACTTATTTCTGCACTCCTTGCTGGTTGATTGGGAGAAAATGCCGTTACCATTAAGTCCGCCTTTGTACATGAGTTGTTTATTGTGTGCAAAAAGTTGTAAAATAAATAAATAAATAATATTGTTCTCCTTTTTTCTAACGACACCATTTTAAAATGTTGCAATTTATCACTATACTTTAATCCTTTCGGAAGCCCCACAGAGTATGATAAGTGCCATAAGAATCGTTTTTGGATTCTTTCAAGTCTTAGTATGTGTGTAGCGTAATGTGGTCGCCATACAACTGAGGAGTATTCCAATAAGCTGTGGACCAACGCGTTATAGAGTATTATTTTAGTCCTAGGGTTACGGAAATTCTTACAAAGCCTAATGTTTTTGATGATTTCTTAATAATATTATCATAATGTGGTACAAAAGTAAGTTTTCTGTCAAGGATAACACCTAAGTCTTTTGTATGCTCTTGCCTGGTTACTGTTTTGCTATTAAGCATATAAGATGAATTTATAATATGTATTTTCTTAGTGAAGGTTAGATGAAAGCACTTGTTTAAATTAAGGTACATGCCATTGAGACTACACCATTTGCATAATCTATCCAGATCTTCTTGTAAGAACGTGATATACAGAGACGAATCAATGACTCGAGCGACTTTTAAATCGTCCGCAAATAAGTAGACCCTTGAGTACTGAAAGCAGTTCGTTATATCGTTAATAAATATGTTAAATAATAGGGGCCCAAGGTGAGACCCCTGTGGTACTCCTGACATTATTTTGTGGAGATCGGATCTATATCCATTGATAACAACAAAGTAAGAACGGTCCTCAAGATAGGATATCAGCCAATTGAATAAGTTGCCAGAAAACCCGTATGCTGCGAGTTTTTTTATTAGAACACTGTGAGAAACTACGTCAAAGGCCTTACTGAAATCGCCATACATGACATCTACCTGCTTTTGTTTATCAACAGCACCTATGGCATCTTCCACGAAGGTAGCTAGGTTTGTGGCAGTTGACCTGGCTTTAATAAATCCATGTTGATTTTAGGTTAAGTACTTTTTGAAGTAAGCTCCGATGTACGGATATATTAGTGACTCAAATAGCTTAGCCATGGTTGAGAGAATCGATATTGGTCTGTAGTTAGTTACCAAATCCCTGTCACCATCCTTATGAATTGGTACCACTTTAGCGAATTTCCATTCTTTTGGGAATTTACCAGACGAGAGCGATTTATTATATATGATACTTAGGGGTAACACTAAAGATGCAGCACATTTTTTTATAAATACAGGAGGTATCCCATCCGGACCAGGTCCTTTAAAGATACCGAGACCAGACATTGTTTTTTGTAAAGATATAGTATCAACTGAAATATCGTTCAACAAAGAACTAGCTCCCGCAATAACCCTAAAGAAATCGGTGTCAATACATTCATCATTGGAAACAGAGCTGGTTTCATAAACTTTAGCAAAAGAAGTCGCAAACAGATTACAAATGCCTTCACCATCTGTTTTTCGTATAAATCCATCTGTCATTGTGTTTGGATAATTACAAGCTTCAGTTTTTCTACCCTTTATAAATGACCAGAAATACTTAGGATTTCGAGTAATTTTATCCTCGGCATCTCCAATATATGCATTATAAAGGTCCCTAGCCAGTTTTGAGCACCTCTTACTAAGTAAGCGAAATTCTATATCGTCCATCGGATTACCATACTTCTTAAATCTACAACGCACCTTATTTTTTTCTTAGCTATCTAACCAGAATATGAAACAATTGTAGAAAAAGGTACAATGGGGTTGACATGTCCTTGTCGGATAAAAATTATAAATGCGAAAGTAACTCTGTGTCTGTCTGTTACGCTTTCCCGCTTAAACCTCTCAACCGATTTTGATGAAATTTGGCACAGACAATCTTTATACCCTGAGAAAGAACATAGGCTACCTTTTATAGCGAAATAAAATCTTCCGAATTCCACGCGGACGGAGTCGCGGGCAACAGCTAGTACCTACAGTAATAAAGTAACAGTGAGCAAGTAAAATTATTTGCATCTTGTTATCAGAATCCACAAAATTTATGATGGGAGGTTGTATTTTGTATTTGGTTTTGTATTTTTTTTTTGTATTTTGTATTGTATACGGGCCTTGTGGTCTAGTTGTTCAGGTAAAGGACTGTCGTTCACGAGGTCGCGGGTTCGATTCCCGCTCGGGCCAATCATTTATGTGATATTTATAATTGTCATACTTACTAATGTTTGTCTTGCGTCTGGGTGTTTATGTATTATAATATGTATTTACAAAAGAAAAGTAGTTTATGTATTATATCCGTATTATGGTACCCATAACACAAGCATAATAAGCTTAGCTTGGGACCAGAGGACGTTATGTAAAATGTCCATGAATATTTACTATATTATATCGGGTTGTATTATGCACACACAGACTATTATGCACACACATCCTGGGCAAAAAGAAACTTAAAAGAGATTTTTCTGAACGGATTAGATATTATATAATAATAATAATAATACAGCCATTTATTCCGAGCAATTACATGTTTGTGTTTTACATGTTTGTCTTTATAGAATGTCTCTTAGCTCGGTGTGCCTTACGGCAAAGGCCTCCTCCAACGCCTTCCATTGCATCCTGTCTCTCGCAACTCTTTGCCATAGGGGACCCAGAGTTGTTTTCAATTCATCTTCCCATCTCATCGTTTTTCGGCCACGACTTCTGTTCCCTTCTCTTGGGTACCAGACCGTCACTTGTTTGCTCCACTTCTCTTGCTTACAGCGGAGCAAGTGGCCAGTCCATCTCCATTTCAGCATGTCAATTCGTGATAGGATATCTGTAAACTTGGTTTTGTGTCTGATATCAATACTCCTAACTTTGTCCATCAGTTTTAGTCCTAGTGTACTTCTTTCCATAGCTCTCTGACATTTCATTAACTTTTCTCTGTGTTTTTTGGTCAGAGCCCAAGTTTCGCATCCGTATGTGATGCAAGGTAGAATGCAGATGTCAAAAGTCTTCTTTTTAATGTTTATTCCAAGTTCCTTGCTTTTCATAATTTCTTTTAAGGCCCAAAACTTTTTCCAACCAGAGGCAATTCTCTTGTCGACTTCTTTGGACATTTGATCGTTAGGGGATATAATTTGTCCTAGATACACATACTCTTCTACATATTCTAGATTCTGTCCATCAATGGTTATATCTACAGCTACTGAGTTTGTCATCATTTTTGTTTTATTTGAGTTCAATTCCAGACCTATCTCTCGGCTTTTGTTTGCTAGTGTTTGTACCATGAATTCCAGTAACCTGGGATTTTCCTCCAATATGACTAGGTCATCTGCGAATCTTAGATGGTTTAGACGTGAACCGTTAATATTTAGTCCTAGGTGTTCCCATTCAAGTTTTCTAAACATCTGTTCCAAAACTGCTGAAAACAGTTTTGGTGACAGTGGGTCACCCTGCCTGACTCCCCTGTCTATTGGAAAGGCGTCCCCTATAGATTCCAACTTGATACTGGCATTACTTTCAGTATATATGTTTTTTATGATATTCACATACGCACTTTGTACACCCTGTTCTGTGAGGCTTTGCCAAACCAGTTCATGTTTTTTTGGATTAGATATTATCACAGAATAAATAATTTTAGTCTATACCTTAAGTTAGATCTCTACCAACATATCACTGCTAACAGTATTCAATTCCATTTAATAGTTTTGGTGTGATAAATAATGTTTTACATGACGTATAGTCACACAACAGTTGAATAATAAACAGCCACGCCTCGAAATGCGGCTGGATGCACTCCGACGAGGTGGGCAACTGTTGCCCACCTCGTCGGCGTGGGCTAGCACCCGACAAGGTGGACTGACAATATTCAATAATGTGCCGGGAGCCGTTGGACGTAGTTAGAGCAAGACCGGGACGGAGAAGGGCTGAATGATGGATGGATATCTAAAAATAAGGAATTTATATCTTGTTAAACAAATTTGTCATAAAAATAATGGTGTATTGTCACTACATACGTTTAATTAAATGCTAACAAATATTCCGAATAATAAATGAATAAATACATTCATTTGTTATGAAAACATAAATTATTATTTATGTTAATTAAATAACATAATCGTTCTAGTACTGTTCTTGTGAAATGATATATAAACTCAACAACAGTGACAAAGAGTCACTTTGGTATTTTGCTCTGTGTAGTCAAAGTTGCGATAACAATATTTAATAATGAACGCTAAAAGCATAATATTCTTTTGTGTCTGTTTATTTGTAATGGCTACTGTTTCGGATAGAATCAATCCAAAAGTAAGTAGCAATAATGTTGTAAAAATACATAAACCGTAAGCTTTACACAACGGGCCCCGTAGAGCAGTGTTTATCGTAGTAGACTGCTGTTATTGGGGACGTTGGACGTACGGGTATTTGAGCAATCTACGCGGCCAAAAGTATTTTTTTAAAGTTCAACGGATTTTAAAAAAATCCAGTACTAGTGGTAGCAGACAGGATTACTAACACATGTATACTTAATTGCTGTCAAGTGTAGAACTTTTCAAAATTTTTCGGGAAATCGCAACACACTATGTTACGAATTCCCGAAAAAGGAAAAGTTTCCGATACCAAAAACTAAAGAAATATTAAAGCAATATTTATTTCTTCTTACAGGCCTTGGCGTCATTAGCTGGATAATAAGGATTTACATAAATGGTATACATATTGCCCTGATGTATTCGGCCAGCGGGAAACATCTAGGTATATGGTGTTGCACCAATCACGAACAAAATTCACATATACAGGATGTGGCGTAAATGGTAGTCCAACGCTAAGGTGGTTATAGTTCAAGTATTCACCTATCATATAAAAAAAATTAACCGTTTTTAGCCATTGGTTTCGGAAATATGATTTTTTTATTGTTATGTAAAAAATCGATAAATATTTTATAACTTCGACAAATGACATTATTTTTTGAGTGTGTTTTTTTGTGTTGTACGGGCGAGTACTAGCACTAGCACATGCATTTTCGTTTTTTCATGTAAACCCCAAAAATAAACCAATAAAAAAAACTGAACATTAATTTCTCGTTTGTAACAAATCATGCATTTTAGATGTGAGTAGTGTAAAAAAATGTACTACACGGCCAGTGCCCAAAAATAAAAAAATAAAAAAATCGTTAATTTTTTTTTATATGATAGGTGAATACTTGAACTATAACCACCTTAGCGTTGGACCACCATTTACGCCACAACCTGTATATTGCTCATGCTGAAATAAACTTTTGTCTATATCTTATTTTATTATGATTTTTTATACTTCCTCTCCATCCTCTCTCATCCTCTCTTGCCTATTAACGTCGGCCTACTCCACTTTGAGAGGGGCCATGGTCTACTGAGCTGCGCTGACCAGGCGCACAAGGTTTAGGCGCCCCCCACATTAGGCGTGCGCGTTCCTCGAGTGCACTCGCGGCGCGGGCGTCTCTTTTTACCCCTTCCACCGCTATTGTGACTTGACTGAAGGGGGTTAAACGCCTAGGCGTGCGCTGAGTGCGCGCCGCGCGCTCGCTGCACACACGTCACACGGTGGCTACACGCAACATTTGTGCAGCGCGCTCTCGGCGCGCACGCGGCGCGAGCGTTGAGAGCACGCCCCAGGAACGCGCACGCCTAATGTGGGGGACGCCTAAGTTTCGACATTTCCGTCTCTTACAGTAGACGTTAACTGCCTGTGTTATTCCTTAGCTGGGAATAAATGGTTATTATTATCTTAACTACAATGAGACAGAGGTTCTTTTAAGTCACCAACGCTAAGACTTGAAATTTTGAAATCATACACGCATACACACACATACACACGCACACCTTCACAAATATTTAATTTTTAACTTGCATGTTCTTTTTACTTACTAGATTTTAAAATTGTACTTAGAGTCGAATTTAATACGATACTTTGTAGTTCATAATGTGTAAAGTGGAAGGAGTTGGCATCTGTGATACAATTATTATAATTAGTACAGATGCTAATGTTCATTTATCAGTTGTTTAGTTAAATTTTGCTCAATAAAGTTATTCTTATTCTTACTCTAAATGGAATGGTGACACTTGTAATCTGAATCTCACACCATACGGACTATTTTTATATTTATACCCTAGTAATTTTACTGATGTACTATCTGTTGGGCGCAAAGGTAAAAACGCACCTCTAATATTAGCAACAACACGTTGTTATAACCGCAAAGAAGAATAAGTAGCGTACGTCATTCCTTCTATAGCGGCAAAACACAAATCAAAAAAGTCCAACCCACACGGCGCCTTACGTCAGCATTGCGTTTTCGCAACTTAGCTAAACAGACGTCGCAACGCTGACGAAAAGTGCCGAAAGACTTTACAACGATACCAGATAATCGTCTCGGAGGCAGTAGTTCAGTCGTGAGTACGTTTCGTCAACCTGCGATGACACAGTACATCGTGTGAACACTGACTTTCAATAAGTAAAATGACGCAGCAAAGTAACGTTAAAGGTCAAAGCTCATTAGAGCCACCCGGCACCCACTCCGCACCGCCTCGCCTCGTGCGGTTAGTATTCTTGAAATGGATTTGTATGGGTATGCGCTCACTACATCAACTCCGTAGCGTCACCGGGTCGCCTCTGTCGTGAGCACTCCACGCCCGGACAGCGGGTGGACAAGGAGGTGACAACTCGGTGTGAGCATGCTTGCTTGGCGTTGACGGCGCATCGCCAACACGCCGGTTCATACCCTCCTTTTATTTTATATTGCCTTTCTTTTAAACAAGTTGGACGTATCGTTTTTGCTTTCAAATGAATAAAGAAAAACTATTATGCCAATTGTTAACAGACTACACGAAAATTCCTGGACTAACCGATCTCCAGTAGTAGACCACGCGACGTCCACCAGCAGCACGCGGGGTCCTCTGGTTGACCGCGTGATGATTATTGGTGATAACGCGGTGTCCACCCGTGGACCACCTGTCGACAACGAGTGGACGCCGTGCGATGAAGCGGTGCGGAGTGGGTGCCGGGTGGCTCTAATGAGCTGTGGCCTTAAGAGAGAAGTTCTTACAGACACTGCTAAAAAGTATTCTAAATTACCTGACGTATACAAGGGGATTCTAAATCGGTTTCATTGGATGTAAACTAAACTTTTAGCAGATAATATGCAAAAAATATTAAAATCCTACTAGACGGGTCTTTCACTTATTTGTACCTACTGTTATTGAAACTACTACAAGAGTCACCACTGCTTTTCTTTCCCAGGTTGCTGTAAAAGCCAGCTAAGGGATATTTTGCAATAATATTAATTCTAAAATTGAACCTTGTGAGAATACGCCGAGTCAGGATCGCAGAAAACAGCTAGCTTACTGTTAAACGACTTATTTTGACGAGCCTCGTGGTTGAGTGGTTTATGTAACGGACTGCCAATCAAGAGGTCGCGGGTTCGATTCCCGCTCGGGACAATCATTTGTGTGCTTTTTCTAATTCTCATACAAATGTTTGTACTGCGTCTGGGTGTTTCTATGTATTATAAGTATGTATTTACAAAAGAAAAGTAGTATATGTATTCTATCCGTATTCTGGTACCTATAACACAAGCATGATAAGCTTAGCTTGGGACCAGAAGACGTTGTGTGAAATGTCCATGAATATTTATTATTTATTTATTATTTATTAAACTATAAAAATACTTACAGATAGAATTCTGAGAAAAAAATAAAATATCAAATATTATTTTCAAACGAGCTTTATAATTTGACCTTCTTATATACCTGAACTCATAAGAAAGTCCTTTAATTTAAAAGAGTTCTAATAACTAAAAAAGCTATATGTTAGCAAACAGATAAAAGATTTTGCTCTGGATACCTATTATATAGAGCAGTTTAACTTTAACCGCAGCTAAAGTTTTTGAGAAAAATAAAAAAGAAATATCGGTAAACCGTAGAGACTCGATTTAACGCTCACACGATCTAGGCATATCATTTGATATCTCCATGAGAATTTCAGAATTTTCCCAGGAAAAAGCCTATATTATTCATCTTGAATAGAGACTATCTCTCTCAATGACATGAGGTCAGGACCTGAGGCTCTCCCATCGTGTGTGCTCGCCATCTCACCGAAACACTTGTTGAGGGGCCATCCGCCACATTAAGTACGGCTGGTCCTTTGACTGGCCGCCGCACGTGGGCTCTCCTCTCCGACTAGGGGCCCCGATGACGACCTCTAACCGGGCCTCTATGTTGGGCAAAGTGCTACTGGAGCGTTCACGCTCCCGCAGGGCCTCTCTCGAAGGGACTAAGTTAGAAACATTGTTCACAATTATAATTTTCTATAAAATATTAACTACCTTATAATTTACATATTGGAATAATTATATTTTTTCTTCATGTATATAAAATTATTATTTACATGTTATTTTTATAAATAGATTTTAATTTCTTCAAAATTAATATTTCCCAGTTCGATAATTTTGCGTGTCCTATATAAATACGAAACATGGTGACAAATAGTCACCTGACTTTTCTGCTTCGTGTAAACAAGGTTAAAAACTAAAAATAAACACCTAAACTTTGATTCTTTGTTGCGTCTGTTTTGTTGTAATGGCTGTTTCCAATCGTATAACAGCGGTAAGTATAGTAACAAAACTAAATTAATACTCTTTGACTGCAGACCATTACCGTCCCACTGTTGGGCACAGACCTCCACCACTTCAGGAGGGATACGGATTGTGCCGCGCTGACCAAGGGTTCTTTTCCCTTCTTTATACAGATCATCCATTAAAATAGTGTTATATTGAATTTTTTACTTGCTTATAAGTTATAAATAAACTATTTTTTTACAGGAGGAACTGAAGAAATGCTAGGGTAACCATGATTTACAACAATAAGGAAATGGATATCCAGACACTATAATATTAATTAAGATGTTGCACAGTTAACGTTCGTTATTCACAAAAAATGTATAATGTCTTGTTTGCTAATAAAAAATAAGTCATGACTTCAAAAATATTTTGGTGTTTTTGTACCTACAATGCGATGTTCTCTCTTTTATCAGCGTTAATAAAATTGTCCTACTAGGTAAGGACTCCCTTTAAAACTGAAGGGATTTCTATGCTATATCATAACTTTGAGGGGCATTCTAGTACCTAAGCAGAGCATTGATATGGTAGCCAGTCCACCCCTTCCTACAAAATATTAATAGTAAATTATGCCTGCCTGACTGACTGATTGCTGGACTGCCTGATCAACGCACAAACGTAAGTAATGAGGATAGGAAACTGAAAGAATGCATGGCGAGTACTATGTAAACATATTTGGAAACACAGACACAAATTTTGACACATTTACCGTTCTGTGAAGGGAGAAAAATGGAGAACAAAATGTTTTTTTTGGAATCATCATTTTATTTTATTATTATCAAGTTTGAATCAGTATTTCGCAACATTTTTTTCAAATCAAGCTTTAAGAGTGAAAAGATTGAATTGACTAAGAAATTCACTCCTGGGGGATTTGTATGTTAAAAATTTACACACATGTGCAACGATAAAGTGATATATTTAGTAATAAAGGATAACAAATGATATTAAATATTATTACTAGATTGTTGTACACCAATATTTGGTGTACAACAATTGTATTTCGTAGCAAGAATTAAACAAATCTGCTTTTACACCAATATTTGGTGTACAACAATTGTATTTCGTAGCAAGAATTAAACAAATCTGCTTTTTTATAAAATAATGGTTTCTGATATTAATAAATTTGTTTAAAATGGAAGAATTTGCTCCAGTAAAGTGTACAACATTCCAAGCGTAGGAGTGTATCGTAGGTCAAACTGGTGACTCCGGCATGTTTCTGCCTGAATTAGGAATATTAATGGCTAGCAGTGGACAGCAATAAGATGATTTTGTGATGCTTAGCTTAAGATGTTCTCGAGATGTTAATCCTAGAATGATTTAAATATTAAGATTATTTGTGTAGATTATCTCCTCACATAGTAATTCCAGGTCCATAACGGTTTTATATTCTGCTTCTGTATGCACTAAGGTTTTGTGATAAGTAATGGCGATCAATCCATCAGCTCTACATTAGGATAGTTTTTATGAGACTGAGAAATTAATCTAACAATTGTAATTTCTAACCATGACTTGAATCTGTCCTCATTTAACCACTGATCTATGTTAGCTATCTTTTGAGTAAAGATAAATAAGATAAATATGAAAACAAAACACTGATTATAACAAAAGGTTTACAAATAGACACAGATATACCATATTATATGAAGTCGGCTAGAAACAAAGTTGTATGTTTGTATGTATGTCCCGTATTCTAAATTCTACGTGTACGATGTTGGGCGCAACAACTAGTTATTATAATAATTATATGTTATACATACAATAGAAACGCTAAAAACTTTTTTCCTTTTTTACTCCCAAACTTTTTTAAACCCTTTTCAAGTCTGCCAAAAATATATTCACCTGTTTTTTATACAAAATAATGGTATTTTAAGCATTAATATGTATTATAATATTTTTTTTCTTAAATTATAATTTTGTCAATAGCATTTAAATTTTGAAAAAAAAAAAAATTTAATTATAACAAAGTTAATTACATTATTATTTTCCTGTATAATAATTGTGCTGGTTCCTATATAAACGTGAAGCATGGTCACAAATAGTCACTTGGCTTTTCTGCTCCGTGTAGTCAAACAAGGTTGTAAAAATGAACGCTAAGAGTTTAATTGTTTGTTGCGTCTGTTTTGTTGTAATGGCTACTGCTTCGAATCGAATGACAATGGTAAGTATGATATAGAGAAATTTAAAAATTATACAAGTAGGTTTGATATCAAATAAAACTGAGGTTTAAAGGGGATTTCATAAGTGTGTAAATGTATATTTGATTATAGATTTAGATTTTGTTTGTTTGTTTGTTTGAGCACTCTAATCTCAGGAACTACTGGTTCGAATTGAAAAATATTTTGAAGGCTATACGCTATTTAACATCACGCTGCGACCAATAGGAGTCAGCATTAGAAAAAATGTTGAAAAACGACAGAATATTTTTTTATATCATCAACTTGTCTTATGTAACATTGTTTCAGAAAATGGTTTTTAATTTATTGTTAAAATTTTTTTTACAGGAGGAACTAGCAAAATTGCTAGGGTAACCATGATTTACAACAATAAGGAAATGGATATCCAGACACTATACTATTAATTAAGATGTTGCACAGATAACGTTCGTTAGTCACATATATCATATATAATATCTTTTTTGCTAATAAAAAGTAAGTCATGACTTTAAAAACTTTTTTTTGTACCTACAATGCGATGTACCTTCTTTTTTCAAGGGATTTTTATGCTATACCATAACTATGAGAGACTGTTCAGATATCAGAGCGTTGATATGCTAGCCAGTCCACCTCTTTCTTTAAGTTATACCGTCGGCTTTTAAATTATTAGATTAAACTTGAACAGCAGCTCTGTGTCTAGACAACCGGAGGGGCTGATAAAAGATAACAATAGATTTTAAAGACAATAGAGTCCTAAAATCTTTTCTACATGGAATCAAAGCTGGACAAGAAGCATCGTTGAAAAACTCTTGGGAGAATCTTTACGAGTATGTTTTAAAGAAAGGTCGCACTTGTTTTTTTTAACACTTGCGCGACTCATTTGTTTAAATGAAACTATTTTTTACGGATTTTGACGCGTATATTTGTTTAAAATTTTGGCCCGACGTCGGGCCAAAACTTTTAACACATATACGCGTCTACTAAATCCGTAAAAAGTAGTTTTAGTTAAACACACAATTTTTAAAAATATTTTAATAAACTTCTTAGTTGAGCAAGCAAGTGTAAAATATATTTCTATTACGGCGTAATCATTTATAATTCACAACAATTAAATGGAGGTTAAATATTGTAAACTACAATAATTTTTATAACAGAATAGTTTTATCACATAATCGACAGTGATTTAAAAGAGTAAATACTAAAATAATTTTTATTGTAGAATAATCATATAATTTACAACAATTTTAAAAGCACTATTTATGTATTGAAATTTTCGTGAGTTTGGGTCGTATTAGAAATATTATGTTACCGGCTAACACTCACTGTTTTGGGATCAAAATCAAAATCAAAAATCATTTATTCAAGTAGGCATATTCTCTTTTTGCCAAAAAAAAAATAAGCTCTTATATGTCCAAAAATTTTTTTCCCTACCACCGGTTCAGTACATTTCACACAACGTCCTCTGGTCCCAAAGTAAGCTATATTTCTATGCTTGTATTATGGGTACCAGATACGGATAGACTACATATACTACTTTTCTTTTGTAAATACATACTTATAATACATAGAAAACACCCAGACGCAATATAAACATTTGTATGACATTTATACCCGCGACCTCGTGATCGGCAGTCGATTACATAAACCACTCCACCACGAAGCCCGTCAAGAAAGAAGTATGTTTGAATAAATTTTTTTTTTGTTGGATAATCCTTTTATGGGCTATTTCGCATCGCGATGCGACCAATAGGAGTGAATCATTAGTGAAATACGTTGAAGTAACTGCAAATATTTTTTTTATGTCCACGTTACGAAGTCGCGGGCAACAGCTAGTAAACTATACAAAAAGTCAACCTCTTGAACTATTCTATCTATTCAAAATAACCGCATAAAACACCGGTACGTACTCGTAGCTTTGAAGATATAAGCTCACCGAGGTACATACATTAAAAAATAACGACTTTGTTTTATATTATGTAAAGAAAAACTTCAGCAACTTATTTTATGTAACATCGGTTCCGTAAATACACAATAGTATTATAATATTTTTAATTTATTTAATTCCTTTTTTTACAGGAGGAATTAGGAGAAATGCTAGGGTAACCATGATTTACAACAAAAGGATACTACGTACGGAAATATAATATTCATTAAGAGGTTGCACTTTTAAGTTTTGCATATTATAAAATGTTATTTTTTTACTGAAAATAAATTAGTGATTACATTATTACTGTTGTTTACCTAACAATATCCATTAAAATAGTGCTATATTGAATATTTAAATTCCTTATAAGTTATAAATAAACGATTTTTCTTACAGGAGGAACTGAAGAAATTCCCTATTGTTATAAATCATGGTTACCCTAACCATGATTTACAACAATAAGGAAATGGATATCCAGACACTATAATAATTAATTAAGATGTTGCACAGTTAACGTTCGTTATTCACAAAAAATGTATAATGTCTTGTTTGCTAATAAAAAATAAGGCATGGCTTCAAAAACCTTTTTGTTTTTTTGTACCTACAATGCGATGTTCCCTCTTTTTTCAGCGTTAATTGTCGTACTAAGTAAGGACTCCCTTTACAACTGAAGGGATTTCTATGCTATATCATAACTTTGAGGGGCAGTCCAGTAATCAGAGCATTGATATGGTAGCCAGTCCACCCCTTCCTACAAAATATTAATAATAAATTATGTATGCCTGACTGAGTGATTGCTGGACTGCCTTATCATCACACAATCGAAAGAAATAAGGATAGGAAACTAAAAGAATGCATGACGAGTACTATGAAAACATATTTGGAAACACAGACACAAATTTTGATACATTTACCGCACCGCGAAGGGAGAAAAATGGATAACAAAATGTGTTTTTTTTTTGGAATCATCATTTTATTTAAATAATATCAAGTTTGAATCAGTAGGTATTTCGCAATATTTTTCTAAAATCAAGCGTTAAGCGTGAAAAGCTTGAATGGAATAAGAAATTCACTTCTGGGAGATTTTTATGTTAAAAATTTACACACATTTGCAACGATAAAGTGATATAAATGATATTATTTATTATTACTAGGTTGTTGTATACCAAATATAGAAAAATATAGAAAAACAAAATACAACATAAGTTGCGAACGTAACTAAAAGTGCTAATCTTCACATATTATTCTTCTATACACAGAATATTCAGGCAAGAAAACTGGTCAGCTCAAATACCTCACTGCAAAATAAAATAAATATATACATGCCATTGGCATTGTTTATGTTTTATTAAGTTGTAGCACTTTCCTTAAACTATGAAATTAAATGTTTTGGGACATAAATTGCGCATGTTGTTAAATTCATTGTATTTCATATCAAGATTTAAACAAATCTGCTTTTTATAAATTGTTTCTGATAATAATAAATTTCTTTAAAAGTGGAAGAATTTACTCCAGTAAAGTGTACAACGTTCCAAGCGCAGGAATTTGTCGTAGGTCAAACTGGTGACTCCGGCATGTTTCTGCCTAAATTAGGAATATTTATGGCTAGCAGTGGACTGCATTAAGATGATTTTGTGATGCTTAGGATGCTCTCAAAAATGTTAATCCTAGAATTATTTAAATATTAAGATTATTTGTGTGGATTATCTCCTCACATAGTAATTCCAGGTCCAAAACGGTTTTATATTCTGCTTCTGTATACACTAAGGTTTTGTGATAAGTAATGGCGATCAATCCATCAGCTCTACATCAGGATAGTTTTTATGAGACTGAGAAGTTAATCTAACAATGGTAGTTTATAACCATGACTTGAATCTATCCCTATTCAACCACCGAACTATCTTAGCTATCTTTACTCAAAAGCTAGTTAACATAGTTCAGTGGTTTCAACAAATAACAAAACACTGATTATAATAAAAGGTTCACAAATATAGACACGGATATACCATATCCTTACTTATTATATGAAGTCGGTTAAAACCAAAGTCGTTATTTTTGTATGTATGTCCCAGGTCCCTATGTGAGCTTATATCTATAAATCTACGCAACGGATTTTGATGCGGTTTCTTTTAATAGATAGAGTGGTTCAAGAGAATAGCTTTCTTGTATATTTTGTTGTGATTTTGTTTCTAAATTCTACGCGTACGATTTTGGGCGCAACAGCTAGTTATTATTATAATTATATGTTATACATACAATAGAAACGCTAAAAATATAGCCCTTTTCGACAGTCTGCCAAAAATATGATCACCTGTTTATACAAAATAATTATATTATAAGAATATGTATAATTTATTTGTTTTTCTTAAATTATAATTTTGTCAATAGCATTTTGTTTTTTGAAAAATATAATATTTTTTCTGTGATAGATTTAATTATTTATAAAACCAACTCTTCTTTTTTAAAAGTTAATTTTTTTGACTGTAGTGGACATAGTGTGGACGAACGGGAATGACCCGTCAGGCAGGCATTATTTATTATTAATATTTTGTAGAAAGAGGTGGACTGGCTAGAATATCAATTCTCTGATAACTGGACTGCCTCTCATAGTTATGGTATAGCATAAAAATCCCTTGAAAAAAGAAGGTACATCGCATTGTAGGTACAAAAAAAAAGTTTTTGAAGTCATGACTTACTTTTTATTAGCAAAAAAGATATTATATATGATATTTATGTGACTAACGAACGTTAACTGTGCAACATCTTAATTAATATTATAGTGTCTGGATATCCATTTCCTTATTGTTGTAAATCATGGTTACCCTAGCAATTTTGCTAGTTCCTCCTGTAAAAAAAATTTTAACAATAAATTTAAAACCATTTTCTGAAACAATGTTACATAAGACAAGTTGATGAAGTAAAAAAATATTCTGTCGTTTTTCCACATTTTTTTTAATTCTTCACTCCTATTAGTAGGAGCGTGATGTTAAATAGCGTATAGCCTTCAAAAATATTTTTCAATTCGAACCAGTAGTTCCTGAGATTAGTGTTCAAACAAACAAACAAACAAATCTAAATCTATAATTAAATATAGATTTACACACTTGAAATCCCCTTTAAACCTCACTTTTATTTGATATTATACCTCCTTGTGTAATTTTTACATTTCTCAATATCATACTTACCATTGTCATTCGATTCGAAGCAGTAGCCATTACAACAAAACAGACGCAACAAACAATTAAAGTCTTAGCGTTCATTTTTACAACCTTGTTTGACTACACGGAGCAGAAAAGCCAAGTGACTATTTGTGACCATGCTTCACGTTTATATAGGACTCGGCAAAATTATTCCACAGGAAAATAATAATGTAATTAACTTTGTTATAATTATAATTTTTTTTTTAAGAAATTAAATGCTATTGACAAAATTATAATTTAAGAAAAAGAAATATATATAATACATATTAATGCTTATAATACCATTATTTTGTATAAACAACAGGTGAATATATTTTTGGCAGACTCTTGAAAAGGGCTATGTTTTTAGCTTTCTATTGTATGTATAACATATAATTATTATAATAACTAGTTGGTGCGCCCAACATCGTTCGCGTAGAATTTAGAATACGGGACATACATACAAACATACAACTTTGTTTCTAACCGACTTCATGTAATTTTATTTATTTATTTTATTTATTTAAAAACTTTTGCACAAAAAAATGTACATAGGCGTGCTTAATGCTAAAAGCATTCTCTACCAGCTAACCTAGGGTGGTGCAGAAAACTTCAAGGTAGGTGCAATGAGGAATTAGAAAATTAGTGCGTAAAATACCATGATTACAATATAGACATACATACATACCAACATACACGCAAATATATACATAAACATACACAGACACATATATATACATACATACACATACATACATATATATATAGATACATCTACACATTTTATGTTTAGATCATTTATTCTCATAAAAGATTACAAGAAATCGCTTACATGAGAAACCATTATATCACGTATAAACATTAGTGAGCATGCAATTCGCTAATATAGATAAAATACAAAACAGTACCAGTACACAGAAGCAAAATAATATGGGTAGTTACATTTCTTTATTCAACTACGGTGGCAACTCCGTCGCGCCGAGTACGAAATCCGACTAAAATAAGATGCAACAAACTTGTCTCTGTTTCTATTGTAAAATTATTGTTGTTCTGTTTAGTTTTATTTAATACATTTTACTTTATTACAAACACAGAATAAAATTACAAAAATACTTTTATTTTTATTTTATTATTATGATTCCTTTTTTAATTTCATTTTGAACATAATATTTATCTATTGGTAGATCAATATTAATAATATAGAATAAGATAGTCTGCACAAACGGAATCGCCACCGAGCATAATGCACACCTGTAGGTAAATAGAAATTATTGCAATATGGGGCTAGTGACACCGCTAATCTATAGTTAACAATCATACTGTACTCAACCTATAGAATAATCAAAGAAATAACTTGTTTATTTTTTATAAAGTTTTAGTTATGTATTTATAATATGGTCGAATTTAAAATATTTTTAATAAAGAATATAAGATAATAAAGAAATACAAACATAAATACAAATTACAGATAAATGCACTTTAACATTATCTACAGATTAGTTTTTTTTTAAGACATAAAATTTCAGTAATCTTTTGAAAGTCACAAAAGATTTTGCACCCTTAATTTCTGCTGGTAATTTATTATACATTAATGCTCCTTCGTGTAATATATTTTTTTTGCCATAGTTAGTCCTAGGTGAGTGTAATATTAGATTATTTGCCTGTCTCGTTATTCTTTTTGAAACTTGAATTTTTTTTGTGAATGTTAGTTGTGTATGTATGTCCCTATTAATTATTTTTCGAATAAGGATACAAGTTTTATACATATATATTTGTCCTATATTTAACAGTTTTGTGTTTTTGTATAATTCAAGAGTAGGTGTAAGGTATTTATAGTTAAATAATACTTTAATAAGTTTATTTTGTGAAGTTTGTAGCTTCCTTAAATTGCTTTTGGAAGCAGTACCCCAAATCTCAATTAAATAATCAAGATGTGGTTTTACTAGTGCATTGTAAATTAGATAGCGTATTCTAACAGGAAAACATCGTACCGATCCTCTAAGCATACCGGTAAGTGAAGACATTTTTGATCGCAATTTAGCAATATGTGCATTCCATGACAAGTGACCATCCAAGATGAGACCCAAGTACCTTTCTTCATTTTTCCGGTTTATTATCTCATTATTTACAGTTAACGGAGTACAATGCTGAAGCTTTTTATTTTTAGCCGCTATTATTATATAATTTGTTTTGGTAGTATTTATAGTTAAAAGATTACTTAGGAACCATTGTTCCAAGATCTTTAAATCCATTTGGGCCTGTGCCATTGCGGTTGCAAGTGCATGTGCTGTGTAAAAAAGGCACGTGTCATCTGCATATAACATCACATGACCCCGCAATCCAATTTCGTGAATACTATTGACATAAATGAGAAAGAGGAGCGGCCCAAGGACTGAGCCCTGCGGCACACCACAAGTCATCAATTTAGCACTACTTAAACTTTTGCCTACTTTAGAAATCAGTTGTCGACCACTGAGATAGCACTGAAGTAACCCAAAGGCCGAACCCGCAACTCCAATGTCTCTTAATTTATTTAACAATAATTCATGACTAACGGTGTCAAAAGCCTTTTTCAAATCTATAAATACTCCTAAAGCGACATTTTTGCCATCAATATTTAGTTTTATTTTAGTAATTAAGTCTATGGTTGCCGAGAGTGTACCCGACTTTGTACGAAATCCATATTGCAATTCCGATAGGAAATTAATGCTATCCAGATATGCTGTTAGCTGCATATGTAATATCTTCTCAAGAACTTTAGCAAATACGTTAAGTACAGATACAGGGCGGTAATTACCTGAGTCTGATTCAGAACCTGCCTTTAGTATAGGGCTTATTTTTGCTATCTTTAAAGAATCCGGAAACGTACCTTGTTTTAAGCAGTGATTTATGCACTCTGTGAGATCTTTAACTATTAAAGTTTGTAGAGATTTAATGATTTTAGTACTAATGCCATCAATTCCTGTGGCCGTGTTAGTGTTCAACCCATCAATGATTTTACTAACATCTTCCGTAGTAACAGGCTCAAATTCACACAAAGTATGATTTAGATGGATTTGATTTTTTTGAGTCCTGGTCGGACTTGGTTGTGATCTGGACGATATCTCACTTGCTAAAGATAATCCTATTTCTGCAAAATAATTGTTAAAATATTCAGAAATCTCCTGTTCATCAGTTATTATTCCTCCTTCAGGTGTCTGCAACTTTGATATAGATTTAGAGCTCTTAATTTTGTTACTTGATAGGCTGTTTATTAAACTCCACATCTTCATTGGTTTCTTTTCTACCGCCGCAAATTCCTTAAAATAGTATTTGGCCTTCGTTTTCTGAATCATTTTCTGTACCTTCTTTCTTTCTTCTATAAAAGCTTCTCTTAGTTGTAAGTCTTCTGGTCTCTTTCTTACATTTGACCACATAATATTTCTGTTATTGATTGCAGAAATAACTTCACCATTAATCCAGTCACTTTTTGGCGGATTAAGTTTCTTTATTTTCTTAGTCTTACTTCTGTTAACATAACTTTTTATAGTATTCTGTAATTTGTTGAAGTCGCCATTAATTTTCAGTTTGTCAATGTTACACTCAATTTTTCTATATAGCTCTTCGTAATCTATGGCTTCGTAACTGAAATTATTTATTTGTCTTGGTTGGTAGTTTTTAATTTCAAGGTATAACTGTTTGTGGTCAGACATACTATTTTCTATCACTGCTAGTTGAAAATCATGATTTTTTAAATTTGATGAGACGTGATCTAATATAGACTTTGTTTTCCCACTTTCTCTGGTACAATATTCTTCTGATATATTATTCAGTATCACACATCCATGTTCTTTAAGCGTTCTTTTATACTCTGTATTTGTAGGAGTTTTTTTCAATAAGTTATAGTTAAAGTCTCCAAATACCACAATTCGCTTTCGATTCTGCAATTGTGTCGAAAAAGTTTCCAGAAATTCTTTATGCTCGGTGCGTTCTGGTTTATAAATAATACCTATATCTAAGGACATTTTTTCTATGTGTATCCAGAGATAGTGATTGTCCTGTTCACATTTAGATTCAATTAAGCTATGACTAATATCGTCATGTACATAAACCGATACACCACCTCCTCTACTGTGGGTTCTAAAATTATAATAGTGAGTATAATATGGGAGCTTTAGTGATTTGGCTTCTACCTCATTCTTTATCCAAGTTTCCGTAAATACTAGTACATGTACTTTAGGCATTGTTTGTAAAATAATTTTGACTTCATCCAGCTTTCCTGGTTTGACTAAGCTTCGCACATTGGCATATAAAAATTTTAGTGATTTACTGTGAGTAGTTAATGAATTGTGATTTGTCACTATTTGGTAGGATATCTTGTACTCCTCTTTAAGACGTAAGGAACTAAATTCAGGAATCAGTTTTTTGACAGCGATACTATTTTAGGAGTTCCGTTCCGATATTTTATTGTAATATTATCTTCGCCATTCTTTTTGCGATCCTCTAGCTCCTCTTTCAAGTTTTGAAATAGCTTTTGTTGTTGTGGAGTTTTATCTGAGAATAAGTTCATATCATCATATTTAACTTGTTTCTTGTTGCGTAAAATGGAAACCACTGTATTTTTGCTTTCAAAAATTGCTTTTATAGGACGATAATGACCCGGTCTATATTTTCCCAGACGTATTACTTGCAAAGGGTGATCGCAATTAGGCACAGCTGTTTTAATTATTTTTAAAACTTCAATATTGTCATGTTCCTGTCTTTCGTCTTTTTTTTGGAGAGTGCACCTCTTGAACTCCTGTAATAATTAAGTTTTTTTCTCTAACCTCTCGGTCTTTAATTTCTGATATAATTTCTTCTTGCGGAATGGTAATGTTCATTGAAGAGTTCTTTATTTTTAGTTTCTTAATATCATCATCTAGGGATTTCATTTTCTGCATTACACTCTCATTAGCTCCTCTCAAATTTGATATCTCTTGCTTCATTAGGTTTTGTTCAACAGCTATTAAATCCATTTTAGCATGTATATCATTAATTTGGCTTTTCATTGTAGAGATGTCTTCTGTAATTTTTTGTGTATTTGCATTTTGTTGGTTAGTGGATTCTAATAGCTTAGCTAAAATTTCCTTTTGAAATTCCTGTAGATTGCCCCTTATTTCCCCAATTATGTAGTCATCTTCTGGTTGTTTCCGTTTGCGACATAACATCGTCTTTGGGGAGCCAGACTCCTGCAGAAGCCATTTAGAAAGGTCTGGCTGCGATCCTGTAGCAGAATGTTGTTTATCACTCATTATTAAACGGCCGTTAACAATTTGGTGCAACCGTCGATTGAAAATAATAGAATGTGGGTAGCAGGTAACACTTCTAGAGTTTGTTTTAAATGTGGAGCCCGTCTCACTCGTTTGAAGAGGGCGGGGGGCGCTTAAGCACGACTACACTTCACTTTCACTAGTTAGATTTATACACTAGGCATTAATCGAAATTCGACTGTACCTTTATATTACTAAGATTGAAAATTCTCTATTTACTACTGTATTTTTTATATAATTTAGATTAAAATATTGTCAACACGACTGCTCTGTATGCTTGCTCACGCGTATATCACACATTAACATAATATACAGTATAGATAAATTATACATATTATTATATTCTAATAACTACATTTGTTGCAATGAACCAGCGATTTCTTTACGAAGATATTCACGTACTTTCCGCTTAAAGGTGAAGCGACTCTTGGAATTCCTGATATCAAGAGGAAGCGCATTCCAGAGTTGTACCGAACGAACAAGGAAAGAAGATGTTACAGAACCTGAAGTATGTTTTGAGCATAGGAGAATTGAATTATTAGTAGAACGGAGGTTTTTAGTGTGGGTAGAAGACAAATAATTAAAGCAAGAAGTCAAATAATTAGGAGCAGAAGGGTTTGTAAGGATAGAGTAGAGGGTAGTGAGAGAACGCATATCACGACGTTGACGAATAGGCAACCATTTCAATTCGGAGCGATAAGTAGAAACGTGATCATACTTGCGAAGATTGAAGATAAATCGAATGCAGTTATTGAAAAGCCTGTCGTATTTATTAAGAATATCTGCATTCAGGTCGAAATAGCACACATCACCATAGTCGATGATAGGAAACACCAAACTCTGCATAAGCATTGTTTTAGTTGTTGTTGGAAGAAATTTCCTTAAGGAGTAAAGCGATCTTAGTACTCCAGTAGTTTTTTGGCAAACAGCAGTTGCTTGCGCTCTCCAGTCTAGGTGACTATCGAGGCAAAGGCCGAGATTTTTAACCACAGGACTGAAAGGAATAGGGGTGCCATTAAAATTTATTGATGAAAGGCCGGCGGCGTCAAGTTTGTCTAACATACGGCGACTGCCCATAATGATAGCTTGGCATTTTGTTGGATTTACTGTAACCCCGAATGAAATGAATTACTGTAACCCCGAATATAATATAGTATATCTGTGTCTATTTGTAAACCTTTTGTTATAATCAGTGTTTTGTTTTCATATTTATCTTATTTATCTTTACTCAAAAGATAGCTAACATAGATCGGTGGTTAAATGAGGACAGATTCAAGTCATGGTTAGAAATTACAATTGTTAGATTAATTTCTCAGTCTCATAAAAACTATCCTAATGTAGAGCTGATGGATTGATCGCCATTACTTATCACAAACCTTAGTGCATACAGAAGCAGAATATAAAACCGTTATGGACCTGGAATTACTATGTGAGGAGATAATCTGCACAAATAATCTTAATATTTAAATCATTCTAGGATTAACATCTCGAGAACATCCTAAGCATCACAAAATCATCTTATTGCTGTCCACTGCTAGCCATAAATATTCCTAATTCAGGCAGAAACATGCCGGAGTCACCAGTTTGACCTACGATACACTCCTACGCTTGGAATGTTGTACACTTTACTGGAGCAAATTCTTCAATTTTAAACAAATTTATTAATATCAGAAACCATTATTTTATAAAAAAGTAGATTTGTTTAATTCTTGCTAAGAAATTCAATTGTTGGACACCAAATATTGGTGTACAACAACCTAGTAATAATAATTAATATCATTTGTTGTCCTTTATTACTAAATACTTATATCACTTTATCGTTGCACATGTGTGTAAATTTTCAACATACAAATCCCCCAGGAGTGAATTTCTTAGTCAATTCAAGCTTTTCACTCTTAAAGCTTGATTTGAAAAAAAATGTTGCGAAATACTGATTCAAACTTGATATTATTAAAATAAAATGATGATTCCAAAAAAACATTTTGTTCTCCATTTTTCTCCCTTCACGGAGCGGTAAATGTGTCAAAATTTGTGTCTGTGTTTCCAAATATGTATGTTTACATAGTACTCGCCATGCATTCTTTCAGTTTCCTATCCTCATTACTTACGTTTGTGCGTTGATCAGGCAGTCCAGCAATCACTCAGTCAGGCAGGCATAATTTATTATTAATATTTTGTAGGAAGGGGTGGACTGGCTACCATATCAATGCTCTGCTTAGGTACTAGAATGCCCCTCAAAGTTATGATATAGCATAGAAATCCCTTCAGTTGTAAAGGGAGTCCTTACCTAGTAGGACAATTTTATTAACGCTGATAAAAGAGAGAACATCGCATTGTAGGTACAAAAACACCAAAATATTTTTGAAGTCATGACTTATTTTTTATTAGCAAACAAGACATTATACATTTTTTGTGAATAACAAACGTTAACTGTGCAACATCTTAATTAATATTATAGTGTCTGGATATCCATTTCCTTATTGTTGTAAAGCATGGTTACCCTAGCAATTTCTTCAGTTCCTCCTGTAAAAAAATAGTTTATTTATAACTTATAAGCAAGTAAAAAATTCAATATAACACTATTTTAATGGATGATCTGTATAAAGAAGGGAAAAGAACCCTTGGTCAGCGCGGCACAATCCGTATCCCTCCTGAAGTGGTGGAGGTCTGTGCCCAACAGTGGGACGGTAATGGTCTGCAGACAAAGAGTATTAATTAAGTTTTGTTACTATACTTACCGCTGTTATACGATTGGAAACAGCCATTACAACAAAACAGACGCAACAAAGAATCAAAGTTTTGGTGTTTATTTTTAGTTTTTAACCTTGTTTACACGAAGCAGAAAAGTCAGGTGACTATTTGTCACCATGTTTCGTATTTATATAGGACACGCAAAATTATCGAACTGGGAAATATTAATTTTGAAGAAATTAAAATCTATTTATAAAAATAACATGTACATAATAATTTTATATACATGAAGAAAAAATATAATTATTCCAATATGTAAATTATAAGGTAGTTAATATTTTATAGAAAATTATAATTGTGAACAATGTTTCTAACTTAGTCCCTTCGAGAGAGGCCCTGCGGGAGCGTGAACGCTCCAGTAGCACTTTGCCCAACATAGAGGCCCGGTTAGAGGTCGTCATCGGGGCCCCTAGTCGGAGAGGAGAGCCCACGTGCGGCGGCCAGTCAAAGGACCAGCCGTACTTAATGTGGCGGATGGCCCCTCAACAAGTGTTTCGGTGAGATGGCGAGCACACACGATGGGAGAGCCTCAGGTCCTGACCTCATGTCATTGAGAGAGATAGTCTCTATTCAAGATGAATAATATAGGCTTTTTCCTGGGAAAATTCTGAAATTCTCATGGAGATATCAAATGATATGCCTAGATCGTGTGAGCGTTAAATCGAGTCTCTACGGTTTACCGATATTTCTTTTTTATTTTTCTCAAAAACTTTAGCTGCGGTTAAAGTTAAACTGCTCTATATAATAGGTATCCAGAGCAAAATCTTTTATCTGTTTGCTAACATATAGCTTTTTTAGTTATTAGAACTCTTTTAAATTAAAGGACTTTCTTATGAGTTCAGGTATATAAGAAGGTCAAATTATAAAGCTCGTTTGAAAATAATATTTGATATTTTATTTTTTTCTCAGAATTCTATCTATAAGTATTTTTACAGTTTTACAGTAAGCTAGCTGTTGTCTGCGATCCTGACTAGGCGTATTCTCACAAGGTTCAATTTTAGAATTAATATTATTGCAAAATATCCCTTAGCTGGCTTTTACAGCAACCTGGGAAAGAAAAGCAGTGGTGACTCTTGTAGTAGTTTCAATAACAGTAGGTACAAATAAGTGAAAGACCCGTCTAGTAGGATTTTAATATTTTTTGCATATTATCTGCAAAAAGTTTAGTTTACATCCAATGAAACCGATTTAGAATCCCCTTGTATACGTCAGGTAATTTAGAATACTTTTTAGCAATGTCTGTAAGAACTTCTCTCTTAAGGCCACAGCTCATTAGAGCCACCCGGCACCCACTCCGCACCGCCTCATCGCACGGCGTCCACTCGTTGTCGACAGGTGGTCCACGGGTGGACACCGCGTTATCACCAATAATCATCACGCGGTCAACCAGTGGACCCCGCGTTGGCTGCTGGTGGACGTCGCGTGGTCTACAACTGGAGACCGGTTAGTCCAGGAATTTTCGTGTAGTCTGTTAACAATTGGCATAATAGTTTTTCTTTATTCATTTGAAAGCAAAAACGATACGTCCAACTTGTTTAAAAGAAAGGCAATATAAAATAAAAGGAGGGTAGGAACCGGCGTGTTGGCGATGCGCCGTCAACGCCAAGCAAGCATGCTCACACCGAGTTGTCACCTCCTTGTCCACCCGCTGTCCGGGCGTGGAGTGCTCACGACAGAGGCGACCCGGTGACGCTACGGAGTTGATGTAGTGAGCGCATACCCATACAAATCCATTTCAAGAATACTAACCGCACGAGGCGAGGCGGTGCGGAGTGGGTGCCGGGTGGCTCTAATGAGCTTTGACCTTTAACGTTACTTAGCTGCGTCATTTTACTTACTGAAAGTCAGTGTTCACACGATGTACTGTGTCATCGCAGGTTGACGAAACGCACTCACGACTGAACTACTGCCTCCGAGACGATTATCTGGTATCGTTGTAAAGTCTCTCGGCACTTTTCGTCAGCGTTGCGACGTCTGTTTAGCTAAGTTGCGAAAACGCAATGCTGACGTAAGGCGCCGTGTGGATTGGACTTTTTTGATTTGTGTTTTGCCACTATAGAAGGAATGACGTACGCTACTTATTCTTCTTTGCGGTTATAACAACGTATTGTTGCTAATATTAGAGGTGCGTTTTTACCTTTGCGCACAACAGATAGTACATCAGTAAAATTAATAGGGTATAAATATAAAAATAGTCCGTATGGTGTGAGATTCAGAATACAAGTGTCACCATTCCATTTAAAGTAAGAATAAGAATAACTTTATTGAGCAAAATTTAACTAAACAACTGATAAATGAACATTAGCATCTGTACTAATTATAATAATTGTATCACAGATGCCAACTCCTTCCACTTTACACATAATGAACTACAAAGTATCGTATTAAATTCGAATCTAAGTACAATTTTAAAATCTAGTAAGAAAAAAGAACATGCAAGTTAAAAATTAAATATTTGTGAAGGTGTGCGTGTGTATGTGTGTATGTGTGTGTATGCTTGTATGATTTCAAAAATTCAAGTCTTAGCGTTGGTGACTTAAAAGAACCTCTGTCTCATTGTAGTTAAGATAATAATAACCATTTATTCCCAGCTAAGGAATAACACAGGCAGTTAACGTCTACTGTAAGAGACGGAAATGTCGAAACTTAGGCGTCCCCCACATTAGGCGTGCGCGTTCCTGGGGCGTGCTCTCAACGCTCGCGCCTCGTGCGCGCCGAGAGCGCGCTGCACAAATGTTGCGTGTAGGAAGGCGTGTAGCCACCGTGTGACGTGTGTGCAGCGAGCGCGCGGCGCGCACTCAGCGCACGCCTAATGTGGGGGGCGCCTAAACCTTGTGCCAGTACGCCTGGTCAGCGCAGCTCAGTAGACCATAGCCCCTCTCAAAGTGGAGTAGGCCGACGTTAATAGGCAAGAGAGGATGAGAGAGGATGGAGAGGAAGTATAAAAAATCCTAATAAAATAAGATATAAATAAAACTACTTTTTACGGATTTAGACGCGTATATTTGTTTTAAATTTTAGAAAATATTAAAATAAGATATAGACAAAAGTTTATTTCAGCATGTGCAGTATACAGGATGTGGCGTAAATGGTGGTCCAACGCTAAGGTGGTTATAGTTCAAGTATTCACCTATCATATAAAAAAAAATTAACGATTTTTTTTTATTTTTTTTTTATTTTTGGGCACTGCCGTGTAGTACATTTTTTTTACACTACTCACATCTAAAATGCATGATTTGTTACAAACGAGAAATTAATTTTCAGTTTTTTTTATTGGTTTATTTTTGGGGTTTACATGAAAAAACGAAAATGCATGTGCTAGTGCTAGTACTCGCCCGTACAACACAAAAAACACACTCAAAAAATAATGTCATTTGTCGAAGTTATAAAATATTTATCGATTTTTTACAAAAAATAAAAAAAATCATATTTCCGAAACCAATGGCTAAAAATGGTTAATTTTTTTTATATGATAGGTGAATACTTGAACAATAACCACCTCAGCGTTGGACTACCATTTACGCCACACCCTGTATATGTGAATTTTGTTCGTGATTGGTGCAACACCATATACCTAGATGTTTCCCGCTGGCCGAATACATCAGGGCAATGTGTATACCATTTATGTAAATCCTTATTATCCAGCTAATGACGCCAAGGCCTGTAAAAAGAAATAAATATTGCTTTAATATTTCTTTAGTTATTGGTATCAGAAACTTTTCCTTTTTCGGGAATTCGCAACATAGTGTGTTGCGAATTCCCGAAAAAGGAAAAGTTTATTGAAAAGTTCGTCACTTGACAGCAATTAAGTATACGTGTGTTATGAGTTACTGATGACTTCCCTTATGCTGGAGATTCCTTACTCTGAGGGATAACATAAGCTTATAACATCCTCGGAGTGAGACGGAAATCTTTAAAATAAAATCCTATATCCTGTCTATGTGGCGCTAGAAGAAATATTCTCCTTAAGTGGCTAAGGCCTGTATTCAATAGTAAGAAAAAATGGGCAGTGAAAAAATAAATCTTATAAAACACAAGCAAACTGTAATTCGTTTAGCTTTTAGACTGTATACTTACTGCTGAACTGATTCTATCCGAAACAGCAGCCATTACAATAAAAAAGACGCAAAAGAAAATCACGTTTTTAGTATTCATTATTATTAATTGTGTTTCAATCTTGTGTTAACTTTACAGTGTGAGAAAGCCGAGTGACTCTTTGTAACCGCGCTTAACTATAAATAATAGCAAAATTTTTGTCATAATTAGACATTAAAAAATAATTGAAACCTATTCTCATTGTCTTAATATATTATATTTATTTCAAGGATAAACTAAATGGCCAATTAGCTTTGTAATTTTGCGTAATATTTTAGCATTTTTTTTTTCAAAATTTGTTATTTTTCAGCCATATCAATAATATTAACATTTTCTTGTAATTACTTTTAAAATCTACGTTTACTTTATACATTTAAGATTTTATGCCCACATAATTTTTTTGCCCATTATAAATATAAAAATATTTATAATTATTTGAATATACGTTTTCTATAGCTCGACTCCAGGTCGGTTTATTTTTTAAGTGGCCAGGTACGGGCTTGTGCCAAGTACTCTGGTTACATAGTTGTAGTTGTATGGTGTGTGTTTGATACTGTGTCGGGTGTATGTGGATGATATGTAGATGTTGTTTGAGATGTATGTGTCTTTCTTTGCGTAGTTTGCAGTGGGAGTGATGTAGGGTTTAAGAATCGTCTAACTATTGAGCATGTATTGATGACTACCTACTGAATTTTGCAATGTTTTGTAGGTGTTTTCTGGGAGTTGTAGAGGATTATAATTATAATTATTGTTATACAATATAAAAAACGGGTTTTTTCTACCACATCAATTACTTAGCTAATAACTTTCCTTATTATAGTGAAAAAACAAAGGTTAAGAGGGGACTATAGCTCCAATTTAGGTATTTGCAGTAGGTTTGCTATCCCTTTTAGCGAGCGCCTCGCCGAAAGGGACGTATATAGTTCAGTCTTTGTCAATACTAGTATAAAATCTTTGTCAATTTTATAACTTTAACGCTATGTTGTAGATGAATAGTAGATCTATGCTTTTATTATTTTATTTTTTTAGGAATACTTACCAACTTCGTGTGACAGAGGCTGCGAATTCGTCTCATGACAATCGTAAGAAACGGGATTTTTGGATGGTCATATTTCTTTTAGCTATCGTATTTTGTAAAAAAAACATTATAGAACCATAGATACATAAGACCGAGATACTGTGAGAAAAAGTCGTTGCTCTAGGGGCAGTATTTACGACGAAAACAGCGGAGTACGAAGCCCATATTTTTGTATGGAATAACTTTTGCTATCGCACCTTAAGGTCACAACATTTAGAATCATTAACGTAATTTATAACCATAGCCTAAAACGGAGTATTTTCTTCAAAAACAAAAAAAAAACATTAATATGCTGGAAGTCCACGATTCTTGTATTGATTTTTGGTGTTTTGCTAGATCGGAAACCTCCAGCAAATCAACTGACAGTTTTCAATGAATAACCCTAATACTTAATAATATTTTCATTTGTCTTTGTTAAGTGTAAATTTTAGATTAATCTAGCATTTGGAAGGGGGTAAAACCTAGGTATTTGCAATGCATTGGTGCAATAACGATTGTCAGATAAATAGATATCTGAACAAAGCTCATAAAAACATGGCTATGTGAAGTCTCGTTCTACGAAAGAGTTTACGTTTTTCAGTGTTGGAGTTGTACTAACTGTATCTTTGCCTTTTCAGGGTTCTGTACTAGAAGGTACCTTTATAGGACTTTACTGCCATCCATCATCTGTCACCAGGCTTTTTCCCTAAAAAGGTGATACCCAGAGAAACCTACCTTCTTTCTTTCTTTCTGTACAAGTCCAACTCGTACTTGACCGATTTTATTAGCCCGGTACATATCTTCTTCTTCTCCAGTTCATTTACGTCCTACTGTTGGGCACGAGCTCCTCCACTTTGGGAGGGATTATGGTCTATATTGAGCCGTGCTGACCGGGCGTGTTGGCACAGGGTTTATTTCTCACAGAGGATATTATCTGTGTGCAATATCCCTTAGCTGACTTTTACAGCACACTTGGTAGGATATGGGGTGGTGACACTTGTATTCCTAATCCGTCACCACACGGAGGGTACATATATCTATTAACGTATTAATCTTAATAATAAAAATTTGCTTTCAGTTTTTTTTTTACTTTTTACAAAATGCAAACCTATCAAACTTTATGGGATATAAGGTATACAAAATTTACCCAGTTTTTGTCACATTTTTCACCAATGCTTCACTCCTATTGGTTGCACCGTGATGCTATATATACTACTTTTACTACTACCTATGTATAGCTATAGCCTTCTTCGATAAATGGACTATCCAACACAAAAATATTTTTTCTAATCGAACTTGTAGTTCCTTTTCCGCATTCAAACTAACAAATTTAATAAAAAAAATTAAAAATAATAATATTAGTAGAAGTGGATGCCGAAAAAAACAACATAATCAATAATGATGCAATCAATAGTTTAATATTAGTAAATATAACATTATATAGGTACGAATATTACAGGTAAATTGTGCAATTTTCATACGTCGACTTTATTACGGCCTATTGTGCATATTTTTCATTAAATCGTTCTTAACCTGCTAATGACTGCAATGCCTGTAAAAAGAAGTTCTTCATAGATAGATGATAGATGGTATTGTACATCAAATGCCATGTAGACTCAATCGAGTAACATTGTAGTGGCGAAATTGGTTACTGTTAGCACGGCCGCAATAGATCAGTTCGCGGAGAGACGGAACGGTATTCCGAGGTCGTGGGTTGACCCCAGACAAATTATTAAACCGGAACAAATATATTTTTAATTTTTTTATTTACTAGTCCTCTTAAATTTAATTGTGTAAAAAACGTAATTCCATAAATGTTAATTTTTGAAACATAATTATATTACAGTTTTTGTAGATTTTTAAAACGATTTTTATAGCACTTTGTTCAATTGTATTTTTGTTATAATATTATATACTACTTGTATATTTTTAATTTGGTTTTGGTAGAAATTTGTACGTATTTATACGAAATTTGTACGCATTTGCTGATATACGATAATTTTTGAGGCATGTTCACAAAAAATTTAGCAAATCAAGAGATAGATTTGAAAAGGTAAAAGGGTAGGTAGTGGGTTGTATGAAAAATAATTAAAAGCGAGTTGTATAATTAATAGTTTATTAGCAAAATCATCATTGGACGTGGATTTTTCGCATTCTCCGAAGAACTGTAAGTGGTAAGTCCTTGTTATCCTACTAATGATTGTATAGCCTGTAAAAAAAAGTGTTCGTTTTTTTATTTTATTATGCAGTGTGATGTTAGAGACAATGGTGGTGTTACTGGTGTTTATTTTATTAAATAGGTATATATTTATTTATTGTAATCTTTATTGCACACCAAGAAAAATTTTAACTACTTTGAGAGATAGGCGGCCGTAACGCATGCTGCGATCTCTTCCAGGCGACCTTAGAATGGATTATCTTATAAGAGTTACAATACTAAATACCTAAGTTTGCATTTACAAACGAAAAGTAGGTCACGTGTTTAGGTAGTATATCCTTATATAACACAACCAGAGGACGTTGTGTTAAATATCTATGAATACTGATTATTAAGAAATATTGTCAAAGAAATCTGTGGACTTAGCTGCGAGTGACTTACAACCAACCTCGAACCTCTCAAATTATACCTAGCGAGATCCTTTGGGACCAAGCATTGACTGAGACAACTATTTAATGGCAACATTTAATTACTAAAACTAATTATAATAATATCTCCATGGCGTGACGGACAAAAAGAATACAAATGTCATCTCCCCAAGTCTTGCCCGCGGGCGTCTTGTCAACCGACCGAGGGAGCCATGTTGCATGACACCTGTGCATATACCTGAGGTGGCTTGACGTCAGGCGGCCGGTTATACCCATACCCAGAATCAGTACTAATATTTGGGGGTGTGAGAATCAAACCAACGCACATACGGGTATTTAGACAATCTACACGGCCAAAATTATTTTATGTTCTAAAATTGCTCGAAAGCGAATATCTAATAAAATAAAAAATATTTCGTAATGGTTAACCGACTTAAATAAGGAGGAGGTTATAGAGCACTGTGTCGGAGTACTGGTGATTTCTTTAAGAATTTCATTCTTATTTATCTTCTAAATTTGATAAATTTAAGTTCTGCATACGATTTAATAAGTATTTACGGGTCACTATTCTTACTCCCGAGGTACCTTCTGAACCTAACATGAAATCATAGTGTGTTTAGAATGCTAAAACTATAATATAAACTATGATAATTTTTTCTTATATTTTAATCAAAATAAGTTTAAAGTATCAAAAAATAACGAATCCGCGCTTTTCCGTGGCAGTTTGTTTAATTTATATCTACTCAAATCCCTAAACTTTCGATTGTATAATAAATGACAACAGGATCTCATAGGATAGTATAACAAATATAATATTAATTTTTTTTTTCAATCTGTCCTTAATATATTGATACATTCAAAAATGTGTATACAATTATTCTAAGACAGAAATTGTGTAAAAGTATATTGTAATACTTTATAATTACATGCTATATTAGAATCCATCACTAATGTTTACTAAAATAATGTAAATTAATAAAATATATAACTGCTAAGTTATTGATTTTACGAACGCCGAGAACTGACAGAAACAACGAGTTGAACGATCGAATTCCGACTGAAAGTATTCGTGACTCGTGCGCTGGGGAAAGGTGGGATGGGGTTAATACTTTACTCTGAAATGTCTGCTACCACTAGTACTGGATTTTTTTTAAATCCATTGGTCTTTAAAAAAAATACTTTTGGCCGCGTAAATTGCTCAAATACCCGTACGTGCAACGTCCCCAATAACAGCAGTCTACTACGATAACCACTGCTCTACGGGGCCCGTTGTGTAAAGCTTACGGTTTATGTATTTTTACAACAATATTGCTACTTACTTTTGGATTGATTCTATCCGAAACAGTAGCCATTACAAATAAACAGACACAAAAGAATATTATGCTTTTAGCGTTCATTGTTAGATATTGTTATTTTAACTTTGACTACACAGAGCAAACTACCAAAGTGACTCTTTGTCACTGTTGTTGAATTTATATATCATTTCACAAGAACAGTACTAGAACAATTACGTTCTTTAATTAACATAAATAATAATTTATGTTTTCATAACAAATGAATGTACCTATTTATTCATTTATTATTCGGAATATTTGTTAGCATTTAATTAAATGTATGTAGTGACAATACACCATTATTTTTATGACAAATTTGTTTAACAAGATATAAGTTCCTTATTTTTAGCGTAAAACCTTTCACAGACTCCATCCATCCGTTATCCATCCATCATTCAGCCCTTCTCCGTCCCGGTCTTGCTCTAACTACGTCCAACGGCTCCCGGCACATTAGACAATATTGTCAGTCCACCTTGTCGGGTGCCAGCCCACGCTGACGAGGTGGGCAACAGTTGCCCACCTCGTCGGATTACATCCTGCTGCATTTTGAGGCGTGGCTGTTGATTATTCAATTGTTGTGTGACTAATCACACAAATAGAAATGGTTTGAGATCCGTCTGCAGATTTTACTCGGCTTTTTCGAGAAAACATAAATTTTGAAGAGGAATGCTAATATCTAAAGTTATAAAATATTGCTTAAAAGCTATTATTAGAATTAGCAAATATGTAGGTATATCAAAAGATTCATGAAAATTGGTAAAGTCGAAGGAAAATCCTAACCTTCGCATAAAAAATATATTTTAAAATTTTCATACGCAGTTTAATTGAAGAATTTTATTTAATTGCGTATTTAAACTACATAATTAGTAAAATTATCATTAAAAATATAGTATGATCTTTGACCATAAATAACTTATTATTATTCATGGCGTAGAAAAATAAAATTACAAAAAATATTATCTAAATCTATATTTAAATTAATTTATTTAAATAATAATTATGCCCTTTTTTAGAATGTGTTGCTAATTTAATTTTGCCATTGAATTTTATCTTATAGGTATAATAAGTAGCTGTTAACTGTGACTTTATACGCGTGAAATTCAGAACAGTTTTTAGTGATATTTCGCTCCTATTTGCATAAAGCCTTCCGCGATAAATATGCTATCGACCACAGAAAGAATTTTTTAAATCAGACCTGTAGTTCCTGTGATAAGCGGGCTCTAACAAACAAACTCTTCTGCTTTATGGTACTATTATAAAAATAACCAATTTGGTTTCGACGGGTTTTGTGAAATAGTGAATCATGTAAGGAACTGCTGTTCACAAGGTTGCGTTTTCGACCACCGCATAGTACAAGTATTTGTGTGATATTTGTCACTTAAGTATTTGTACTGCATTTGGTATGTTCTTATTATAAACTAGCTGTGCCCACGACTCCGTCCGCGTGCGTCCGTCACTTTTAGCCGCTAGATGACGTTGCAAGTAACCAAATTGAGTAATTTCGTATTTTCTAAATATCTCTTGATTGAGTGGACCGATTGCGATGAAACAAAGACTAAGTAATACCTTGAATTGTGTAAAATTTTTACGAGCATTTATATTTATGAGTGTTGTACATTTTACGTGATGCATGCACAGACAAACATCTAAACAGACAAACAGACAAAAAATTCAAAAAGGGAATGCTAGAAATGGGTTTTGTTGGTTATCCTTTAACCATCAGACAAATTTTTTTGAAAATATATTCAATGTGTAAAATTTTTATTCTACAGCTTTATTATGTGTATAGAAGAAGATATGTGCTTACACAATAAATATTTAAAGTATAGTATATCGATATCGGTATTCTGGTACCCATGACACGAGCTAATAAGCTTAGCCTTAGCTTGGGACTAGAGTATAATTTTATTATAATATATATATATTAATTTTAAATGACCATAAATATAAAATAAAAATTGGCCAAGTGCGAGTCGGACTCGCGCACGAAGGGTTCCGTCTGTCACCAGGCTGTATCTCAAGAACGGTGATAGCTAGACAGTTGAAATTTTCACAGATGATGTATTTCTATTGTTGCTATAACAACAAATACTAAAAATAAAATAAAATAAATATTTAAGGGGGGCTCCCATACAACAAACATGATTTTTTTACCGTTTCTTGCTCGATACTAATAACGTTGCCTTATGTTGCATAGATAATGGTACGGAACCCTTCGTGCGCGAGTCCGACTCGCACTTGACCAATTTATTTATATAACTCTAGCCGATTTACGCTTAGAATTAACTTTATAAAAAGCTGTCAAGAGCGAGGGAAACTCGCACCCTTAGGGTTACGTACCTACTAGACATATAAACATAAGTAACTGCATTCAAATAATCAGTTAATTAAACTCAAAACAACTCACCAACTTAATTTTGTAGATGAAATATAGGGAATCGCCTACATTTCAGCTACTTCATAAGTTGGTATTAGTATAAACACTTTTTTTTTGTGATGTGATGACAAATTATAAGTTTTTGGATTTTTCCCTATATCAGCACTATATAGACTTGATCTTTGCCAAATTTCAAGGCTCTAGGGCAACGGGAAGTAACCTGTGAATTTTGATTCCCTAGCATAAGTCGAAAATTCTTAAAAATGGTAGTAATTCGGTTATATCTTTTAAATGCGTAGAGGTAAAAGGTTGATTGTATTTTTTGCAGCAAGGGACCGCATAGATCTACATATTTTATGAGTTTCAAGTTGATACCTTCAGCCGTTGTTGAGTAAAAATGTTTGACAGACGGACAGACATACACCGGAGTGATCCTATAAGGGTTTGTACGAAACCCTAAAAACAAAGCAACTTCAAAGAGCTTTTTGACAAAGATAAGTTTATATTTATGTAAGATTATTTAAAAAAAATATGCTTAGGTGGTGTGGCCATGTAGAGGGGATAGATGATAGACGATTATCGATGATATATACACGGCGGAGTTAAGTAGACTGGGAGAGGACGCCCGAGAATAAAATATATACTCCATGTCATCGCCGGTATATTCCAAAAGGGTCAAGTGCACTTACAACAGCCAGGCCGTGTATGTATGATCAGATGTATAAGTGTGGATGAGACAAGGAAGTGTGTTTAAACAATAACTTTATCGGAGAGATAATAAACATAAAAAGTACGTAAAAAGTAAAAAGTAAAAACGTAAAAAGACTATTATGAATAAAAATTTTTGACTATTTTTAGCGAACCGATTTTAGCGAACTTTTAAACCTCCGATAATTCATTATGAATAAGACAATAGCCTATAATACACATTATAGTTCAGATAACATTGCTGATTTGTGTTATTGACCGTATCAATTTTCTTTTTTAGTGAATTAAGTTCTAGAATTGTTATCATTATGTGGCTGTAAAAACAGAGGAAATTCAAAATATAACTTGTTAAGATTTCGTTGATTATATATACAGATGAGAAACAGAATGGCGACAGAAACCATGTCTATTTTGTTGTACATATTTTTATTAATTAAAATCGTTAGACTATAATATAAAGATTTTGTATAAAAAAGTTCTGTTAACATTGCCAAATTGTGTTATTGACACTGATCAATTTTCATTTTTAGTTCAGTTTAGTTATGCACGTAGAACCGGTGATCGTCGAGTCGGATCATCCGTAGGGGCCGGGTCATGGCTTAAGTCTTAAGTAAGTCTAAGGCTTAAGTCATCGGAGAAACGAGAATAAAGCCTAGAATCGGTACTATTGTTTTGAAATGAAATGAAATGAAAAATCGTTTAATCACGTAGACACAATTTTTCAGAAAAATTATGTGCTTATGACATGTCCAATTTTTTCCCTACCACCGGTTCAGGACGCAATCTGCTGTGAGGAACCGGCGTAAGAAACTCAGCAGAGCTTTTAATCAAATCAATGTTTTTAAATTAAATGTCAATTATACTTACAATGCTAATAACTTTACAATATAGAATATGTATTGCTCCAGAGCAACTTACTCCCGAGCTTTATCATCTTTAATATAATCAGAAATTTTATAATACGCCTTTTTACATAATTTAGTTTTATTGAATTTTTTTAATTTAGAATTATTTAATTCTCTTACATCAATAGGGAGTTTATTATAAAATCGTATACAATGACCCATGAAAGAGTTACATATTTTGTGGAGACGGGTTACATCACAAGATTGTATTTATGCCTTGTATTAACATTATGGTGGTCATTTTTTTTTTGTAAAATTATGAATATTTTTGTGAAAATACAATAAATTTTCATATATATATATATTGCGAAGCGACCGTTAAAATATTTATGTATTTGAATTTCTCCCTTAGAGAATCCCGCGGACCTAGGTTATATATAGCTCTAACAGCGCGTTTCTGGAGCAGCGTTTCTGGTTTTCCAGCTATAATCATATTATTAAGAAATGGTCAGTGCTATTTCTGTATACGATACAGACGTTAATCATCAGTAGATACTACTCATTTGACGCATTGGGGGAACTCAATCACTGTATTTGTGCTGCTTTTATTCAAGGAGCTTTGTGGCATAATTTCGAAAACAAGATCAGGGGTGCAATTCTGCAATTGAATGTTGTCACAATGATAGTTCAATGACACCATTATAACCACAAAAAAATAACAGTAGACTACCAAACTTAATTAAATTCGCCATTATCCTATCAGTTATTACATTTGTTGATTGCATAATAGCGAATTTTATCAAGTTTGGTAGTCTAATGTGAATTTTTTGTCAAAAATGATGCCAATATGGCACCATAATGGTGTTACCCCCTGGTATCTACTTCTCATCTGAGTAAACATAGTTCTAACAAATGTATTCGCAGCGTGCTATGGAGAGGGCTATGCTCGGTATTTCCCTACGTGATTAGATCCGGAATGCGGAGATCCGTAGAAGGACTGGTGTGTACGACATAGCCCGAAGAGTTAGCACGCTGAAGTGGCAATGGGAAGGCCACATCGCTCGACGATCTGATGACCGTTGGGGACGGAAGGTCCTCGAGTGGCGACCACGAACCGGACGTCGCAGCGTAGGGCGGCCCCCTAACAAGGTGGACCGACGATATCGTCAAATACGCCGGGAGTTGTAGAATAAAAATGTGAAAAAAGTGATTATTATTTTTATATTTATATTGTTCGGAAAACAGAATAATAATAATAATTCGATCGACGATTATTACGACGATAATTCGATCGATAATTAATCGACGGGCCTCGTGGTGTAGTGGTTCATATAACGGACTACCGATCATGAGGTCTCGGGTTCGATTCCCGGTCAGGACAATCGTTTGTGTGATGTTTTTAATTGTCATACAAATGTTTGTACTGCGTCTGGGTGTTTACTATGTATTATAAGTATGTATTTACAAAAGAAAAGTAGTTTATGTATTCTATCCGTATTCTGGTACCCATAACACAAGCATATAAGCTTAGCTTGGGACCAGAGGACGTTGGGTGAAATGTCCATGAATATTTTGTCCATGAATTTTGATGTCACATATTTTATTAACATAATAATATTCGTGATATACCCGATCCCAAATAACGGGATAAGGGCAGGAGAATGATGATGTTGAGTATTAGTTTTTGCATCAAGTAATAAACGTAAGCTGTTAAATTTTCAGCTTTTAGCTATCCCTCTCACCAGCCACTTAAGTCCCACTGTTGGGCACGAGCCTCCTCCACTTTGGATGGATTGTGGTCTACTATACCGCGCTGACCAGGCGTTTTGGTACAGGGTTTATTTTAGAGTTTTCCGTCTCTCACCGAGATTGTTATCTGTGTGCAATATCCCTTAGCTGACTTTTACAGCACCCTTGGGAGGAGATGGGGTGGTGACAATTGTATTCTTAATCCGTCATCATACGGAGGAGTAGAGTTATATAAGGAATACAGTTATATATATAATAAAAACAGTCATAATATTGCAGAAATACAGTCTGATGACAGACGGACATACAACGAAGTCTCAGTAGTAGGGTCCCGTTTTATCTTTTCGTACAGAACCCTAAAAAATGAAAAGCGTGTTTTATTATTAATTTTTTAATATCAAAATCATTATTTTTTTGTGAATTTTCTTCGTTATACAACACAATTTATACTGAGATGTTTTCCAAACGCCGAATTCAGTTTATGTGTGCATGTTGTTGACACGTAGATTCTATCCTGCTAATGACTGTATGGCCTGTAAAAAAGTTACATATTATTTCTTTATTTTATAGAACACTACCGTCTTGAAAGGTAGCAGAATAGATACAAACAGAAAACAATGGGGATTGTTCATAATTTTTGACCTGCTGTTTTATATTTTTTTTAGAAAATATAGACTATTTTAAGCAACTAATTTCAATATTATTTAAATATTCGCTATATAAAATTTAAAAAAAATACTTAAAGATATTATTTTAAATGTTGTGACGTCATCATTGTACGCAATCTTTGTGTTGCCTTTTCCTGATAGACATCAGAAAGATTGCAATACATCTTTTCAAAGTTGCTATGTTAATATAATAGACCAGTTTTCGAATTAAGAGTTAAAAAAATATATGAACAATGCCCATTGGCCAGAGTGTTGCTTGAATTGATCGAAGTCATTTACTAACAACTAATGCCATGTCTTAAGAATTAGCAAGAGAAATTCTCGATAATAGTTGTAGAAGTTAACCATTGTTTACAAAGATTAATTTAATATAACAAAATTCTTTTCATTTCTTTTTTTTTTCATTGTGATTTATTTTCCGTTGTATTTACTATTCTCTGGTGAAAACAGATAATTACACTGCATCTGAGTGTTATATTTGTTTTACAAATAGAAAGTTAGTAGTTAAGTACTTACTTTTTTACTGATTCGATCAGAAACAGTAGCCATTACAAATAAACAGACACAAAAGAATATTATGCTTTTAGTGTTCATTGTTAGATATTGTTATTTTAACTTTGACTACACAGAGCAAAATACCAAAGTGACTCTTTGTCACTGTTGTTGAGTTTATATATCATTTCACAACAATATTAATTAATCAAATATGTTATTTAATAAATATAAATAACAAATATTATCGTAATAAACAAAAATATTTTTTTATTATTCGGAATATTTTTCAGCATTTAATTATTATACTTTTACGATAAATATATTGTATAACTACAAGACACTATTCATGGTTTAAAACCATGAATAATAAAAACACTTTTAATTTAACTCATAATTATTATAATTAATGTAATAGATTACTACTTATTAAAAGAGTGTTGTTTTTAGAGTTCCGTACCCAAAGGGTAAAAACGGGACCCTATTACTGAGACTTCGCTGTCCGTCCGTCCGTCCGTCCGTCTGTCACCAGGCTGTATCTCAAGAACGGTGATAGCTAGACAGTTGAAATTTTCACAGATGATGTATTTCTATTGCCGCTATAACAACAAATACTAAAAATAAAATAAAATAAATATTTAAGGGGGGCTCCCATACAACAAACATGATTTTTTTACCGTTTCTTGCTCGATACTACTAACGTTGCCTTATGTTGCATAGATAATGGTACAGAACCCTTCGTGCGCGAGTCCGACTCACACTTGACAAATTTTAATTGTTTTTACAGACTTTAATTTAAATTAATTTCAATATAGATTTGGATAATATTTTTTGTAGTTTTATTTTTCTACGCCTTGAACAATAATCTGTTATTTATGTAAAAAAAATCGTACTATATTTTTAATGATAATATAACTAAAATTATGTAATAATTTAAATAAGCAAATTATACAATATTCTCAAACTGCGCATAATTTTTTTTAAATATACTTTTTAAACGACAGATATGATTCTCCTTCGAGTTTACAAACTTTTATGAAACTTTTGACATAGGTACTTACTCTTTTAGATTTTAGCAGCTCGCTTCAAAATTTGTGTTTTCTCGAAAAAGGCTAGGTAGATACGCCTATTTTTTTTTTAATTATTTCCTTTATTATTTTATTTTAATTATGTTCTATGGTCATGTTAAAATCTATAAAGGAAGACCTCAAAAAATTTCTTTTCGGGTTAATAAACTATTCACTCTTCCTATGGGTTTTAAATGTTACTATACTTACAACTATAATATTTACTAATATTTTATTTAATATGCTAATAAAATCACATAACAAAAATATTATGTTATTAAAATAAATTAGGAATTGTTAAAAATTATCAATTTTATTTGGAAAACAACAAACATTATTTATTTATGTTGCTTTATTCTACATTATGTAAATTATATAAACCCACAAGTGTGTCAACAAGGATCACAAATCACTTGTTTGCCAAGTAGAGAGGTAAAATTTGAACAATGCACGCAAAATCTGTCGTAGTATTTTGTTTCCTGGCTGTCATAATGGCTTCAGGTTTCATCGAAATGATTGTAAGTAGAATATATCCTTAATTTAAACACTAAAACCGGTCAAGTACGAATTGGACTCGCAAAACATAATATGAGTGTGAATAAAGCCAGGGAAATGTCTTCGGACTGTAGCAGAGCAAAGCATCAGTAATAAACGTTGCTAAAGCGAGGAAAATTATGTTAAGACGGCACGATACCAAATTATGCTCCATAAAAGTATGAGCATCGTACTTCCTTTTTTTCTTCGCGATAGTTAAACCGATTTTAATAGTTTTTCCGTTATATTATAGATAAAGAGTATATCTATGCTTCTATCACTTTCTTTTTTTAAAACATAATAACTAAAAGAAATATGACCATCCGAAATACCCACATTTTTCGGCTTTCTTTAGATAAAATTGCAGCGTCTATCACACATATTTGGTAAATGTTTACCACAAAAGAAAGTGATAGAAGCATAGATATACTCTTCATCTATAAAATAGAGTAAAAACAATTAAAATTGATTTAACTTTCGCGAAGAAAAAATGGAAGTACGAAACCTCTTTTTTCACAGAATTTGTAGGTAAAATCCGCTTCATCTATATTTGTCCCTTTCAGCGCGGCGCTCCGAAATAGGGATAGCAATACCTAAGGGAAATACCTGAATGAGGAGTACAGTACCCTCTTAAATTTCACGCGAACGAAATCACGGGCAATAGCTAGTAATCTACATAAACTACTTGTTCGATCTAAATATTCTCATCATCATCATCACGCCTTTTTCCCATGGGGGTAGGCAGAGACTATAGAGCGCCATCTGCTACGATCGAAGCATACTTCCTTGGCTTTATCCACACTGATACATCTGGTCATACATGCCCGACGGTAGTAAGTGCTACGCACTTGCCCCTTTTGGAGTATCCCGGCGATGACATCATTGTATATTTTTCTCGGGCGTCCTCTCCCAGCATTGCCACTTACCTTCGCCGTGTATATGCCTTTCGTTAAGCGTCTCTCATCGATCCTCTCCATGTGGAGAGGATCGATGTATCCATCGAAAAGTAAGCATACTTTTCTCCATCTTAGTCACTACTACCTCTTTCAGACCGCAACTTTCTCTTACAACTACATTTCTTAATCTATCTTTCAGAGTCACAGCACACATACTTCTCAAAGAGGTCTAAATATTCTATCTAAATTAATTGTGTGCTAATTTATTGTTTTACAGAAAGAAGCTATCGCAAAAGCTGAAGCAAAGAAGGGCTGAGCACTACCAGTAATTTCTTTTGTTACATAATAATCTTAAATAGGTACCTACATAATCGATGTACTAAAAATAAACAATAGCAATGATTTGTTGTATTATTTTTGCCCGACTGTTGAGAAAGAGTTATTATATTTTCCATTTTCCTGCGTAACAGTAGATAATTACTGGTACGCGTGAAAAATCACACATGTACCAGATAGAGTTTCTGTAGCTCCATCACTCACCCAGCTTGAAGCCACATAAATATCTTTGTGTGCATGAAATATGTATCTATGTGTGTCACTGATACGCACTATACGTCATGTAAAACATTATTTATCACACCAAAACTATTAAATGAAATTGAAAACTGTTAGCAGGGATATGTTGGTAGAGATCTAACTTAAGGTATAGACTAAAATTATTTATTCTGTGATAATATCTAATCCGTTCAGAAAAATCTGTTTTAACAAAAATTGTGTCTACTAAATGATTTTTCATTTCATTTCATTTTCCCCGTTTTTGTAACATTTTTCATTGATGATTTTTTACTCATTCATTTATTCTCTTATTATTTACATATTTTTTTAAAAAAGATTATAAAAACAACACTCATTCAAATTAAAAAAAAACACAATAAACACACTATAAATACAATATACACACTTAATAAAAACATGCACACATTATAACCTTTTTAAAAAAATATATAAAAAATAGTGCACCACCGGCATCGGGTACAGGGACCAAGCTGCCGGCGGTCAGGGATCCCGAGACAGGAACCTCCTCACTATGCGAGCCGTATCGAGGACGACTGCCTTCTGCATCAGACCCTTGACCCAACTGCCTAACGCGAGCCTCTCTAGATGTTGGTCGAGGCTCTTGGCTATTAGTCCATTGACTGATATGACTATCGGTACATTCATTGATGATTATTATTATTCTTTGATTATTATGATGTTATACAGGGTGTTTGGTACATCGTGTGCCAAATTAAATTTGCTAAAAGATAGTGTCATTTGCTATAGCTAAGCATATTAAATTTTATTTTTTCAATTGTGTTCAATTTTTTATATTTTTTGGCTTTTAAAGCTCAGTATGGAATTTTTTATCAAAAATTTCCAAGACCAAAAAAAATAATCTGGCGGCGCAAAAATAATATTAAATATGCTAAACTATAGCAAATGACACTATCTTTTAGCAAATTTAATTTGGCAAACGATGTACCAAACAGCCTGTATAATTATGTGATGCTATATAGCCTTCCTCGATACACGAACTATTATCCACCGAAAAAAGTTTTAAATCGGACCAGTGGCTACTGAGATTGGCGCGTTCAAATAAATAAACTCTTCAGCTATAGATTTATAGTCTAATTCATAATGACTTATCGGAGGTTTAAATGTTCGCTAAAATCGGTTCACGTAAATTGTCAAAACTTGTCATTCATAATAGTCTTTTTATGCTAAAACGTTTATTATCTCTGCGATAAAATCTCCGTTTAAACCTCCAATAAGTCATTATGAATAAGACTATTAAAATTTAAAGAATGACAAATTGTACTTATATATAGCTCGTTTTCGTAAGTAGGCCCTTTACCATTGGTAACAAAGTACCTAATTAATTAATATTTATCTACAGTTTTGTTATTCAAATTTAAAATAGAATTATAGTATAATATTTATTCATATTATAACGTTACATATTTTATAAATTTAATCCAATTTTTTGTCCAATTTATTGTAATTTTATTATTTTGAATAAAAATTAACATTACCGCTTATATGAAAACGGCAATAGCTTACTTTTTGACAATTTTCAGGTACAATCATTTTGATATTTATAGATACCAATCGTGAATACAGTATCAGAGGGAAAAAGGTCAAGATCAAAATAATAAAAAAAATGTATTTTCCAACCCTTGTCAAATCTTTACTTATTATAAGACAAAGCCAACAAATTTTTTTTTATGTATGTCCCTATGTAAGGTTATAACTTAAAAACTACATTTTATTTTACGGATTTTGTAGCGTTGCGTCCTATATTAAATAGTGATTAGATTTACGTTAGTGTGAAAACAGATTCTCGAGTAAAAAAACCGGTCAAGTAAGAGTTGGACTCTTTTTGGACTTATTAATAACGGATTTTCTTACAAATCTATAAATACATGGTTTACAGAAATATTTAATCATTTCTATCAGAGTTACAAGCTATCGATATTTACAACTTCATATACTACATATTAGGTACAAAACGCAATAAATATATTTAATTAATTACCAAATTTACATAAATATTATCTTACTTTATTTTTGACAAACTTGAAAAGTGATTAAAAAAAATTGGTCAAGTGCGAGTCGGACTCGCGCACGAAGGGTTCCGTACCATTATCTATGCAACATAAGGCAACGTTATTAGTATCGACCAAGAAACGGTAAAAAAATCATGTTTGTTGTATGGGAGCCCCCCTTAAATATTTATTTTATTTTATTTTTAGTATTTGTTGTTATAGCGGCAATAGAAATACAACATCTGTGAAAATTTAAACTCTCTAGCTATCACTGTTCTTGAGATACAGCCTGGTGACAGACGGACGGACAAACGAACGGACGTACGGACGGACGGACAGCGAAGTCTCAGTAATAGGGTCCCGTTTTTACCCTTTGGGTACGGAACCCTAATGAGTTATGATGTTTTTCTCTACAGTTACCTTAAGTAGGTATATAAGCCCAAAAAGGTCACCGAAAATCATATTACTTCATCACTTGTTCAAGTAAGAGGTTAAAGAAACAAACAATGCACGCCAAAACTTTAGTACTTTTCTCCGTCATGTTCATCATCATGGCGTCAGGGGCTGAGAACTTCTTGGAAATGATTGTAAGTAAAACTTTTTTTCATTTTTGATACTAGCTGTTTTCTTATAAATTGTTACACGTAAAATTTAAAAATAAAAAAATATTGAATCACTGTCTATAGACATAATGGCTGTAGCAGATTCCAAGACTGTCCAACATTGCATTGTCACATTTAATAGATAGACTTTTTTCTGTACTAAAATCTTGTAAAGCCCAAATTTGACACTTTTATTGGCCGTATTAGGATGATATGAAGCTCATCTAATGATGTTGTTGGAAGACCTTCCAGCTATACTAAAGACATTACTACTAGGACTATATTATTTTGATTTTACTACGTACGTAAAATTTGCAATGGAATTGGAACCTTTGGTGGGTTTAAATCCCACTAAAAACTTAAATCACACGGTTTTGGTGGGGTTTGGTGGTTTCTTTTATTTATATGATTTAATACACTGAATATTTTGTTTTATTTTTTTTCAGAAAAAGGCGATGGCTAAGAAATCGTAAAACAAACAAGAGTAAAGACTTCGATCCGAATAATGGCAATCAGTTATAATCAGTTTTTTACATAATAATAAACCTGAAGCAAATTCATTACTTTTTTAATTTTGTTATTCTTTTTAAATAAACAGTAGCATTTTATTTTGTTCTATTATTTTTACTATTATCCTATTGATGTAATAACTGCAGTCTTTAGTGCCATCTGTAGTAAAAAACTGGAAAAAGAGTTAATAGGTATACTAGCCTCTGGCCGCGAGTGGGTAAATCGAATTTGAAATTAAACCAATATAAAACTAAAATATGAACTGAAATTAATAGATACTAAAACCAATACTGAAATCCATAGCAAAATTTATATCAATCAACAAAATACTATGTACGAGTATATCTACTGAAATCAAAGTTGAAAACGTTACCAAAATAACAACTACGATTAATATCAAAATACAAACCAAATAAATACTAAATTCGTAAATCCGTAAAAAGTAGTTTAATTTAAACAAATGAGTCGCGCAAGTGTTAGAAAACATGTTTAGATAATAGCAGCTGACACTCTATAATTAAGGCATTACGTTTTATCAGCTTTAATAAACTAGCTGACCCGGCAAACGTTGTTTTGCCATACAAATGTCAGTCAAGCTGTTTGAAAAATAGATGTCGTCCGATTCTCAGACCTACTGAATATGCATGTAAAATTTCATGAATCTCGGTCAAGCCCTTTTGGAGGAGTACGGTAACTTACACTGTGACACGTGAATCCCTACTAATATTATAAATGCAAAAGTAACTCTGTCTGTCTGTCTGTTACGCTTTCCCGCTTAAACCTCTCAACCGATTTTGGTGAAATTTGGCACAGACAATCTTTAGACCCTGAGAAAGGACATAGGCTACCTTTTATTGAGAAAAAAAATTCTAAAAATCAAAATAGCTTAACAACATAAACAAAATAACGCTATTTTCTTGAATCACTCTAATGGCCTGTTTCTTTTTTTAGTTGCACACATTAAGGAAAATATATGACAAAGAGCCTATTTAGTAGCCTTTCTAACTATTTCTTTTTGAGCTGGAGGTTTTAAAAACAGGTAAAAATCATTTAGAACAAATTATGTTTTAAAATATGATTGGTATAATTTATGTGATTCCTTTAGAACTTTTCAGTTTAAATCGTAGTTATAATGTAAAATAATAATTAGGAGACGTTAAAAATACTTTATAAAATGTTAAGTCTATTATAGGGATACTAATGACGACAGTAACATCTCTTTATGTCAATAAAACACGTCCTAGACTCTGGAAGGTACGATATTATCCTAAAAAAACTATCTTCAAAAAGTCCGACCTCATCGATAAAGGCTGCGTCATTTTTATAAGGGATTGTCCGAAGATTTATAAGTAAGTATAATTTACTGTGATGAGTCTTGCAGTGCAATGGTCAGTATAAAGAACTGTAGCTCACGAAGTAGTAGGTTCAAAATGTTTAAAAAATGGTTTATGTACACCCGTATTCTGGTACCCACAACACAAGCATACATAAGCATAGCTTGGAATGAGAGGACGTTGTGAGACAGGACTATTTTATTTATATAATATCTCGAATATTTAAAATTGGTTTTTATAATACTTACATATTTTATAAATACTACATCATTTTGTCTTCTTGTACAGTTTAACTTAAATATAACTGAACTGATTTTCATGCGGTTTTGACTAATAGGTAGAGTGAATCATAGAAAAGCATATTCACAATTTTTTTTTAAATTATTTTGTATTGAAATTTTGATTCTTTTTTGTAAGTGTGGTGAATAAATACTTTGCTGTCTTCATTTCTTTCTAAGTTAGGTAAAAAATTACAATAAAATAGTTATTATCATGAACATGAATGCACTTTGCACTATACTCTCATTATTTTATTTTTTACTTAAAGGGCTTGGTCGCTTTGCAACTATATCGCCCTATACTCTCATTATATTGAGATTAATTTCCAATAAGTAAATGTCTCAGATATACCAGAATATAGTAATTAGGCGTGCAATCTTGAAGATTCGTAACTTTAAAGTGACTAAATCGTATCTCAGGGTCTAATAAAATGTGGTATTCCGTATTCATATGGCGTGTAGTTTTTGCAAACCACAAACGTCAATTTTACAAGCATTAAATAGAATGAATGTCCTGAATGTCGGCCTCATAACAAAACTCAGAGTCGCGCAGCGTGCTATGGAGAGGGCTATGCTCGGTGTTTCCCTACGTGATAAGATCCGGAATGCGGAGATCCGTAGAAGGACTGGTGTGTACGACATAGCCCGAAGAGTTAGCACGCTGAAGTGACAAAAATCTGATGACCGTTGGGGACGGAAGGTCCTCGAGTGGCGACCACGAACCGGACGACGCAGCGTGGGGCGGCCCCCAACAAGGTGGACCGACGATATCGTCAAATACGCCGGGGGCCACTGGATGCAGTTAGCGGAAGACCGCACGTTGTGGCGTTCTTGGGGGAGGCCTATGTCCAGCAGTGGACTGAGAAAGGTTGATGGAAAAAAAAATAGAATGAAACAGAATAAAATAGTATTTATTGAAAAGTGACATATACATTACAGTGTCAGATTAACCTGTGGCATGTATCCTAGGTGTTCACGCACATATATAATTATGTAAGTGGCTTCAAGCCGGCTGACTCAATAAGGGCGTCACGAACAGAATATAATTTTATACTAATGTAGCGAGAAAGAGACAGATGTATATAGAAAAAAAACCTGTCAAGAGCGAGGTAAACTCGCACACTTAGGGTTTCGTACCTACTAGACATATAAACACAAGTACAAAACATGTACAATGTACAAGTACAAGTAAGTACTGCATTCAAATAATCAGTTTATTAAACTCAAAACAACTCACCAACTTAATTTTGTAGTTGAAATATAGGGAATCGCCTACATTTCAGCTACTTTATAAGTTGGTATTAGTATAAACACGTTTTTCTTGTGATGTGATAACAAATTATAATTTTTTGGATTTTTCTCTATATCAGCACTATATAGACTTGCTCTTTGCCAAATTTCAAGGCTCTAGGGCAACGGGAAGTAACCTGTGAATTTTGATTCCCTAGCATAAGTCAAAAATTCATAAAAATAGTCGTAATTCAGTTATATCTTTTAAATGCGTAGAGGTAAAAGGTTGATTGTATTTTTTTGAAGCAAGGAACCGCGTAGATCTACATTTGATATGAGTTTCAAGTTGATACCTTCAGCCGTTGCTGAGTAAAAAAAGTTTGACACACGGACAGACAGACAGACAGACACCGGAGTGATCCCATAAGGGTTTGTACGAAACCCTAAAAAGGCGAGGCTCGAAAGAGACATAGGTATATCTGTTGGTGACGTCATAAGTATAGATACATCTTGGTATATTAATATATATCTGTCTCTTTTCGGTTCGTCTTTTCTATACTCATACCTACATCTGTCTCTTTCTCGCTTTATTAATAATATTAATATACCGTTCGTGGTAGGCTTGTTGAAAAAATATCGAGATATAGATATTATTTTTTCAATAAATCGATATATTTCGGCGATATTAAATTTTTCGATATATCGATGTATCGATATAAAATTTCAAGTATCGAAATGGTATAAAAATCGATTTTTTTTTTTCAGACCGAAAACCAAGTAGGTACCTTTAACCTATTAAATAATTTAACCTATTATATTACCTTAATTTAAAAAAAATATTGTTAACCTCCTCGTTTTTTTTAAGTCAGTTAATAACATCTGATAGCCGGATTTATATTAAGGGAATAGTTTCAGATAAAATACGAAAACTATCGTGTGTGCCTAAGCCCATTATATATCGAGAGTTACTATTTCTATTGGATCTAGTTGTTAGTTTTCGAACTAATGACAATAGATTAAATGATAATAGATTCTCTCGTAGACATTAGACAACAAACATAAAAAATACACAGAGGAATTAATAAATATCCTTGTTGTAGAGTCGATTATTAATCGGTTTAAATACTTAGTTAAAAAAAAAGAAAAACAGAGGAAACATCGGTAAGAAAATCATTACTATCGATTTGAATCGCGGACGAAATGCTGGCTTTATTATCATAGGTACCTAAATAGCCTTCTATTCTTTTAAAACAAAGTTTATGGGATTAAAAAGACATGTAAATTTCTAAACCGCATCAAGATCCGTTGAGTATTTTTGAAGATATAAGCTCACATAGGGACATACATACAAAAATTACGACTTTGTTTTATAAGAAGTAAAAAGATAAAAGATTTAATATTTATTAAAATTATGTTTTTTTTTAATTTAATCCAATTTTGTTGTCCAATTTATTGTAATTTTATTATTTTGAACAACAACAAACATCACCACTTAGATGAAAAAGACAATAACTTACTTTCCGCCAGTTTTCAGATATAATAATTTTCATGTTCATACCAATCGTGAATACAGTCTCAAAGGGAAAAGGTTACAATAATTAAAAATAATTAAAAGGTGTATTTTTAAACCATTATTAAATTTTTACTTATCATAAAACAAAGTCATAGTCAAAGTTTGTACGTATGTCCTTATGTGAGCTTATAACTTAAAAACTCCGCAACGGAATTTGATGCGTTTTTTTAAATGTGAGATTATTTTAAGAGGATGGCTTTTTTATATAATTTTCCCAAATTCCACGCGTACGTAGTTGCGGGCAACAGCTGGTAATATTATATTAACAGATCAAGTTTTCACATCCTACATTAAATAGCGAGGTGATGTAACTGATAGACCTGATTCTATAGTCAAAAAGTAACGGATTTCCATACAAATCTTTATTACATTTTTAGGGAACCATTTAATCATTTTTAGCAGAGTTGCAAGTGATTAAAATTGCAAGTTTACTTTTTCCCATTTAGACTGTAGTAATAGGTACACAACGCAATAAATATATTTAATTAACTATCAAACTTACATAAATATGTCTCATTTTATTATTCGACAAACTTGATAAGTGACAAAAATGAGTTATGATGTTTTCCTTCACAGTTACGTTAAGTATATAAGCGGAAACAGGTCAGCGAAAATCATATTACTTCATAACTTGTTCAAGTAAGAGGTAAAATTAACACGATGTTCCATAGCTCGGAACTTATTCTGATCTTTGACGGGATTCGTGGTGGAGTGCTTTATGTAATGGACTGCCGATCACGAGGTCGCGGGTTCGATTCCCGCTTGGGACAATCATTTGTGTGATATCCATAAATGTCATACAAATGTTTGTACTGCGTCTGGGTGTTTACTATGTATTATAAGTATGTATTTACAAAAGAAAAGTAGTATATTATGTAGTCTAACCGTATCTAGTACCCATAATACAAGCATAGAAATACAGCTTACTTTGGGACCAGAGGATGTTATGTGAATATCCTGAAAAAAATATTTTTCTAACTATATGTATAGCTGTAAATTTTCATTAAAATTTATTCGTTAGTTTTTACGTGAAAAATGAACAAACATCCTTACATGCAATTACACATTCTTAACGGGCCTTAATTTTGACGGGCCTCGTGGTGTAGTGGTTCATGTAACGGACTGCCGATCACGAGGTCTCGGGTTCGATTCCCGGTCAGGACAATCATTTGTGTGATGTTTTTAATTGTCATACAAATGTTTGTACTGCGTCTGGGTGTTTACTATGTATTATAAGTATGTAACAAAAGAAAAGTAGTTTATGTATTATATCCGTATTCTGGTACCCATAACACAAGCATATAAGCTTAGCTTGGGACCAGAGGACGTTGTGTGAAATGTCCATGAATATCTATCTATATCTATCTATCTATTAAAAACTAACCTCTTTTAACAATAATAACTTCGAAACTTTTTTTTTATACAGTAACTTAGAAATGTTTGGCGTTTACAGGGGTTCATATTATGTGCCTATTAAAATCAATTATTTTCCGATTTTTATTACCATTTTTTCAGTCCTAAATTATGCGTAATTGTCCTAAAATCACATCCTATCCTATTCATATTCTAAACTTGAAATTGGGCTACAATGTTGGGATGTCTGAATGAATTTAAAAGAAAAGTGGCAGCTGTATAGCCTATATACTCGTATCAAAATAAATAATTATTCTAGACTTTAATTGGCATTGTTCATATTTTTTTTAAACTCTTAATTCGAAAACTATTTCGGAGAATAGAGTTTCTGATAATGATAATTTTTTTTTCGGTAAATTAGCTATACTAACGATTAATTTTAAAAAAAGCAAATTATCTCTATTTGCCCTTGAAATGAAGGACTTAAAATATTAAGGCGTTCTTAGGGATATACTACTCTGTGGTGGAGTTGAAATTGGTCTATTATACCAACTTGGCAACTTTGAAAAGATATATTGCAATCTGTCATAAGACTATCAGGAAAAGGCAACATACAGATCGTGTACAACGATGACGTCACAACATTTAAAATAATGTCTTCAAGTATTTTTTTTTTATTTTATAACTAGTGAATATTTCAATAATATTGAAATCAGTTGCACAAAATAGTCTATATTTTCTAAAAAAAAATATAAAAACTGCTTGTCAAAAATTATGAAAAATCCCAATTCATCACGTTAGCAGCCAAATCGCAGGGTAGTAAAGGTATAAACGCCGGTCAATCTGGGGGAATAAGCTAATTGGTTCTAAAATTTTCAAGTGTCTGTTAAACCTTTATTTTATGGGGGGCTAGCTGTTGCCCTAGCCTTCGAACGTGTGGAATTCATAAAATTTCCCGGATTTAGCAAAATTTTTCACCATAGAAAAAATATAATATCGAAAAATTTGCCATTCAACATTGAAATAATTTTCCAAATCGGATCAGTGGTTCCTGAGACTGAGATAACAATGCACGCCAAAACTTTAGTACTTTTCTCCGTCATGTTCCTCATCATGGCGTCAGGGATTGACACCTTCTTGGATTTATATGTAAGTAAAAATTTTTTTCATTTTTGATACTAGCTGTTTTCCTTCAAATTGTTAAACATATTTAAAAACATAAAATATTGAATCACTGTCTATATACATAAGCCTCGTGGTTGAGTGGTTCATGTAACAGACCGCCGATCAAGAGGTCGCAGGTTCGATTCCCGCTCGGGACAATCATTTGTGTGATTTTTCTAATTGTCATACAAATTTTTGTACTGCGTCTGGGTGTTTCTATGTATTATAAGTATGTATTTACAAAGAAAAGTAGTATATGTATTCTATCCGTATTCTGGTACCCATAACACAAGCATATAAGCTTAGCTTGGGACCAGAGGACATTGTGTGAAATGTCCACGTATATAATGGCTGTAGCAGATTCCAAGATTGTCCAACATTGTCATATTTAATAGATAGACTGTTTTCTGTACTAAAATCTTGTAAAGCCCAAATTTGACACTTTTGCCCACGTTGTATTGCGTAACAATGCCGTATTAGGATGATATGAAGCTCATCTAATGATGTTGTTGGAAGACCTTCCAGCTATACTAAAGACATTACTATATTATTTTGATTTTACTACGTAGGTACGTAAAATTTGCAATGGAATTGGAACCTTTGGTGGGTTTAAAAAAAACCAAAAACCCACCAAACCCCACCAAAACCCATGAGTCATGGGACTCATGGGTTTTGGTGGGGTTTGGTGGTTTTTTTTATTTATTTGATTTACTAAACACTGAATATTTTGTTTTGTTTTTTTTTTTCAGAAAAAGGCGATGGGTGAGAAATCTTAAAACAAACAAGATTAAAGACTTCGATTCGAATGGCAATCAGTTATAATCAGTTTTTTACATAATAATAAACCTGAAGCAAATTCATTACTTTTTTAATTTTGTTATTCTTTTTAAATAAACAGTAGCATTTTATTTTGTTTAAAAAGCTTCATCAAAATCCGTTGCATAGTTTTGAATTAAGCCCGAAAAACTCCCTTCATCTGCAAAATAAAAATACAATTATAAAATACATTTCTACAGCTTATATTGGTATAATAAAATACAAACTTTATAATAATGATAGTTACATAATACTTACCACGGTAATCTATTTGTTGCGATTGGCCATGATTTTCTTTGCTATACTTACGCTAAAATTTGAAATCCTGTCCCTAAAAACTTACTATAAAAAAAAATAAAAGAATATTTATAACAAATGTGGAGAAATTTATTTTTATATTTTACACAAAAGAATATAATTGACTTTTGACTACTGCTATAATTGACTTTCAACGAATATGTTATTTAATTCTTATAACATTACTTACTCTGAACTTCATGACTCGACTTGCTAACTTTCTGTCTTTAAACATTATATCGACTGATTGATAAAAATACAATTACTAAATATCCTCTTCGATCAAGTAAATATAGCAGACGAATTAGAAAAAACAACTAATTATCAATCTATGGAGTGTGACATAGAAAAAATATCTTGTCTAGCTCCACCGAACGGCTCAGCACTATCTTTCATAACCCAAAATATTCGCAGCATCACCCACAACTTCCTCGACTTTGAAGTGCTATTGCATAGAATTAAACGTACTTTTGATATCCTGATTTTAACAGAGTGTTGGCTTTCCTGTAACGTGACATTGCCTCATCTAAAGGATTACAGATGTTTTAATACGAAATTGAACCACAAACAAAATGATGGAGTAGTTATATATACCAAAAATTCGTGGAACGTCGAGATAGAGGAACCTAGACTTGCGGATGCTAATAGCTTGATAGTTAAAATAAAGTCTAATAACACAGCTTTACTAGCCATATACCGGTGGCCATCCTGTAACAACGTGGAACCATTCCTGACTTCCCTAAATGATACATTAACTAAACTAAAAGACTACCAAACTGTTATCATTGCAGGAGACTTAAACCTGCCCATTAATCCTGATAAAGCCAATGCTAATTTGGAAAGCTATTTAAATCTGACAGCTTTTCATGGACTATTACCCGCACACTGCCTAGTGACTAGGGATACAAGTGGAAATTGTATAGACCACATACTCTAAAAATCTAAAAAATCTGCTCTTACTCTTGTTCCGTATTCATCTGTCACTGATCACAGGGCTGTTTTATGTTTTCTTCAACAAAAACTACCTCTAACAAATGAAGATAGGATCTCATATAAAGTTAATTATGATAAAGTGGTGGCTGACATTTTACGGTTAGATTTCAATCCTATATACGAATCTAATGATCCAGAATGCTCAATGAATTATTTGACAGATAACTTAATGCATATAATAGAAAACCACACTACCAAAACTAGTAGACGATAGACAGCGAAACCATGGATTACGCAGGCCATGCTTAGGATGATGAAAAATAGGGACCATCTGCATTTAAATGTAGAAATAATCCAAATAATGATATATTTCTAGTAACTTATAAACGATATAGGGAAATCGGCTCCAACTCACCTACACCAAACAGTTACATTAGACGACCTTAATGACTTTTTCGTCACTCCAGATAACCTCGACAACGTCACTAAATGCCAGACGGTGGATTATATAACTTCTCTGCCACGCCCAAACATTCCTTCTCTACTACTTTCCCTAATTGAATTGGAAGAGATAAAAAAGAAAATTCTCTCCATAAAATCGCAAGCAACTGGCTGTGATAAAATCAGCCGCAGAATGATAATACTTATTCTAGATCAATTACTTTCTCCTATTTCACATATCTTTAACTTCTCTATACACTCTGGTACCTTCCCGTCTATCTGGCGTAAAGCCTATGTGCTCCCCTTAGCTAAAGTTTCTAACCCTTGTCTTCCCAACCACTATCGCCCTATTTCAATCCTTCCTTTCTTAGCCAAAGTGCTAGAAGCTTGTGTCTATCAACAATTGCGCGAATTTATCAATAGCAGTAACCTTATAAGTCCATTCCAATCTGGATTCAGACCCGGGCATAGTACCGTCTCAGCACTTCTTAAAGTGACTGGTGACGCTAGAGCAGCTTTTGAGAACGGTAGGATTACAGTATTGGTTCTAATTGATTTTTCCAACGCTTTTAATGTTATCAATCACGAAATTCTCTTATCTATTCTCTCTTACTGTATGTTCTCTCCTGACACCTTAAAATGGTTTTCTTCTTATCTGCGGGGGCGCCAGCAATTAGTTAGAATCGATGACGTTTTGTCTGACTGGCGTGACTTAGGTTCTGGCGTCCCACAAGGCGGAATTCTTTCTCCTATTCTCTTCTCACTTTTCATTAACCTCTTAGCTGGTGAACTTCGTTGTGCGTATCATTTGTATGCCGATGACTTGCAGCTTTATTCGCAGGCTGAGGTGCAAGACTTATCAACTGCGGTGAATAGTGTTAATCGGGACCTCGCAGCTATATTACATTGGACTTCTAAATTCGGTCTTACGGTAAATGCCACTAAGTGTCAAGCAATGTTAATCGGAAGTCCTTACATGGTGCGCAGAATTGACCTTCAGCAACTTCCCTCCATTATCTATAACAGTTGTGTCATTCCTTATAGCACAGAAGTGAAAAACCTAGGCTTGTTTATGGACAATATGCTTGATTGGAGAAGGCAAGTCACCAATGTGTCGCAGAAAGTTACAGGAACTCTTCGTGCTCTCTACCGGTTGAAGAACTTCTTACCGATTGCCACCAAAACTACACTGATGCACACCTTAATCTTTCCCATCATCGATTATGCCGATGTGTGCTACTTCGACCTGAATGCAGATCTGCTCAATAAACTCGACCGTCTTCTCAACAATTGCATTCGATTCGTCTTTAATATCCGTAAGTTTGATCACGTGTCGGCTTTCCGTTCCCGCTTGAGGTGGCTTCCAGTTAGGCAACGGCGTAACCTTCGAGCTTTGACTACTCTGTTTTCCATTTTAAACTGTCCAAACTCTCCCTTGTATTTAAAATCACTTTTTCAATTTCTCTATTCCACCCACGATCGAGATTTACGTTCTTCTCACAATCGTCTTCTAACATGTCCACCTCACACCTCTAGCTTAGTACATTCTTCCTTCAACATTCAAGCAATTCTTCTCTGGAATGCCCTTCCTCTTGAGATCAGGATGGTTAGGACCCGGGAGACATTTAAAATTAAAGTTCGAAACCATTACATCACATTACTGGCGGAATCTACTCATTGAGTAATTCCTCACTGTTTCATTGGTTATATAGGTATATGTAGTATATTATATGTATTATTACTAAGTATGTTTATATTATCTGTTTATGTATGTAGATTATATTTATATAATATAGTTTAAGTAATATTATTATTATTATTGTAAGGTAAAAACTTCACCTCTCAGTGATAAATTAGCACCTGCCTCTTATTATCTCTGCACCACTGATGGTTGGCTGGTAGAGAATGCCATTGGCATTAAGCCCGCCATTGTACACCATTTTGTATGTGCAAAAAGTTTGAAATAAATAAAATAAATAAATATAGCAACTATTGCAAATCCCAGTTACGAAAGGCAACTTAAGCAAATTGGGAACTTAAATATAACTGAACTGAACTTCATGCGGTTTTGACTAATAGGTAGAGTGAATCATAGAAAAGCTTTTCACAATTTTTTTTTAATTATTTTGTATTGAAATTTTGATTCTTTTTTGTAAGTGTGGTGAATAAATACTTTTCTTTCTTCTTTTCTTTCTAAGTTAAAAATTACAATAAAATAGTTATTATCATGAACATGAACATAAAATGCACTATACTCTCATAATATGTTTTTTTAAAGGGCTTAGTCGCTTTGTAACTACATTGCCCTATACTCTCATTATAAAAAGATAGATTTCCAATAAGTAAAGGTCTCAGATATATCAGAATATAGTAATTAGGCGTGCAATCTTGAAGATACGTAACTTTAAAGTGACTAAATCGTATCTCAGGGTCTAATAAAATGTGGTATTCCTGATTCATGTGACGGGTAGTTTTTGCAAACTACAAACGTCAATAATTTTACAAGCATTAAAAAGAATGAAACAGAATAAACTAGTATTTATTGAAAAGTGACATATACATTACAGCGTCAGATTAACCTGTAGCTTGTATCCTAGTAGTACGAGAGCCCACGACCAAAACCATGTCTCATAGCAATACGGCAAAAACCCTATAAAATCGTTAGATTGTATGATTCTGAACCCGACTAGGTGTGTAGTAACGGTCGAAAGTGTAGCAACTGCGTGGGAGGCCATTTCTGCTGTGTCAAAAAAAAAAGACAGTCGGTATTATAGCAATACGTCTGATAGTGAAAATGTACATAGATTTTATAATTGTATTACGAAAAAGTTTGTTTTCAGACATTTTGCGCGTAGCGTATAGCCTGAGCGCATTTTTGAAAATGTCAACAAATTTAGCCGACCTGTATTATAGCAATACGGATAATTATTTTTTTCAACTTTTCGTATTGCTGCCATGATTACCAAAAACCTGTTTTCAGACACTTTAAGTGTAGCATATACTCCCAAAAACGAAAATAACGTTTCGAAGTCGCCTGGCCGACGCCTCTGTTAAATGTTTTTTAAATTTACAGCCTTCATAGATATTCAAGAATCTCCCTTGTCTATTATATGTACTTTGACAGATGACAGATGTCATTACTTATTTCTTCATTTTTTCTTAATTCTTTGTTAATTATGTATCATCTAATAAATTCAGGGTCGCAACGTATTCATTGGTTTGTAACAGAAAATTCAAGATGCCTCAATACGATTTTTAAATGATATCTGAGTATCGAAAAGTTGTCTGATAGAGAAGGTGCTACACTTAATTTGTCTGATATAAATTTTTTGCACATGTGAACAACTTATTTTATCATGTCCAACAATTTTCAGACATATTGCTATGATACCGATCGGTAAAATTTGTTAACATTTTCAAAACGGTCTCAAAATTTAATGCGTTCACATTTCCGTCTGAAAATAGTTTTGTTCGCATCAAATAACCAAAATTTACTAATAAAAAATATTTTCAGACGTATTGCTATGAGACATTTTTTTTGTCTCATTTTTAATTTTTTTAAGTGATTTTACGGGTTTGCGCTACACCACTAACGTCTGAAAAATATGTTTCCGGTATCTCAGAACTATCATTCAACTACAGTCTGCAAATCAGACATATTGCTATGATGCAGTTCGGTAAAATTCTTTGACAATTTTGAAAATTCGGTCAGATCAAACGCTACGCGGAAAATGTCTGATATTGGTATTTTCGAGTTCAGGATAATCGTATCTATCGATTTGATGCGGTTTTGGCCGTATTGCTATGAGACAAAAATTTTGGTCGTGGGCTCTCGTACTATAGGTGTTCACGCACATATATAATTATGTAAGTGGCTTCAAGCCGGCTGACTGAATAAGGGCGTCACGAACAGAATATAATTTTATACTAATGTAGCGAGAAAGAGACAGATGTATATAGAAAAAAAACCTGTCAAGAGCGAGGTAAACTCGCACACTTAGGGTTTCGTACCTACAAGACATATAAACATAAGTACAAAACATGTACAATGTACAAGTACAAGTAAGTACTGCATTCAAATAATCAGTTTATTAAACTCAAAACAACTCACCAACTTAATGTTATAGTTGAAATATAGGGAAACCCCTACATTTCAGCTACTTTATAAGTTGGTATTAGTATAAACACATTTTTCTTGTGATGTGATGACAAATTATAAGTTTTTGGATTTTTCCCTATATCAGCACTATATAGACTTGATCTATGCCAAATTTCAAGGCTCTAGGGCAACGGGAAGTAACCTGTGAATTTTGATTCCCTAGCATAAGTCGAAAATTCTTAAAAATAGTCGTAATTCGGTTATATCTTTTAAATGCGTAGAGGTAAAAGGTTGATTTTATTTTTTGAAGCAAGGAACCGCGTAGATCTACATTTGGTATGAGTTTCAAGTTGATACCTTTAGCCGTTGCTGAGTAAAAAAAGTTTGACAGACGGACAGATAGACAGACAGACACCGGAGTGATCCTATAAGGGTTTGTACGAAACCCTAAAAAGGCGAGGCGAGAAAGAGACATAGGTATATATATCTGTTGGTGACGTCATAAGTATAGATACATCTTGGTATATTAACTATATATCTGTCTCTTTTCGGCTCGTCTTTTCTACTCATACCTACATCTGTCTCTTTCTCGCTATATTAATAATATTAATATACCGTTTGTGGTAGGCTTGTTGAAAAAATATCGATATAGAGATATATATCGGCGATATTTAATTTTTCGATATAAAGATGTATCGATATAAAATTTCAAGTATCGAAATGGTATAAAAATCTATATTTTTTCAGACTGAAAACCTAGTAGGTACCTTTAACCTATTAAATAATTTAACCTATTAACCTATTATATTACCTTAATTTTAAAAAAATATTGAAAACTTCGTCGTTTTTTTTTAAGTCAGTTAATAACATCTGATAGCCGGATTATATTAAGGGAATAGTTTTAGAAAAAATAAGAAAGCTATCGTGTGTGCCTAAGCCCATATATATCGAGAGTTACGATTTCTCTTGTATCTAGTTGTTAGTTTTCAAACCAATGACAATAGATTAAATGATAATAGATTCTTTCGCACACATTAGACAACAAACATAAAAAATACACAGAGGAATTAATAAATCTCCTTGTTGTAGAGTCGATAATTAATCGGTTTAAATACTCATTAAAAAAAAACAAAAACCGAGCAAACATCGGTAAGAAAATCATTCCTGTCGATTTGAATCGCGGACGAAATAAGTGAGAAAATTCTATTCTTTTAAAACAAAGTTTATGGGATTAAAAAGACATGTAAATTTCTAAGTAAGAAGCGGACGCATTTTTACGTATTTTTTAAAGAATGAGCTCACTACGGGAATATGAGCAAAACTCCTCTGCGAGAGAAAGAAAACAAAGCTAAATTCAATGCAAACATGCCTGATCAGTGTAGGCCACATACTCTTTCGATGTGTCGTGCTATAAAAGCCAGCTAGGAAATATTGTATACAGTAAAATCCCATGTGAGAAACGGAAATCTCAAAAATAAACCATGTGCCAAAACGCCTGGTTAGCGCGACACAGTCGACCATAATCCCTCCCAAAGTGGAGGACGCCCCTGCCTAACAGTCGGACGTTAATGGGCTGGAGAAAGAAAGAAAGATATTACTTTTACTCGTTTAAAATATTGATAGAACTATATCTAAGCCTTCTTACATTGCAGCATTGGCAACAAAATAAATCCTATAATAAATATATGTCTACAGTTTTGTTATTCAAATTTATTATAAAATTATAATATAATATTTTATTTAAATTATGTTATTTTTTAAGTTAATCCAATTTTTTTGTCCAATTTATTGTAGTTTTATTATTTTGAACAACAACAAATATCACCACTTATATGAAAACGACAATAACTTACTTTCCGACAGTTTTCAGATCTAATAATTTTCATGTTCATACCAATCGTGAATACAGTCTCAAAGGGAAAAAGGTTACAATAATTAAGAATAATTAAAAGGTGTATTTTTAAACCATTATTAAATATTTACTTATCATAAAACCAAGTCATAGTCAAAGTTTGTACGTATGTCCTTATGTGAGCTTATAGCTTAAAAACTCCGCAACGGAATATGATGCATTTTTTTAAATGTGAGATTATTTTAAGAGGATGGCTTTTTTATATAATTTTCGCAAATTCCACGCGTACGAAATTGCGGGCAACAGCTGGTAATATTATATTAACACATCAAGTTTTCACACTTAGCGTCCTATGAAATAGCTAGGTGACGTAACTGATAGACCTGATTCTATAGTCAAAAAGTAACGGATTTCCATACAAATCTTTATTACATTTTTAGGGAACCATTTAATCATTTTTAGCAGAGTTGCAAGTGATTAAAATTGCAAGTTTGCTTTTTCCCATTTAGACAGTAGTAATAGGTACACAACGCAATAAATATATTTAATTAACTATCAAACTTACATAAATATGTCTTATTTTATTATTCAACAAACTTGAAAAGTGCCAAAAATGAGTTATGATGTTTTACTTCACAGTTACGTTAAGTATATAAGCGGAAACAAGTCAGCGAAAATCATATTACTTCATCACTTGTTCAAGTAAGAGGTAAAATTAACTAACAATGCACGCCAAAACTTTAGTACTTTTCTCCGTCATGTTCATCATCATGGCATCAGATGGTAACAGCTTCTTGGAAATTATTGTAAGTAAAAAATTCGCATTTTTATTTTTATAAATTTTAATACTAGCTGTTTCCTTGGCTGGTACGTCTGTAATTTTGAATCATTACATGAAGACATAATATGCCCGTAACACTCTCCGAGGCTGCAATTTTATATTATTAAATTGTTTTTAAGATCAGAAAACGGGTTTAAGATATTACCCCTTACGTTTATATTACAAACTTTGTCAGATTGATAGATAGATTTTTTTCTATGCTAATACTAGCTGACCCAGCAAATGTTGTTTTGCCATATAATTGTTAAGGGTGGATAACCCTTATCACTTACGGGTTTGAAAAATAGATAGTAGCCGATTCTCAGACTTAATGAATATGCATAAAAACGTTCATAAGACTCGGTCAAGCCGTTTTGGAGGAGTATGGGAACGAACATTGTGACACAAGATTTTTATATATGTGCAAAATTTGACGCATTTGCCTACATTGTATTGCGTAACAATGCTGTTATATGATGATAATTATAAAGCTGACCAAGGTGGAGCGACGATATCGTTAGGGCGGCGGGCAGCCATTGGATGCAAGCGGCACAAGACCACGCGTTGTGGCATTCTCTGGGGCATAGGCATATCTGGGGCATATCCCATTTTCAATTGTGGACGGAGAAAAGCTGATGGATAGATGGAAACTGACCTAATGATGGATCTGGAACACCTTTCAGGGACATTAAAGACAGTACTACTAAGACTATATTAAAGAGCTCTTAAGGCACCTCCTTAAGGTAATTTCGGTACCCCATTGAGTAAAAACATATTTTGTTTGATTTTAGGACGTAGGTACGTACGTAAAATTATCAACAGAATTGGAACCTTTGAATTGCAAAGGTCGTGGTTTTGGTTTTTTTTTAATTGATTTACTAAACACTGACTATTCTGTTTCTTTTTTCAGAGAAAAGCGTACGGAAAGAAATCATAAAACAAACAAGATTAAAGACTTCGATTCAAATAATGACAATCAGTTATTATTTTTACATAATCATAAACCTAAAGTATTTTTATTACTTTTTTTTAATTTTGTTATTCTTTTTAAATAAACACTAGCATTTTATTTTGTTCTATTATTTTACTAATACCCTAGTGATTTAAGAGGGTACTGTATTTCTAATTTAGGTATTTGCCTTAGGTATTGCTATCCCTATTTCCAAGCCCCGTGCTGAAAGGGCCAAATATAGCTGAAGCAGATTTTACCTACAAATTCTTTGAAAAAAAGACACATACAAGCATAGATATACTCTTCATCTATAAAATAGCGTAAAAACAATGAAAATCGGTTTAACTTTCGCAAAGAAACATGGGGAGTACGATACCCATATTTTTGTATGGAGCATAATTTGGTATCGTGCCCTCTTAATAACTGCAGCCTTCAGTGCCACCTGTGGTAAAAAGTTAGAGAAAGAGTTTATAGATATATGTGGGAAGAGATATATAATAAGTCTATGGTGTCACCACAGTGATTTCTAATTAGACGCTAACGTCATCTAGTTGTGATAGTTGAACTAAAAACTATAAATCTGTTATTCAATTATTTCACGGGAACAGCATTGGTAAATCTCTAGAAGTTAGCCATTTTAGTACTGAGTTTGCTTACAATTCGTTGACTCATTTGAGGAATAAGAAACACAATTGTAATAAAATATAAGTGAATTTTAAAAGAAATGCATATAATATTATGTTGCTAACACTTAACTTTCTTTATTAATTTTTTCTTAACACAAATTCTTAACTAACGTTATAGGATCGATGACGTCAACCCAGGTTTCGAGCATATCCGATGTCGACGTCATTGATCCCATAACAGTAAGTGTTAGCCGGTAACATAATATTTCCAATATGACTCAAATTCACTACTCAGTTACACACACTCACTCAAAAAATAGAAGTAGGTTAAGCCACATAAAATTTCAATTAATTCTCATAAAATTTTATTTAAATAGCACACAAATCACAGAAATTAAATTTACAATATCAAAAATGGTATATTATATCATATAAAACACTAGCTGCCCCGGCAAACGTTGTTTTGCCATACAATTCTGTGTAAAAATCAACAACAAAAAATTTCATCAAAATCGGTCCAGCCAAATTTAAACTATCCTATCTCTCAAGTTGGATCGAACTGCACATGGTGTGCGAATTTTATTATAATCGGGTTAGTGGTTTAGGAGTCCATTGAGGACAAACATTGTGACACGAGATTTATATATATTAAGATGTTATCAAATTATTTTATACTTACCTCTGTATTTTAGTTTGTATGTTATAATTTACATATTTATGTATAAAATCTAAACATGTTTAGATTTACATATAAAATATATTTGCTGTTGCCTGCAACGTGTAATTTAGATAATCGAAACAGCTTAAGAGGGCACGATACCAAATTATGCTCCACTAAAAAATATCGGTACCGTAGTCCCCTTCTTTCTTCGCGACAAAAAAACCGATTTTAATTGTTTTTATGCTGTATTATAGATGAAGAGTATATCTATGCTTCTATCACTTTCTATTTCTTAAAACAAGATAACTAAGATAAATATAACCATCCGAAAGTCCCGTTTTTTCGGTTTTCTTTAGATAAAGTTGCAGCGTCTATCACACATATTTGGGAAAGTTTTTCCAAAAAAGAAAGGGACAGAAGCATAGATATACTCTTCATCTATAATATAGCGTAAAAACTGTCAAAATCGGTTTAACTTTCGCAAAGGGACTACGAAACGTCTTTTTTTCAAAGAATTTGTAGGTAAAATCTAGTTCTGCTATATTTGTACCTTTCAGCACGCCGCTCGGGAATAGGGTACCTAAGGCAAATACCTAAATTAGGAGTACAGTACCCTCTTAACAACTTATAAATATAAAAAACGCCATCCTCTTGAACCACTATTAAAAAACCCTCATCAAAATCCCTTGCGTAGTTTTGAATATAATATAAGCTCACATAGCGACACACATATAAAAGTATCAATTTTGTTTTATAATAAGTAAGGATTTATGTATTCAGATTCACATCAAGGATTTTTTAAAAGTTGTTTCTACCCACTTGCAATAATGCAGTAATCGGATTTATCACAAATTTTGCAATCATACTGAGGACCAATGACAATAAATAAAGAATAAATAAATAAATATTCATAGAAATTTCACACAACGTCCTCTGGTCCCAAGCTAAGCTTATATGCTTGTGTTATGGGTACCAGAATACGGACAGAATACATATACTACTTTTCTTTTGTAAATACATACTTATAATACATAGAAACACCCAGTCGCACTACAAACATTTGTATGACAATTAAAAAATCACACAAATGATTTTCTCGAGCGCGAATCGAACCCGCGACCTCTTGAACGGCAGTCCGTTACATGAACCACTCAAACACGAGGCTCGTCTTGCCAGATTTTTAAAAAATATCCGGAATTTTCTAGATCTTTTATAGTATTTAAACTAATTCTTCAATATCTAGTGGTAGTATAGAATATAACTTCTTCTTATCAAATTTCATAGTTATTAAACTTTATGATATTTAGTTTTTATTGATAATAGAAACGTGATTCGCGGTGTTGTTTTCTTTTGTAATGTACAAAGTAATTGTAATTACTTTTTGTAAGTGCTTTTACATCTATTTTTCAAATATTGGCTTATCAAAAAAAAAAAATTGATTTATAGAAAAAGTTTATAGAAAGAGGCTGATTGCTGGCCTAAATATAGACACAGTTGCAAATACTCAAATTAGGAACCTGAATGGTCAAAGCTTTAATACAATAGGAGTTGTCATTATCAGGTTGTGTTTTATCATTTCTGATACGTTCTAAAATATGATTGGTATCAGATTTCTTTGTAGCTTTCTGTTAAAATGTAAAATTTTAATATAGAGACATTAAAAATAATTTATGGAAAGTTAAGTCTATTACAGTGATACTAATGACGACAGTAACATCTCTTTACATCAATAAAACACATCCTAGACCCTGGAAGGTACGATACTATCCTAAAAAAACTATCTTTAAAACGTCCGACCTCATTGATAAAGGCTGTGTCATTTTTATAAGGGATTGTCCGAAGATTTATAAGTAAGTATATTTTACTGTAATGAGCCTTGTAGTGCAATGGTCAGTATAGAGATAGAGAACTAGGCCGCAAGTCTGCCAATACAATATTGTCACAATGACAGCTCAATGGCACTATTATGGCGCCATAGTGGCATCATCTGTGACAAAAAATCAAGTTTGGTGTCATTATGACACCATAATGGTGCCATAATGGCGGAATTTTAGCAAATTTGGTAGTCTACTTTTTAGGCATAATGACGCCATAATGGCGTCAGTGACCGACCATAATAACAACATCGTAATATGATTGTAATAGCAGAATTAGCAGACTTGGGGCCCTGAGCTCACGAGGTCGTAGATTCAAAAGCGTAGCTTGGAATGAGATGACGTTGTGTGCAATGTCTATGATTATTTTGTTTATTTAATGTCTCAAATGCTTAAAATTGGTTTTTCAAATCCAAATCTAATATTTTTATGGTGTTAATAATGCTTACAAATTTATAAACACGTCTGTTTGTCTGTTTGTAAAGTTAAACTTAAATATAACTGAACTGATTTTCATGCGGTTTTGAGCAATAGTTAGAGTGAATCATAGGAAAGCTTATTCTTAATATTTTTTTTATTTATTTATTTGGTATTGAAATAGTCACGGTAAAGGTAAAGGCCACAGATATAGCAGGTGTGAAATCTTGAAGACTCGTAACTTTAGCCTGACTAAATTGTAATTCAGGATCTAATAAAATGTGGTATTCCGTATTCATGTGGACGTGTAGTTTTCGCAAACTACAAACGTCAATTTCACAACCAATAAGATAAATAAAACAGTTTCTATTGGGAAGAGACATTACATCATTAGATTAACCTGTGACGTGTATCGTAGACACACATAGAACGTATTTAATGCACACATAGATACTCGTATGTAAGTGGCTTGAAGCCAGCTGACTGATTTAGCCAGTGACACATGATATGGTATATCTGTAGTATAGGCTCTATATATGTACTAAAAAAGAATGGAGGAGTTGTTGAAGCTGTTTATCATCTCTTGATAAAGTGTGTCCGAAACTCGGGTGTCAGGCAATCCTTTAGTTCCAAGACAAACAGAATGGAAACATCAATTGTGCACTTGCCTTTCCAATGAGTGATTTAGCCAGTGTTGTATCAACTTATTTTAGAGGGCATGAAATATTTATTGTTTATTTTTAAGACTATGTAACATGATCCTAACGGGTTGACATTTTCGCTGCGCAAAAGAATGCCTTGCAATTGAGACTAAAAAAAGGGGGAATGTTAAATTTCTCGCTATTTAATATTATGTTTTAGACGTAACGAAATATGCGCACGACATTATGATGGTTCTTATAAAACCTTTATAAATTATTGTGAAATGGAATATGATAATTGTAACAGCTGGAGACGTAAGTATTAATAATGGTTTTCTTTCATACTCTTCTACTTGGCGCTTAGAGCATAAATCCAAACAAGAGCTGACATAAGTTAATACGCACTGAAAAGGACACGAAAGTAATAGTCCTTGTTTATTGCCACTCTTATCTGCTTGTGTGCCTCTGGTGATCTCCACAGATGAGCATAGCGACAAATTAAGAGGGTACTGTACTATTCATTTAGGTATTTGCCTTAGGTATTGCTATCCCTATTTCCGAGCACTGCGCTGAAAGGGACAAATATAAATGGAGCGGATTTTACCTACAAATTCTTTGAAAAAAGACGTTTCGTAATTCCGTTTTCTTTTCGCGAAAGTTAAACCGATTTTAATAGTTTTTACGTTATATTATAGACAAAGAGTATATCTATGCTTCTATCACTTTCTTTTGTGGTAAAACTTTACCAAATTTGTGTCATAGACGCTGCAACTTTATCTAAAGAAAACCGAAAAAAGTAGGTTTTTCGGATCGTCATATTTCTTTTAGTTATTATGTTTTGAAAAAAAAGAAAGTGATAGAAGCATAGATATACTCTTTATCTATAATATAACTAACTATAATATATCCGTATTTGGAAACTTATAACACAAGCATAATAAGCTTAGCTTGGGACCATAGTACGTTGTGTGAAATATCCACGAATATGTATAAAATATTTATTTATATTTGACAACTGCTGTAGTGTAGTAACTCCTGTTGAGTTAACACTCTTAACACGTTCAGGTATTTTATCTGTGTTCACTCTTCTTCGTCCATCTATATTTTCATTAGTCTTCCTCTAGACTTTATTCCTTCCATATTCATTTACGGAACACTCCTCTCTCGTCTCATTACATGGCCACGTATTCACAATTATCATGATCATCACCATCATCATCATCATCACCATCATCCACCATCATCATCATCATAAATTGCTATGAAACAAAGACTGTAGCAGATGGTGCTCTATAGCCTCTCTCTGGGGAAAAAGCATGATGTTATATTAAGTAATATATTTACAAAATATTAATTATCGTACAAGTCATTGAACTTATCTTGGGACTAAAGAATAGTGTGTATATTGTCATGATTATTTATTATTTATTTCAGAATGGAGTTTACTTAAGCAGGAGAGATGTTAAGAATATTGCTGAAAAACCCACTATGATGGTTACAAAATAAAATTCGTTTGAAATTTTCAGTTCTTTATTTCCCACTAGCTATTGCCCGTGACTCCGTACGCGTGGCATTTAGAAAAATTACCGCTTTTGCTACATTTTGCACTAATGCTTCGCTCCTATTGGTCGCAGCGTGATGTTATATAGCCATCTTCGATAAATAGACTGTCCAACACAAGAAAAATATTTTAACTCGAACCAGTAGTTCCTGAGATTAGCGCGTTAAAACAAACGAATGAACAAACAAGCTCTTCAGCCTCATAATTAACTGATGCCTCTCACGTAAACTGCGTGGAATTTCAAATAAATCTCTCCTATATTGGGCTGTAGATTTCTGTACCTAATTTCGTTTACATCAAGTCAAAAGTTTTGGTGTTAAAGAGCACCGGACATACAGGGTTATATTTTCATTTATAATATTATTAAGGACTGCAAATAACTAACTAATCATAATAATAATATAATTATTATTATGATTAGTTAGTTATTTGCTTTAGATACCTTTTCTTTTTTTTTATTAAAAAATTTTTGTAGCCCTATTTTATGTTTCGTAAATAATATTGTAAATACTACTGATGAATAAATGTTGAAAAACCATTAAATAATTGGTCAAGTGCGAATCGGACTCGCGCACGAAGGGTTCCGTACCATTATCTATGCAACATAAGGCAACGTTATTAGTATCGAGCAAGAAACGGTAAAAAAATCATGTTTGTTGTATGGGAGCCCCCCTTAAATATTTATTTTATTTTATTTTTAGTATTTGTTGTTATAGCGGCAATAGAAATACATCATCTGTGAAAATTTCAACTGTCTAGCTATCACCGTTCTTGAGATACTGGGTACGGAACCCTAAAAATCATGTTTGTTGTATGGGAGCCCCCCTTAAATATTTATTTTATTTTACTTTTAGTATTTGTTGTTATAGCGGCAATAGAAATACATCATCTGTGAAAATTTCAACTCTCTAGCTATCACCGTTCTTGAGATACAGCCTGGTGACAGACGGACGGACGGACGGACGGACGGACGGACGGACGGACGGACGGACGGACGGACAGCGAAGTCTCAGTAATAGGGTCCCGTTTTTACCCTTTGGGTACGGAACCCTAAAAAAACTATTCGACTAAGCAAAATAAAAATGATAACTTTATGTTCGTAAAACTAAAAATTGCAATAAAATAGGTTATCAGTAGATTAGTCATCACTGTTATCAGGGCACTTCTTGTCTTGTACAAAATTCCAAGCTACTTCTGTGAAATAAGGAAATTCAAATTATTAACTTGATATCTTCAATATCAGAGCAACAGAATTATAGCACTGGTTAAGTACGAGTTGGACTTGAATAGGTTTGAAATGAAATGAAATGAAATGAAATGAAATGAAATGAAATGAAAAATCATTTAATCACGTAGACATAATTTTTCAGAAAAATTATGTGCTTATGACATGTCCAATTTTTTTCCCTACCACCGGTTCAGGACGCAATCTGCTGAGAAGAACCGGCGTAAGAAACTCAGCAGAGCTTTTAGGAGTTCCTTATCGTTATTATTATATAATATTTTTTGTATCCTCATAATCTTAACACTTACCCTTAGACTGTACGTCTAAGGGTAAGTATTATCATGTTACAGTTAAAACGATTGTTGTATGGGAGCCTCTTTAAATATTTGTTGTAATCAGATTTTTAGTATTTGTTGTTAAAGCGTCAACAGATATACCTACATCATCTGTGAATATTTCAACTCTTAATCAAGAACAGTGCAATTATCAAGGAAGGCTATAGATTTTATAGCATCACGCTGTGACCAATAAGAACGAAGCAGAAGCAAAACAAGCAAAATTTTAGTATGATGACTTATGAACTTTTTTTATAGAAATCAATAAATTACTTCCTTTGTAAGGAGTTGGTGATGGCTTTTCTGGTGGCCAGGCTAATGGCGGGTTTATTGTTGATACTGAATAGAAAAGTAGGTATAACATAAATAATTACGTCATAATAATGAACAACTGCAAATAATTTTCAACTACCTATGCGTAATGTCTCTTTGTAGTAATCTTTAAAAAATGTAAATGATAAGAAAGACAATAGAATGACTAAAGAGAACAACTTTAGTAATGTGTGTAACTTATGAGTCCCAAAGATGACTCGTTGAGAGGCGAAACACGTGTCGATAATTTCAGTATTTTCTTTGCGAAATATTGCAAAACATTTATGTTGTCAGAGGGTTTTAGGTCATTAATAAATATAGTGACAATTAAAACAAAATATATACAAAATAAAATCGACGTGACGAATTAAGAATACAAGTGTCGCCACCCCATTTCTTTCCATAGGGTAAAAGCAATCCGGGTCATGGTAAAGCTCAAGGCAGCACCATGGCCCGGCAGGGCAAGAGAAGGGAAAAAAAATCGTCAAATGCAATTAAAACAGTAAACTCAAAACAAAACACTATGTCGAGACGCCTAGTCAGCATTGCATAGTAGATCAAAAACCCTCCTAAATTGGAGAAGGTCCATTAATATTATGGGAAAAAGAAGAAATAAAAATAACATTACCCACAGTAATATTTTCTAAATTCCATATGCAGTTATTATAGTTAACATCACAGATATCTCTGAACACTTTAAATTCACCCTCCTTCTCAGCACAGACTGGAGTATTACTGAAACAAATTTGTTTATAATATGAGGATATATTTTCGAACTGGGGTTTTATGAGCACCGAAAATTCCTAAAAATTTAAAAAAAAAACCATTTATTCTCTTCTCTTCTCTGGGTAAATAAATATTATATTATCCACTCAGAGGAAATCAAACTTTTCGGATCCTAAATGATCCTGGAGGTTTTTATGGCAACAGGTTTAGACCGAGTACTAGTATTGTAACAAAGTCGAGTCTTTTAGTCTTAATTTTGAGACTAGAGTCGATTTTCAAGACTAAGACTCGATAATCACACGAGTCCAAGTCCATTGAGTCTTAATAATTATTCTCTTACCCTGGACACTTTTAGTCTTTTTACAGATGGTTCCAAATTCTGACAGGCTTAAATTCTAAAATTTATTTATAGGACTCGAGTCTAAATTTAGCTTAAGTTTTATTAGATGGGATTCCTTCAAGAATCGAATTTCTTACAACTCCACGTGCTCTGGGGAGAGGCGTTGGACTGACGGGGGCGCCTAGGGCCCGCCCCGTCACAGTGAGCCCCCATCGATAGGGGCTGACCCCTGGTCGGGTCATGGTAATACCTGAGTGACTACCATGGCCCGACCAAGGGGCGAGGAGGAACACCGTGGGGTATAGTGGGTAGTCCGGGTCCGTTTCTGACCCGGTGTGATTTTATATAGGCCTTTCTCGATAAATAATGATTAATTTAAAATTAATTTTTATTTAAAATAAACAAAGGGTTTAGTTTGGAGTTTTCCTTCTCTCACAAAGGATTTTATCTATAGGTATACGATAATATTATAGCAGGAGAAGGAGAGAGAAGGAAGCAGTGGACGAATAAAGGTTGATGAACGGACGAGTGGAGAAGGATACAGGTGACACTCAGCAACACTTGTAATTCAAACTACTTCAATAAAGTTTTGTGCGTTAAATCAAGACTTATTTTACAATGTTCGGTAATAGATAGAATAGGTCCATGAATATTTATATTTATTATTATTATAGATGGCGCTAAATATTTATTAGAATTGTAAAATGTTTAGAAGACCATTCTACAGAACCCAATTGGACAGCATTAGATTAAAAGTTTTACTTAATTTTGTTCATAAATAATTATAGTAATTTTATGATACAAAACAAGTTTGACTCTAGTGCTTTAGTTTTATTACGAGAAAAGTAGATGGCACTATCTTTATTGTGCCTGTAGTAAACAACAAACAATAAGCAATCTTTAACCATAAGATTATTTGTATTGGTGGTATATGGGTGTTTACTATGTATTATAAGTATGCATTTACAAAAGAAAAGTAGTATAATGTAGTCTGGTTCTGGTACCCATAATACAATAAGCAATATAGCTTATTTGGGACCAGAGGACGTTGTGTGAAATGTCCGTGAATATTATTTGTATTCTTACTATTTCTTACCACACGTATACAAGATGGTGGGTTGAAGTTTAAAATTTAGGGCAACTAATGTTAACGTGGCTAAATCGTACTTAATAGAATAATGACGCATGCCGACTGTGTGATTTAACCATAGATACACCATCTGGTAAATCTGTGTTTCTTACAATTTTATTTTATCTAGAGACGACAATAAAAAAGCAAATGGGCCACTTACAGCTCGCGACTACGGACGCAGACCGGTTATAGCCCCTCCCTTCTTCTCAGCCCATTAATGTCCCACTGTTGGGCAGGGACTCCTCCACTTCGTCAGTCTTTGGTCTGCTATGCCGCGCTGATCAGGTGTTTTGGCACAGGGTTTACTTTCGAGTTTTCCGAGATAGTTAACTGCTTGTAATAGGTATCCCTCAGCCGACTATTATTATATGTATAGCATTCTAAGGAAGACATGGGATGGTGACTATCGATGACACTTAACTCCGCCCAATTATTAGCATATTGTTTGTTTTTTAATTTATCTTAAATATTAAAAAGATCATACAAACGAGAGCAAACTAATTCCTTTTACAGATGAGTTGTCTCACTTAGGTCAGGAAAAAAAGGTCTTTTGTAAAAACTGTATCATGATCACAAACTTTTGTAAGGAAATCATTATGAGATTTCCAAGGCATTACAAAAGAAACGGAAGGCATTTAGCAGTCATGCGAAAAGAAAAGCAAAAAATTTTCACAATGCCATCTATTGAGAATTTATATTACTTACAAAAAAAGACAATAAATTACTAGACTTATGATTAGGGTTAGTTTTTTTATCCATCCCATAGGTTAGCAGTTAAATTTCACTTCAATTGCAATGGTAATAGAAAAATAAATAAAAAGAGCACTGTGAATTATGAACATTATGATGACGAAATAAAAAAAAACCCACTAGCTTCTAAATCCGGAAAAAACGGTTATATTTAAGACGGGACGATAACAAATTATGCTCCATACAAAAGTATGGGTATCGTAAGTTTCCGTTTTTTCTTCGCGAAAGTTAAACCGATTTCAATAGTTTTAGTATATCTATGCTTCTATCACTTTCTTTTTTTCAAAACATAATAACCAAAAGAAATATGACGATCCGAAAAACCCACTATTTTCGGTTTTCTTTAGATAAAGTTGCAGCGTCTATCACACAAATTTGGTAAAGTTTTACCACAAAAGAAAGTGATAGAAGCATAGATATACTCTTTATCTATAATATAACGCAAAAACTATGTATTAAAAACAGTTTAACTTTCGCGAAAAGAAAACGGAAGTACAAAACGTCTTTTTTAAAAGAATTTGTAGGTAAAATCCGCTTCTTCTATATTTGTCCCTTTCAGCGCGGCGGCGCTCGGAAATAGGGATAGCAATACCTAAGGCAAATACCTAAATGAGGAGTACAGTACCCTCTTAAGTGTCGCGCAAGTGTCAGACAATGTGACAAAACTATTTATGACTACATAAAATAGTTGTAGACCTCTGAAAAATACTGGCAGTATTTTTCGAGTCAAGTTTTTTGTACTTGTAACCATTAGCTTTATAAATAACATTAGCCAAGAAAGTATGTTTAGATCGTAGCAGATGGCGCTATTTAATCTCCGACTACCTCCACGAGGAAAGGCATAATAGTACCTATGTACGTTTCTAATTTTAACCTTTCTATAGGTACGTGCGGAGATATTACATTAAATGAACTAAAAATAAATACAAACCATTTTATTTTTCTAAAACGATTCAAGTATAAAACGGGAAATCGTACATTTCCTGTTGATTCAGTGAGTTATTTGCAACCTTAACATAAACATGAAAATATATTTGCATTTTCAGAAATTTACCGGGACCTGATATCGTAAATAATGGTGTAAATTGTTTACGTGGAACGGGTTAAAATAGAATAACGTGTTGCTTGATGAAATCACTAAATTCGTTATAGCAATTTATATAGATGTTTTCTTCTCATCCCATAAACTTATTTGACCAGCTAATGCCCCCCGTTTCACCCATGTACCACTCTATGTATAAAAAACCGCATCAAAATCCTCTTAAAGGGATATACATACAAAAATAACGACTTTGTTTTAGTAAGTAAAGATCATGTTTTCCTACTTAGGGAAGATAATCGCTCTACTTTACCTGGCTAACCAGGCTTGTATTTCAAGAATTATTGTATTGTTTAGTCGGGCGAGTCCTGTGGTATAGTGATTGCTTATCTGGCAGCCGTTCACAAGGTTGCGAGTTCCATTCTCACAGGATAATTTATTTGTATGACAATTATAGTTGCCACCGAAAAACCTTGTACACAACTACAAGGTTTTTCAGTGGCAACTATATAATACAAAAGACTACTAAATACTAACTATATAATAGCTAAAGAACACTTAGGTGTTCTTTAGCTATTATATGAAAGTATTTACAAAAAAATATATACCCGTCTGGTAAACGTAATAAACGTGTAAACCCAGAGACAAGACAGAGCTTGAATTGTTCATAATTATGTTCATCATAGATATTAGGCGTATACTCGCGGAACTGCACCCACTCCATATTTTAGAAATACGCTTCATGATTTTACACTGCAAGCTGTTGTTGTGAAGTGTCAGGGAATATTTATTGTTATCTAATTACTAAGCAGAACTTCCAAAAACAATTAAGACAGATTACTGAGGTAACCTCAAAACCAACTTGGATAAAACTTTGAGTCGAAACTTAAGTTAGTTAAATCGTTGTTGTTTACAACTGCCTTAAGTTTATAAGACTGTTACAAGTATTACAATGAATGAAGTAATAAAATTTGTCTATAAAGGACTATGTTCAAACCTGCCTTCGACATGGACAGCCAATTTTTTAGTAATGTAAATTATATATAAACGTCTTGATCTATACTTATGATAAATCTGTAGAGAGGTCAATTCTGTACATGAAATATATTTTCAAAATAACTATCAGGGGGTGATTAGTGATCGATACTGATGCCAAAAATGCAATCAGTAAAATTTTTGTCTGTCTGTCTGTCTGTCTGTCCGTCTGTATGTTCCTTATAGAAACAAAAACTATTCGACGGATTTTAACGAAACTTGATACAATTATTTTTCATACTCCTGGGCAGGTTATAGTATACTTTTCATCACGCTACAATCAATAGGAGCAGAGTAGTGAAGGGAAATGTTGGGAAAACGGGAAAAGGTGCTCCATTTTTTAAGCTTCCGTCGCGTGTGCAGCCTTAATGGTTAAATTACATAGAAATCATGTATGACGGAAATATTCTACATAAAATTGTCTAAAAAATATCACGAAACAGCACATATCTATATTTTATGGTTGACTCACAATAACACGTGTAAATCCTGATAGCTTAGCAGTTCGTTCATTCTGATTATATTTGTTTACTCTTACGTTTATAATACTCTCACTCAAGCAGTAGCAAAAACGGTGAAAATTTCCTAAATTCTACGCGGACGGAGTCGAGGGCAACAGCTAGTATTTAATAAATATTAATAACTATCCGTTAGTATCACGTTGCCATTGTCTTAAAAATAAGAAATTGTTGTGAACAATGTGTTTTATTTCAAAATAATTTCTGATACAAATCTTTATTTATTTATGTATTCTACATGGTGTAGGCTATTTTTATTACGTTATTAAGTTGTCCATGTCTATGTCAAAAGTCTCTACAAAGTGGTCGGTCACCTTTGTAAATCCCATAAATCCCAAGTGCAGTTTTATGATATGCCTTGTCTACGTTTCCCATATCCCGAAGATTCAGTTGTGTAATGAACTTTCCATCGCGGATTTTCCACAGAACTATAGCATGGGGCTCTTCAAAAAGGGCGTTAAAAGGTTCTTACAGAGTTGGCAACGCGCTAGTGATACCTTTGTTTTAAACGCCCATTGGCTTTGGTAATCGTTTACCATCGGGTGAGCTTGATTGTCAAACTTGTAGTATAAGAAAAAAATTCTCCTACAAGAATACCAGATATTGAGAACTTGACTAGTTATTAAAATATATTCTACGCAATTGTAGGGATGGTATAGATCAGCCCATATGTATATGGGCATTACGATGTGCGTCAACAGTTTTAGGTTGCCGCATAAGTTTAGCCGCTTGCCGCATAAGTTTAGTGACCCATAAATATTGTTAACGACTTCACGTACTTTTATTCTTGGTAAACCAAGGCATATAAATATTACCATTACCTAAAGAATTCTATTACCAGTCAATTTAGAGATGAGCTCTAATCATTGTCAAAGATCCCTAAGTTTGACTTTGATATGTTTCTTTCTTTTATTTACTTTCTTTCTCTTACTGCATGCATTTAATGAACTTAGCTAGACTAGCTTACAAAGTTTTAATACCACACCATTTACCGTCTTGAGACCAGGGTTTTCCCAAAGGAATTAAGGAGTCGTTCAAACTAGAAATAATAATCTACTTAGTTTCAAAACTAAAAAACACACTTAAATATCCTGAATATTTTTTAAATGATTGCATTGTCATCAATACCCAATTCTATGCTACCTACTTACAAAACGTTGACAGTTTATGTTGTCAGAGATATAAGTTTCTGTTGTCACAATCGTAGTAAACACAAGTAAACAATTATGATATTTTCACCTGATTCTATAAACAAAGCGTTTTTATGTGAAATTATCCGATTGTATATGAAAGGCATACGTAGAAACACAATAATCTTGGTGAGTCTACTCATACACAATTAAACTATCACGTGTATAATTAAAAATACAAGTGTGGTCACAGTAATACTTCAACATGCTATTCTAGTAATACTGATCAAGGAATTGTGATTATTCTTTTAAATTATTGCATTGTCATAGGTCCTTGTTAGGTGTGCAAAATATCAGATCAATCCGTCTACTGCAAGTGGCTGAAAATCGCTTTCATAGATTCCGTTACACAGATTAATACGTTGATAGTTACATACCAAACTTATAAAAGCGTGTTAAAAAGGGTTTTACAGTTAACATACTTGTAACAACTTACCATTGAGAAACCGTAAACCGTTTCCCATGGCATAAAAATGCTGACTCAATCTAGAACTTAAATGCTAGGTAATATTTTGAGCTATGCAAATTGATCCGACGTTTCCCGTCCAATTGCTATTTGAGGAGATAGTTAAATGGACCACGGAAACAATTTGAAGCCCTAAAGAGGGACCAGCTACTCCTATCTGTTGCGAATTCCCAGAATTACATCAGTGTGTGACAGATTAAGAGTAAAATTGTCACCATTCCATTTCCTCCCACACGTAATGGAAAACAGATAAGGCAAACAGCTAATTTGATTTGTGGCATATTTGATTTGATTAATGGGCCGTAGAAACTTGAATAACATACAGAAATAATTCATTAATACCATTACAACAAACAGAAAATGGTAAGTGAACTTTTTTGTAAGCATATTTTATTAACAATTTCTACCTTTTAGAGCTCTCTAGAGGTTTTTTCACAGATTCACGTACACATATTTTCTTTAGTTATTTACGAAAGTCAAGCATTCCCATTTAAGTAGAAACTCTCGGCATAATAAAGATAAAGTATATCTTAAGAGGATACCAAAATAGCTTCGTGCATTTTTCTATGTACGAAGTTTTCATTGTTTCTTTAGATTGAATGGCTAGAGCTCTAATTTTTAAGTTTATGTTTTTTCAATATATGATCTAGGATCGTATGAACTCAGAAACGCGATTGTAAAAAGTTTTCTCGATAGAAAATCTTGGCGAAACAAACTCTCTAATTTTTTTTTTTTTATTTGTCGGTCTTTTATCGCGTATTAACTAATGAAATAACTTTAAAAACATAGGTAACTATTATGTATAGAAACACGTGGATCAGAATTAAAATATATTTAGTAGATTTTGAGTAAATAGGAAAAGTATCCCTAATTCTTCATTTTCTGTGCCTACTGGCTGTGTTAATATGTACGTGTCGGCGATGATATACGATAATATTGATGTAGGCCCTTAAGCGTTATCTCCGACAAAATATACGTGTGATTAAATATTAAATTGTATTGTACACAAGCATGTATCTCCGTGTGGTGACGGATTAAGAATACAATTGTCACCACCCCATCTCCTCCCAAGGGTGCTGTAAAAGTCAGCTAAGGGATATTGGAGACAGATAACATCCTCTGTGAGAGACGAAAAACTCGAAAATAAACCCTGTGCCAACAAGGCTGGTCAGCGCGGCACAGTAGACCATAATCCCTCCAACGTGCAGGAGCCCCGTGCCCAACAGTGGGACGTAAATGGGCTCGAGAGAGAGGAGATGTACACAAGCATTGGGCCGCGATTTCATTTAACCATTTTTATTCATTTTTAAGATTCCGCACTAAATGTTAAAACGAGACACAATTACGCGGCCTTGCCCTACGTCCGACCGTCTGTCATCAGGCTGTATCTCTGGAACGACCGTGGACACTTTTTGCCTTCTCATAACTGGATCGATTCTTATAGTCCATTTGTACGAAAACGTATTATTGTAAGTAAACAAAATAATAATCGACGAAATATAATCGACCTAAAACTTCATAAAAATCGGTATTACAGCTCCGTAGCTAGGCAATATTTAATTCAAAAGAAATAAGATAAATTTGTGGTTAATTTACCTATAGCCCATGCCAACACGTCTGGTTTGCGTGGCATAGTAGACCATTAGCTATAGGTATTGGCGTGTTAATGGGCTAGAGAGAGAAAGAGAGAGAAAGAGAGAGATCCAAGTTCAATTTAGTTTAAATCTTAACCAATACATTCAAATTAATATGTAAGACAAACAAGTAATAAATGTATTTATTTTGCACAAGGTTCTAAGAATGATGAAAGAAGCAAATATTATTATGTCAAGCCAAAAAAGCCTTTCCATGACGAAAATAATATTAAAGACTTGACTTGCCTTTCATGTATTTTAATTAAGAATACCTTTTTGAGCTGCTATGTTAATATTATAAAGCTGAAAAGTATGTTTGTTTGTTTAAATTCACTAATCTCAGGGACCACTGATCCAATTTGAAAAATTCTTTCAAGTGTTAGATAGTACATGTATTGAGGAATGCTATAGGCTATATAACATCACGCTGCGACTAATAAGAGTGAATCATCAGTGAAAAATGTTTCTGAAACAGGAAAGATTTTCTAAATTTCAATCGTGCGAAGTCGCGGGCAGCAGCTAGTAATAACATACTTCTCTTTTCCTTTCTTTCTTTCTTTCTTTCTTCCAAACAGTTCTGAAATAAATCAAGACGAGGTTATATTGGAAATTGTCAACATTCTTAAGTAATATACTGAGCATAGGAATGTTCATTGGAATCTGTTTCAGGGATTGCCAGCATTGTTTGACTTCGAGATAAAACGCCATATAACGCGAGGATAATACAAGGATCTAACAATAAACATATTAATAGCATGATGTTTTAAATATTTTTAGGCTAATCTCCTCTTCCCAAGTCATCTATTAAATCATATGATTTACGAAATTTTACGAAGACAACCTTAGGATGGATTTAGAATAGGTATATACCTATTCTAAGTCCATCCTAAGGTTGTCTGGAAGAGATCGCAATATGCGACAAGACGGTCAGTTGTACATGGCTTATTATAATTTCGTTACATAAGTGACATGTAATATGTTATGGTGGAAAAATAAAGTGTATTTTATTCTATATCCGTGTGGTAACGGATTAAGAATACAAGTGTCACCACCCCCTTTTCATTCCCAGGGTTCCGTAAAGGTAGGCTATGGAATATTGTACACAGAAGACATCCCCTGTGAGAGACAAAAACCCATATCCAATTTAATTTTACATTGACCACAAAGATAGACTTTTATCATAAACTATATTATATTGTGTGTAAAATTAAATTGGATGTGGGTAAACCCTGTAATAACTGATTGTAGAAGACACATTACAGCTCAGTCTCACCTGTGACCATGGTGAAAAGTCTCCAAAACGTCGGGCTAAAATTTAAAACAAATACACGCGTCTAAATCCGTAAAAAGTAGTTTTATTTAAACAAACGAGTCGCGCAAGTGTTAGAAAATATTAATATTCAGGATTTTAAGCGTGTTTTTAAGTTTTTGAACTAAGAGGATTATTTTTTAGTTAAGTTTAGTTGTGCACCTAAAATTGGTACCATTATTAGCCAGACTTAGAGTTTCTTGTTTGTTACGTCAAAACACGTGTAAATTTATTAGGGCATATGATAAAAACATTGTTGTTTTTATCATATGCCCTAATAAATTTGTTAAAAATGAAAATCTAAAAATGAAGTTCGTTAAATTGTTTTAACGAACTTCATTTGAAAGCCTAAGTGCTTTGAAGCACTTGGTTCGGGGTTACCTCAGTAAGCTGTACTCACAAGTTGTATTTGAGCTCAATAGTTGATAGAAACAACCTCTTCTTGTAATAAGGCCGTGGGTTCAATTCCATAGGCATGTATGACTAAATGTATGAGTGTGGATGAAGCCAAGGAAGTGTGTTTGGTTCGTAGCAGATGGCACTCTATAGCATCTGCCTACCACGATGGGAAAAGGGCATGATCGTATAATAATGATGATGTTGGGTTCAATTCCGCATCGTAAAAACAGATAACTTCCCACTAGCCTTTCTCAGTCCACTACTGGACATAGGCATAGTAAGACTTTAAAATACAAAAAATTTACTCCTTGGTCTGGGGTAAAAATGTCCATAAATGTTTATTATTTTAAATATTTATATATACAGGCTTTAATATAAAATTAATAGAATAAAAAAACAAAAAAAAAGCGATTACACTCAGAAGTTAGCTACAAACTTAACGTTAAAGTTGAACAGAGAAGTAGAATTTCTTACTTCTTATTTGCTTACCTAAGTATCTTTACATTTACTTATTATAAAACACTCGTTATTTTTGTATGTATGTCCCCCTCTCTCAAGCACATTAACACCTAGGGTTCCTCCACTTTGAGAGGGATTATGGTCTACTGTGCCACTCTGACTAGGCGTCTTGGCGCAGGGTTTAGTTTCGAGTTTTACGTTTCTTACAGTAGACCTTAACTGCTTATATTGTCCCTTAGCTGGCTCTTACAGCACCCTGGGAAAGAAATGGGGTGGTGACACTTGTATTCTTAATCCGCCACCACACGGACCATGGCCTTCGTGATCTTATATTCTATAGATAGTGTGGATCAAGAGAATCGATTTTTTATATGATTTGTAAAGGTTTGATGATATATAAAGAGGCGGAAGGGGCTCAACAACTATTAACTCGAACGAAATCACAGGCATTGCCTAGTTTTTTTATATGATTCATGCAATTTCTGTTAAGTTTAAATTGTCATTTAATAATATTAACCACGCCATATCTATGCGATAAGCGTGGCCTAGATTAAAAAGTATTCCTAACTTTCCTCTCAAAGGTGCTTCGAAAGTGCTATAAAAAGCAATTGAACAGCTTTTCCGAACATTATCTTAAATAGATAACGCCTGGTCATTGTGACATAGTACATAATCCTAGACTCGTACCTCTCATTCTCTCTCCAGCCCATTAAAGACCCACTATTGTGGGCCTCCTCCTCTTTGGGTGGTATTATGGTCTACTGTGCCGCGCTAACTAGGCCAAAGGTTAAAGGTTAAATTTTTCTACTCTGTTAATAGAATTCCCTGACATGAGACACTTCCAGTATTGAAATTTTATTATTGTAAATCTGACTAATCACTGTGTGAGGATATTTGTATACATATTTGTATACGACTACCTGTGGTCAAATATGTGGATAACATCATTATATATTAAATGTAACTACTAACATTTCATTTCAACCAAAATAAACACAGTATTTATTTTCGAGGTTTCCTTCTCTCACAGAGGATTTTATCTATGATCAATCTTCCTTTTACAGCTCCCTAGAAAGAGAAGGGATGGTGACACATGTATTCTTAAAGGGATTAAGACCACATGGATTTGTAGAGATTAAATTATTATTCAAATTACATCAATATCGTATTGTAATTGGTACAATATACCAGTGAGACCAATATTAACTAGGATTAATTGTGCCTTACAACCAAGAAATCTTAATATTATTCATAGGAACTTTAGCCTCTTATATAAGCCATCTCCGTATATAATATTATATTCATATATAAGCTATCTGCATTGTGGATAATAAATCCTGCTATATATAGTCTATCTTTGAACGTATACACTACGAACAAAGATTTAGTTATTACTAGCGGACCCGGCAAACGTTGTTTTGCAATATAATTGTAAAGGGTGGACAACTCTTATTACTTAGGGGTATGAAAAATAGATAGTAGCCGATTCTCACAACTACTTAATATGCATATAAAATTTCATAAAAATCGCTCAAGCTGTTTCGGTACCATACGGTAACTAACACTGACACGATAATTTTTCTATTAGATTTAGGTTATGCTAAGATTAACACTGTCACTTTATCATAATATCTACTTGGGCATTTCACACCTTTACCTCTAGTCCCAAACTAAGCTTACTGTGTTATAGGTACAATACGAGATTCAGTACTAAAGTACTACAAATTTTATTTTGAAAATAACTGCATCCTTATCCTTACTAATTTATAAATGCGAAATCCGGATGATGACGGAATAATAATTTTGACGAGTTTAAGTGTTAATGTGTGGAACGAAACGATAGCGCGATTTAAAAAACGTACAACGCCATCTTTTGAGCAGAAGAGGAAACTTCGTTAAGGATTGATTTCTAAATTTAACGCGTACGAAGTCGCAGGCAACAGCTAGTGCATTATATAGAAAACAGATGCGCAAACAGGTACAAACTTCGCACAAATATTTAATTGACATGTATTGTGCAAAAATTATTAAGATTCGATTATTGTTTGATCATGACATGGAATGCATCTCACCGTACAATATCTTCTCGGCCCTTTAATGTCCCACTGCTGGGCATTGAGAAGACATTTGATCTATTATACCCCGCTGACCAGGCGTAGGGTGTAGTTGCATGATTTCCTTCTCTCACAGATAATGTTCACTGTTTAAACTATTTTAGCTCTTACAGCACCCTGGGGAGAAAATGGGGTGATAACATCTGTAATCTTTGGTAACACATTTTAATATGTGGAGTTTTAAATAACGTCAAAAAATTGTGTTCAAATCGTAGCAGATCGCGCGTATTATGAATTCACAAAATCACACACACATTCATATTTTCAGCTTTCGTTTTCATAATGTGAAATACATTTTAATATTCAAACATCACACACGACTCTTGGTTACTGCCTCAGGGATACCATATACAGTACACAGTTATATACAAACTAGCTTTTACTTGCGACATGGTACGCATGGAATTTAGAAAATTTTTACCCATTTTTATGCAACATTTTTGTCTAATGCGACGCACTTATTGGTCACATCGTAATAATATATAGCCTAAAGCCTTCCTCGATAAATGTACCACTAAAAGAATTTTTTTTATGAGATCAGATTAACATCAGATTCCTGAAATTCTGCTTCTCTTCTTCTCCAGTCCATTTACGTCCCACTGTTGGGCACGGGCGTCCTCCACTTTGGGGGGATTATGGTCTACTATGCTGCACAGGGATTATTTTCGAGTTTGCCGTCTCTCACAAAAGATGTTATCTGTGTACAATATCCCTTAGCTGACTTTTACCCTTGGGAGGAGATGGGGTGGTGACACTTGTATTCTTAATCCGTCACCACAGCCACACGGAGGGATTTCCTGTCCTGAAATTAGCGAGTTCAAAACAAACAAACAGACACAGTTTTCAGCTTTTTATAACATTAGTATACTCGTAGATTTTTCACTAATGCGTCACTCCTAGTGGTCGTAACGTGATGTTATCCTTTGTTATGGTGTGTAACCAAACCATAGTGCGATTTAAAAAAAATTGTACAATGCCATCTATCGAGTGACCATAGTAACTTTCTGTTTGTTAAGCTTTTATTTCTAAATTTCACGCGTACGAAGTCGCGGGCAACTGCTAGTAGAGTCTAAAGCATTCCTTAATAAATGTATATAAGTAATGTATCTAATACTAAAAGAATTTTTCAAATCAGATCAGTAGTTCCTGTAATTAGCGCGTTCGAACAAAAAAAAATCTTCAGCTCTATAATATTAGTATACGTTTTTCACTACTGCTCCACTTCTATTGGTCGCATCGTGATGTTATATAGCCTAAATCTTTCCTCGATAAATGTAATTTTTCAAATGGGATCAGAGTTTCTTGAGGTAAACGCGTCCAAACAAACAAACAAACTCTTCTGCTTTATAATATCAGTATGGATAAAAAAGCGTGACTTATGTAAATAAGTAAACAGAATATATTGAATGTGAATCCGTAAAAGAAACCGCTAGAGACCTTTAAGCCATATGAAGTGTACATAAATGTTTACAAAATAATACCAACTTATTTTCTTGGGCATGATTTTTGTTTGGACTGAAATAAAATCAAATGAAAGCTTTATTTATTTTATTTATTCTTTGTTGTACAATAAATAAAGGTACAGTTACAGATAAAAAATAAAAATATAGAAAATTTATAATTAATGTTCAAAGGCGAGCTTAACTCAGACGTGAGTTTTCTTACAGCAAACTCATGTTTACTTTGTCCGTGTAGTGACGGACTGAGAATACAAGTGTCACCACCCCTTATAGAATGATAAATGTTACAAAAACAGGAGAAAAAATTCTAAATACTACGTGTCGGGATTGGCGCGTTCAAACGAACAAACTCTTCAGCTTTTTAATCTTTAACTTTACTTCTTACAAAACAAAGTAGTTATTTTTATATGTATGTCCCTATCTGAGCTTATATCTTCAAAAATACGCAACGGATCTTGATGCGGTTTTTTTTAATAGATATAATGGTTCAAGAGGATGGCTTTTTTGCATAATTTGTTAGGGTTTGCTGTATATTGGATGAAATATGATCAAATTTGCCGAGAAGTTCGGACGCGCGAGAGCTATAAATGAAAACGCTGCCTAATCTATGTGAGGTACAACAAGCTAAATGTATGGAGGAATTGTTTGTTACCTATAGTTCTTCAAAGAAGTCCGCGAGGGCATATGTCTATCTTTAAAGGGAAACCCGCTATACCCATAATAATGTCAAAAAAATTTGCAAATTCAATAGGGTGTTTTCAAAAGCTATATAAGGGTATATAGTAATATTTTTAATCAAATTAAATAGATTAGTTAGCTTACGCAATTAATATAGATTATAACTGCTCTTTACAGCATGCAATTTAAATTAATATCTTAGGGGTTATGACGAAAAAAGAATTACGCGCGACAATATAAAATACTTAAACTGTTGGCTGAGCAACGCGAACGTTTCCTCGGTCTTCTATGCATACTCCAATGTTTGGATATGCAAGGATGTTTATTGTGCTTTCACGCAAATACTACTGGATGGATTTTCATGAAACTTTCCAATGGAAAATGAAATAGAAAACGAACTTACTTTTTATCCCTTTTACTGCGGGTAACACCGCGGGGTACAGCTAGTATTTGTATAGATATAACAAAAACACAATACATTATCTACATTACAAAACTGACAAAGAAAATTTAGAAAAGTTTAGACTTTGTACTTTAAGAATTAGCGAACTAGAAAGAAAATATTCTTTGCTTCAACAGGCATATTTCAAATAAGTTTGAGCCTTGGGCTTTTTAAAAGATTTACAGATGAAATATTTTGTGGTTTAACACCAGAGATCATCCCCAATAGATTGCGCACGCCAAGCAATCAATGCTAACATACAATGATTTTGACCCAATTACTCACGTTTTCCGTCAACGTTAGTGCGTTTAGTCGTAAAAATTTGCTGAATTCAGAGCTAAAAACAGATTTAAGAATCATAAATATTTTTTTATCCTCAATGTGTCATTGTGTACATATTCAAATACTGTAAGTTAGTAAAATATCACCTTCAAAGATTTCGTTGGTTACAGAAATTATTACATAAATAGATACATTCGAAGCTCATAAAAGCATGTTAAAAAATCTCGTAGGTATTCGCTATCTATTGTAAAGTATCTGTGTTCAAAAAAAACTTTTCTCAACAACTGAGTTTAAGAGAATGTTCATAAATAAAAATATTAAATCTTTTTCTTACTTTTCTTATACACTTTGTGTAACAAATATTTTAAAGTTAGCAATAAATTTGTACTTAATATACATTATAGAATAGCAAATACCTGTATCTATATGTAATTTGATTTACTTTTTAGGGTTTTGCGCTAAGGTCATTGGTGAATTGGTCCATAAGCCCTAGGGCAGCAACCTGTAAGGGCAGCGTAATCTGATAGTGACAGGCTTTTATTCATTTCTCTCACTCCAGCTCCTTAACTTCCCACTGATCGATACACGTTTCCTCCACTATGGGAGGGATAATAGTCTACTACGCGAAGACAATGTGTGTTGGCACAGCGTTCATTTTCGAGATCTCTGAATCTCCCAGAGGATATTATCTGTGTAAAATAGTTATCGTGGAAGAGGCGAAGAGCTTTAATAATGGCCAATTTTTAAAAAGAATTACAGTTTAGAAACACACGGTGTCATAAAATCTACCAATATTGTCGATAAATGAAGACAAAGAATTTATCTGTTTGATCAATTTATTGTTCCCGTGATTGATCGTTTTTATGTCAATAAATGGTCTTATAGAAAATCAGTCGTTAGATTAGCTGACAGGGCTCTTTGATCGACTATCAAACAAATTTGTGTTAAAGAAATATAATTATTTTTTTTATCTCTTCAGGCCATTTACGTCCCACTGTTGGGCACGGGCCTCCTCCACTTTGGGAGGGATTATGGTTTGTGCCGCGCTGACCAGACGTATTGGCACAGGCTTTATTTTCGAGGTGTCTGTCTCTCACAGAGGATGTTATTTATGTGCAAAATTCCTTAGCTGATTTCTACAGCACCCTTGGGAGGAGATGGGGTGGCGACACTTGTATTTTTAATCCGTCACCATACGGAGAGTAATATTTTTTATATACACAGTTTATGTTAACTGCTTATAATACCCCTTAGCTGGCTTTTACAGTACTCTGGTGAAGAAATGGGGAACACGTGATTATAGCCAACAATTTTCCGAATCATTTAGTTAGTTAATTAATGCCATATCTAAAAAGCTTAGATTAAAGTTCACCTTTAAGTTATTAAACTTTACCAGTACCGAACTTTATTACTCTTAATAATGCTACAGATTATAGCCAGTCTGCTAGAGTCGTAACTCTATACTTCTGTAGTTATTTTAAAACAAAGTCGTTATTATTGTATGTACGTCCTTATGTGAGCTTATATCTTTAAAACTACGCAATGGATTTTGATGCGGGTTTTTTGAATAGAGGATGGCTTTTCTATACAATTCGAGTTTCTTGTCTGTTCTTCTCCATAGGATTCGCGTTTGGAACAATTGGAATTTCTTGTACGTTCTTCTTCATAGAATTCGCGTTTGGAACAGACACCTAGTTTTTGACGTTTCAAAAGAGCTTTTAAAAAATGCCAACTTGTAATAAAAAAAATTGACTTTGACTTTGAATTTGTTAAGGGTTGGATTCTGAAATATTCTGAATTCCACGCGTACAAAGTTGCGGGCGAAAGCTAGTAACATTATACAGGAATTCCACGCGTACAAAGTTGCGGGCGAAAGCTAGTAACATTATACAGTTTAAGAGTTTGTTTGTTTGTTTGAACGCACTAATCTCACAAACTAATGGTTCGGATAAAAAAAATGTTTTTGTGTTAGATAATACATTTATCAAGGAAGTCTTTAGGCTAGATGACATTACGCTGCGAAGCATCAATGAAAGATGTTGCAAAAACGGGAATTTGTTTCTAAATTCCACACGTATGAAGTCGCGGGCAACAGATAGTTAACTATAAAATATCTAAGGTTAATCACGCAGCCTTTATGTACGTTAATAGCCAGTTAAATCGCTGTTTGATGTCATGATCATCATAGTTTAAAGCCTCGTTGGTGATCATAAAATTGAACTTTAAGGAAGGGATTATTTACGGTTATTTAACAGATTTGCGTATATGAAGAGGGTTAAGATTTAAAAAAAATCTTTATTAAATCAATTGTTTAACAGATTTACTTATATAAAGATTTTGATAAATTCTTTATTTAACCAAAATCTTAATCGTGATTCAAAGTTAAAGTCAAAATGTTGTCAAGTTGGCGTGTTTTACAAGCTTTTTTAAAACAACCAAAGCTATCCAAAAGTAAATTTTATGGAATAAAACCTGTCAAGAGCCTATAGACTCGCACGCTTAGGGTTTTGTACCTGTTAGAGTGAAAAACATAATTAACTGCGGCCAAATAAACCGCTAATTAAACTAAAACCAATTCACCAACTTAATTTTGTATTTAACATATAGAGACTCGCCTACTCCTAAGCCACTTAATAAGTTGGTATTAGAATAAACCAATTTTTCGTGTTACATGGTAACAAACTAAAAGTTTTTGGATTTTCCCAATATCATCATTATATAGTAGGTACTTGGTCCATGCAAAATTTCAACTCTCTTCGGCAATAGCAAGAAACCTTTGAAGGTTTTGATTCCCTAGCGCGAGTAGACAATGCTCATAAATGGCCGTAATTCGGTTATATCTTGTCAATGCATAGATCTAAAAGGTTGATTGTATTTTCTGTAAAAAGGGACCGCATATACCTACATATCGTATGAGATTCTTTGACGCCTGGGCTTGCATCCTCAAAACCATTACTCCTAATTTATCCCTAACTTATAAAGAGTATACACAATAGCACTTGATATTTTGTTAATTATTCACAATACCCATGTGATAATATAGCAGAAAGCTTGTAAAATGACACTCATAAAGCCGTTACACTGTCCGACACTAGAGTCGCGAGCCGATTGACCCAGTTATCAAGTATATAGCTTAACATTGCTGCTATCCTACTTCAAAGGGTGTACAACGCTTCTAAATTATCAGTGCCCTCGCCTTCCCTTTCATTGGGGTAGGAACATGATTGTTTTCTCCCATGCTGTTCAATCAGATGTCATTTCTGTGTTTACTCCTCTTTCTTTCGTATTCCATCCATCGTTTCATCGACCTTTGCTTAACAACACTTCTAGAAATATTATTAAGATAGACCTATATCGATATGTCCGACTTGAGTTGTTGTAACTCTAATTGGAAATTTTACTGAAGAGCGTTTCAAAAATATAAAGTTATAAAAAAACCTGTCAAGAGCGAGGTAAACTCACACACTTAGGGTTTCGTACCTACTAGACATATAAACAAGTAACTGCATTCAAATAATCATTTAATTAAACTAAAAAAAAAACTCACCAACTTAATTTTGTAGTTGAAATAAAGGGAATCGCCTACATTTCAGCTACCTCATAAGTTGGTATTAGTATAAACACTTTTTTACTTGTGATGTGATGACAAATTATGAGTTTTTGGATTTTTCCCTATATCAGCACTATATAGACTTAACCTATGCCAAATTTCAAGGCTATAGGGCAACGGGAAGTAACCTGTGAATTTTGAAACACTAAAAACTGGAATTTTTGTGGGATACCATAATTTACGTGAGAGGAGTCGATTTACAAAACATAAAATGTATGTGTCTACAATCTACATTATTCCAATTGTTATAAATCTGAAGATTTTTATTGTTTGTTTGAAGAAGAACTTTTTATTGTTTAATGTTTATAAACAAAATTTCCCTATCAATGAGAATTTGCAGTTCGTCCATCCTTCTGACTATCACCAGGCTGTAACTTATTAATAATTATATTATAATATTTTTGATTATAATAACGTTTTTTCTGTACAAAAGAAAAACAATTAATTAATAAAAGTTCGCTTTCAAAAGTAAACGTACCTGCCTTGAGATTTCTTTAATACAATTTCTTGCAATTCCTAAGTGTCCTGGGACGCTACTGGGCAAAGCGGTTTTAATGATCCTTTTTTTATTTGAAAGCTGGTGATAACCACCAGGGTTTCCGTGTGGTCCTATTGGTACCAGGTCTACAGGCTATCTTATATCATTCATTGCTATCTTATAAATATATAATTAGATAATTTTCCCTGATTATTATTTGTACAATGATGAGCAAAATTTCAAATTTCCTGTCAAATATTTGAATCAAAGTAAAACAAGAAACAAAAAGTGAACTCATCAATTTTATTAAGTACAAAACAAACAAGGAAATCTAATAATATTATATCGAAGACTGTACCATAGAGGATGTAAATATTTTTTATAACTAGAGCAAGCACTTCATAATTATTCTGTACTTCAGAAAATTGTTTCAAAAACAGTTTACATCATGTTTACAACGAATACTTTATCATAGAGAACATGTCATAGGTCATCATAACATCACGCTTTTTTCCCATTAGGGTAGGCAGTGACTATAGATATAGGTGTCATAGGTAATGTGAATATTTTGTGTCACTAGAGTATTGGTAGGTACATTTTTTTTTTGTTTTTAGGAAATTTGTAAACATAAAAATTGGAAGATAGTTTTTACTTCACTTTTGTATTTGGCATACTAAATAAAAATAAATAAACAGCTACATAAAGTATAGCGACGCTGAGATCCTCAACACGAAAAAATTTCATATCCAGACGAAACTTATAACTTGATGCTCTGTTTTTGTATTGACAGACTTCGATACGTAGTAGTGAAGCCAACTTCCATAATTAAGTTACCATTTGAAAAAATACTAGCCTTGTTAGTATTACGGAGTACTCACTCCAGTGATCATATCACATCCTACATCCTTGTTTTCTGCTGAACGTTAACGTTAAAAATAATAAAATTTATGTTTTAATTTCGAGCTTGTTATTTATTTCAACACAACTTTAGAATTGTGTGGATGGTAGTTTTAGATAATTTATTTTTAGCTCAAGTCCGTTCTATTTTTGGGCACACGCCTTATTTATTTATGAAGCAAAGGTTGTATGGTACAAACTTTCTTCGATGGTTGGAGGGCCAGAAAAGGCCTAGTAAATACGAAGAAAATTATTACCTACAATACTAGAAACCTAGAATTAACCATGTAATGCAACAAAGTATTCTATTCATAGATAATAAGGTTGAAAATAAGTATGGCTTTAATATTTTTGCTTTCTTACTTTTCACAGCCCATATACTTTCAAGTACAGGGAACATGCTATTTTATTTACGACTAGCTAATGCGGTTTCTTGACCTTCTTCATTCTCTAATAAACACCAAACCTTAACAAATTATACAAAAAAAATCCCTTGAATCACTCGACCTAAAAAAAAAACTCGCATCAAAATCCGTTGCGTGGTTTTGAAGATTTAAGCTCACAAAGGACATATATACAAAAATAATGACTTTGTTTTATAATAAGTAAAGAAGAATAATGTATTTTTTTGTAAAGTCTTTCTTTCCTTTAATGTACCATACCTAGTAAAGCCCTTTTATCAAGACTCTGCTGGGCATCTATCTGCTTCCAAGCTGCATCTTGCGAACATTACATACATCGCAAGAAATGTAGGTACGTACCTAAAGTAACCTATATAATTTTACCACTAAAATCAGTCATTAATCTTAAGTTAACCACTTGAGGAATAGGTCGATCGGCTCGTGACTCAAGTGTCCGCAGTGTAAACGATATTCAAGTGTCGTTATGTACATTGTACACAAGTTGTAATTTTTATAAGATATTTCTTTAACAGGCCATCCATTGGTATATTTATTCCATCCATCAACCTTTCTCCGTGCACTGCTGGATATAGGCCAACCTAGAACGCCATGCGATGCAGCAGCTCCTGGAACATTTGACAATATCGTCAGTCCACCTTGTTGGGGGCCGCCCCACGCTCCGTCGAACGGTGCTTGTCGCCACCTATGTATATTTATTCAGTAGAAAAATCTTCTACATACGCATAGTCACGCGATTTTTTGAAAGCAGGGCTTATACATATTTCATCAGACATAGATACACTACCTGATAAATCTTTATTTATGACATTTTTAATAATGTTTTTTTTAGATCTAGCGGTGATGAGAGTCCGTGTGGTGACGGATTAAGAATACAAGTGTCACTACCCAATTTCCTTACCAGGGTGCTATAAAAGCCAGCAATAATATATTGTAAGTATATCTACATAAAACATCCTCTGTGACAGATGGAAAACTCGAAAATAAACCCTAAACAAACAACAGCTGAAGAGTTCTTCAGCTTTATAATATTTAAGTATAGATAACACTAACGATGTATAAAACTTTATTGTGCATTGAAGCAAAGTATTAAACACCCTTCAGAGTTGTGTGTTGTTACTTGTAAAATGTAGGTTCACACAAAAAATCTAGGTTATAGCCGTCCCTTCCTGTTCACGGTACATAAAACTAAATTATCTGAAACCAGCTGCTGCCTGCGTCTTCGTAGGTCTGTAATTTTAATAATTTACCTCGTTATAGCAATATTTTTGACTAATGCTTCACTCCTATTGGTCGCAGTGTAATGTTATTTAGCCTATAGCATTCCTCGTTAAATGTACTATCCAAAAGTGAAAGAATTTTTCAAATCAGACTAGTGGTTCCTGAGATTAACGAGTTGAAACAAACAAACGAACTGTTCAGCTTTATAATATTAGTATGGAGGTATAAGATAAGCAACCTTAAATAAAATGTAGCATACACTTCATGTTTTATGGAAACTTATTGTACATAAGTTTACACAATCTGCAGTAATTTGTGGAAAATAAACTGTATCTCTCTCCAGCCTATTAACGTCCCACAGCTGGGCACAGACCTACTCTTCTTTGGAAGAGATTATGTTTCACTGTGCTGGGCTGACCATACGTCCCATTTTTGAGGTTTCCGTGTTTCACAGAGGATGTTATCCGTGTACAATATTCCTTAGCTGGCTTTTACAGCTTTCTGATTCCATCAGACATCTCCATTCATGGCTGGAAATAGACTTTTTATATACCTAATACAACCTAGTCTCTATTTTACATCATCAAAGTCAAAGTTTTTTATTTCAAGATGGCATGTTTTACAAGCTCTTTTGAAACCTCAGAAACTAGGTGTCTGTTCCAAACGCGAATCTTATGGAGAAGAACAGACAAGAAACTCCATGGAATTCTTTTTTTCTATTCTCTTCAGTTCATCGATTTGCCTTCTTGGATTCCACCCAACACTGTCCAATAATACGGTAGCGACACCTAGTGAACAATAGCTGTCACTACATAGTACAGCACAATAACGATAGATGGCGTTAAATGTCAAAATGTGACGTCACAAAGAATCCTACATCGCGAAAGCATGATTTGCATACAAGTCAAAATAGCTACAACATCTGAACTTGCAACAGCGAGGGCGAAAGCCCTGGCCAGTGCTGATCACCTAACCTAGTCGGAGAATTCTCCAATTGTGGTAGGAGGAGCCCGATCTCCCACGTTCCTCCACAATACAATGAGATGCAATACCTAAATATTCCTCAAGAATCACTCTATCTAGTGGCGATAGAGCATTATATTTATTTTAACACGCTTTTATTAGTTCAGTGCGTATCTATTCATGTATTATTCAAAGTGATTTTTACCCACTTGCACTGGTTGCATTAATCTGAAACTTTTCACAAAGAACAGACAGAACCCTCAGTAATTAAATCTTCGCACTTGACCGCCGATTTATGTCACTAAGGCACATTTCTGTATTTTTATTGCATTGGAAAAACAACTCGTATGTTAACGATTATGATTGTAATGGTAATTTGTGGCGATATAGATAATATAAGATCCATCTATATATCCATCAGCCTCTCTCCGTCCACTGTTGGACATAGGCCTCCTGCTTGCCGGCCTGCCGCTTGTATCCAATGTCTTCCTGCGACCTTGACGACGTCGTCGCTCCACCTTGTCGGGGGCAGCTCAGCGCTGCGTCGTCCGGTACATGGTCACCACCCTAGGACTTTTCTTCCCGAACGATCATCATTCCTACCAGCGATGTGGCCTGCCCATTGCCACTTTAGCGTGCTAAGAAATAAAACTAATAATAAGATAAATATTTATAACTAACTGCTCCCTACGGTGTTACTAGCGGTAGAAAGGATAAAAAATCTGACAGTAAAGGGTGCTTTTAGAACAGGAATTCTGTCTTTATGCCATTCTGTGGCTTATACGGTAGTCTAGAATAAAATCTATCTTAGTACCAAATTTACTTCCAATCAACACAGCCGTTTGAGCCTGAATGAGAAACAAACGACATTTTCTTTTTCGATTATCCCTTGCGAACCTTGCGTTATTTCAGGATAAAAAGTAGCCTATATGTTATTCTGATGTATAAGCTACATTATCGTAAAGTTTCATTAAAATCCATTCAATAGTTTTTACGTGAAAGAGTAACAAACATCCATACTCACAAACTTTCACATTTAAAATATTATTAGGATTAGGATTTAATATGGCCTCCTGGTCTAGCGGTTCGTGTAACAGACTGTCGTTTATGAGGTCGCGAGTTCGAACCCTGCCCTGTACAAGGCATTTTGTGTTAATTATGTGTATGTTTTCTTTGTACAAAACGTCCTACAAACATAGAAATATAGCTTAACTTGTGACCAGAGGACATTGATGAATATTTATAATACAATATTAATATAATAGGGTAATATAATATATATAAACATAGGTATAGGTTAATATAATATAAACGGGCCTAGTGGTCTAGTGGTGAATGTAACGGACTGCCGTTCACGAGGTCGCAAGTGCGATTCCCGCTCGGGACAATCATTTGTGTGATATCATTATTCATAGAAATGTTTATACTGCGTCTGGGTGTTTTCGATGTATTATAAGTATGCATTTATAAAAGAAAAGTAGTACACATATTCTATCCGTACTGTGGTACCCATAACACAAGCATAATAGCTTAGCTTGGGACCAGAGGACGTTGTGTGAAACGTCTATAAATAAATATAAAAAAAAATACTAAGCAGAATAATATGCGGAAGGTCGAAATATAACACAATAGGTTAGCTGATATAAATAGATAGAAGCTTAACGCGTCAATAAATCAACTCCTTTAGAGCCGTTATTATGATATTAATATTCGCGATCCGACAATGTTTGGGATGATAATGTTATCATAAATTTAGGGAAATTGTTTCAAACTTGTCATTAGGTTGTTTAAACTAGCTATGTCTCGCTGTTTTACTAAAACTTGTATTTTTGGTAGTATAAAGAGCAAATAGAACCCAATAGTAGCAATTATTTTATCCCTAAATAATATGTGGATACATAGACCAGATACGCTCTCAAAGTAGAGGAGGTCCGTCTCCAATAGTGGGATATTAAAAGGCTTATGGTTTTACACATAATGACTTATCGGTTTAAAAGTTCGCTAAAATGGGTTCGCAAAAATTGTCAAAACTTGTTATTCATAATAGTCTTTTTACGATAAAACGATTATTATCTCTCCGATAAAATCTCCGTTTAAATCTATAAGTCATTATGAATAAGACCATTAGAGGATACAAAAATTGTTTTACTAAAATAATAAAAAATAACAAACTAAAAAATCGTAAGCAACATAAAGAATTTTCATGCGCAATTTTTCATAATCATTATTATCGGAACGGAACCCTTAATGTCTTTTCTTGTCCTTAGTCTTTTGAGCTCCATATTTCACACTAGCTGTCGCTGTTTGACTTCATATGCATGGAATTTAGAAAATTTTCTTCATTTTTACAACATATTTACATTACATTCTTTGGTCTTATTATTCGCAGCGTGATGTTATATAGCCTTCCTCAATATGTGTCCTATTCAAAAATTAAATAATTTTTAAATCGGACTGGTGGTTTCCGATATTATACCGTTTAAACAAACAAACTCTTTAGCTTTATCATATACAAGCTGTTGCCCGCAACTTCTAACACGTGTAATTTAACCAAACCTTATAACCTTATACACAAAAGAGGCATCCACTTAAACCACTCCATCAATTTAAAAAACCCGCATCAAAATCCGTTACGTGATTTTTAATATAAGTTCACATAGACACACATACAAAAATAACGACTTTATTTTATAATAAACTAACTGTTGCCCGCGACTCCATCCGCGTAGAATTTAGAAAATGTTCCCTGTTTTTGGCAACATCTTTCACTACTGCTTCGCTTTTCATCACGCTACGACCAGCGTAGCGTGATGTTTGTATAGCCTAAAGCCTTCCTCGATAAATGCCCTATCTATAGCTAAAAAAAATTTTCAAGTCGGCCCAGTGGTTCCTGAGATTAGCGCGTTCAAACAAACAAACAAACAAGCTCTTCAGCTTTATATATATTATATATTATTTTATATTATTTTATATTATATTATATTATATATTAGATAGAGATTAGTACCTACAGATACTTCTTAAACATATTTTACAGATTGAAAATATTAGATAACTCTTCCATTATAGGAAAGCAATATATTGATAGAAACGTTATTGCCGTAAAAATTATGTCGGTCAATATACCTACATCAGTTTTCTTATTTAATATAGAGGCGAACACCTGGAGTTACATAATATAGGGTTGAAAAGGTTAAACAGAAATCTTTTGATGAACAAATCGATGCCTGACCTAAAAAACTGATCTAAAAATATCCCTGAATATTTTATAGAAATAGGTCAAAATATATTTAAGGGTTATGTAAAAAAAAAGATTAACCCTTGTAATCTGTTTGTCAAAATACTATGAGAAACTAACAGTAGATACGGATGTTCTATGAATATTCATGGATGTGACACAGCATCCTCTGGTCTCAAATTACGCTTGATCCTTTGACAATAAGTGCCAGTGTGCAAGCGGTGAAGGATTAAGAATACAAGTGTCACCACTCCTTTTCCTGCCTAAGTTGTTTTAAAAGCCAGCTAAGTGATATTGTACATAGGTAACATCCTATGCTAGACACGGAAAACTCGAAAATAAGCCTTGAAAATAAATCAACACACTTAGTCAATGCGGCGTAAAACACTAAAATCGCTCCCAAAATGGAGCAGGCCCGTGTCCAATTGACAGTAGGACGTTAAAGGGCTGGAGAGAGAGTGAAAGGAACAAAAGTACCAGATAATTGATATAATACCTACAGATACTACGTTTCTTGTGTAAATATAGAAATGTCTGTGTTCATCCCTTAAGTAATTCCTCTTTGCGTGGATCGAACCCAAGACTTTGTGAACGGCAAAAATTGATATATATGCTGAAAGTCCTCGTGGTCGAGTGGTCATGTAACAGACTGTCGATCGATAGGTCGCGGGTTCGATTCCCGCTGGGGACAATCATTTGTGTGATTTTTCTAATTGTCATACAAATGTTTGTACTGCGTCTGGGTGTTTCTGTGTATTATAAGTATGAATTTACAAAAAAAGTAGTATATGTATATGTTCTATCCGTATTCTGGTACCCATAACAGAACTTGGGACCAGAAGACGCTGTGTGAAATGTCCGTGAAAAAAAATATACGCATAAAATGCTGAAAATGAATCACATTAAATAAATTACAAACATGTTTCTTAAAATCATTTATTTAATAAAAACTGATGCTTACAAACTAATCTAAATAAGGCTTTTTAAATATTAGTACCTTACGTTTAGGGCTCATAAAACGTAAAGCACAATATTTCACTTCAAATTACGTAAAACTTATTCATATTATTTAACTATTTATACATGATATTAAAATTAACCTATTACTTGAATTATAGAAGGAACTTTTTACACCATTACACTAAAACAATTGACACCATATTGTTTTATAACATTTGCATTTCAACACTGATTTGTTTATGCTATTTGCAACAAGATTTTAGTCAGAAAATTTGTGAACAATGTGAAGATTTTGTATTAGCCGTAACCGTGTTCTCTAATTGCGCTAAAGCCGTTAATTCTGTATCCATTTTCCTATCTTTCTTCCTTATACCTTTTATCATCTGTCTGCGTTTACAACAACATAAAATCTCTTCAAATTCCTTTCTAAAATTATCATTCAACCATCCATATAGTAATGGGTTAGAAACAGCGCTTGACATTCCAAACATGTGGCATATTGCGTATGTTATAGTCATTGTCTTTTCTTCCATAAATGGCTGTGCACTAAAATCTGCTACCAGATTAAATACATTCAATGGTAGCCAACTTATGACGTATGTAACTGCTATAGCTACAAGAATAGCTGGTGTTTTCCTTGTAGTTCGTCTTCTACCTCTTAGCCTTCTATGTATTTGAATATGTGCAATAACTACGACTAAAACTGGTAGTAAATATTGAAAAACAAGACTAAATAGTGAATACATTGCGCGTCCGTTTGTGACAGGCCAATCTTCGATACAGAAACTTAATGACGTCATACCAATGAGGCCGAGGTAGTGTGTTTTGAGATTTCTGAAGATGTATAGAGGTGATGCGAGAGCGAATGCAATGATCCATATTATAAGCATTGTTATGATTGCTCCCATTATTTGTAGACCAGACCGCGTTGGATATACGATTAACTGTGGACAAAATATAAAATTATTATTGAAAACGTACAGACCAACTTTTGGAAAATTTGGTAACATACACCTATTATACTTAATATTACAATGGTTAAATTACACGTGTACAAAGTTGCGGGCAACAGCTTGTATAATATATGATAAAGCTAAAGAGTTTGTTTGTTTGAAAGCGATAATCTCAGGAACTATTATTGGTCCGATCAGAAAAATTCTATCAGTGTTGCATATTAGATTTATCGAGGAAGATTATAGGCTATATAACATTACGCTGCGATTAAAAGGAGCAAAGCATCGGTGTAAAATGCATCCCGGGCATCAGCTATATAAAAAATAAGAAGAAAATAAGAAGCAGGTATTTTTATTACTTTTAAAGATTCTATAAATCTATCTACCCATCCATCAGCCTTTCTCCATCCACTGCTGAACATAGGCCTCCCCCATAAAACGCCACAACGCACGGTCTTGTGCCGCTTCTATCCAATGGCTTCCTGCGACCTTGACGATATCGTCGCTCTACCTTATCGGAGGCCGTCCAACGCTACTGTAGATCCATAGGATAAAATTACAATGTGTATCATAAAACTTTCCCTATTGGGCACGGACTTCTTCCACTTTGGGAGGCTGTTTTGTCTTCTATTCTATGTCGCGGCGACCAGGTGTCATGTGTTGGCATAGTGCACAGTTTCGAGATTCCTCTCTCACAGAGAATGTTATCTACGTTCAATAGCAGGGTTTTTACAGCATCCTTGGGTGAAATTGAGGTGGTTACACGTCTATTAATAGTCCATCACTACACGTCAAAACACTTAGTTCTAGGCATAACAGTACAGTTAAGTGTAAAACGTTAACTTCCGTAACGTGAAGTAGAAACTTAAAGTGATTTAAATAACCAGAAAATGTAAACAAAAGCAATTTTATTGCAAAGTTCATTATACATTTGGTCTGTTTGAAACAATTTTTTTTTTCATTTTGTACAATGAAGGGGACTTTGTCAACGAAAGAAAATAGGTAATGGAATTTTAACAAAATTTTTCATTTAGGATTCTGAGCCAGGACCGGACTCTATTACCGAGACCACTACACATGCATTATTTATTCGGCAGACCATCTCATCTGTCTACAAGTTCGTCTGTCACTATGCTTTATCTCGTGAACGGTGATAGCATCGATAGCTAGAGACTTGAAATTTTCACAGAAGATGTATTTCCGTTACCGCTATAACAACAAATACAAAGAAAAAATCGAAATGCAATAATTATTCTCCCTCTCTCTCTTTCTCTCTATCTTTCTAACTTATTAACATCCCACTGTTGGGCATTGACCTTTCCTGCATTATGTCGCGCTGACCAGCGACGGCGTATTGCAACAGGGTTTATCTTCAAGTTTCTGTCTCTCACAGAGGATGTTATCTGTGTACAAATTCCCTTGGCTGGCTTTTACAGCACTCTAGGGAAAACTGGAGTGGTGATACTTGTATTCTTAATCCGTCACCATTCGGACAAATATATTTTTAGGGGGCTCTAGTTACGAAACTAAATACATAATAGAATCACAATATACAAAAATTGTATTTATTCGTTTAGACTTTATGGACAAAAAGAGTACAGAGGCGGCCTTAATGCCTTGTGCGGGTACACTACAAAAAGACGAAAAACTTTATTCCGAATGTCACAAATACGAATTTCATAATACCGATTTTCATAAGTCTGAATTTCATTTCAAAATTCGGAATAAAGTTTTTCGGAATTTTAGGGATTTCCTGCCTTGTGCATTATCTTCCAGTCAAAATTGTGAAGTTTTCATACCGCAGACTCTTGTAGTTATGTAGTTAATATAAAAAGCATTTAGGGCGAACAAGGAAATGAGATTATTTACAATTTACTTGTGTTATTTGTAACCTTTAAGTAAACGTTTAGTTTATTTTTCAATTTATCAGAATCACACACATCTGTTTCTGTATATAATATAATAAATCTTACGGATAATGGATTTGATGACTGGAAGTAGTATTTAGAGTTTATTTATCAAGTACGTTTGTAAAGAAATACAACATCTGGATTGTACAGATCAAAGACGGTCATATACTAAAGAATACTGAGAAAGATACATATTTTTAAATAAATATAGCTCAATATTTCGTAAGATATTATCTAATAAAAACCTTAAAATAGGCAAAAGCAAAGCCTTGAATTCCAAATGTTGAAAATGGCATAGAAAATTTTCCATTGATTTTTTTTATATTTATAGAAATTTTATACAACGTCCTCTGACCACAAAGTAAGCTATATTTCTATGCTTATGTTGTGGGTATTAGATACGGATATTTTTAAAATTTTTTAAAGTGTTAGAAGATATACCTACATAGGTATATTTTCTAACACTTGCATGACTCGTTTATTCAAAACTGATTAACTGATATCGTAACAACTGATAGTAAAGGACACTTAACAGCTCAGTCTTAACCGTGAGCATGGTTACTGAAAAATCTCTGATATATCAGGCTAAAATTGAAAACAAATATACGCGTCTAAATCTATAAATAGTGGTTAACTACATACATATTTTTTGTAGATACATACTTATCAAGATAAGTTATATTTACCACGTTATGGATCTAGGTCTATAGTCATAGTGATAATATTTGCAAACACCATAAAATAAGTGTCATGTATTACCTGATATCTGTCCAAGGCTATAGCAGTAATAGATATGGTCGATACAAATATTGATATTGCTTGTATAGCACCACATGCTTTACATAGGCTAGGCCAATCTGGCAATGGCCAATGTTTGGTCAAAAGCTCCATCAATGTCAACGGTGTGCCAACACAACAGACCAATGCGTCAGACACAGCTAGATTCACTATGAACATGTTTCTAGCTGTTCTCATCACTGGTTTTCGTACTACCTGAAACAAAATTGATTTCAGTTAAAATTTTAAATAAAAACCGGCCAAGAGGGTTTCAGGGTGGTAGTTTTTGAGTTTTAGGTTCGAAGGTAAGTGAAAGTAAAGGCATGGTCTCCTTATAAAGGTTTAAATGAGCTGGACCGGATTTATGAGTGTAAATGAAGCAGACAGACTTTCGGGATATTTTTAGACAATTTTATGTAGAATATTTCCGTCATACATGATTTCTATGTAACTTTAACCGTTAAGGCTGCACACGCGACGGAAGCTTAAAAAATGGAGCACCTTTTCCCGTTTTCCTAACATTTCCCTTCACTACTCTGCTCCTATTGATTGTAGCGTGATGAAAAGTATACTATAACCTGCCCAGGAGTATGAAGAATAATTGTACTAAGTTTCGATTAAATCTGTCGAGTAGTTTTTGTTTCTATAAGGAACATACAGATGGACAGACAGACAGACAGACAGACAAAAATTTTACTGATTACATTTTTGGCATCAGTATCGATCACTAATCACCCCCTGATAGTTATTTTGAAAATATATTTCATGTACAGAATTGACCTCCCTACAGATTTATTATAAGTATAGATAAATAAATATTCATGGACATTTCACACAACGTCCTCTGGTCCTAAGATAAGCTTATATGCTTGTGTTATGGGTACCAGAATAGGAATATACTATATAAACTACTTTTCTATTGTAAATACATACTTATAATACATAGAAAACACCCAGGCGCAGTACAAAACACTTCTATGACAATTAAAAATATCAGACAAATAATTGTATCGTGCGAGAATCGAACCTGAAATCTCGTAAACGGCGGTTCGTTGCATGAACCACTAAACCACGACGCCCGTCCGTCAATGGAGTGTCACGGTCACATTGACTAAAATTCCTTAAAATAGATTTAATAAGAAAAAAAAAATTGTTTCTAACCTTTTCAAATCCAGCCCATCATAATATGGATAAAAGGTATATGTTTAATTATTAATGTAAACACGAACACTCTATTGTAATCCAATATAATAACAGAGACAAAATCAATATGCGGCAGATAATATTTCAATGTTATCGTCTATTCATTTATGTTATGGCAATAAAATACTATCTACATAAATCAATTGCTACAAATGAATATTTATCTGGACATGTGACAAATTTTATCGGAAGGTTTATCTTGAAACTGAATATTTTTTTGTTATACCAGGCGGATATTACTATAATCCTGATATTCTCTTCTCAAATATTTTATACTACCTATTGTCCGCGACATCGTACGAGTGGAGTCGACTGCGTTTACCGAATTATCTATCGTCACAAATATTATAAACTAGCTGTTGGCCGCGACATCGTATGCGAGAAATTTAGAAATCCATCCTTAAGAAACATAAGTTTACTCTTCTGCTCAATAGATGGCATTGTACGTTTTTAAAATCGCGCTATTGTTTCGTTCCACACATTAACACTTAAGCTCGTGAAAATTATTATTGTGTCGTCATCGGATTTCGCACTTTTAAATTAGTAAGGATTCGAAAGTAATTTTGTGTGTTTATTTGTTTGTCACTCTGTCCATTCTCTGTCATTCTGTCGATGGGCCTCATTGACAAGTGGTTCATGCAACCACTCGGGGCAATCTTTTGTGTGATTTTTCTAATATTCATACAAATGTTTGTACTGCGTTCTGGGTGTTTATTATGTATTATAACTTATTATAAGTAATTATTTACAAAAGATAAGTAGTATATGTATTATTATCCGTATTCTGGTATCCATAACACAAGCATAATAAGCTTAGCTTGGGACCAGAGGACGTTGTGTGAAATGTCCATGAATATTTATTTATATTTATTTATTTATTCTAGATACCGAAAAATTACGTAAACTTAAGGATACGTTTTAAAGCCAAAAAAGAGAAAAACCAGATTTTAGATTTAATCATAGTCATCCTTTTTTGGCACACGTTAACAAATTCAAATTATTTATTTAATTCAGTTTATTAAACTATCAATTAAGTCTAGATGTTAAAAATTTACAATAACTATACTTAAAGCAGCTATAAAATTATTCTTAAAAGCACAGACACAGGATACAATGAATTTCAGACGCAGGAAATAACGAATTTCCTTTTTTTCATGAACTAGTCAACTTTTTAACTTTTTTATTACTTGAATTCTTAAAGCATTTATCTAACAGAGTAGACATAATAAAAACAAATTAGGATTAGTTTATTTTCTGTTCTTTTCCATAGGATTTACGTTTGGAGCAGACACCAAGCTTTTGACGTTTGAAAAGACCTTATTAATTTTGCCTATTTAAAATACCAATCCTTGAGTTTGAAAATGCGATCTCCGTTAATAATGATGAGCATAAACAAGAGCAATGCGCATACTTATTGTGTACGGACACTGTCCTCTCTTAATGGTTGAGGCAATTTTGGGGCGGAGCGTAGTAGCCAATGAATTTATCCTCCCAAGGGTGCTGTAAAAGTCAGCTAAGGGATATTGGACACAGAAAAGATCCTCTGTGAGAGACGGAAAACTCGAAAACAAATGCTGTACTAACACACCTGGTCAGCGCAGCACGGTAGACCATAATCCCTCCGAATTGGAATTTAAGGGCGTATAATTGGTACCGACGACGCGCGAGGCAGGAACCGATGGAGAAAATGTGGAGAAATATTATAAGAGTAAAGGTATTGCTGAAGGGCGGGCACGACCCTCAATCACGAGGAACACGACGCTAGAATAAGAATTTGGTATAGGTTCGCATGATCTTGGCTTTGTTTTTCGCGTGACTATTATTATAGGTGATTGCTTTTTACGAAGTCGGAAAGCAATAGCTAGTTTGATAAAAATCTACTTTTCAATATGATAAAAACACATATTATTAAAAAACTTTAACCAATCGGAATACAAAAATTTATATGTTATTGTACAAGTAATTTCCTTTAGCCATGACTCAGCCTATTCCTAGTCGGCGAGCCAGCCAAAAAACGACTTACACCGTCTGGTAACCAGACTTATTTTATTGAAACCTATCTAATTATATAGTTATCACCCCTATGCTAACTGTCCTATTGAATAGTATGTCAATGTTTTATTGAACTTTTTTTTTTAAATTGTTTCGACTGCTTGGCTCTTGTGATTACTGAATAAAATTATTTTCGGCAATAAGTTTTTAATATGGATAACATGCCTCGTTGCACTTGCCTAACTTATTCTGTTCATAGATACCAGGCAAGTGGGTCTAAAGGAATCAGCATAAATCGGAACCTATACATGTTATCATAACCACTAAAACACCATATCAATAGGAAAAGTTTTAATTACGAATACGATGATTTCTCTTGATAAAGATCGAATAATTATGTATCATACATGCCACGCTGTTAAAAAATACAGGCATGATAACTATTCGATCGAGGCAAGTTAGCACGGTCGTTTATTTCATTTATAGATTCACATGTAGAGAGCTCGACAAGCTTTCATAAAATACATGTGTCGTCTGGTATCAGAAGGTGTGAGTCTTTGTAAGTCCGGCTCTCTAACTATCATAAAATATGAAATATGCTTTTATAGGGCTCAGACTGCTCCAAGTATATTTATTATCCATACTATTTCCGGCCAACGCATTCAATTGATCTGGATTCCTTCAGAAATATTTTTATTACGTATATTTTTTTAGCAATAAATCAATTATATCGCATTAATAAAGATAACTCATTATATTGTATTCACTATCTGATTATTTTTGCCATTCATATTTGTGGGTTATAAGTGAAAAATAAGGTGTGAAACCGGCTAAGAACAAATGGAGAAGCGCACAAAGGGTTCTCTACCTGTTATGTACCAAACTTAACTTATCGTATAACTACGCGGGCAGTACGGCCCTGCGCGGACGCAGTCCGGCCCCGCGCGCGACGCGGCTGTCGAGCGCCCCTCAGTCCGTAATCGATCTTGTGAGCGAGAACGTGCGCCGTTTTGTTAAAAATTGTACGCCTAAGATACGCGTTCTTGCAGCGGTTTAAGAGTTAAAATTGTCACTAGAATTAATTGTTGATAAAACTAATTATCCTTGTTGTGTGAATCGATAATTACAATTGAAACAAAACCTTGAAATGTCACCGCGAAATGTAATGTTCGCCATTTTTGTATGACATAAATGCGTTATAAAAACTAGTGAATTTTGTGTCTCCATACTTAATACTATTTAATGTGAGTTGAACTGTTTGATAACTATAATTGTGATAGTATAATTGCATTAAGACGATTGGTGAAAGTTCACCGCTTAAGTCGCGCCAAATGTGGTCATTTTGAGGACTTAAAGAGTTCGTGTCTGCCTGCATAAAGTTAAGTATAGTTTGATTAGCATTCTGCGTTATTTTGGCCAATTTATCGTAGTTAGTTAATGAAGCTATAGCTAGGGCTTGACACAGTGAAGACATTGTTGAAGAACAAAACAGGGTAAGTTTGTACTATTGTAGATTTGTAACGCTGTGATATACAGTATATGTTCGTTCCTCTCGCGCCTGAGTGATATCACGCTTCCACAAAACTAATAAATTATAAATCCCAGGTTGAACGCAACATATTTTTGGTACCCAGAGCGTGGTTTAAACTCCGTTTCTCGAATGTTCCATGTTGAACAAACTATACCCTCATTATTTGTGAAAATTGATTTAATTAATTTAATTAATTTAATTTGATTAATTTAGTTGTTTGTTTGTTTAATCTAAATTGTTGGTATAGTTTTTAAATAATTAATTTGAGTACTTGAATTGGCAATTAGATTTTAAAGGGTTTGATAATTGTTTGTGCTATTGCTAATCGTATTTGTTGTTACTCAGGTTATTATTTAATATAAATTATTATTTAATTATTGTCTAATATTGAACAACGTTATAGTTAAATTGTGGCGTTGTGCGTTTGTATAATACAACATTTATTTTATACGTTTGTTTGTTTTGTTGGTTACCTTAAAATAAATAATTTAAGTCTTAAATTAATTGCACATTGGCAAGGAATTGTTTTGTTTGTTTGATTTAAAATATTTAAGATTTGATATTTGTTTAGAGTAATAGCGGCTTGTCTCATTGAAAGATATTTTGTTTTTCGCTATTGTAATATTGTTTGTTTGTGAAAGATATTTGTTTTTTTTTGTTGTTATTATAAGATTGTTTGTTTCGTGCCGTTTGTGCTTTGAAGATGTCTACCGCCGCGTATAATGTTGTCCGCGAGACATATTCCGGGATTGCGACTCATTTGAGATGGTTCACGTCAGCTGCCGCCTTGGTGAAAAGGGAGAACCGAATCGAGGCATTGTTGGACAGGCATGAGAAATGCCCTACACGACTTCAGGAGGTGGAGGCGCTTTACCGGCGCTTCATCTTGCATCTGGATGATGTGCCCCTGGAGTCATTCCCCCAGGAGCGACGGGACCAAGTCCACGAGGACTACGTCCAAATTATGGACCTTGCCGACGACATCGCCCAGAGCGCGCGGGAGATTTTAGCCTCGCGCGCCGGAGTACCGGCTCACCGGGCCCCCTTGAAGACTCCCGTGGGCCTTTTGACCAGGTTACCCAACTTGGATCTTCCACGTTTTGATGGTCGACTAGACATGTGGATGGGATTCATTGGTTTGTTTGAGAGCCTTGTGGACTCGAGGGACGATTTGGGTCCGTCTCAGAAACTGGCCTATTTACTCTCCGTGCTTGATGGAGAGGCGAGGGGCTTAGTACAGCACCTCCCAATATGTGACGGGAGCTATGGGATCGCGCGGGCGTTGCTCACCAAGCGCTATCACAACCAGCGCTGTCTGGCAGATACCCACGTTGACCAGATCTTGAACCTTCCCGTCGTGAGCAATGCTGCCCAGTTGAGGACCGAGCTGCTGAACCCCCTCCTAATAGCCACCAATTCGCTCAACCGCTTAGGACTGCCGGTTGCCAAGTGGTCTTACCTACTGGTGCGTATCGTACTCAAGCGATTGCCGGTGTCTTTGAGGGCACGTTTTGAACAGGGGCACACTAGGGATGAGGCATCTGCTCTCCCTACCTTTGACCAGCTCCTGACGTTCCTGGAGGACGAGTGTCGCATGGGTGACGTCATGGTCGCCGACACGCCGGTGGAAGCATCACGTCCCAGACCCACCAACCAACGGCGCAATGCCCAACCTGCACCAAGAGGAGGTACGGCCGCCCGCTTCGCTGTCGCTCAAGCTGCGCCACCGGACTGCCGGTTTTGCAAGTCGCAGGGACACCAAACGGTGCGGTGCCCAGACTTCGCGGTCCTGCACGTGGCCGCTCGTAGGCGGATTGCCCAGGCCCGCGGCTGGTGTTTCTCTTGCCTAGGGGACCATTACCAGCGCGCCTGCCCCGACACTCACCCGTGTCCTATTTGCGGAGGGCACCATTTGAAAATCCTGTGCGCCAACGCGAATGGCCGTCGCGACCACGCGGGGTCGCCTTCGGGCGGGTATGCCAGTGGACACCGGGACCAGTCCCGCAATTTGGAGTCCGGCTCATCACCCCCACGCCGCGCAGACTGTGCTGCCGTTGATCGCCGAGTTGGTTCGGCGCGCAGCCCCACGGGCGGGTATGAAAGCGGGCCCCGGGTTCAATCCCGCACCTTTGTGTCCCGCTCGCCCTCCCCGCTTCCACGTGATCAAGCGAGATCACCTCCAGTAGTGTACCACGATTACCGTGACGCGCGTCCGGTACCACTACCGTCCCCCCCTCTGGCGGAACGTCCCCGTTTGGAGACGCGCAACCCTCGGTACGGACGCTCCAGGCGCTACGAACCGCCGTCTATGGCTCGTGGCAGTCGTCACCGAGAGGAGGCCGAGTTTAGGCACTACCCGCACTTTGATTTGCCGTCTCGGGACAACGGCGCTCAGTCGCCGCCACGCCAACATTAGGATGTTGGCGTCTGCCCCCGCTATGCACCGCCCCCTTTTGAGACCGTCCTCTTGCCTACGGCCCATGTCAGGGTCTGGGGACGGACGGGCGCCTCGGTTGTAGTCCGAGCGATATTGGACACAGGCTCACAGGGGTGCATAGCCTCGTCTTGGTTGGTAGGGCAGACTGGCCAGACTATTGAAAAATATTCAGATGTAATAAGGGGTGTCGGGAACGCCCCCGTGGCCACGGTAGAGGGCCGCGTTTGGTTTGAGTTCTCCCCCTCAAATTCTCCACGTCCGACGTTGGAATCGTCGGCCATTGTGATGGAGAATATCTTAGGCAATCACCCGCAAGTTCGTTTGTCTGCGGATGCGGTAAAATTGACCGCGGATTTGAATTTGGCTGACCCTAAATTTGACCTGCCTGGCACGGTCGATTTGTTGCTTGGTGCCGATGTTTTGGGTAAAATATTACTCGGCAAGGATCGTGTGTTGCAGCCAGGTGGCTTGGTAGCCCTCCGGACCATATTTGGGTTCGCACTGATGGGGCCTGTATTGAGGACTCCCCCCCCTGCCGAACTTGGAACGGCCTTGATGGTGGGGTCCGCCCTTTCTGACGCCGTGCAGAGATTCTGGGAAGTGGAGGAGCCACCACAAGCTCCCCGCTCTGATCCGGAGCATGAAGAGTGTGAGCAGTTCTACAAGACCAACACCAGTTATCTCCGTTCTGGCCGGATCATGACAAGATTGCCATTTCTCGCCGTACGTCCGCCACTTGGCGTCTCGCGGCCTATTGCAGAGAAGCGTTTGTTGGCGATGGAGCGCCGTATGAGCAGGGACCCACTACTCAAGGAGAAGTATATTGACTTCATGCGGGAGTATGAGGATTTGGGACACATGTCTGTGTCAAAATTGAATTGGCGTTCGACGGAGCACTTCTTTCTCCCGCATCATGCTGTAATAAAACCATCCAGTGGTAAGTTACGCACAGTATTTGATGGTTCTGCGCAGACTTCTTCAGGAGTGTCCTTGAACCAGTGTCTGCATCCTGGTCCCAAATTGCTGAAGGACCTTTGTGACGTCATCACGCGGTTTCGACGTCATCAATTTGTTTTTGTGGCCGACATCAAGATGATGTTCAGGCAAACGGTAATTCACCCGGATGATCGCCGATACCAGCTGATATTGTGGCGAGAAAACCAGCAAGATCCCATGCTTGTCTACGAACTCAACACGAACACATACGGGCTGAGGTCTAGCCCCTTTTTGGCTATACGTTCGCTTTGGGAGCTCGCGGATCGAGAGCGTATGTCGTTTCCTCGCGCAGCCGCCATTTTGAAGGAGGACCTATATGTTGACGATGTGTGCACTGGCGCGGCCACGGAGAGAGAGGCCCTGCTCTTGCGTGACGAGTTGATTGGCATTCTAGCCTCCGCAGGATATGAGTTGCGTAAATGGATCTCCAACTTACCTGCGCTCTTGGAAGGGCTACCGGATGACCACCAGCAGGATCCTCACCTATTTGAGAACCGTGACAACCCTACCATGATGTCAGTGCTTGGAATCCAGTACAGACCAGTCCAGGACATCTTTACATTTAATGTCAATTTGGATTCGCATCACACTTGGACGAAACGACTGGTTCTGTCGACTGTCGCGAGAACCTTTGATCCCAATGGCTGGATATGCCCGGTCATATTCTGGGCCAAATGCTTCCTGCAGAAACTTTGGACTGCAGGTCTTGGATGGGACGAGCCACTTCGCGAAGCTGTTTTGAAGGACTGGCTCCTATTTGCTTCCTCATTGCCTGCCATCAATAGGATATCGTTACCCCGTGCTCTGCTTCCGCCAGGGAAGCACACCGCGTCCCTTCATGGTTTCTCGGACGCTTCGGAACGTGGGTACGCAGCAGCTGTATACTTGCGCACCGTGACCACAGATGGTCAGGTGAAAGTGTTGTTGGTCATGGCGAAGAGCAAGGTCGCGCCTCTTCGAACTGCCTTGACAATCCCTAAGTTAGAGTTGTCAGGGGCGGCCCTTCTTGTTCGCCTTTTGAATCACGTCATGTCTACCTTGTGCACGTCAATTGACATTTCCACGATATATGCATGGACTGACAGTCAAATTGTGCTATGTTGGCTGAAGACGTCAGTTCACACCTTAGAGGTGTTTGTAGCAAATCGTGTCTCTCAGATACAGAAATCGGAGACCCCGTTGGTTTGGAGGCATGTGCCTGGCGAGGTCAACCCTGCTGATTGTGCGTCACGGGGATGTATGGCCCCCCTTTTAGTTGAGCACTCTCTGTGGTGGGGACCTGAGTGGTTGACCAGATCAGAATCTAATTGGCCGCGAACTCCGGCCTTAGACATTGTCGCACTGCCTGGGTTGCGAACGCTTGCGCTCGAACGGCAGGACCGTCCGTTCGACCCCGATTTCTTACTTAATCGTTACAGTTCATTGGACAAATTGTTGAGTGTCACCGCTTGGATCAAGCGCTTCACGAAAAATTGTAGACATCCACAGAACAAATGTTTGGAGGCCTTCTTATCGCCACAAGAGCTCCAAGATGCTCTTCTTCACTGGGTTCGTTCTGTGCAAGAGGCACATTTTGAAGACGAGATTGACATCTTGAGGAAAGGCAAATCCAAGCTGTCTGGAGCCATTTGTAAGCTGAACCCTTTTTTGGATAGTGAGGGTCTTTTGCGTGTCGGAGGGCGTCTTAGGAACGCAAACCTCCCTTATGGATCTCGTCACCCCCTCTTATTGCCCAAGAGTGGCCACTTGGTGAACCTGTTGGTGACTGATCGTCACATCAAGAACTCCCACGCCGGCTGTAATGCCTTATTGGCCATTTTGCAACGGGAATTTTGGATTTTATCGGCCCGTCGGACGATCCGTAGTGTGGTCTTTCGTTGTATGCCTTGCTATAGGCTCAAGGCCCCTACCATGCAGCCTATCATGGGTGACCTTCCTTCGGATCGGGTCACTGAGATAAGGCCCTTTGCTGGAGTTGGTACGGACTTTGCAGGCCCCTTTTTTGTTAAGACCTCGACCCTCAGGAACAGTAAAACTGTCAAGGCTTATTTGTGCGTCTTTGTCTGTCTGTCCACCAAGGCGGTACATTTGGAACTCGTCTCAGCCCTCTCGACAGAGGCATTTGTTGCGACGTTAGATAGATTCGTGTCACGACGAGGACTACCGTCCTTGATTCGGTCGGATTGCGGTACCAACTTCAAAGGCACAAACAACTATTTAAAAGCGATGTATGATTTTTTGTCGGCTAACGAGACTGAAATTGCGTCTAGACTAGCTACACGTAGAATAACTTGGAGGTTCAGTCCCGTGTCATGTCCCCACTGGGGAGGAATATTTGAAAGCGTAGTAAAGGTTGCTAAGACACATTTGCGACGGGTAATTGGCGAGTCTGTATTGACCTTTGAAGAGCTCGCAACTGTGTTTTGCAAAATCGAGGCCGTTTTGAATTCACGCCCGTTGTGCCCGATCTCTTCAGATCCTAACGACTTGGAAGCCCTCACGCCGGGCCATTTTTTGATTGGGCAGCCACTGAACGCCCTGCCGGAATATCCCCTTGTTGATGTGAGACCTAATCGTCTCTCGCGGTTTGAATTGGTCCAACAACTCACTCAGAGCTTTTGGAAACGTTGGAATTTAGAATATTTGCACATTCTCCAGCAGCGCGTTAAGTGGACTGACAAGACTGATCCACCTCATGTTGGTGACCTCGTTCTGGTTAAGGACGCTAACTTACCGCCACTGTGTTGGCGCAGGGGGCGCATTCTCAACCTCGTCTTTGGAGCAGATGGAGTGCCCCGTTTTGCTGAGGTCCGGGTGGACGGTTCAATTTTGAAGAGAGCTGTATCAACCTTGTCGCGACTGCCAGTAAATTAGCGGCCAGGTAGTCCTGGCCGAGGCGGGTAGATGTTATGTACCAAACTTAACTTATCGTATAACTACGCGGGCAGTACGGCCCTGCGCGGACGCAGTCCGGCCCCGCGCGCGACGCGGCTGTCGAGCGCCCCTCAGTCCGTAATCGATCTTGTGAGCGAGAACGTGCGCCGTTTTGTTAAAAATTGTACGCCTAAGATACGCGTTCTTGCAGCGGTTTAAGAGTTAAAATTGTCACTAGAATTAATTGTTGATAAAACTAATTATCCTTGTTGTGTGAATCGATAATTACAATTGAAACAAAACCTTGAAATGTCACCGCGAAATGTAATGTTCGCCATTTTTGTATGACATAAATGCGTTATAAAAACTAGTGAATTTTGTGTCTCCATACTTAATACTATTTAATGTGAGTTGAACTGTTTGATAACTATAATTGTGATAGTATAATTGCATTAAGACGATTGGTGAAAGTTCACCGCTTAAGTCGCGCCAAATGTGGTCATTTTGAGGACTTAAAGAGTTCGTGTCTGCCTGCATAAAGTTAAGTATAGTTTGATTAGCATTCTGCGTTATTTTGGCCAATTTATCGTAGTTAGTTAATGAAGCTATAGCTAGGGCTTGACACAGTGAAGACATTGTTGAAGAACAAAACAGGGTAAGTTTGTACTATTGTAGATTTGTAACGCTGTGATATACAGTATATGTTCGTTCCTCTCGCGCCTGAGTGATATCACGCTTCCACAAAACTAATAAATTATAAATCCCAGGTTGAACGCAACACTACCACCTCTCTCTCTCTCTCTCCAGCCCGACAACGTCCCACTGATAGACAAGGGCTCCTCTACTTTGGAAGGGACTATAGTCTACGGTGCCGCGCTGACCAGGCGTGTTGGCATAGGGTATATTTTAGAGCTTTCTGTCTCTCACAGAGAATGTTGTGTATGTACAATATCCCTTAGCTTACTTTTACAGCACTCTGGGAAGGAGAAGAGGTGGTGACACTTGTATTCTTAATCCGTCAACACGGATAACGGATAAGCAGCTTACGCTTGCTAAATAAGTCTTAATCATTCATAGCAATTAAAGTTAAGACAAATTTAATAAATCTATCAATATCCTATAGCTGACCTAATGGAATAAGGTCAGATGGTATCATGATGATGACGAAACAGCTCCTGTCAGCTTGTTAATCTAAGAAATCAATAATCCAAAAAATACTTACAGAAATAACTACTAAAGCATTCCCAACAGCGCCAATGACTACGAGGATACCATAGAACGTTAGAAGTAGAGCTCTGGTCGGATCATCAACTTTTTTATTCTGGGAGAATTTCTCAAGAAGTATATTCGGGTCCTGGATTCCTCTAGACGCTTCAATCAGCCATCTTGCTGATGCATTTAGCGTCAAGTTCATATTAATATCCAGCCCCTGTAACAAAATAAATAAATAAATATAATAATATATGTACCTACTAATAATATAAAAAATTGGTCAAGTGCGAGTCGGACTCGCTCACGAAGGGTTCCATACCATTATCTATGCAACATAAGGCAACGTTATTAGTATCGAGCAAGAAACGGTAAAAAAATCATGTTTGTTTTATTTTATTTTTAGTATTTGTTGTTATAGCGGCAATAGAATCATCATCTGTGAAAATTTCAACTGTCTAGCTATCACCGTTCTTGAGATACAGCCTGGTGACAGACGGACGGACGGACGGACGGACAGCGAAGTCTCAGTAATAGGGTCCCGTTTTTACCCTTTGGATACGGAACCCTAAAAAGTAATATGACTAAAAATAACGCTGAGTTCTCTGCTGAGTTTCTTACGCCGGTTCTTCACAGCGGATTGAAAGTCCTGAACCGGTGGTAGGAAAAAAAAATTTGGAATTTATAAGAGCCCACTTTTTTGGCAAAAAAAATTGTGCTTATATGATTAAATAATTTTTGAAAACTGGAGAGTTTGTTTGTTTGAAGTTGAGGAAACTCGTTCTCAATAGTGAGACGTTATTGGGCTGGAGAGATAGATAGATATGATATGAACGTCAGTTATAATTAAACTGATGACGTGAGTCCATAGCTCTCAAATATAGAGCCATAAATTTTATATATGGCTATTTCAATTAAGTAAATGTGCGTTTTTTGTTACTTTATGTTTAGATAACACTGTGTAGTAAAATTATTACTTTGTATTACTTTAACATAGTATTTTGCTTAAATAAAACTGGCCAAGTACGTGCAGTACTTGCACATAAAGGGTTCTGTACAGTTATAATCTATTTGTTTGGTTGTTTTTCTGAACACGCTAATCTCAGGAACCATTGTTCCGATTTAAAAAATTCTTTCAGTGTTAGATAGTGCATTTATCAAGGAAGGCTAAAGGCAATATAACATCACGCTGCGACTAATATGAGCGAAGCATCAGTGAATACTGTTGCAAAACTAGGAAAAATTCTCTAAATTCCACGCGTATGAAGTTACGGGCAAAAGCTATTGTAATATATTCGTCATACCGACTCCTAATAACACTAAATAACTGTACCCCAAATAATGGGATGAGGGTAGGAGAATGATGATGATGATGAGTATTTGTTGTTGCAGCATCAACACAAACTGTGAAATTTTCAACACCTTAGCTATCACCGTTCCAGATACATAGCCTGGTGACAGACGAACGGACGGACAGTGTCTCTGTAATAGGGTTCCGTTATAGCTTTTAGTATGGAACCCTTTAATATGGAACTCTAATAATATTTAACTGAAATGTATATTTATAACTTTGTAATTAGTTCTCCTTTTGTGACTGAAGAAAACTGTGTGTGAACTGAGAAAAACTTTGTGGTTAAATGTTTTAATTATATACTAAAATTTTCTATTAACGGTGTTTTTTGGTTTAAAAACAGAGTTATTTTCAAAACGTGGTGATAAAGCAAATAATACAATGACCTCAAGGCCGGAATTAAGCTTTAAGCTCATATGGTTTCTAAGTAACAACTAGTGACACGCCTACCACTAAGACAGTAAAACACTTATACTTTCAACCAAGCTTTTATTAGATATTGGTTGGAACATAAAATAGTTTATAGCTTACTATTTAGCTTGAAACGTAATTGGGATTGGTCTTTTTGTACTGACTTATAAAAATAAGGAGATTCTCAATTCGTTTGTAAGTTTTTTTCATGTTTGTTACTTCATAACTTTTAACCGGGAGAAGCGAATTCAATTATTTTTTTTATTTGACTGTTGGTGGTTCCCGTTACGTTCCCATTGGCACCAGGTCAGGATTTGATGATTATGTCTTGAGAAATCAAGGAAAACCCTCAAATCTGAAAAGCACATCAAGTCGGTTGAACTTGTTTTTTAAAAATACTCATAATTAGTGTTCCGTAACAAAGGTAAAAGGTAAAACCTTAAAACAGAAACTTCACTGTTCATCCTTTCATCCATCCGCCGTCCGAATAGTACGGAACTCCGAAACCCTTCGATTTTCACACAGCAGCTAAAATACTGATAACGCGGATGGAGCCGTAACATAAGGAATACTGCAGTCCTTTCCTTGCTATGTTATCATAAAATAATATGAGCTCATATAACAAGTCTTTATAAAAATGTACCTGTCTATAATCACTACGTGAAGTGTATCCTATATTATACTTCGCAGGCACTAAAAAACTGTACTGCACTCTTAAACTGTACGAGGGTCGTTCAATAAATACTTTGCCTACAAAAGAAAAATGATTTTTTTGGAAAGTGACGATTTATTTTTCTACATAGTCTCCTTTTAACTCAATACACTTGGCAAGAACTCCGACAGATTCCGCTTAAAGAGCGCCAAACACGTCGCCGATATGGTCTCACGGTTACGCTTGTTGGCCAGTGTGAGCAAACGCGGCAACAATCGCGCTGACAGCTTTCTCATGCCCTGTTTCTGAAAAACATACTCCGATATCTAGTGCGTAGCATTTCCACTCATCAGATGGGCATGTATGACCACATGTATGAGTGTAAATGTCAATGAAGACAAGGAAGTGTGTTTGGATTGTAGCAGATGGCGCTTTATAGTCACTGCCCACCCCCATGGGAAAAAGGCATGACGATATATGATGAATATTTTATCATATTCGCAACCCCAAATAATGGGATAAGGACAGGAGAATGTTGATGATAAGTATTTAATTTTGTTGTTATAGCATTAACTGATTACATAAATTGAATTTTCAGCACCCTAGCTATCACCGTTTTTTATATGCAGCCAAGAATTAAAAGTAGACAACCAAATTTAATAAAATTCACCATTATGCCATCAGTTATTAATTTATTGAATTTATCAAGTTTTGTAGTCTACTCTTAATTTTTTGTTACAAATGACGCCATTATGGCGCCATAATGGCGTCAGTGCCTGATCATTGTGACAACATTGTAGGGAATAGCAGACTTGGGCCCCTGCCCTAGTGAGAAACGTTACGTACCGATGGACGGGCGGACAAGGAAGTCTCAATAATAGGATACCATTTACGGAACCCTAAAACTCTATTGTATAAGGTTTTATACACACGAAGGTAATAATTTACATAGGTAACGACCCGTATAGATGACGATACTCTATAAAATCGATACTTCTACCACCTTTTTATAGCTTCATTTATAAAAATATAAGGATTACGTGCCTTATAAAATTTTGTTAAGATATAGTTACAAAATTCTAAATACAGTTAGGAGTATATTTTGTAAACTTAAGAGGGCTTGATAGCAAGTCATGCTAAATATAGCTGTTGCCCGCGGATATGTACGCGTGGAATTTTGAAAATGGTCCCCGTTTTTGGAACATTTTTCGCTAAAGACTCGCTCCTATTAGTCGCAGCGTGATGATATATAGCTTATAGCCTTTCCCGATAAATGTAGTATCCAACAATGAAAGAAATTTTCAAATGGGATCAGTCGTTCCTAGTAGAAGATATAAACATAACAAAAATAGTCATAAATCTAAAGAAACAATTTTAATAACTGAAATTGCGTTGCTATTCTCAGCAACAGTCAAATTGTAGTTATATTATGTCTAAGCTATCACCCACGCAGTCTCGGGGATTCTTATTAAATTTATTAAAATGATAAATAGGACATTAGACACACATAATGTTTTCTTCTTTCTAGCCCATAAATATCCCACTATTCGGCTACTACCTAGAACAGAAGTAAATTGATTACTTCAAAAACTAAAAAACACGCTTGAAATTCCTAAATATTTTTTAACATTGCATTGTCATCGGTCCTTAAAAATGCATGCATGCAAAATCAATCCGACTACTGCAAGTGGGTGAAAACCACTTTCAAAGATTACGTTATACAGATGATTACATAGATAGATACGTACCATACTGTTTGTTTGTTGTATAACTTGTGTTTTATGTATCAATTGGCTACTGATGACGGCATTTTTATTGCAATTTTGACAGAAGATAGAAATATCTTACTGATAAGCGAGGATAACAATCCGTCCGTCTTCACTACCCCGTTTCTTACTAAGGTGCAGTATAATAATAAAACTAAGTAGCAAGTTCAAATCAAATCAAATAGTTCATTTTACAACTTACATAGATTACATAGGAAAATGCGGCGACGGCTGTACTAGTTTATACTGTGACACAGCCGCCGGCATCCTCCGAAATTGAATTAGATAAGTCAACAAATACAAATATATTAAAAGATCTTTATACCACTATAATATCCAGATACTACTTATAAAGAGCTAGAGAATAAACCAAAACAATAATTATAACAGGATACATTTAAAATAAGACAAAAAGAAGGAAGGTAAACAAAGAATAACGAAAGGCAATCAGCACAGTTCGATGACTATGTGTTTGGAAGTGGGTGTGTGAAATCAGTGTTGTGCGTACTAATGCCATATTTATATTTAATTTTTTAAAATGTGTTCAGTGTCCTCGTAGTTTAACTGTAAGAGCCATGAGCGTATAATGCTTTTGCACTTGCTGAGTTGTGGCGTTCATGGGATATTAAATTAATGTATAAGTACAGAAAATTTTATTGATTGATAAATGCATAAGACAACGTAAAACCAATTAAAAAGCTTCTTAGTTTTAAAAGTATAAAGCTTAAATTAAATCGAAAATAATATCACAAATAAAATCATCTTCAGACATCCTGTAACGTAAATAGAAGTCTATAATTAGAGAAAAGACTTACCTAATAAATGAGTGGACTCATAAAGTATATAATTTATTTGACATTGCTCTTTAGATTTGTATTAATCTCGTGTTTATTTCTACAATTGCGAAGATTTTCTCACGTGGGAGGTCTAACAGGCCTGTCAAGGGCATAAGGTGGGTTTAAGAAAAGATATTATCGCTATATCATTTTGTCTTTGTAATTTATTATCAAATATCAATGTGGGCGAAAAGTAAAGTACATTATCATTAATCACAAAAAATAAAAATTCATTAGTCAAATGTGAGTTAGGTTAGTACTCCGTGCGTTCCGCATGTGCAAGAAATTACAACAAAATAGACTTTAAAAAAAATCACTAATTAGCCTTACAGCAGCAAATAGTGCTCTATAGTTTTTCCCTCATCAAGACGATATAACGATACTAGCGAAATTTCAAGTCTCTAGTGCGAAGTAACAAGGGCATCCAAATCTACAAAACCTATCCTATATACAACTATATACTGTAAAGGTTGTGATCATTGAATATAACCTATACAATGATACAGGCCACTTAAGATTTGTTTTTAAAAAAGAAATAAAAAATTTAAAATTTGAAAATAAAAAGAATAGAATTGGGGGATGGGATATATGACATGATGAGAGGATGTAAAAAAATGATTGTAAAATAGTTTTTCTTTATTATAATTGTAAAACTTCATCAATTGTAAAGCTTCTTCTTTGATAATAAAACACTTTTATCACAATTAATTTGTTATATTTTTTAATAATAAAGAAAAACTATTTTACAATCATTTTTCAACATCCTCTCTTCATGTCCTATATCCCATCCCCCAATTCTATTCTTTTTATTTTCAAATTTTAAATTTTTTATTTCTTTTTTAAAAACAAATCTTAAGTGGCCTGTATCATTGTATAGGTTATATTCAATGATCACAACCTTTACATTCTCCCCCCCTTAGAGGATAAAAAAAAAATTTTTTTTTCAAAAAAAAAAAAAATTTTTTTTTTCTAAGTTACAAAATACTGGACACCCTACCTAAGGTTGGAAAGCATGATAACAAATTAGAATGAACCAGATTAGATCCAGCTAGGACCTAGCTTTTCGAAGCAATACATTTCGAAAAACTTGAAAAGCAAAAAACCAACCAAAAATTGCCTTTCTAATCTTAGTTATCCGAACCACACTAACTACGATGCCCTTATATATCATATCACTCTTTTCATAAAATATTAAACTACTTCATCTTTAAAATTGATTTATCCAATAATAAACAAGAGTGATAAGGCATCCTTAAAACTATCACACCAAGACACAAAGCATATATCATCAACAATCAATCAGAAAAATGTCCATCACCAAACAATTAATGCTCTTATAAAAACTATCGAGCTTCAATTATGAGGTCAGCATCATAGATCCGAAAGATATGCTAATTTAACAGCTTTCCAGCTTAATGAGAAAATTTACATAAGAAACCATTATAATTGATAGAATCCATAGATTATCAAATTAAAATTTAAAGTATGCTCAGATAATACTCAACCGTCTTTTCAATTATTTAGGTATAATTTCTACTAAGTAATCCTGAATGCTCGGGAATGACCAATTTATTCCACATTTAGAATTCCTTCTCGTGAGATAAATTTACCAACCATTCTTCTACCACAAGTAACGTTTTAAATAATCAATCATTCTATTATCTAAGTAATTATAAACTATTCGCTAATCATTATTATCTAACTCTTACCCAATAAATAAAATAAAAATATTATCAGCAACCTCTCACTATAATACAACTTCTTTCAATTTTCAACCTTTCACATTTCTCTCCTAATGAACAAATACTTTACTCTAGCACCTACTTTCCTAAATCCTATCTTATGAGTTCTATCTCTAAAATGCGTGATATCCCAAAACAGGATTCCATGACAAATAGCCTATGGCCTTACCATGTTGCATTCAAAGATATTACCCGTTGATACGACTCATCCAACTAACTCCACCAAGCCACTACCTTCGACATTATAACTCAATACAACCCATTATTATACCTATTAATCGTTCTTCCTTAATACTATAATCATAATCTAGTACGAAATACTCACTATCCAATTACTATGTTAATATATTTATCTCACATTTTTAACTAAACATTCAAAATATAAATATGAAAAAATAATTAAATTTTTGATGTGGTTTCTTTTCATTGCCTCTTTCTTAAGTACAAATATGCTGACGTCATTATGAAGTCTCGCCGATCCCGAACCATATGAAACACACCAAAATAAAACAATATTAGTAAATTATAATTATCACTATAACCTTATAACCTTAATCTAATTGAATCACTAAACCAATTTACATCATTATGCAAATAATTATTGCGAACATTCTTGGTAATTTACTTCTTGGAACTCTTCCCTTAGTCTATCAAATACCTCCTGCACGCTTTTACACGTGTCTTTAATGCCCCGGAAGAAAAGTAAGGCGTTACCCCTTAAAAATGAGGGCAATAGTGATAATTTTTCTTCTTCAGACGAGCATCTCTTGAAAGTTATTAAAGCGTAAAACATTTCTTCGAATTCATCTAGGCACTCCTGTGCGCAACCACCGAAAGTTATCGTGGCTAGTTCCATCTTAGTTATAAATAATTTATAAAAATTTAATAAAAAGATACGGCTACTTCTCTGATAATTAATATTTATCCTGTGTCGACCCTTTGTTCGTCAACACATCCCTGGGCGTAGGAGCTGGTTTACCAATCGGGCCGCTATACCCGGCGCGCCTCCACCAATTTGTAAAACTTCATCAATTGTAAAGCTTCTTCTTTGATAATAAAACACTTTTATCACAATTAATTTGTTATATTTTTTAATAATAAAGAAAAACTATTTTACAATCATTTTTCAACATCCTCTCTTCATGTCCTATATCCCATCCCCCAATTCTATTCTTTTTATTTTCAAATTTTAAATTTTTTATTTCTTTTTTAAAAACAAATCTTAAGTGGCCTGTATCATTGTATAGGTTATATTCAATGATCACAACCTTTACAATACTATAGGTTTTGATTTCCTTGTCAATATGTCAACGCTTAAAAAAGAATGCGAATATATGAAAGGAAAAAATATGCGTTAAAAGTCATGCTGCTCTGTTTGTTCACTACGTTCGCGTTGGTGACTTCAGAGTGACGGTGTGAGCTTGCATCTACAAAATTAATTATGTATTATCATTTTTAACCAACTTTAGAAAAAGGAGGAGGTTCTGAATTAGTCTGTATATTTTTTTTCTTTTTATGTTTGTTCCCTCATAACTATTATCTGGGCAAAGCGATTATAACGTTTACATTTTATACAAAAATGCCATCTTCTTGAACCAGTCTATCAATTAAATAATTTGCTTAGTTGAAAAACTAAAAAACACACTTGAAAATGCTGAATATAATTTTAAATTGTTGCATTGTTATCGTTCCTGAATATGTATGAAAATTTTCAAATCGCGTTCAAAGATTCCGTTACATAGATTAATACATTGATAGATACATACCGAACTTAAGAAAGTGTGTTAAAAATGAGCTCACATAGACATACAAAAATAACGTCTTTATTTTATAATAAGTAAAGATGTATGTGCTTATAAGAGCTGAATTCTCTAAAACACACAGCAGGTTTTGAAGCGATTTTTTGTATTAGAGTGTTTCAAGATGGTGATTTTTGTATGATTTGTTAAGGTTTGATGTAAATTGGAAAAGCGGGGGCTCAATAACTATGAACGCAGGTGAAAACGCAGGCAATAACATCTATCTATAGGAACATGGAAAACGATACCTAAGCAATCTCGATTCGAAGATGGATGTCTAATTTACCGTCGTCTATTTGCAATTAATGAAAAACCAATTTACTAAAACGCTTCCATTCTGTAATTAAATCTTTATCAAAGCTTAGAAACAGGTTGTAACCCATCAATATCATTTAGACATATTAGCGTAAATAGAAAAATAGATATTTTTATTTGGGCGTAATCAAGTCGGCGCAACACGTTTTTTTTCTTCCAGCCTCTCCTATCAGCCGTCATAATAAAATTCTCATAAACTCCTTTTTATTTCATATTATAGTCTCTTGCACAGTCCATCTATATTTTCTTTGTTCTTCCTCTCCCTTCCTTTTCCAGCCATCAACATTCATATACCTACATCACCATTTTGCTTAAATGCCCTTCATCACTCCTCATTACGTGCCCATACCAGGACAGACGGTTCCTTATCAACTTTTCTATTATACTTACCAGCTTTTCTATTATATATTATAGAATATATAATAGAAAAGCTGGTATAGAGAACCATTTGTGGCGCTTGTATAGACAAGCGCCACAAATGGTTCTTTACTTTTATTATCAAAATGTAGTCGTCATACCGACCCCAAATAAAAGCACCCCAAACCATGGGATAAGGGCAAGAGAATGATGATTATGAGTATTTGTTGCTGTAGCTTTAACGGAATCTTTGAACACGATTTTCACCCACTTGCAATTGTCGGATTGATTTGAAATTTTGCATACACATCAAGGACCGATGACACTGCAATTATTTAATAATATATTCAGGATTTTTAAGCGCGTTTTTTAGTTTTTGAACAAAGCATTTTTTTAAACGGAATACTAAAATGCTGGCTATTAATTTAACTAGAAAATACTTGAAGTAAAATGAAAAACGTGGAATTTATACTAAAGCGTTCAATATTTATGTAGATCACGTCATCTCATCTACTCGGAGACAAAACAGAAAACAAAGACAGTTAATAATGCATTGCCTTTTTACACTAAGCTGTGTAACAAAGACTCTGAAATTTTGTAAAAATATATTTTTTCTTAATATTCATGGACATTTCACACAACGTCCTTTGGCCCAAAGTTATTATGCCTATGTTATGTGTACCAGACCAGAATACGGATATACTAAATAAACTACTTTTCATTTGTATAAATACCTACCTACTTATACATAAAAAACACCCAGACGCAGTACAAACATTTGTATGACAATTATAAATATCACACAAATGATTGTCCGGTGTAGGAATCGAACCCACGTCCTCGTGAATGGCAGTCTGTTACATGAACCACTAGACCATTAGGCCCGTCGATCGATAATACATTTTAAAAACCGTATGTAAAAATCCAATCCAGGATGTAAAAGTTTTAGAGAAAAAGGGATTGTGTGGTTTCATGAAACCACGGTAAAAGTGAAACTGTGTTTCTCAATAGACATTTAACTAAAAAAATTCGAATAATATTCCATCAAGGGAATAAAAATCGCTTTATCAATCTTTATTGTGGTGGAGTGGTTCATATAACGGACTGCCGATCATGAGGTCTCGGGTTCGATTCCCGGTCAGGACAATCATTTGTGTGATGTTTTTAATTGTCATACAAATGTTTGTACTGCGTCTGGGTGTTTACTATGTATTATAAGTATGTATTTACAAAAGAAAAGTAGTATATGTATTATATCCGTATTCTGGTAGCCATAACACAAGCAATATAAGCTTAGCTTGGGACCAGAGGACGTTGTGTGAAATGTCCATGAATATTTATTATTTATTATTATTTATTATTTTATACTAAAGTCGAGGTGCAAAGTTAGTACGTAGTTTCAATCGTAAGAAGTCACGGGAATCAACAAGTACATTATAAGTGAGATGAACTCAGCCAAATTTTTGTTTATTTGTCCAGCTGTTAATTTATCTAATCTCCAAAATAGAAAACCTAAGTGCGGAACATTTTACGACTCCATTAATTCCCTATCAAAATATTGCATCTTTATGTATAGTGCAAATTTTTCAGAAACAGTTTTTCTTTTTATTACTGAAGTTTATTACTTGTTTATCAAACCGTATAATGGTACCGATTCTACGTGCACAACTGAGCATAACTAAAAATAAAAATAAGTATGGCGTATTTTGATTAATTGGGTTTATCGTTGTGCACATTTTTATTCATTAAAATCGTTAGTCTATGATATATAGATTTTCTAATAAGAAAGTTCTGTTAACATTGCCGAATTGTGTTATTGATACTATCAATTTTCTCTTTTTAGTTAAGTTGAGTTGTGCACATAGAATCGGTACCTATCGTTGTCTAAGAATCTATAAATATAATGTGAAAGTTTAGATGTATGTAGGTGATTTAAATAAAAACCGGTAAAGTACGTGTTAAACTTGCACGCTACGGGTTCCTTACCGTTACCACCATAATATATTCGTCATATTACCGACTCTCAATAATGGGATAAGTCCAAGAGAATGATGATGAGTGTTTGTTATTACATCAACTAATAAACTGCGTAATATTCAGCTCTTTACTCCGTTCCAGAGATACAGCCGGGTGACATACGGACAGAAGGATAGCCAAGTATCAGTAATAGGGTCCCTTTTTACTGTATAATCTTCTTTTTCTTCTCCAGCCCATTTACGTCCCACTGTTGGGCACGGGCCTTCTCCACTTTGGGAGGGATTATAGTCTACTGTGACCCGCTGACCAGGCTGACCAGGCGTATTACAGCACAGGGTTTATTTTCGACTATTCCGTCTCTCACAGAAGATGCCATCTGTGTGCAATATCCCTAAGCTGACTTTTACAGCACCCTTAGGAGGAGATGGGGTGGTGACACTTGTATTGTTAATCCGTCACCACACGGAGGTACTGTATAATACGGAACCAAAAAACGACGAATGAAATTTGACCTTCTATAATGTATAACCCAAATTCAAATTATTTACAATAAAATTTGAATTCGGGTTCTTGCAATTCTTTCCACATTCAAAGTAGATTTAAATACTTCTTTCTATCCTTAGATGTTACAGTTTCTTTGATCCCTTCTTGCAAATTTGCACGATTGTGAAGTTTTATGTTCTTATTTATCCATAGATTTTTCCTGTTACAAATTTTCCAACACGAGATTGTATTTTAGAAATGTACTTCCAGGATAAGGTATGGGAGAAAGGGGCATGAAATAAAAATAAATGGATAATAGGATAAAGGAAGGGCGATTATGAGGTTCTCAATATGTACTCCGTAAGTACCTTAGCGTATCGTTGGGCGAGATGTATCACTACCTTGGGGTAGAAAGGATGTTTAAACCATTTGTAACCAAAACGATAGTATAGGGCGCAGTAAAATATTAATCTTGCTTTTTTTCTTTGGATTATTTGTAATAGATAGAAAATAGCAAAAGATAGCAGAAGATAGCAAATCAGAAATGAATAATAGAGCTTAGTTTAGGACAAGAATACATTGTGAAGAACACCTTTTTTGTGTATTTACATAATAACTTTCTTATTAAAGTAATTTATTAATTTTGCAATTGACATGCTATGCTTTTACTTAATAAATGCACGTAAAAATACGATATAAACTCAATCGAGTGACGATTGTGGTGGCCTAATTTGATTACTGAAAAGCACGACCGCAATAAGCTCAGTTTTTTTTTTTTCGGTTGTAAGTGTTACGCACTTGCCCCTTTTGGAGTATGCCGGCGATGACATCGGAGTATATATCTTCACTGTGTATCTTTTTTTTTATTTTTTTTTATCGAAAGAGTTGGGCAAATGACTGCAGTCCACCTGATGTTAAGTGGAAGTGCAATCCAAATGCGAGAGCGGCTACAACAGTGTATATGCATTAGCCGCCCCCACCTTGCCGGCCCGCAAGGTGCCTCTTCGCGCTTCGTTTAAAAGACCCCATTTCGTAACCAGACGGAAAGACGTGCGCAGGTAGAGAATTCCACATGTTATAGGTGCGGCAAAGATGGTGGCCACAGTAAAAGGATGACATTTGAGGCCAGCGCGTGTGGTACGAAGATGGAAAGGAGAAGGAGGGACTAGTGAAAAGAGTTCGTCAGAGCACTCGGCCTGATGAATTTTATAGAAGGCGCTAAGCGCCGCAACATCTCTACGCAGTTGTAGAGGCTCCAGACAGTTAGAGACCTCAGCGTCATCGATTATGCGGATCGCGCGTCGCTGCAACCTATCCAAAGCAACGAGCAGATACTGAGCGGAGCCGTCCCAAAGGTGCGAGCAATACTCAACGTAAGAGCGTACCTGTGTTTTGTACAACAGGCATAGTTGTTGAGGCGTGAAATATCGTCGCACCTTATTAAGGATTCCGAGTTTTCGTGAGGCTATTTTTAGCACAGTCTCGATGTGATTCTTTGGATCTGTGTATCAATTTATATAGATTGTTTTTTTTTTTACATAATTGTGTTACAGAGAATAAGTTAAACGCTAATAAATCTAGGTTAAGTTTATATTTTTCTAAACAACTTACTACTTAATTCGGCCTTAATACAGAATGTATATTGCAAGAAAATAACATAAATAAAGAAATTTACACACACAAATACAAAGTACAAAACTAAACACATGCAATATAGATTACTAGCTGTTGCCCGCGACTTCGTCCGCGTAGAATTTAGAAAATATTCCCTGTTTTTGTAACATTTTTTACTACTGCTTCTCTCCTATTACTCACAGTGTGATCTTATATAGCCTTCCCCGCTAAATGGACTATCCAAAACTGAAAGAATTTTTCAAATCGGCTTAGTGGTTCCTGAGATTAGCGCGTTTAAACAAACAAACGAACTCTTCAGATTCAGATTAGTATACATTATATTATTTACCGTTTGGTATGGAACCCTAAAAACTAACGGTAATTATCCCTACTAACATTATAAATGCGAAAGTAAGTCTGTCTGTCTGTCTGTTACGCTTTCCCGCTTAAACCTCTCAACCGATTGTGATGAAATTTGGCACAGACAATCTTTAGACCCTGAGAAAGGACTACTTATGCTACCTTTTGATGCAAAAAAATTTTTCCTAGTTCCACGCGGACGGAGTCGCGGGTATTGGCTTGTGATATATGACTGTTAATATATCGTCAAACAGACATAAAAGGGTGTTTAAAACCTTTGTCCTATGACGTACTTCCTTTAGTATTTCAAGTCAATTCAGTACAAAAAAGTTCAAAGCTCCGACCAAAGTTTAACAGAAGCATATATCACTAATATTTATGAGTTCCAAACACATTCGGATTAAAAAATGTTTAACAAAGAATGAAACTTCAACATTTATTCACATTTGAAACATTATCTTTACTAAACAACCTTGTACCTTAAGGCAAAACCCTCCGGGTGGTGACGGATTAAGAACACAAATGTCACCACCCCAACTCCTGCCAAGGGTGCTGTAAAAGTCAGCTAAGGGATATTGCACACATATCCTTTGTGAGAGTCGTAAAACTCGAAAATAAACCCTGTGCCAACACGCCTGGTCAGCGCGGCACAGTAGACCATAATCCTTCCCAAAGTGAAGAAGGCCCGTGCCCAACAGTGGGACGTAAATGGGCTGGAGAGAGAGAGAAGGCAAAATGGAACCCTATTACTGAGACATCGCTTTCCGTCTGTCAATCACCAGGCTGTATCTCTGGAATGGCGATAGTTTGATAGTTGAAATGTTTACAGATTCTGATGTTGGTACTAAAAACTATTTTCATCTTTCAGTAATAAAGTAGCACCTGCCCCATATTATCTTTGCACCACTGATTGTTGGCTGGTAGAGAATGCCATCGACATTAAGTCCGCCATTGTACATTATTTGTTAGTGCAAAGAGTTTTAAATAAATAAATAATAATTGGTCAAGTGCGAGTCGGACTCGCGCACGAAGGGTTCCGTACCATTATCTATGCAACATAAGGCAACGTTATTAGTATCGAGCAAGAAACGGTAAAAAAATCATGTTTGTTGTATGGGAGCCCCCCTTAAATATTTATTTTATTTTATTTTTAGTATTTGTTGTTATAGCGGCAATAGAAATACATCATCTGTGAAAATTTCAACTGTCTAGCTATCACCGTTCTTGAGATACTGGGTACGGAACCCTAAAAATCATGTTTGTTGTATGGGAGCCCCCCTTAAATATTTATTTTATTTTATTTTTAGTATTTGTTGTTATAGCGGCAATAGAAATACATCATCTGTGAAAATTTCAACTCTCTAGCTATCACCGTTCTTGAGATACAGCCTGGTGACAGACGGACGGACGGACGGACGGACGGACGGACGGACGGACGGACGGACGGACAGCGAAGTCTCAGTAATAGGGTCCCGTTTTTACCCTTTGGGTACGGAACCCTAATAAAAACCAGAATATAATACCTATTCAAAGGGCCTCTCAGGTAACAAAGGTTTTCAGTGTATTTTGATGATATATATGACATGCTTAGTATGACAAATATTATTATCATAGTAACGGTAGGGAACCCTTTCTGTACGTGTCCAACTGGTACTTGACCGGTTTTTACATTTATTTTCCTGCTTCAAATCAGTAAATAGATAATGGGTATTCTAGAAACAGACAAATATTTTGATTTTATATTACTGGATAAATGAGTGTATGCCTTGGCAGAAATATTACTCGAAATTTCTCATAAAAACCGGTCAAGTATGAATTAAATTCGCACACGATGGGTTCCTTACTGTTTTTATCATAATATATTTGTCAAAACGACCCCAAATGACACTAAATAACGGTACCCAAACAATGAGATGGCAGGAGAATAATGACTATGAGTAGGTATTTGTTGCTATAGCGTCAACTAATATACACAAACTCAGCTTTCTAGCTATTCCGAGTGTATAATAATCGTTAGTTATTTTCTTCTAATATCAAAATATATTATCTTACCTAAAACAGAAGTAAATATTCACTTAACACATGTTATCACTACTAACCACTTAACTATTATGCAAGTATCTATTGATAACGATATCATAGTGATAATAGATCGATATCTTTAAGAACATGATATTTATCGCTTGTAATACTGTTCAGATACGATCTATTTGCTACTATTGACATTAAAATGATAGTGAAGTGTAAGCTGTTGTAAACTGAGAATTCCGTACATTAGAAATAATATGTTACCAGCCTAACACTCACTGTTATGGCATCGATGATAGCGATCCAGGTTTCGAGCATATCCGATGATCATCTTCAGGATGAGTGCGCAGCGATGTCTGCGACCTTCTGACGTGCTCACTGCACAGTGCAAGGTCGTCATCGATCCCATAACAGTGAGTGTTAGGCGTCTCAAAATCACAAAAATATCAATACGAAAATTTACATAATTAGACTTATTAGAAAGTACATATTAGACTTACTGTGCTCGCGTAGAATACTTGCTTAGTTTAAAAACTAAATGGCATGCTTTAAAATCCTGAATATTATTTTATATCATTGCATTGTTATCAGTCCATAATATGTGTGAAATATTTCACATCAATCTGACTACTGCAAGTGTGTCAAAATAACTTTTAAAAATTCCGTTACATTGATTGCATATAACATACAATGTTAGATAAGTTTGAAACTAATAAAAGCGTCTTAATAAAGAATGCAAACCAACAAATGGACACACAAATGAAACTTTTAGGTTTCTCTTATTCGTGCAGAACCCTATAACGAGATATCTTATCACTATTCTTATTGTCTCACGACTGTCCCAGAGATATGTGAGATAATTATATTGTTTTCACATTTTACGTGGAATTTGATTATTTTCAGAATATACTTTGTAACTTTATGGTGACGAATTAAAACCATCTCAATCAAAGACCATCTTAATTGGAAACTTGTAGCGGATGCGGTATTTTATATTTTCGCCTGGCTCTAGGCGGGCAATGGTATGTGCCCTGAGTCTCACTACGACTTGGCCAGAGTTGGCCTCATTGAATGGGGTTCAACACAATGGAGGGATCATTAGGTCATTCATTCGCATGTTCATGGCCTCGCCCCGGAATAATTAGAGAAAGACCTTAAGGAACCCGCCGCGCATAGTAGATGCTGTCAAAATCAGGTAAAAGGTAAACATCTTTGGAAAGACTTAAAACCTGACATTAAAACCCATGGGCGCAGCCAAGTTTCCAAGTAAAATTTTGCAGAAATAATATCGAATGTTGCTATTTGGGGCGAGGCTAACTGAAAAGGGCTTATAATATTGCTATATCAATAAGCGATACTAGGCTAACTCAGTGAATTCCTCCAACGACAATAACTAACAAAAAAGGTACCATTAACATCATAATAATATATTCATTATTTTCCTGACCCCAAATAACGGGGTAGAGGCAATACAATCATGATGATGAGAAGTATTTGTTGTTATAATTATATTAACTGATATACGTCAACAGTGAAAGATTCAGCCCTATAGCTATTACCATTCCGGAGATATAGCCTAGTGACGGGTGGACGGACGGACGACAATGTCTTAGTAAAACTAAGACATTGTTGTCCGTCCGTCATTCACCATAAGATGATTATTCAATATAGTGCATTCGATCGAAAGTTACGTGCATTCTGAGGGTTTTATTTTCATTTATATAGAAGTAAGTAGATTGGATTCACTCACCAGAAATGAATTATTGTCCATGCTGTTTGGAGGCTGAAACAAAGAAAGGAAAATTATTAATTAATTTTGCGGACTATTACCTTATTAGCTGTATCTAAAATTACGTAGATAGTGGACACAGACACACTCAAAGTTGCACACATAATGATACAGGCGCGTGCCCACATACTAAAGGTGGCCTTCCGATGTACGCGGCAAGCGATCCGTCAAATCAATGTCAGTTTTCGCGTTTCGGAACAACCCTGGCCAAAATAAGGCATCAAAAGTTAAAAAACTCATATGTAGGTCATTTTCGCTATTTCAGGTAAGGTAGAGTTCATTCAAATATGACCCTTGGCCCGTAATTTCAGCTGTTTCCTTCGCATGCGTAATACAACGCGAAGTTCTCACTTCTACTTAAAGTTCTCACCTAGAAAAGCGCACTCCATAGTTACTATCTAAGCTAGCTACTATCTAAAGCTGAAGAGTTTGTTTGTTTTGTTGTTAATCTCAGAAACCACTGGTTCGATTAGAAAAGTTCTTTCTGTGTTTAAAGGTCACCACAAACGGCATATTAATATTATATATTAATATAGCGAGAAAGAGACAGATGTATATAGAAAAAATGCGAGGAGAGAAAGAGGCAAATACATTTGTCGGTGACTTCATAAGTATAGATATATCTCGATATATTGATATACGGGGTTGATGCGACATATGGGCTTTTTTGTAAGTGGATGTACTAGGTAACATTTTTAAGCTGTGTACCTAAAATCAAATAAATACAAGCAATAGTTTAGACGCAAATTAGGTTAAAAGTTTTAGTACTATAATAACATGATGTATCTTTCGTTACAGCTGATAAGTTTATAGGCATACCTTACATTCTTACAACGATAAATTACGGTACATTTTACTTGCACTTTTATTACGAAAGTGACCAAAATAACAAAAAAAATGCGCTTGAAAGAGATAGAAAGATGCTGTTGTACCTTAGATTATTTACACAGGGTGGTTGGAGTTAAAAGCTATTTAGTTTGTTTGAAAAAAAAATCTCATTTTTGGTTATATTTATACTGTATCGAATTAATACTATACACCTATGTACCTATATATAGTATACGTAGTCTAATTTAATGCCCCTATGTCATATCAACTCCGTATATCTCTCTCTTTTCGACTAGTCTTATTTCTATATACAACTGTCTCTTGCTCGCTATATTAATTATTTATTAATATGCCGTTTGTGGTGCCCTTAATAGTGCATATATCGAGAAAGGCTATCGCTTTATAGGCTACATCACGCTGCAATCAATAGAAGCGAAGCAGCAATGAAAAATGTTGCAAAAAGGCGGAAAATTTTCTAAATTCCTCGCGTACGAAGTCGAGGGCGACAGCTAGTTATATACTATAAGGTACATAAATTCTAGCTTTGTCTAGACATAGTTAAACATAACAACCTATAGAAGTGTTAGAATATCAAGTAAATATTATTTTGTTATGCTCCAGGCGCTACAATAAAATGATTTCACAACTAGGCTATTTGTAGGGTTGCCATAATCCGAGTAACCTCTGATTTGTCCAAGTTCAAAGCGTCCGGGATGCCGTCCGGGATTTGTTGAAAAAATCTATGGCAAATTCGTACATTTTTTGTCTAAGGTGCCAAATAAGAGAACGGTAAAAAAATGAAATTCTTGTCGCAAAAATATTTACGGAGATATCCGGGGTAAAATCAATATTTCACAAAAATTTCCACGATTTTCGTCGTGTTTATTACGATGTAAAATTATTGTCGCAGAAATTTTTTCAGAGATGCGTAAAAATTCATTTCATCATTCTTCTGCCCTTATCCCATTATTTAGGGTCGGCGCAACGAGTTTTTCTTTCTTCCATAGTCTTCTATCAGGCGTCATATCTGTGTTAACTCCTCTTTCTTTCATGTCCTCGTTCACAAAGTCTATCCATTTTTTCTTAGGTCTTCCTCTAGACTTTTTCTACATTTCCTAACCCAGCCCTAGTTATTTGTATCTAAGTACAGTTGTTACAAAATCCGGCTCCTAATTTTGGGGCTAATCTAATTTTATAGCTTTATCCGTAATGAAGCTTAGATGCCTGGATTTAATTTTGAAACTGGAACGTAAGACGTTAGCCTCAATATAGTGTTATTTCACTCGTTATATTTTATTTTTATTTCTATTTAACTGACTTCGAAAAAGAAGTAGCTTTTAATACATCGGAATATTTTTTTTCTGGATGTCTTAAAACCCCTGGGGCAGTTTGAATAATCCTTTTACAGATTTCCGTAACAAAAGGTACAACAGGACCCTATTATTGAGACTTTGTGTCCCTCCGTCCGTCTGTCACCAGGCTGTATCTCTTAAACCGTGATAGCTTAGAGAGCAGATGATGTATTTCTGTTGATGCTATAACAACCGAATACTACAATTTATGTGAGCATAATAATATTATTGTTCTAATATTACGAGTATGTGACTTCTGAACGACAGCTTCAAGTCGCAAAATTCTTTTTTTGTTGTGTTCTTTGTTGGTCAATAGGGTATAGAATAGGTCAAGGTCTGTAAAGAAATATACAAATTCTAGAAAAAATAAATCTGGTTTTATTGCACTGCGTCTGGGTGTTTTCTATGTATTAAGAGTATGTATTTTCAAAAGAAAAGTAGTATAAAATGTATTCTATCCGTATTCTGGTACCTGTAACAAAAGCAACTAAGCTTGGCTTGGGACCAGAGGACGTCGCTAAAATGCCCATGAATAAATAAAAAAAATACTTATGATGTTCTCTGAGTAATAAAGCTAGTTAACCTCCGTGCGTATCTCAAAATGGATAGACGATTTTTTACAATTCTACATCTAATTACAATAAACTTTTAAAGATATTTTTTTTTCTGATTAATTTTAAAAGTCATCAATTTGGTACCTACGTTAAGAGTTTTAATGCCACAGATCACAGCTAACAGATAATGTATTACGAGTTTTTTTAACAATAAACGTAACAACGTTTGAAGAAGACACGTTTTGCGTAGTATGGAAAAATGCACTTTCATTGGTCATAGTAATATCACACACTGAGTTCTCGTATATCCAATTCGCATACTTATGCTCATCAGCTCATATATTCGGTTGCGTTTGTGCGGAATCTATTTACAGTCATCTGTGTTCAAGACGAAAAGATAAATTTAAAGGGATTCAGTGGAACTGATACGAAAACTTTGTGATTGAACTAAATGTGATTTTATGGAATACTTCAAAGCATCGGTTTGGTGTAATTTTGTTTTTATCATTTCACGTAAATGCCACCTGGGCTTCACTCTTTTGAACTTCCTCTGAATAGAAAAAAAATAAAAGAAGTTTTTTTCGTCAAGCTCTTAGGATCCTACACACTGCTTTTTCTGACAAATATCTTGATGCCCCAGCGACGCGTCAAGAATTTTGTCAGAAACGCACACAAACACGTAACGCAATTTCATTGGTCGTTGCGCACACCCCGTCCAAAATTGCTTCACTCACTCTAAGAGACGACATTATCCGTACACAATGAGTATGAGCATTGCTCTAGTACTTTTTTCAGCAGGGGTCGCCTTTTAATGTGAAGTCCTGCCAGATAAATGCTCTAAGAAGAAATAAAAATAATTTCCACTTAACATTCATTTTAAGAAGGATGTTGTTCGAAAATTTTTCAAAACAAATTTATATTTCATCATAAAATCGACTTGTAATAAATCGTAATCATTTTACGATTATTATTGTAGAAATCATAGACTTACAAGACAGTGAGTCTACGGCTAAATCAATGACCCGGCTTGAGGTCAAAAAAATATTTATGTGTGTGTGAAGTACAACGTGAAGTTGTCCGGTTGCCTGGGGCAACATTATTGACGTCCATCAAAACACGATTGTCATTAAATTGATAAATTGTGTTTTTATGTGAAAATGAATTATTTGAGTTAAAATTACTTGTGAAATCCTATGTTGTGGCATTTTTTAATTATTCTGATATATTAGAACACCCAAAGACTGCGCATTTCGTCATTTTTGTTTTTTTTTGTTCGTGGCGGCGTTCACACTACAGACTGACAATGGTGTCAATTAAATATGGTGTATTTAAACAGATCTTGATTTTAAATGCAATACTTGTATCAGTGTGTTCAAAAGTGACATTTGAAGATTGCAAAAATTAGGCAAATATTACTGTCATCACGGTATGTCACTTATATTATAGTTCCATATCATTTTAGACCATGAAATTCAAGTTAGCCAAGGCTAACTTTACTTCTGGGTGGGCAACTGATGGCGGAATCACCGCAGTACCAGTGCCCAATCCCCAGCTGAGTTAGGCACACGGTGGGGGTTTTAGTGGCTGAGGGCCCCACACTACCCTTCTGTTATCCCCGAACAGTGGGGTGTGCGGTCAGCATTTCCCCCGCCTCAACAAAAAAAAAATAAGGCTAACTTTACTTGTCCTCAATTTTAAGCGCCAACCCACCTTCTGGTACTTCTGTGGTAGAAATACAATCACAACATTCACAGAGTAACTTTTGACAGTAAATTTCAGTAGCCATTTTGTATTTTATAGAGTTGCAGAGTAGCCGAGTTGATCGTAACTAGAGCTGTTAATACCATTGTTTTACAACCCTCTTTGTTAACTTTGGAGATGTTTAGATATACATGTTTACGATCCGAACGGTTTATTGTAGTCCTTCTTGTTTAGTTAGTTCTTCAAGTTTCGTAAAATAAATAATTGATAGTTTTAAGTATTTTGTCAAAATATTAAAAAGATGTCACATAAAGACATACAAAAATAAGGACTTTGTTTTTAAGGAAAAAAAGATTCAGGTTTTTTTTTTTTTAATTACCTTAAAAAAAATACTACATAATATAATATACAAATATCTTTATAAAACAACTTGATAGTCTCTCTCTCTCTCTCTCCAACCCATTAATGTCCCACTGACGGACTTTTGGAGGGATTATAATATATTCTACAGTGTCGCCCGCGCACTGACCAGGCATGTTGGCACAGGGTTTTTTTCAAGTTTTCCGCTTCTCACAGAGGATGTTATCTGTGAGTTTACACCTTACCTGGTTGTGCTTCTGGTAAGAAAATGGGGCGGTCACTCTTGTATTGTCAATTCGTCTCTACATGATTTAGGTTTTCTTTCTTTTGAATTACCTTTCTTTATTACATTATATAGATATATTCCAATTTAGTACATATGTAGTAAGTAAGTAGTAGTACTTTCCGTGTGGTGACGGATTAAGAATACAAGTGTCACCACCCCATCTCCTCCCAAGGGTACTGCAAAAGTCAGCTAAGGGATACCACAGGTAACATTCTTTGTGAGAGATGGAAAACTCGAAAATAAACAAACCAACACGGCTGACCAGCGCGGCACAGTAGACTATAATACCCTAGTAGACCTAAAGTAGAGGAGGCTTATGCCCAACAGTGGGACGTAAATGGGCTGGAGAGGAGAGAGAGGTTTCTAAAGATATATTGCAATTTACTACAGATATCTTTATCAAACAGTACAAACAACTTGGTAGTACACAACACAAATTCATCTCTTACTGAATGATTGTTCAAATACCTATAAGTCGTGTTACGTAGGTTTCAGTTTACACAATGTAATACACTTTGAAGAGTTCAAGTAAACATTTAGACGTAATTTGTGTTCGTTTTTTTTTAAATTATAAATCTAACCCGTTTACTATTTTTGATATTTTGTTTATTTTTATTTTGTTGAGATGTTTGTAAAGTGGCTTTGAAGCTGTTTTATATCATAGTAATACATGACTAGCTGTGGCCCCCGACACCGTACGAGTAGAATTAAAAAAATCCCCGTTTTTGTATAAACTTTTGTACAAGATAGAGTTTGTTTGTTTGAACGCGCTAATCTCAGGAAATATACTTAAGTCCGATTTGAAAAAAAAATCCGTGTTGAATAGTACATTTAGCGAGGAAGGTTAAAGGTTACATAACATCACGCTGCGACCAATAGGAGCGAAGCATTATTGAAAAATATTGCAAAAAGGGGAAAATTTTCTAAAGTCCACGCATCCGAAGTCGCGGGCAGCAGCTATTATACAACTATACATACTAGGTTATTCATATGACCTTGAACCTAACTAATAGCCTATAATTTGGTATCGTGCTTCTATGGAATTATTTAACAATCATAAACTCATTTAGCCCTATATTATTACGTAAGTGCTAGATTGCCTAGGTGGCCTTTTTAAATCAACTGTACACGGCTTAAAGTAATTTATTAATTTTGCAATTTGCTATGCTTTTACTTAATAAATTAAATCGTAGTGGCAAAAGTGATCACCGCAAGCGGGACTTGAACCCATGACCTCGGAACACGGAATGGTATTCCGAGGTCGTGGGTTCAAGTCCCGCTTACGGTGATCACTTTTTCCTCTACAATTTAATTGATTATGTACACGACCTATAAACTATTGAAATTAAAGAATTACATTTTATGACTTTCCAATTTACTTAGATATATTACTAGAGAATTCACTTTCTCTAGCCCATTATTGTCCCACTGTTGGGCACTGGCCTCTTCTACTTTGGGAGAGATTATGGTCCACTGTGCCGCGCTGACCAGGCGTGTTAACATAGAGTTTATTTTCGAGGTTTTCGGTTGGCACAGGGCCTATCTCTCACAGAGGTAAGTGAAGTATTGTGTGTGTTGTTTGCTCATTTATTAATAACGTGCCTTATGTTGCATAGATAATGGTACGGAACCCTTCGTGAGCGAGTCCGACTCGCACTTGACCAATTTTTTTTTATATTTTTGAACTATGCTAATTATTTTAAAGGTAGAGGTTCAAAAGGCAGTTTTATAATATAATTTGAAAAGCTTTATGGTCTTTTTCATAATGACTTATCGGAGGTTTAAAAGTTCGCTAAAATTGGTTCGCGAAAATTGTCGAAACTTGTTATTCATAATAGTCTTTTTACGCTAAAACGTTTATCCCATAAAATCTCCGTTTAAACCTGATCGCGGCCAACACCAGACCTAGTTTACGTCAAAATTACCATTAAAATTATTCTTCCTAGTTTTTTTTTCAACTTGGTTTATAAACGAAGCCCTTCCTATTTTCGTATTATTACTCTATGGTATATGTAAATCAACAGATCGTAGTAGTCATGATTATCTTGTATTTTACGAGCATTTACTTCAAGGAAGTGAGCTGTTGTTAGAAACTATTCAAATCGTATCGCAAGCCATGACTGTCAACGTTAGATCATTATTGTACTCATTTCTGCCCGCGACATCGCACGCATTAGTTTATGAATCGAATTTGAAATGGAATCTAGAATAAAAACTAAAAAACTGCAATTAATACTAAAAGTAATCAGTAGGATAATTAAAATCAAAATAGAGACCAAAAACTATATAACTATAGTGTCTCTAATAGTCTCTATAAATAAAAAATAATTTTGGGACTAAGTACCACACAAGTTTCTATTCAAAGCTGCCGCGTAAATTGCACGTTTCGAAGTCTGGGATTAAAACCTTACTGGCCAAAAAAAAAGAAAATTACCTTTGTGTCCACGGATTCTATAGATGAGTTGCTATGATAACTGTAAAGTAAACAAAAATAGCGGAGCTTACCATATTTCACAAATGTCCCTATTTATTATTGCCGATAGAGTTTTTAGCCAGATTAAAAAATTATGTATATAAAAGCCTATGTTATCTCCTAGAGTTCCTAGACTATATAAATATCCCTATACCAATTTTCGTGCAATTCTATTCGGTTTTGCGTGAAAACGTTCCAAACAAACAAACTGGTTTTCACTTTCATAAAAGGATTGACGGCTAATACAAATGTGTATAGAAACAATGTGTTATGTGTTTGCCAAAGGTAGAGAAAGACTGAGAGTTGAAAGTCATTACCTTAGAGCACGTTAGTGTTTGTGTGTGTTACCTTGGCACCACCGACCTAACATTGTACTTGACAATGAAAATAGCGTGTGTTACTACTCCTATTGGTTTAATGCCCTAAGGCTTCATTGTTTAATGTTTTCATTATCGTATGGAAACAGTGTAACTGCTTTGATTTCATTGAAATTTAGTTGGAAATTATTTCAGGGGCGTTACTACAAATATAATAGCTATAGGTATTGTAGAACAATAAAGTGAAATAGGTAGTCAAGTAAATACTCAATTATATACTAACAAAAAGCTGAGCTTTGTAAAAGCTCGCGTATGTCCTTATTAGGATTGCATAATCAAAGGTTAAACGGGACCCAATTACTGACACTTCACTACCTGTTTACTCGTCTGTCACCAGATAGTATCTATAGAACGGTAATTTGCTGTAAATTACTCGAATATATTTTGATAATAACGATACGGAACCCCTTATTAGAAAATCCAACTCGTAGGTACTTGATAGAGTGCTTCTTGACCCTTCCTTGATCTTCCTCCTCCTCACATCGTGTTCCTCAAGATTGAGGGTCGTGACCACCCTTCTGTAAGATCTTCACTTTCACGATATTACACCATCTGTTTCCATCCCTGGCGGTGTGTTGGGCGTTGTGCACGGTTGAATTTAGAGCCGTGCGGATTTGGTCAGACCACCGTATTGAGCTGCGTCCATCCTTGATTTTAATGAGTAGTCAAATCAAAAATATACAGGCGTTATAGTTTTTCAGTAAAGTATACTACAAAACTGCTCAGATTGTAGAGGGGTAGTACTAACTTGCTTCCCATTTTTGTCTGAAAACCACCCCGAAATGAAACGAATACGATGAGACGAAATCCTGGCTGCACCCTGTAGTAAATATGAAAGTAAAACTGCAGAGCATAGATAGCATATCAATAGAAATGAGAATGACATTGATCTATTAATTTAAAATTAAAGGGTTTGTTTAAAAGTTAATTATAAAGCTACCTTCGTCAGTTGCCTGATGTATCATTAGCAAAGCCCTGAAAGCGCTCACAAACTACCCTCAATTTTACAAAGTTTAAATATAAATAGAATACGTTAGCGAAAAGTTTATAAGTGCACCTTTATACTAAAACTAATTATCCACTCCGGTTTCGCACGGGAAACTTATTGGATTTATAATATAAATGTATAAATTCTTGTTTTTTTTTGTATATTTAAAAAAAAAAGTAATACCGACTTCATGTGCCTTTAAAATTTGAGGGTTTTTCTCGATTTCTCAGGAGATAACCATCAGATCTTGACCTGGTGCCAATGGGACCATACGGGTACCACGAAATTTCCAATAAAAAAAATAATTAAAATCGCTTCGCCTAGCTAAAAGTTATGAGATAACAAACATGAAAAACATACAGACGAATTGAGAACCTCATCCTCGTTTGAAGTTATAAATTATAAATTGACAATAATTTGACAGATCGCATGTCGCGATCCTTCGTCGCATGTTGCGTACATCGGCAGGCCACCTTTAGTGGCAATTTTTTGTAGATCTGAGATTAATCTCCATCTATTTTTTTAACCCTAAATCATATGAAGTTCCTATGTACCTACGCATATGTAACTGCAAGACACAGCTAGTCGCTATATTTAATCAAATTCCGGTCAGGACAATACTTTGTGTGATGTTTATATTTGTCATACAAATGTTTGTACTGCGTCTGGTTGTTTCTATGTATTATAAGTATGTATTTACAAAAGAAAAGTAGTATATGTAGTATATCCGTATTCTGGTACCCATAACACAAGCATATAAGCTTAGCTTGGGACCAGAGGACGCTGTGTGAAACGTCCATGAATATTTATTATTAAAAAAAAAAAAAAAAATTACAAACTCCTCTTTCATGAGTAAATATCATAGGTAAATTACCTCAATGTGTATTCAAAAAGATTAAAGATTTACGCTGGATGTAACTAAGGTCTGGTTAATATGTGTATCTGAACTTTCTTTTGATCATTCATTACTCAAACGTTTCGTAATAATCATACGATAACCTTCTATTACCCGTTAATATTGGTAATCTAATGATATTTAAATACAGTATAAAATAATTTACGGGATATGCCAAAGTGTTATAAAATAAAAGAACTTAATACTGAAACGGAAATTAAATGGCTTTTGTAAGCATTAGAATAAATTATTAAAAATATTAATAAATCATTAAAACATAAAAATTATTAACACTAAATAAAAATGTGGCCTTTACCATAAAATATCTGGTCTTTAACTAGCAGTAGGTAAGTAGTGTTTAAGCATTTCGTGTCTTCTCTTCTTCTTCGCCCATTAATGTTCGACTATTGACCACAGGTCTCTTCACTTTGTGAAGATATTTGGTCTACTATGCTAAGCCGACCAAATGTGTTGGCATAAAATAAGATCTCAAGTTTTCGATGTCATAAATGCGGTTATTTGTTTAAAATATCCCGTATCTGGCTTTTGCAGTACCATGGGAAGGAAATGAAAAATACCACATATATTTAATGTAATCATCATTAATTTAGCAAAGGGCCTCGTGGTGGAGTGGTTCATATAACGGACTGCCGATCACGTGGTCTCGGGTTCGATTCCCGGTCAGGACAATCATTTGTGTGATGTTTTTAATTGTCATACAAATGTTTGTACTGCGTCTGGGTGTTTCTATGTATTATAAGTATGTATTTACAAAAGAAAAGTAGTTTATGTATTATATCCGAATTCTGGTACCCATAACACAAGCATACATAAGCTTAGCTTGGGACCAGAGGACGTTGTGTGAGATGTCCATGAATTTTTATTAAAAAAAAAGGGAAAACCTCGTACGCATTAATAGGAAGTTCTTTCATAGCCATAAATTACTGTTACATAAAAGCTAAAAGCCATTAAGTTTTACAATAGCTGTTAGAATTATTTAGCAATCATAAAATATGTTTCCGTATGTAATTACGTTGTTGTCTAGATGATATTCATCAATCTTATTGAATTTATGTAAATTATACCAAGTAAAATTATGCTGAAACATGAAACGATAAATTGTTATTAATTTACAGCTTGATTGTATTATAAGGCGTTGTTTTAAAAGCCTTGAAGGTCGCGCATAAAACAACTCCAGGAGCGGTCTTATTACTTGCGAGTCTACATTAGTGGTTTGTATTACAATTAAGGTGGCCTTGCGGTGCGCGACCACGACGCGCGATCCATAAAATCTAATCTAGAAGAACAGATTAATTTTACGTTAGTCAGTCATACCGCTTTAGGAATGTCATACCGCGAGAGACATAGCAAACACTCAACGCATATTATTATACTCTTTGCTCAACGCTGACGACGCTATCGTGGCATTAGCGGTGCCAGTTCTGAGACCACTTTTACGTTTAGAAACCCCCATTTTTCATACAACGCATGAGGGTAGCGGTTGTTCGGCGTTTGCCTATAAAAATCGAACGGTATTTTCAATATAAAATTAGAATCAGTCGCGTGACTTGGTCGCGAAGATTGCAAGGCTACCCTTAGATGTCTTATAAATTTTGATGTCATACGCCTACTGTAAAACGCCTCAGCGTATTATATAGCGTACTCTGGGTTCAACGGATTTTTGCAATCTTGGCTAGGCTGTTAGTCAATTTATAGAGCAATGTGGCATGTCTGTTGCCACCACAGCGTGCTAACTCTACAAACTGTCGGATATTTCTTGACTTTAAAATCTTTACTTAATATAAAACATTGTTCTTATTTTTAACACGCCTATATAAATTCAGTATGTATCTATCAATGTATTAATCTTTGTAATGGAATCTTTGAAAGTTTAATGAAATTTTAACACACTTGCAGTAGTCGGATTGATCTGAAATTTTCCACATATACCAAGGACCAATGACAATGCAATAATTAAAAAAAAAATACAGGGTTTTCAAGCGTGTTGTTTAGTTTTTGAACTATTATACGTTTCAACTGAGAATAGGATTGGAAATGACCTTTAGTTGTCAAAAGTGATTAGAAAAGTACTGTCAGCAATGTAACTTTATTTGCGTATCAATAATTTTTTTTTCTTTTACCTAAACTCAGTAATTTGAAGCGAAAAACGTCTTAAATTATTTAGTAATAATATTTATAATATTACATATTAAAAAATAAATACTATTTTATTTCAATAATTTCGTTGTTGGATACTATGATATTAGGTTGAATTGCCAACAGCCATTTTGTTGTTGTTGATGTGCCTTGTCGAGTTATATGAATTTTATGGCATTTTATTTTAAATTATTTTAGATATGTAGTTGTTTCCCGTTAAAAAAAATAATTTGTTATTTCTTATTGTTTTTGTTTATTAGTGTTGTTATTTTGAACTTGTCGTTATTTGTTATTGTTTTTAATTGTATTTGTCTCGCTAATTGCTCGAAAATTAGCAAACGATAACGACAAAGTGATAGATAAATTATATTATAAAAATGGCTTTTTTTGGTGATCCTACCAAAATTGTTCAAATTGACAACTATAACGTCACAACGTGACGCGGGGTCAATCCTATTCTCATTTGAACGGCATAGTAAGTAGATTATTGTACTTATACGGCGCATCCCTATGTGAACTTATTTTCAAAACTATGCAACGGATTTTAATGAAGGTTTTTTATCGATAGAGTGATTTATAAGGATATTTTTTAGGGTTTCGTACAAACCCTTATAGGATCACTCCGGTGTCTGCCTTTCTGTCTATCCGTCTGTCAAACTATTTTTTTACTCGGCAACGGCTGAAGGTATCAACTTGAAACTCATACGATATGTAGATCTATGCGGTCCCTCGCTGCAAAAAATACAGTCAACCTTTCACCTCTACGCATTTAAAAGATATAACCGAATTACGACCATTTTTAAGAATTTTTCGACTTATGCTAGGGAATCATAATTCACAGGTTACTTCCCGTTGCCCTAGAGCCTTGAAATTTGGCATAGATCAAGTCTATATAGTGCTAATATAGGGAAAAATCCAAAAACTTATAATTTGTCATCACATCACAAGTAAAAAAGTGTTTATATTAATACCAACTTATGAAGTAGCTGACATGTAGGCGAATCCTTATATTTCAACTACAAAATTAAGTTGGTGAGTTGTTTTGAGTTTAATTAAATGATTATTTGAATGCTGTTACTTATGTTTATTTGTCTAGAATATAAGAAACCCTAAGTGTGCGAGTTTACCTCGCTCTTGACAGGTTTCTTTTTTGTATAATTTCTTAGAGTTTGGTTTCTAAATACCACGCATTTGAAGTTGCGTGCAACAGCTTTATGTTACAAAGAACATAAGGTAACCAAGGCAGACTGAAGAGTTAATAAAATAACTGATGCGTAAAATTCAACTAGAACATTTTTGCCAAGAAAATAACATTAAAGGCCTTTTTATTAAGAAAACCGCTATAAAACTTAACTTAAGGTTTTATTTGAATGTTTTTCCCAAGATATCTACTCAATTATATCTTCTTTGAACTGTTATTTGTATTATAAAATGGCTATTCGTGGCCCAAGCTTGCAATTCTGTTTGTTAAATGGACCTTGCTAGGATTAATAATCCAGTATTTTCTTTTGTCCAAATTGTCCCATTTTTTATCTAATAATCATCATAGTATCTTATTATAATATGCCTGTATTTTGAAATTCACTTTTATTTATTAAGGTTCCGTACCAGAAAGTAAAACGGGACCCTGTTATCTTATCTTATATCTTATCTTATTATCTTATATCTGTTATATGACTTGGTTGTTCATTGCCGAACGATGATAGTTAGAGCGCTGAAAATTGCACAGTTTTAAATATTATGTACATCAGTTGATGCTACAATTATAACTCTCTCTCTCTGCAGTCCACTTACGTCCCACTGTTGGGCACGGGCCTCCTCCATTTTGGAGGGATTACGGTCTACTGTGCCGCGCTGACGGCTGTGGTTTATTTTCGAGTTTTCCGTCTCTCACAGAGGATGTTATCTGTGTGCAATATCCCTTAGCTGACTTTTACAGCACCCTTAAGAGATGGGGTGGTGACACTTGTATTCTTAATCCGTCACCACACGGAGAATTATAACTACTCATTATTAATATTTTCCTGTCCTTATCCCATTATTTGATTATTATTAGATGTTAATAACGGTATGAAACCCTTCGTGTACGAGTCATACTAGACCAGTACTTTTTTATAAGCCACGCAAATTGGTAATGCGCTGGAACCTTGTCAAATTAACGCCCTTGTGACGTCATCAGCAAAGAAAAAGTATAGCTAACAAAATGTAATATTCTCATCTATACGTCACTATGACGTCACCAACATGGCCGCCAGGTGCATTACCAATTTGTGTGGCTTATAACACGCTTATATTAGTTCGGTATGTATCTATCAATGTATTAATCTACGTAACGGAATCTTTGAAAGTAATTTTCACCCACTTACAGTAGTCGGATTACTCTGAAATTTTGCATGCTTATTATGGACCGGTGACAATGCAATTGCACGGGCCTCGTGGTGGAGTGGTTTATATAACGGACTACCGATCATGAGGTCTCGGGTTCGATTCCCGGTCAGGACAATCATTTGTGTGATGTTTTTAATTGTCATACAAATGTTTGTACTGCGTCTGGGTGTTTATTATGTATTATAAGTATGTATTTACAAAAGAAAAGTAGTTTATGTATTACATCCGTATTCTGGTACCCATAACACAAGCATAATAAGCTTAGCTTGGGACCAGAGGACGTTGTGTGAAATGTCCATGAATATTAAAAAAAAATGATTTATAAAAATATTTTGGATTTTTAAGCGTGTTTTTTATTTCTTTCTTCTTTTTGAACTAAGTAATTTATTTAATGTAAGAAACTTAACTTCATATAAAAATATGCTATAGTAAGAAAAGTCTCCTGTGTGGATATCTGAACGTCTGTCTGTCCGTCCGTCTGTTAGTTGTAAGTTTCACAAATCATGCCATATGGTGTGTCGATAAAAACAAATACTAAAAACCAGAACACAACCCTTCGACACACCCGCCATAGTTGTACTTGATCGGTTTCTTAATATTATTGTCATATTTATTTCTTAATACAAAATTTTATTCAAATTTTATTACCAGCGTTTACCTCACGTTAGCCAGAAGCATCATTCAATTCAATCATTAAATCTTGTGCAGTGCAACAACAGATTTATAGCCCATAAAAACTTTGAAAGATCGTAAAATATCTCACCTCATCGAGTTGAAAGCGATATAAATTGTACCAGATAATTAGATTAATGTTTGTCTGATACATACCTGTAATTCCATCTGAAAAATGGAATATGATAATTTCATCATCGCGCTCCTGTAAGTTTGTATGTCTGTATGTACATCAAAACTTACCAAAAAATACTTTCCAACCACTCCACTCAAAGGTTGTCTGGAAGAAATCGCAACGGCCCCGGTACCGGGGTGGTTCCACCGGGGCCGTTGGGAGTTACCCTAATTAGGGTGAGTGACTGTAATATGGAGAAAGAGTATTCTATTCTTATCCCCTTATCCTTTTTTAGGGCCAATGACTTCTTATTCATGTTGAAGTGGATTTTGGCAAATTTTTATCACAGCTGGCCTGACGTTAACCTGCCTAATATGCACCAGGTAACGTTCTATGAGGTTCCCTTGGTCTATTGAAACGACCGCCGCGGGCAAGATATAGTGATGAGACACTTGTATTCTCATTGTCCGTGACCACACGGACACTTAATTTATTGTAGTGTCATTGGTCCTTAGTGTACAAATAAATCAATACTTAATATTTTCTAACACTTGCGCGACTCATCTGTTTAAATAAAACTACTTTTTACGGATAGAAATACCCTGTAATAACTGATCGTAGAAGACACATTACAGCTCAGTCTCACCCGTGACCATGGTGACTGCAAAGTCTCCGAAACGTCGGGCCGAAATTTAAAGCAAATATACGCGTCTAAATCCGTAAAAAGTAGTTTTATATAAATCAATACTTCTATAGAAGTTAGTGAAAATCACTTTCAAAGAATCTGTTACATAGATTAATACATTGATAGATATGTACCGATATAAACGTGTAAGGACCGATGACAATGCAATAATTAAAAATAAAACTAGTCAGGATTTTCAACCTCTTCTTTTTTAACTTTTAAACAAATTATTAATTGTAACATTCGATTCAAAGTCCAAAATATCTAGACATTGATATAGGGATTATTGATAGTAAAGACTGTATTGACATTAGGCTTACAAGATGATGGTCATTGCTATCTTTAGAATTTTAGTTATTTCTTTATCTTAACAGATAACAGAACATAGTTGATGTACATACTATACTCGAGATTATTGATGCTATAATTCTATTTGGAGAAAAATTATGACAGTATTTTTTTTAAATTGCGTATTAGGTTGACAAATGCGACACTGTCTCGGCATATTGACGAGCTTCATGGTTGAGTGGTTCATGTAACGGACTGTCGATGATGAGGTCGCGGGTTCGAATCCCATTCGGGACAATCATTTGTGTGATATTTATAAATGTCATATAAATGTTTGTTCTGCGTCTGGGTGTTTACTATGTATTATAAATTTGTATTTACAAAAGAAAAGTAGTATATTATTATGTAGTCTACCCATTACACAAGTATAAAAAATAGCTTATTTTGGGACCATAGGGCGTTGTGTGAAATGTCCATTAATATTAATTATTTATTTATTTATTTGGTTGACTAATACGACCCTTTCTCGGCATATTATTGCGCCCACTTTTGGGCTTCTTTTCTTTTCACTTCTCTTCTAAGAATATACAATGTTTTTGAATGCTAAAGCCATGCAGAGCACAACCATATCCTGGATTCGCTTACTTTGTGGCATCGAGTTCAGACTATCAAACGGGAGCAGAATTCATGTACCGGTTCAAATAACCTCTCTCTCTCTCTCCAGCCCATTTCCATCCCACTCATGGGGTCAGGTCTACTCGTCTCTAAGAGAGATTATGGTCTACTATACCGCACTCACGAGGCGTGTTGGCATAGAGTTGATTTTGAGTTTTCCGTCTCTCATAGAGCATGTTATCTGAGTAACAGTACATTAACTGGCTTTAACAACTCCCTGGAAAGGAAGTAGGGTGGTGATACTTGTAACTACATCCGTCACCACACGGACAGCACACAGATACAAATAACCTACACACATCTAAATGTTTGACTCAAACACTTAGGCTGACGTCCACTCCATTACTTGAATCTTGCAACAACATTATTGTGATAATAACCGTTCACAGTCCGAATAGACGATCCTGTTTGTTAAATGGACCTTATTAAGCTTCTATAGACCATATTCCTCGGGTGGATTCAGTTAATCCCAATCTAAGATAAGATATATTTGTTTTTTTTAAAGATAAAAGCATCTTTGGAATTCGATGGTGCCAACTTACAAAACGTATTTTTGGAAAGTACCTACTTCCATATACAATGCGGAAGGGTATTTTACTACCCCGGTCTTATCCTGTTCTTTATCTTATCCTCTTATCCTCTAGACTTAATTATTCTATGCTAACTTAATTAACTATATTTCTATGCTTGTATTATGAGTACCAGAACACGGATATACTACTTAAACTACTTATATTTTGTATATACATACTTATAATAAATAGTAAGACGCAGTACAAACATTTGTATGACATTTCTAAACATCACAAAAATTATTGTCCTGTGCGGGAATCGAACCCGCGACCTCGTAAATGGAAATCGCTAGACCACGAAGCCCGTACACCATCAATATTACCTTTTTCTGTATTCATATCACCATACCCAGACAGCGGCTTATTTTTTAACGAAAATTATAAAAATATTTTGCAAATAAATACTAAGCTTATAAGCCACACAAATTGGTAATGCGCCTGGCGGCCATGTTGGTGACGTCATAGTGACGTATAGATGAGAACATTACATTTTGTTAGCTGTAATTTTTCTTTGCTGATGACGTCACAAGGGCGTTAATTTGACAAGGTTCCAGCGCATCATCAATTTGCGTGGCTTATACCGTTCGACACAATTTACATTTTACTGTAAAATAATATCTTAAAATTTCAAATTACAATTACAGAATGTTTGAAATTTAAATTCTGATTCTGTTAGTAAACTTTTCCGAAGTTTAATTTAAAGTCTTGCGTTAGGCAAAACCGCATAATATTATTACGTAAAGAGTTGTTTCATAAAATACTAGCTGTAAAAGAATAAGTTATTTTCCCTTCAACAAAGGAGACATAATAATAGTCTATTAACAATGGTACCGATTCTGCATGCACAAATAAACTTGACTGGGCCCCAAGTCTGCTAATACAATGTTGTCACAATGAAAGTTCGGTGGTGCTATTATGGTGCCATAGTGATGCCACTATGGCACCGTAATGGCGCCATTGCGCATTGTGACAAAAATCAAGTTTGGTATCATAATGACGCCATAATGGTGTCATAATGGCGAAATTTTACCAAATTTAGTAGTCTACTATTAATTTTTTGTCGTAATGACCCCATTATGGCACCATAAGGGCGTCAGTGACTGACCATTGTAAGAAGATTGTAATAGCAGAATTAGCAGACTTGGACCCTGGACTAAAAAAATTTTTAATTTATAGTGTCAAAAACACAATTTGTCAATGTTAACTTAAACTTCTTGTTATAAAAACTGTTTATTACAGACTAAAGATTTTAATTAACAAAAATGTGCTCAATGAATTAGCCAATTATTCAAAATACGCCCTAGTTGTTATTATTTTTTAGTTTAGTTTAGTTTTGCACGTAGAATTGGTACCAATATGTTATATGGTAATATTGTAAACCCTTGTGAGAGACTGGTGTCAGCACTAGGTGACACAGATCAATAGATAGATAGGTTGATTGATGGATACGCACAAAGATAATAAAAGAGTGTTAATAATAATAATAATAATAAAACCGAAAAAGATATGAAAAAATTGATAAATGTAACAACTGAGTTTAGCAAAGATATATGAATAAGATATGAAGTTTGGACTAGAAAAATGTAAAACATTACACATCACAAAAGGAAAAATCCAGCCTGGTGACTATGCAGTCGATGACAGTTTTATAAAAGCAATGGAATCCTCTGAGTTATATAAATACCTAGGATACAAACAGTTAAAGGGACTAGATTACACAGCTACTAAATTGTTACTAACTATAGAATATAAGAGAAGGATCAACACAATTAGCAAAACTCAGTTATCCGGTAAACATTTAATTAAGGCACTGAATACATATGCAATTCCAATCCTGACATATTCTTTCGGCATAGTAAAATGGTGTAAAACAGATATAGAACAACTGCAACGAGTCACACGCACCACACTAACTAAACATAATCACTTACACCCTAAATCTGCAATAGAGCGACTAACAATTAAAAGACAAAATGGAGGAAGAGGCTTAATTGATATCCTTAATCTGTGGCAGAAGCAAATCTCTAACTTAAAAAAATTCTTTTATAATAAAGTAAATACCAGTAATCTTCACAAAAGCATAGTATTCAATGATCATAACTTCACTCCACTAAACTTAAACCAACCCTTTACGCACAATGACACTAACAACCCAGAAACACAAAAGCTTGAAGAATGGAAGAAAAAGACACTACATGGGCGTCACCCGCACGATCTAGAACAACCCCACATAGACAAAATTGCTTCCAATAAATGGCTTCAAATAGGTTCTTTATTCCCAGAAACAGAAGGATTCATCATAGCTATTCAGGACCAAATTATAAACACCAAAAACCACAGAAAGTACATAATTAAAGACCCCACAGCTACAAATGACAAATGCCGTAGATGCCATTCACAACCTGAAACGATACAACATATCACAGGAGCATGCACCACACTCACTCAAACAGACTACACACACAGACACAATCAAATTGCAAACATAATTCACCAGAAATTAGCTATCAAACACAATCTCATAGAAAACACACACACTCCATATTACAGATACACACCCCAGACAATCCTCGAAAACTCAAATTATAAATTATACTATGACCGTGCCATACTAACCGATAGAACCATACATTATAATAGACCAGACATAACACTGCAGGACAAAATAAATAAAACAACTTACTTAATAGATATATCAGTACCTAACACACACAACATTCAAAAAACCATTGCTGAAAAAATTTGTAAATATGCGGAACTTAAAGATGAGGTTACACGAATATGGAAACAAACTAAAGTGTATGTAGTCCCAATTGTCTTATCCACCACAGGTATTGTTCCAAAACACTTACACCACAGTCTCAAATTATTAAACTTAAACAAAACCATTTACATCACCCTCCAAAAAGCTGCGATTTTAAATACCTGTAGAATAGTCCGTAAGTTTATGGCAATAGACGAAAACGAATTAACACAACACACAACATCATAACCTACACATCACACGCTGCATTTACTTGGTCTTGACCCGTAAATGTGGTTTAAACCAGCCAAGAGCTGAGAAAAATAAAAACTCCCGATAATAATAATAAACTTTTATTTCGGACAACAAAGATCCATATAACAATAATTATTAAATTTCAATTACAATTTGTGTTAGTAACTGTGTTAGTATTACATGTATTATCTTATTGCATAATGTTAGTAGTGGTTAGTGTTCTTAAAATTAATGTTTTTAAAATCGGAGAATTAAAACTCCATGCTACGGTGTTTAGGAATAATAGGAATAACAAAAATAAAAATAAAAAATACTCCGTGTGGTGACGGATTAAGAATACAAGTGTCACCTCCCAAGGGTGCTGTAAAAGTCAGCTAAGGGATATTGCACACAGATAACATCTTCTGTGGGAGACGGAAATCTCGAAAATAAACCCTGTGCCAACATGCCTGGTCAGCGCGGCACAGTAAGTAGACCATAATCCCTCCGAAAGCGGAGGAGGCCCGTGCCCAACAGTGGGACGTAAATGGGCTGGAGAAGAAGAATAACAAAAATAGAAATACCGTTGTACATTGTTTGGTAACGCTTCAAACTACTTGCATAGGTGGCTTTATTTTAAAAGATTTTATTTTAACCAATTTAAATCTGATTGTTTGAACGCGCTAAACTCAAGAACCACTGGTCTGATTGAAAAATTCTTTCAGTCTTGGATCGTACATTAATCGAGGAAGGCTATAGGCTATATAACATTACGATGCGAACAATAGGAGCGAAGCAGCATCGAAAAATGTTGCAAAAACAGCAAAAATTTTAAGTCGCGGGTAGTTAATATCGCGATAGTAAATGTCTAAGCCTGAAATTTTAAGTCAATATTGACCATAAATTATAATCCAAAGACATGATTGCCTAAAGAATAAACACCGTTGAACTCAGCACACTTCAGTTTTAATAACGTCAGTCAGTCAAAAGTTCCAAGGATTGACGTGGGTTGGTGTCAGCATCTTTGATTTATGTCGGCACATGTTACCAACTTGAGATTGAAGATTCCTAACAAGTGTTGGCTTCGAACCTTGACGGATAGTTTGATATGACTTTGAGTATACTTAAGACATACAATTATGAGGAAAATTCTTGTTATCAACTGTAAATCGCCAATTTTGGGTTTCCACTAATATTATAAACGTGAAAGTTTGTGTGTATTTTTGAAATAAATCGACTTGTTACAGAAACACTTTTTAACCAACTTTAAAATTACTTTCAAAGATTTAACCCATTTGCAGTAGTCGGGTTGATCTGAAATTATGCACATATATCTAAGACCGATGACAATACAATAAATTTAAAAAAAAATAAGAATTTTCAAGCGTTTTTTTTTAGTTTTTGAACTGAGTATATATATGGTACCCTAATTATTTATGTAAGTAACAATCAAACGGAAATAATAAAATTAAAAACTAAAGATTCAAAGCTGTTCTATATCTGATTAACGAGTTAATGACTGTTGCAAATTAGATTTAATGAACCACAAATTCTCATAAAACCCATCAGTATAGAACAATAAAAATCATGATAGCAATAAACTGAACAGATTCAATAGAATGAAAATTTGGCACAGTATTCTTATTAGGTTGGCACCCAGTTAAATATACAATATTTTCTATATTGTAAAACAAAGTCGTTTTTTTAGTATGTATGTCCCTATGTGAGCTTATATCTTAAAAACTAGGAAACGGATTATGAGGCAGTTAGTTTTAAAAGATAGAGTAGTTAAAAATTATTTTAGTTTTGGTAGTAAATTTATCAAAGAAGGTTATAGACTAAACGCTGCGACTAATAGGACCTAAGCACCAGTAAAAAATGTTGCTAAAACGGGGAAATTTTTTTAAATTCCACGCGTGCCTACGAGGTTGCGAGTAAAAGTTAGTAGTCGAATAATATAATGATATATCTGTAATAGACCGCTCGATAGATGGAGTTGTACAAAAACATCGAGCGATGTTAAACTAACATTGAGAAATATTGTTTTGACGGGCCTCGTGGTGTAGTGGTTCATATAACGGACTGCCGATCATGGGGTCTCGGGTTCGATTCCCGGTCAGGACAATCATTTGTGTGATGTTTTTAATTATCATACAAATGTTTGTACTGCGTCTGGGTGTTTACTAACATAATCTACAAAAGCTCAAATATCATAGCAAAATATTAAAATATTGCTAGCTATGTAACACACCATAAATCTTCACAATATGTCTATTGAGCCTACATCGACAATACATCAAATGACATAAAAAATATTCCGTTATATAAACAACGTTGATAGCTGAATTATTATTGCTCTTGGGAACATACGTTTATGTCTTTAGGGAGTGATCGTGCGTCTCCGTTCCCTGTTCAGAATAGTAAGTTTATTTCTAGTTTTTGATATCAGATATTATTATGTTGACAGAATAACAAACAAACAGATATTTGCTATTGAGTTTCTTTTTTTGTAATTTGAAAGCCCGATCTGTGACGAATAAGTTCACATAATACAAGCAAAGTAATATCTCTCTATCTACTCGTACCTTAGCACACTAACGTTACACTTTTAGACAAGGGCCTCCTCCACTTTAGAAGGATTATAATCTAATAATATACCGCGCTAACCAGGCGTGTTGGAATTATTGGCACAGAGTTTGTTTTCAAGTGTTCCAGCTCTCTCAAATGGTGTTTTCTATGTGATATTTCCACCCATGGCGATTAAAATGCTACCTAAGGGAAGGTAGCATTTTAATCGCCATGGGAGGAAATTTGGAGGTGACACTTGTATTATAAATTCGGTGCAATATGGATGAAACGAACGACAAAGAAATAAAAGAAGCTTAAATTAGGACCACAGACATGAAATATTTATGAAAAAATAAAACTGGCGAAGTACAAGTTGGACTCGACGGTGGGTTCCGTACTGTTATTATCATAATAAATTCGTCACATTCACGACCCCAAATAACAGGATAAAGACAGGAGAGTTATTATAATGAGTATTTGTTGTTATAACATAAACCATGAAATGTTCAGCTCTTTAGTTATCACCGTTCCAGAGATACAGCCTGGTATCAGACGGATGGACAGCGAAGTCTTTAATAATAGAGTCTCATAATTGTGCCTCCTACTAAAGTACCTTTTGTTAAGAAAATCCAATAAGTAAGTTTTTAAAAAAAAGTTCTACTGACTTCATGTGGCTTTGAAATTTGAGGGGTTTTCTCGATTTCTCAGGAGATAACCATCTAACCATCAGATCCTGACCAAATCCTGCCAATGGGACTAACAGCTTTCAAATAAAAAAATAGTCATTAAAATCCCTTCACCCAAAAATTTTCTAAATTCCACGCGGGCGGAGTCGCGGGCAACAGCTAGTATATAGATATACCAGACGTTAGGTTGACGTTTGAAATTTAGGATTAGTAACTTTAGCCTGGCTAAATCGTACTTCATATAATAATGACGTTTCATATGACGTCCTGTATCATAGACACACTTAGATACATTTTCACGCACACATATACCGGGTGCTTCAAAAAAATGTATACACACTTTGAACTTCCATAGAAAATTTATTTACCGTTCTACAAAGTTAAATTTCAGGAAAATAGAAAGCTGAAAGTCCAATGTAAATGAAACATAAATAACAAATGTTAATACTGTTCAAATTGGTGACCTGCAGCATCAATACAATTCTGAGTACGAGTCACCACTGATTCTGTACATCGTATCAAAACGTCCAATGAGATTTCTCTACACACTGCTTGAATCTCATTCCAAAGAATGTCTAGGTTACGTGGTTTACGTTTGTACACCTCATCTTTTACTGTGCCCCACACACTGTGTGTTTGATATAAGCTCACATAGGGACATACATACAAAAATAACGACCTTTAATAATAAGTAAAGATAAAGTAATTTATTATTTTTGCAATTGACATGCTATTAAATGTTAATTGCAAAATTAATAAATTACTTTATGAGTGAACGTCGCGTCATTATTTTTAACCCATTTGTATTCTGTAAAGAATACTGGGTGGTTGGTCGAGATTGTTGCAAAGCAATCTTGATAGATGGCGTTGTACGTAAAAATATATAATTTCAAACGAGTGACGAATGTGGTGGCTTAATTGATAACTGAAAAGCACGACTGCAATACGTCAGTTGGAAGAGCTACGGAACGGTATTCCGAGGTCGTGGGTTAAAGTCCCGCTTGGGGTAATCACTTTTTCCACCATAATTCAAATTATTAAATAAGTAAAGATACTAAATGTTAAATCAAACCTCTCCAGTTTCTTAACATCCCACGGTTGGGCACAGGTCTCCTCCATTTTGGTAGGGACTATGGTCTTTTATGCCGCGATAACCGGGCGTATTGGCCTAGGGTTGACTATTGAGATTTCCGTCTCTCGCAGAGGATGTTATCTGTGTACTAATCCTTTAGCTGGCTTTTACAGTACCCACGGAAGGAAAAGGGGTAATGAAACTTGAACACAACTCAAAAAAAATTGTTATGATATCACACCAACTAGTAGTAAGAAGTAGCTAAAATGTAGGCGGTTCTTTATATTTCAACTACCAAATGAAGTTTAGTCTTAACTTACTGCTTATTTTAATTCAAATAATTATGTTTTTCGGTCCAGTAAGTACGGAACCTTAAGTATATAAGTCTATTTCACTCTTGACAGGTGTTTCATTAAATTAACGCGATACAAAAGTAAAGTTCTCTTATTCCAACACAACTTTTAATGTTACTTTAACATTATTAAAAGTTCAATACTTTGAACTTTTAATAAATACAAAGTTCAAACTCATAACAGATAACTGAACAGTATTGAATTAACTTAGTTAAATTAGAAGAAAATTTTAAATAAAAACTCTTTTACAAATAATATACCACATTGAGCAAATGTAATAATTATTACGTTTACTCAGTGTGGTATATACCGTCTATACCAGGAGTGGCCAACAAGTCGACTAATTTTGGTCCATCACTCGCAAGTTCCATGAGGGGATGCATTGAGTGCCAAAATGTTTCTAATACTTGATACAGGAATGAACATGTACGCAGCTCATGCTTCGAGTAGGGAGACGTTCAGCGTGACCACTTTTAGTAGTTTTCTACTATTTTTAAGAGTACACGGCGGTGTAAAAGCACATTGCATAAACGTCCCCCTTCTTACCTAAGAAATAGGTCGTTCGCGACTCAATTTTAAAATAAATAGTAGATCTTATGTGCACAAAAGTTGGCCACACCTGGTCTATACCATTATTAAAGAGTATTTTAAGATTCGAGTTTTATATTCTCGCTGATATGTATTAGCTTAAAATTTGTCTTGGCTGACTCTTCCAAAATTCATAGAAAACTTAATTGAACATGTAATATCATTCTGCCACTACAGGTAAAAGCATTGTTTTTATTTCCACTTGATATCTACTAGTTTCAATTTTAGGGTACCGCAACAAAATGTTAAATGAGACAGTAATACTGATGGTCTTATTCATAATGACTTATCGGAGGTTTGAAAGTTCACTAATATAGGTTCGCGACAATTGTCAAAACTTGTTATTCATAATAGTCTTTTTACGCTAAAACGTTTATTATCTCTCCGATAAAATCTCCGTTTAAACCTACGATAAGTCATTATGAATAAGACCATGAGACTTTACTGTACCTCTATCAGCATACTTTATCTCTGGAACGGGGATAGTGAAAAGCTGAAAATTTCAGTTTAATGTTAAAACAATAAATACTTATCATCGTCATTCTCTTTCTCTTATTCGGTTTTTTTGGTCGAGAATGTAACAAATATATTATGATAATAAGAGCACGGAACCGTTCCACGGTTTTTACGTCAGTTTACCTATCCTCCATAATTTGCCTAATCCGATACTCAAACCTTTATCTATTACAAGGACACTACTCTTTTGAAGCTTTATTTCTCAGTTAAGATACGCCAATAAAGTTCAAGGATATTTTCTTTAGGAAGACCTCGTAAAACTAAGCTTATACTCGTCGTTTCACTTAAACTCTTGTCCTAAGATGTCCACTCAATTATACCGGGCTTAGTACAACTGTTAGTTCTGTGAAAATAACCGTTCACAGTCCGAACTGGAAATCCTCTTTGTCAAATGGCCTTAAATAAGCTTATTTATTCTATATTACTCCGAGTGGTATAGACGCATAGATAATTCACATATACTAGCGGTTTCCCCGCGAATTTTTACGCGTGGAGTTAGGAATAACCATAGATTTATCAGATAGTAGGTAGCGTGCAGACTTAAAGACACCTAATTTTAGCCTTGTTAAATCATACTTCACGGTCTAATAATGTTTCATATTATATAGCCTGTATCAGAGAAACACATAGATACATATTTCACACATAGATAGATATTTATGGCTTTTTTCCGGACTGCCCTACGTGACCACCGCTTATGGAGGAGCGCCAGCTGTTGCGCGCCGTCAAATTATCACATTTATAATATTAATATTAGGATTAGGACAACTTTTCCTTTTTTCAAAGGCATACAGACGATATTATTATTAACTTTGTTACAAGAACCGTGAAAATAATGAATACTTGACTTGGTAAACTTAGTACTATCTAAAAAGATAAAATGAAAGATAATTTTTCAAAGATTGTAGTGGTACAAGATGATTGCGTATCATCTTTTAACATATCTTGTAAATCCAATACTAAAACTATACAAATAACATTGCAACTTAAACGTTTATAGCATTTTGAATACTACTTTCCTTTATAATAGGTTCACTTTAGTTTAGAATATACTTGTACATAAGTCGTTTAGCTCCGAAAAGGTTTATACATCTCTGTTTTATCAGAAAACTAGAACAAAAGCGTTTTCTACGAATTTTGATGTATTGTTGTTCTTAGGGTTCCGTAGACATATGATTATCAACCAGACTACAACCCCAAGCAGTGCGAATTCGTGAGACTTTTTTCTGTTCTTATGATGTCTAGAATTATTTTGGCTGCCCCATAGGAAAACACATTATCAATCTAAATATAGGCACTTCCTTAGCTCCATAGAAAGAAAGAAATGCGTTTATTTTGATTCACTTTACAACATTTTATACAGATAAATAAAAATAAAAATATATAACATAGTTAAAATAATGATGCAGTGGTTCAAAACTAAGTCCATTCTCAGCATAAGCTGCACACACTTTAGTCAAGGGTGTTACAGCGCTGATTTTTAGAATGTGCCTAAGGGGTGATGTCACGAGCAGCCACAACAAGGGACAAAGAAATCAAGAAAATTATAAAATATATTAAGAATATTACTATCAAATATAAAGGGCTAATTTTCAACAAAGTTAAGCAATCACGAATAGGAATAGTGAGTGTCGGGCACAAGTAACAATGTAAGGGTACGATAAAACATAAAATATAAAGATGGCTCCAGCTATAGGTGCTCATACATTTGTTCATACATGACTTTGTTTTCGCTGCTACTTGCTCTACCTTAAAAATCCATCGTCACCCCATGAGCAAACCACTTTTGGTCTTATTCATTATGACTTATCGGAGGTTTAAAAGTTGGCTAAAATCGGTTTGCGAAAATTGTCAAAAACTGTTATTCATAATAAATATGGCATCGTTTTTACGCCAAAACGTTTATTATCTCTCTGATAAAATCTCTTTTTAAACCTCCGATAAGTCATTATGAATAAGACCATTTGTCTATAGTCTTTTTTACCTTTGTCAAGAGACAGTTTTCTAGGACTACTTACTGACTCACTAACGCATTTGATATTAAAAAATATTTGGTCACCAATACTTCAATCCCGAACTGGGATTTCTGTTTATTTTTATCATTATTTTGAACTATCTAATTTATCAATTCTTATTTCCATACGATAGTAGCCTAAAAAATAATAAAAGCCGAAACTTCCACAAGAAAAGGTGTTTGGTCAACTGTTTCAAGCGAACTGCATGTATTTAAAGAAATTATGTTTTAGTTTAATGCGTTATGTACGGAACGACTAACGTAAAAATATCTCACGATTGACCGTATTTTTTATTTTATCACTGATTACAAATGTTGCCATTGTTTGAATAAAAGGTTTAAATCTTCACCTTGACCTTACTTACTATATAGTTAGAGATAATAAAGTATGTTAGAAGTACATAATATGCTTATTGCGAAAAAAAAAACTGTCCGAACCTTGCTACAAAAATTACGTTAATTGTAGTATTTTAAAAGATGATTATTTTTTTCTATTTTGGATATTATCTTCTTTACTTATTATAAAACAAATTCGTTTTTTTTACTATCGGCATTTTTTTTTCTACACAACGCCCTCTGGTCCCAAGCTAAGCTTATATGCTTGTGTTATGGGTACCAGAATACGGATGTACTACATATACTTTTCTTTTGTAAATACATCATAATAAACACCCAGACGCAGAACAAACATTTTTATGGCATTTATAAATATTACGTAAATGTTAGTCCCGAGCGGAAATCGAACACTCAACCTCGTGAACGTTACATGAATGTCCTCCCCTATCGAGTCGGGCCCTATCTACGGGGCCACCCATTTAGCCGTATCGTGGTGATACCTGAGTGACTACCACGTCCTGGTTTCTGGGCGCGGAGAAACACCATGGGGTTTAGTGGGTAGTCTGGGCACCACCGGGAGCCCCACACAAAGCCCGAAGGTTGCAAAAAAAACCACTTGACCACGAGGCCCGTCAGATCGATCCAGAGAAACAGTCTGATTACTGATGGACGGATGGACGGATGGACAGTGAAGTCTCAGTAATAGAGCTCCGTTTTACCTTTTGGTACCGAACCCTAAAATAAAGGAAATTGGTATCGGTATAATATAACGTCGATGTCCTAAGGCATATTTAAGGTCTATTGTGAGCTTATTATTTAACTTTATTGTACTCTTTTACGAATCCTTACGTTGGTATATTAATCATAATTACTGAGAATTTATGACCAGTTTTCCATTGTAGTTTTATGAAAGCCAAAGTTATTTTCCCTTGACCTTACTTTGCCTTTTGATATTATAGTTTAATATTAATTGAACAAAAGTTAGAACTTAATGACTTATTGATTGTTAAAAGTTAAATACATAAGCTATAGGTATTTAATATTCAGTTAAAAGTTATATAATTTCAAAGAAAATATTCCTTGCTTTTTAGGGTTCCATACCAAAAAGTAAAAAGGGAACCTAATACTGAGCTTTCTCTCCGTCCATCCGTCCGTACGTCTTCAGCAGGCTGTATCACTGCAACAGTGACAGCTAGAGTGCTAAAAATACATATATGTGCAGCAAATAATAATAAAATAATAATCAATGATAGCGTTAAGCTATTTTTATATAATATATTAGTATGTAGGTACTAATCGTCATCACTTTCCTACCCTTAGCTTCTTAAATAAATAAAAATGGATCGTCGAAAAGAAAGGATGTTCTATGAACAACAGTTCTCTGAAACAAGTAGACTAGAACAAAATTTTTAAAATTTTGAACAACCAAAGCAATATTTTTGATAAAAAATCTAGCTTTCTCTCTCACCAACTGGGCACGGACCTCCTCCGTTTTGGGAGGCGTTATGGTCTAAGCAGGTGTGTTGATTTGTGTATTTTTGAATTTTCCGTCTCTCACAGAGGATGTTATCAGTGTACATTATCTCTTAGCTGCCTTTTTCAGCTCTCTGGGAAGGAAAAGGGGTAGTGGCACTTGTATTCTTAATCCGTCACCAGTTCACCACATGGACAAATATAGCTTTAGAAAATGTCTATAATAGTTTTCTCACTGAGTATAGAAATGAGATTACGAATGCAGATTTTCTATTCATTTTTCCATATTTTCTGCACAAAATGTACATTTCTGAAAGATTGTTCGCATACTTCCATTAGCTTTTTATTCAAAGTAAAAATTTATATGTCGGTGAAAAATTGTAAAGATTTTTCTTGGAAGTATTTTTCAAGACTTGGAAATGAAAATGTATGTTTTGTTATATGCATTTTAAAGTTAAATATTTGACTATAACTACCTAAAGGGTAATACGGGATCCTTAACTAAGAATCTAATGTACCTACGTCCGTCCATTCGCCCTCGTCTCATAAACCGTGATAGTTATATAACAATAATAATAATAAGTATTTTTATTCGGACAATCAAAATCCATAACAAAATCACACAACAATGAAATACAATTATAAAAAAATAAAACAGAAGTCCATTATTGGTGTTTTATATTAATGTCATTCTGGCTGTTGCCAGCCTCTTTGAATAGTTCTGTTCTTCTTTTGATATTCACAAACCGACGAAAACGTATTCCTGCTGGCCATAGCTCGTCATTCAAAAACAGGTTTACTTTATGACTAGCTACATATAACTTGAAAGCATTGTATGGCTTTTCATACTTCATATTAATCTTTTCCAAGGTAACTATTTCTTGAGTTTTTGATAGAATATATTCACATATATCTTTCTCATTAGTCTCTTTATTTACATTTGAAATAAATAAGGCTGACTTTGGCTCAGCCGCTTTAAATTTTCCATCAGTATCTATAGGAGCCTTTCCAGTTCTACAAACTGATTTTTTGTTGATAAAGAGCTGGTGTATAATTAAATGAATATTTCTCAACTATGACTTTTAACAGGCTTTTTAATTAACAGGCTTTTATTACTTTGCTACGTCTATATATCTATCAATGTGATACATTAACAGATCTACGTATTTATTAATATAGAGTAGATGTAACTAGATAAATTATTTTGAAGAAATTGCATAATGTAGTCCACACATTTTCCGGAAATCTAGTTACGTTAAGGTTTTACATAAGTTTTGCTTTTTTAAAGCCAATTAAAAGTATTGCTTTTTAGGGATTCGTACAAACCCTTATAGGATCACTCCGGTGTCTGTCTGTCTGTCTTTAAGAATTTTTCGACTTATGCTAGGGAATCAAAATTCACAGGTCACTTCCCGTTGCCCTAGAGCCTTGAAATTTGGCATAGATCAAGTCTATATAGTGCTGATATAGGGAAAACTCTCACAATCTGCAGTCACCATGGTCACGGGTGAGACTGTCTCACCCGTGACCATGGTGACTGCAAAGTCTCCGAAATGTCGGGCCAAAATTTAAAACAAATATACGCTTCTAAATCCGTAAAAAGTAGTTTTATTTAAACAGATGAGTCGCGCAAGTGTTAGAAAATATTATATTAATGGCATTATCTATAGTATTGAAGTTAATTGTTTTAGGGTTCCGTACCAAAAGCTAAAATGGGACCCTGCTATTGATTAAAACTTCGCTATCCGTCTGCCCATCATTCCGTCCATCTGTCACTTGGCTATATCTCTGGAATAGCTAGAGAGCTGAACATTCCTCAGTTTGCGTATATCAGTTGATGCTTTAACTAAATACTCATGATCATCATTTCTTTCTCTCCAGCCCATTTACGTCCCACTGTTGGGCACGGTGTGGTGACGGAATAAAAATACAAGTGTCACCACCCCATATCCTCCCAAGGGTGCTGTAAAAGTCAGCTAAGGGATATTGCACACAGATAACATTCTCTGTGAGAGACGGAAAACTCGTAAATAAACCCTGTGCCAACACGCCTGGTCAGCGCGGTACAGTAGACCATAATCCCCCAAAAGTGGAGGAGGCCCGTGCCCAACAGTGGGTCATAAATGGGCTGGAGAGGTTGGACACGGGCCTCCTCCACTTTGGGAGCGATCACTATCTTCTGTACCGCGCTGACCAGGCGTGTTGGCACTGGGTTTATTTTCGAGTTTAATATCCCTTAGCTGACTTTTACTGCACCCTTGGGAGAAAATGGGATGATGACGCTTGTATTCTTGATCCGTCACCACACGGAGAAGAGCATCATCTTTCTACTTATATTCCGTTATTTGTGATCAGGGTATATTATGACAATATTGATAAAAAACCCTTCTAGTGCGAGTCCAATTCGTACCTGACCGATGTTTTATTTTACGCCATTGAAATATTATATGTTTTGACTTAACAGTAAAAACATTGTATAAAAAGTTTCCAGAAATGTTTTGCAGATATGCCACATAATTCAAAAGTATTAACGTAAGCACTGAGAATTTATATTACCTACGGACAAATTAACGTAACCATTTTCTTACATCTAACATAAAACATGTAGATAAAAATGATATCGGGGCCAATTCTAATATTCCTTTATACTAAACTAAATAAAATATTGCAAATATTTATTACTTCGCTCTCTCTCTTCTGCCCATTAACTTCCCAATGTTGGGCATGAGCCTCCCACTTCGGGACGGATTATAAACTACTGTGCTGCGCTGATCAGTCGTGTTGGTATAGGGTTTATTTTCGAGTTTTTCGTACAATGTATCCCACACTTAGCTTTTACAGAAAAGTGGGAAGGGAAAGGGTGGTTACACGTGTATTCTTAAGTCATCACCACACATGCATTTATTATTTCAATATCAGTTAAAATCGCAATTATGTTGAAAACATTGCGCAGTTGACTAAAAAATGCCTAAAACGATACGTACCTTGAAGCGTTGATGAGAATTAACAAATCCGATAAACTGACACTAGAGACAAACTATAAGGATATTTGTACAGGACTAAAAACCTATTTACTACACATCGCCGACGTTTTCTTTCCAGTAATTTCTTTTTATATAAACAAGTAATTATAATATTTCAAGGAAAACTATTTAACGCTCCATTGCACATCCTTTCTGACATCCGGGAAGTCTAATACAGAAAATGTTGATTGTTATATTAATAAGTTATTTGTTAATGACAATAAAGCTTGGCAGTAAATTGTTCCAGAGCAACACATATTATTATAATTGTAATTTACATAAATTGTAAGAACTATTGTAATGATTACTTTAAAAATTGGTCAAGTGGGAGTCGGACTCGCACACGAAGGGTTCCGTACCATTATCTATGCAACATAAGGCAACGTTATTAGTATCGAGCAAGAAACGGTAAAAAAATCATGTTTGTTATATGGGAGCCTCCCTTAAATATTTATTTTATTTTATTTTTAGCATTTGTTGTTATAGCGGCAATAAAAATACATCATCTGTGAAAATTTCAACCGTCTAGCTATCACCGTTCTTGAGATACAGCCTGGTGACAGACGGACGGACGGACGGACAGCGAAGTCTCAGTAATAGGGTCCCGTTTTTACCCTTTGGGTACGGAACCCTAAAAAAAGATTAATATGACAAAAGATAACCATATCTGCTGAGTTTCTTACGCCGGTTAGTTAGTCTTAGTTTCTCAGCGGATTGAAAGTCCTGAACCGGTGGTAGGGTAAAAATTTTTTCGACATATCTTAGCTTATTTTTTTTTTTGGTAAAAAGCGAATATGCCTACTTGAATAAATTATTTTTGATTTTTGAATAAGTTATTTATGTTATTGTGTTTATACTTAAAATACTCTTCGAAATTAACCTGAGACATTTTTAATGAATAAATTTTTATAATACCCATTTATAAATCAAATTATAGTAGAAAAAACTATTACCATGACCGGGACTTGAACCCACGAACTCGGAACACCGATCCGTTGCTTTTTCAACTGAGCTACCATGAAAACAAAATTTTCCACAACAATAATATTTCTCAATATGAGCTAATCGTCGCTAGATGTTTTTGTACAACGTAATCTATCGAGCAGTTTGCACCAACTTAATCAATCGATCGCTTAAAAGCATAGTAAGTCAAGTGCAAAAATTAAAAAATTATATAAAACCCATTTATATGTTTTTTCCTTGTCAAGTGTATTCTATTCTTTTTTATAGAGATAAGATATGAATAAAAATCTGGTCAAGTACGAGTTAGACTCGCATACGAAGAGATTCACATCGTTAATATCATAATATTCCTGAGCTCAAATAACGAGATAAAGGTAGGAAATTTATGACGATGATACTTTTGCTATATGATGTTATAGGTATATAGTTATCCTCATAAATTTCGTTATATAGGTATACAAATTGTATAATATTACGCTCTATAGCTATCACCGTTCAAGTGACACAGCTATGCAACAGATAAACGGACGCACAGCGAAGTCTCAGTAAAAGAATCCCGTTTTACCTTTTGGTAAGGAACCCTAAATTTAAAAATATACAAGTGGGCGTAAACAATTGAAGCTTAAAAACGAACGCAAAGCCTTATTGAAGGGCTTATAAGCTTCCAATAGGTCAGGGGTTGCATCCCACGCTGTGCACTCCTGACTTTACAAAGTTATATTCATATTAATACCATAAATATAACTTTAGCTAATACGGAAACTTGTAAATTTGCTTATCTTAAATTTTAATTAAAATTATGGTAACTGGCAACACCTGTTGTTCCTTGTGGCGATTTATTAAAAAGTTACGGGTTTGACAATTTTAGACAATTTATGTGCATAATTTTATTTTATTAAATCTTAATAGGGTATATTTAATTTATATTGAAAACTCGTTAGAATGGAAATAAACTTATACAACGGCTGTAAAAACATGGTTGTAGTTAGGTGTGTATTTATTTATTTTTTTCAGATCTTGAATTTTATTTCAAAGTCAAATTTTTTTATTTCAAGTTGGCATGTTTTACAAGCTCTTTTGAAACGTCAGAAAAATTTAACTAGTTTACACAAAGTTACATAAAGTGTGGTGACGGATTGAGAATACAAGTATCACCACCCCATTTTCTTCCCAGGATGCTTTGAATGCCAGTTTGGGGTTATTGTACACAGATAATGTCCTCTGTGAGAGACGGAACCCGAAAATAAACCCTGTTCCAACATTCCTGATCAGCGCGGCACAGTAGACCATAATCCCTTCTAAAGTAGAGGCCCGTGCCCAGCAGTGGGACGTTAATGGGCTGGAAAGAGACGAAGAGAGAGAATAAAGTTTTAATAAAATTTACATCATTCAAGGAATTTACTGACAAGAAACATGATAGACAAACAGATATAAGATAAAAACTGTATCTGTTTTATTATACGTGTATATCCTAATGTGATACCTAAGTGACGATGAAAATGATATTATATAGAACTAAATATTGTCGTTTGACGTATCATAATTATTATCTAAATAGCCGTAAAAGTATAACATTTTACAGATTTCTCAAAAAGAAAATATCTTTATTGTTTGAATGGGTTTTATCGCATTTCTTCCACAGGGCCACAAGGGCAAGGCACTGTAAGAGCCAGTTAAGGGATATTGTAAGCAGTTAATATTAATTATGAGGGATGGAAAATTTGAAACAAAATATCAACACACCTGGTAAGTGCGGAGTGCTCCTAAAGTAGAGGAGGACCATGCCCAACAGTGGGACGTTAATAGGCTAAAGAGAGAGAGAGAGATGATATGATATATAATATGATGATGATGCTGAAGAGAGATAGATAGAATTTTATATGATTAAAAGTGAGCTTCATTTATGAGCAGCACGTTGTCAAGCTTAATACTAATGTCCTTTTATACGTGACAACGTTACATTATGAAGGGTACATTTCTATATTAGGGGTAACTAATTATATTTATTTGCACAAGGACGTGTGATGACGCCTTAAGAATATAAGTAGTATCAATGTACATCCGGCTCGAAGGACCATAATGTAGGGGTTGTGATAGTTCCTACAAGAATATTGGTGACTGTCGATGATAACAGTAGATTGCGTAATATGTGTAAATAATAAAAACACAACCTACTGCGATGAATCCTTTCTTTTCACTACTAAATTATAATATTAATTACAATAAAATGCTGACTATCATGTTACTTTTGTTACCTACATATAAATTGTACCTTGTACTGTTGTCTCTACAACATCTTTCATGATGGAATTAGATAAGATAACGGACTATCTATAATTAGACAAAAGTTTTGCAGGATAGTGATTCACACAGCCCTGTTAAGACGGAACTATTGTGGCGAAAAATTCGAAATTTAGATATTTACTTGAGATATTTCTATATTTGCTATCCCTAAAAGGGACAATTATAAATCTAGAGCTAGATTTTACTTAGAAAATATTTGAAAAGAGACCTTTTGTACTTTGCTGTTTTCTGCGCAATAAATAGAACAATTTAAAAAATTTCATTACCATATTAAAAGCATATCTATCCTTTAAAATAATTTTCACCGGTAAAACCTTAGTTAATCTGTGTTATAGACGCTGCTTATTCATTTTAAGACAACCGTAAAAACGGGTTTTTCGGATGGTAATATTTCTTTTAGTAATCATGTTTTGAAAAAAAGAAAATAAGAGAAGCATACACAATAAGACCTAAATACTATAGGAAAAAGTCGTAGAGAATTTCAGAATTATAAGCTCAAAAGTTATTGAATGCTTGTCTGTCATTGGTATTATGATAACAGTATAAAGATAAAAGTTCATTGAAATTATGATAGTACTAGATATGTTTAAGGACATGTCAATAATATTGCTAATAATCCTACTTTTACTAATATTCGACAGGCCTTGTGGTCGAATGGTTCATATTATGGTCTGTGAGGTTTCGGGTTCGATTGCCACACGAGGCAATCATTTGTGATTTTAATTGTCACATAAATGTTTGTACTGTGTCTGGGTATTTTCTATTCTAACGTTGTATGAAATGTCCATAAATGTTTATAATCTCTTATATATAAAATTCACGTGTCACAGTGTTAGTTACCGTACTCCTTCAAAACGGCTTGACCGATTTTTATGAAATTTTACATGCGTATTCAGTAGGTCTGAGAATCGGCCAACATCTATTTTTCAAACCTTTTTTTTAGTATGAAAACTAAAATAGCTATGCCAATATCTTAGTAAAGAAAGAAAGAAAGAAAAAGATTTCATTACTGCTTAATTACAACCACATAATACTACAACAACGGCGACCACGAACCGGACGACGCAGCGTGGTGCGGCCCCCAACAAGGTGGACCGACGATATCGTCAAATACGCCGGGGGCCGCTGGATGCAGTTAGCGCAAGACCGCACGTTGTGGCGTTCTATGGGAGAGGCCTATGTCCAGCAGTGAACTGAGAAAGGTTGATGGATGGATGGAATACTACAACTATGTATTACACTTATAACTTAAAATTATCATATACATTATGTTAGGAAATAGCGTAATAATACTTATCGTACTTTGTAGTCAGTAGTAAATAGGTACCCGTTTCAGCACATGTCATGTCAGATCTTAAAGACCTGACGCTGATTTTCAAACGAGTCTTTGGTGAGTTTAGTGTATTATAGTTTAGTATTGGTACCAATTCTACGCGCAAAACTAAACTGAATCTAATTAAAATTGAAAATTAATAGTGTCAATAACACAATGTTAACAGAACTATTTTATTAGAAAACCTGTATATTATAGACTAACGATTTTAATTAATAAAAATGTGCACAACGAAACATCCAATTAATCAAAATACGCCATAGCTGTTTTCATTTTTTAGTTAAGTTTAGTTGTGCACTTAGAATAGGTACAATTGCCTTTACTGAACCTTTGGTAAAAAATCAATAATATTGGACACATCATAAATATATTATCGAGATATCATCACGCAATTATAAGGTTTGCTGGAAGAACATTCAATAATGAATTAAGCTCGTCTGTGTACATTGGATTTACTTGATTTCGAACTTTGTAAGTGTATTTTATGTGTACAATAAAGAATAAGAATAAGATAAACAAAAAAAGTTTGTTGTCAGCCCACTTAGATATTTATTGTATTCTGATTGTTATTAGTCATTATAGCACCAACAGATATAAGTAGATAATCTGTGAATAGTGCAACTCTCTACCTATCACCGTTACTGCCTGGTGAAGGACGGACAGACAGCGATGTCTCTGTAATAAGGTACAGTTTTACGTTTGGTACGGAACCCTAAAAATCATTTAGAGTTTAGTTTAGGAATATACCTTTTTTAAATGCTATTCCTAAGGATGCGAAAGATAAAATGTTGTATGAAATTAAGATTTTTATTTTTATAAATGTCTCTAGTCTTTTTAGAACTGAAAATTGTCATAAATGCAAAAGTAATTTATTAATTTTGCAATTGACTTGCTATGCTTTTACTAAATAAATTAAATTGTAGTGGAAAAAGTGATCACCGCAAGCGGGACTTGAACCCACGAACTCGATCATTAAGCTCAGTTGGCAGAGCTACGGAACGGTATTCCGAGGTCGCATTTTCCACCATAATTTATTTATTTATAAACACTTTATGCACATAAAAAGTACAATGGCGGACTTAATGCCCTAGGCATTATCTACCAGCCAACCAAATGGCGTTGCAGAGATAAACCAGTGTGGGTGCCAGATGTGGAAAAGTATTTTTTTTTAATGTTATAAATGCATTCGAAATCATGATAAAATATAGCATTTTATAAGATTTCAAATGCTTTTTTGACAATTTTTGTATGTATAAGTGTAATTAGTTATTGGAAATCCTATACCAACACAAAAAGACTGAATAATTACTTCTAAAAGCAAATATTTACGACCAAGAAAGACTAATTAAGAGGTCAATTAGTGAACTTAATCGAGCTGACCAAGCAAACTGTGTTTCAAATTTATCTTGTCTTACTATTGGTGTTTATTTTATTAACTACATTTCAAGAAATAAAACTAGTTTATAATGGATTTTATTGATTAGAATTCTTTCAACTTTGATATCAGAATAGCTCTTCGTCCGTACCTATTGAATAAATAAATATTCACGGACATTTCACACAACGTCCTCTGGTCCCAATCTAAGCTTATTATGCTTGTGTTATGGGTACCAGAATACGGATAGAATACATAAACGACTTTTTTTTTGTATATACATACATAGAATAGGTACATAGAAACACCCAGACGCAAGACAAACATTAGTATGACATTTATAAACATCACACAAATAATTGTCCGAGGCGGGAATCCAATCCGTGACCTCGTGAACGGCAGTCCGTTATATAAACCACTAGACCATGAAGCCCGTCACGAATGGTGATAGCTAAGACTACATTCCGTGTGGTGATGGATTAAGAATACAAGTGTCACCACCCCATCTCCTCCCCAGGGTGCTGTAAAAGTCAGCTAAGGGATATTGCACACAGATAACATCCGCTGTGAGAGACAGAAAACTCGAAAATAAACCCTGTACCAACACGCCTGGTCAGCGTGGCACAGTAGACCATAATCCCTCCAAAGTGGAGGAGGCCCGTACCCAACAGTGGGACGTAAATGGGCTGGATAGAGAGAGAGCTACGACTACAGGTGTCACCACCTCATGTCTCATGTACTCTAAAAGCCAGCTAAGGGATATTGTAGGTACAAAGATAAAATCCTTTGTGAGAAACAGAAACGTCGAATATAATAAAATTATGCTAACATCAGTTCAGCTTCAGCGGTCAGCGCGTCAGGACGTTATTGGACTGGAGACAGAGAGAGAGAGAGAGAGAGTTAGACAGTCAAGTTTTTTTTATTTAACAACTTTTTTTAACGATAAAAAAATCTTAAATAGAGGCGGTCTTAATGCCGACGGCATTTTCTCCCACTCACCCAGAAAGGAGTGCAGAAATAAGATAAGGTGGGTGCTATTTAATTGGCAAAAAATAACTTAATTAGATTCTATATTGTTTGTTTGTTTGGACGCGCTAATCTCAGGAACTGCTAGTCCGATTCCAAAAATTCTTTCAGTGTTACTCGTAGATATTACATTTATCGAGGAATTTATAGGCTATATAACTTCACACTGCAACTAAAAGGAGCGTAGCAGCATTGAAAAATGTTGCAATAACGAGGAAAATTCTAAATTACACACGTACGAAGTCGCGGGGAACAGCTAGTAGATAGCTAGATAATAATAATATGAACTCGTAAGTAATAGATTATATTCTTCTCGTTCCATCATCGAATGACCGATCGTTTGTACTCGTATATATATCTACTTCCTCGTCGTCAGCCAATTTGTCTGTGCTAAATATTTCATACCCTTATCATAGAAAAAAAAAAATTGGTCAAGTGCGAGTGGGACTCGCGCACAAAGGGTTCCGCACCATTATCTATGCAACATAAGGCAACGTTATTAGTATCGAGCAAGAAACGGTAAAAAAAATCAGTTTTTTGTATGGGAGCCCCCCTTAAACATTTATTTTATTTTATTTTTAGTATTTGTTGTTATAGCGGCAATAGAAATACATCATCTGTGAAAATTTCAACTGTCTAGCTATCACCGTTCTTGAGATACAGCCTGGTGACAGACAGACGGACGGACGGACGGACGGACAGCGAAGTCTCAGTAATAGGGTTTCCGTTTTTACCCTTTGGGTACGGAACCCTAAAAACGTATATTTAGAGCACTTTTTTCGCATATTGATGTTGATAGCAAATATTTATAATCTATTGCAAAATTTTAAAATTTTTTTCTTCATAAAAGAAAAATAAAGAAAATAATTTGTTTGATCTTTTATATACCTATATATTTTATTATTAAAAAACAAAGTCGTTAGTTTTGTATGTAAGCTTATATTTTTAAAACTACGCAACGGATCATAATGCGTTTTTTTTAATAAAGTTATTCAAGTCATTCTTGTTTATGTTGTTTAAGTTTGGTGTATATTTAAAATTCTAAGCGTGCGATGTTGTTGCAACGGCTAGTCAAAATATAATAAAAAATTGGTCAAGTGCGAGTCGGACTTGCGCACGAAAGGTTCCGTACCATTATCTATGCAACATAAGGCAACGTTATTAGTATCGAGCAAGAAACGGTAAAAAAATCATGTTTGTTGTATGGGAGCCCCCCTTAAATATTTATTTTATTTTATTTTTAGTATTTGTTGTAATAGCGGCAATAGAAATACATCATCTGTGAAAATTTCAACTCTCTAGCTATCACCGTTCTTGAGTTACAGCCTGGTGACAGACGGACGGACGGACGGACGGACGGACAGCGAAGTCTCAGTAATAGGGTCCCGTTTTTACCCTTTGGGTACGGAACCCTAAAAAGACTGGCTAAGTAGTTATTATTATTCTTCATATTCCTTCATTCTTCATATTCCCGACCCTAAATAACGGGATAATTGTAGAATAATGATAATGAGCATTTTTGGGAGGAGATGGGGTGGTGACACTTGTATTCGTAATCCGTCACCACACGGAAATACTTTGTGTAAACTAGTAAAATTTTTCTGACGTTTCAAAAGAGCTTGTAAAACATGCCAACTTGAAATAAAAAATTTTGACTTTAAAATGAAATTCAAGTTCTGAAAAAATAAAATAAATACACACCTAACTACAACCATGTTTTTACAGCCGTTGTATAAGTTTATTTCCATTCTAACGAGTTTTCAATATAAATTAAACACACCTTAATAAGATTTAATAAAATAAAATTATGCACATAAAATCTTCCTTTAATTATTCTGATTGTAGAAGTTTTCAATAAGACTGCTCCATAATAAAAAAATATTGCATTATATTTTTAAAAAGTTATGCAAGTAACTTCTTTTTAATTAAAAAAAAACAATGACAGAATAAAACTCATTTTAAGAAAACCAAAATAAACTCACCATTTCATCATAAAAAGGCATCAGGATAGTCACTATGCGCTTGATGTGGTAGTAACATACCGTCCAATTCACATCTGTACTACTGCAGAAGGGCGAAACAGGCCACTGACCACCTATTTTGACAGATTAATTTGTCATTTTGACACTTAAATATAATCAAAACTTCACTCATAAACACACAAGGAAAATATCATGTAAAAATTTACTTATTAAAAAGCTAATTTAAAAAAGTAATTGATCGAATTCGATATTTAAATTAACTGTTCACTTAATAAAAAGTTAAACAAAAAAATTTTTATTGAATTCGATATTTGAATTATGAGTTCTTCTTTTTTAAATGGTAGGCCGAGGATATTCAAGGTACTAATAATATTTTTTTATCGAAAGTTTCGTAGAGGTTTGATTTTCGTGGAGACGTGAGCTCACTACAACTGCTGAAATCAAACTGAAACGAGCACTGCTGAAAGCGAATAGAAACTACAAAGTGGGCGTGTGTTGAGTGTAAATTATATTGTCTGGGTTCTGTTTGTAAATTATCGTTTATATTCTAATACATTTAGTAATTTTAGAATTGTTATAATTTTATGAAGTTTTTCCCCATTCGTAATGAAATACAATAAAATATTTTCCGGTATACAAATTTATGCAAGCTATGCTAGTAAAGTCTTTTTTTTAATTTGTCTGGTAAATGGTATTTATAGACATACTGTGGAAGAGATTATGTGTATATCTACTGTGCCGCACTGACCAGACGTTACGTCACAGGGTTTGCTTTCGAGTTCTACGCCTCTTACAGAGTTCTTACATAATTATCACTTACGGATAGCGAATCAGTTACTCAATAATAAATCTTTCTTTACCACCTTTTAGGACTGTAAAGAAAATATTTTCCTTGTTTATTCTACACAGGTTCACACCGTGCACACACCTGAGCGTTCGTCTTTCACTTAAAACTAATTAAATTGGCTTTTATCTCGAAAATTGCTTTAAAATCACAGTTACTACGCAATTTTGTCTCCTAGTCCTAAAACAAGCATAATTTACGATAATTTTTGAAAACCTATTTTCAGTATTTTAGGGTACTTACCTAGGTATTCTCGGACGAACAAAAAGAATACAAGTGTCACCTCCCCATGTCTTGCCCGCGAGTGTCGTAAGAACCGAACGAGGGAACCACGTCGCACGACACCTGCGCATATACCCAAGGCGGGGTGACGTCAGGTAGACGGCTGGGTCGTAAAAATTTGCCAAATCCCATTGCAACATGAACAAGTAGTACTCATGTTGCCTCAATAACGGGATAAGGGCAGGAGGATGATGATATTTTCAGTATTTTAGGGTTCTGCACTAGCTGTTGGCTGCAACTTCGCACGATCTCTACTAACGATATCTGAGGAAATAGGGTGGTGATATTGTTGTATTCTTAATCCAACAATAAATGGAAAGCATTGCGTATATTAATATCTAAATTATTTATTCACTGTCCATTACTACATACACACACAAGGCGGAACGTATAATGGGCGCCACAAACGGCATATTACTATATATTACTAGCTGACCCGGCAAACGTGTTTTGCCATACTAAAAAAAAAGTTTGAAAAATAGATGTTGGCCGATTCTCAGACCTACTGAATATGTATGCAAAATTTGAGAAGAATTGGTCAAGCCGTTTCGGAGGAGTACGGTAACTAACACTGTGACACGTGAATTTTATATATTAGACTAGCTGACCCGGCAAACGTTGTTCTGCCATACTAAAAAAAAAAAGTTTGAAAAATAGATGTTGGCCGATTCTCAGACCTACTGAATATGTATGCAAAATTGAGAAGAATCGGTCAAGCCGTTTCGGAGGAGTACGGTAACTAACACTGTGACACGTGAATTTTATATATTAGACTAGCTGTCCCGGCAAACGTTGTTTTGCCATACTAAAAACAAAAGTTTGAAAAATAGATGTTGGCCGATTCTCAGACCTACTGAATATGTACCTATGTAAAATTTGAGAAGAATCGGTCAAGCCGTTTCGGAGGAGTACCTACGGTAACTAACACTGTGACACGTGAATTTTATATATTAGATTATAGCGAGAAAGAGACATATTATGTATGTAGGAAAAAGACAAGGCGAGATAGTGACGGATATATTTACCGTTGACGTCATAAGTATAGGTATATCTCGGTATTTTAATATAATAATATATCTGTCTCATTCTCGCCTCGTCTTTTTTTTCTTTCTCTCTATATTAATATATCGTAATATGACGTTTGCGGTGCCCTTTATATATCCCCTTTGAAGTTAAAATTAGTCTCTTGGCTCTGATAATCTACTAATGACTGAATCCATTAACACAACGTTACCAAGAACGATGCTATTAACAGATAGACAGTTTATCTGAATTCTCCGTGTGGTGACGGATTAAGAATACAAATTTCACCACCCTGTTTACTTCCCAGGGTGCTGTAAAAGCGAGCTAAGAAATATTGTACATAGATAACATCATCTGTGAGTGACTGAAAACTAGAAAATAAATATTGTGCCAACTCGCCTGGTTAGCGTGGTGTAGTAGATTATAATCTAAAGTGGAGGAGGCCCGTGCCCAACAGTGGGACATTAATGGGCTGGTGAGAGAGAGAGACATTTGTCTGATACGAAATTTAAATTATGGTTTTCTATTCAGATGTTTAAAGCATTTTGACGTGGTTTATGTTTCGGACTGCTCTTCACGAGATCGCGGGTAAGACAATTATTTGAGTGTTTCGTTTTTCCAACATTTTTCACGAATACTTCGCTCCTATTAGTCACAACGTGATGTTATTAGCCTATGAGCTTCTTCAATAAATGGACTATTCAACACAAAAATATTTTTTTTATTCAAAGCATTAGTTCCTGAGATTAGCGTGTTCAAACAATTATACATATTCTTCAGATTTATAATATAAGTATGTATAGAAAAGTATAGATGATAATTATGATATAGAAACCTTGAAAGGCGAGTCCAACGTTGTTCAATCCAGATCTATGTAGCCATTGTCACGTGATACAGTTACAAACAGGCACACATAAATCTACCAATACGAATTTATAGCATAAACTATAAGCACCATTTTGCAATACAAATAGCATAAACCGTAAATATCTCTAAGAGAAATAAATTTTCACTTGTTTAATGCAGTTTATTGTATTCTAAATAGTTCGACATATTTATAACTATCAAATGCTTTTGAACTTTCCATGAAGTTTTATATCTGAAATCAGAAATATAATACCTACTAACATTTGGATCACACCCCACTTAACATCAGGGTGCCAAGTCTGCTATTGAATGTTGTCACAATGATAGTTCAATGACACCATTATAACCACAAAAAATTAACAGTAGACTACCAAACTTGATAAAATTCGCCATTATGCAATCAGTTATTGGTTGATTGCTTAGCGAATTTTATCAAGTTTGGTAGTCTATTGTTAATTTTTTGTCACAAATGATGCCAATATGGCGCCATAATGGAGTGTAGTCATTTGCCTACTCTAGCTATAAAAAAAACCTTTTATAAAAAACCAGTCAAATATGAGTTGTACTCGCACACGAAGGATTCCGCACTGTCATTACTAGTAACAACAATGGTTGATTGGGCTCCCATAACCACAAAAACGATTTCATTTTTTTTTATTTAGATATTTGTTAGGTAAAATTACAGAAGGTAATGATACCAATTCTACGTAAACAACTAAACTAAAAAAAAATTAAATCAACAATGGCATATTTTGATAAATTGGCTATTTCATTGTGCACATTTTTATTAATGAAAATCGTTAGTCTATAATATAATTCTATAAATAATTCTCCGTGTGGTGACGGATTAAGAATATAAGTGTCACCAACCCATCTCAGGAGAAATCGAGGAAAACCCTCAAATTTCAAAGGAACATGAAGTTGGTTGAACCTTTTTAAAAAAATACTCATTTTTTTATTTTTGGCGGGTCACAATCCACAGGTCCGGGGAAACAGGGTCAGGGGTAGTGTGCAAAGCTAGGCATAGCAAATTGTAACCTAATAATACACCTCGACGACATAATTATGATGACATTGGTACGTAATTCTTCGTGTATGAATCCAACTTCTACTTGGCTGGATTTTATTTATTTTATAACACGAGAATTAGGAAAATGTAGGTTAATGTATTGTAAACATTCGTTTCCACACCTGTAGCGTGATAAAATATAATGTATTGTATCTTTCTAAAGCTTTTAATCTTTTAATCCTTATAAAATATATGTATGTAGAAATTTCCACCAGAAGTTAGTGGATTTTCAAATAATGTTTAAAAGCGTTGTTATTTTACTTCTTTATTGCAAAATTAAAACCTTAACGCATTTTACTTGAAGTTTTATTGTCACGTCAGCTTATTGCAGTCCATCGCTGGACATAGCCCTCCCAATTCGCGCCACAATACAATGTATTCAGTCCGCACTCAGTCCCTCTGTACGACCTTCTTCAGGTCGTCGGTCCTCCTAGTAGGCGTCCTTGGTCATCGATAACTGGGTGCATTCGTTGGTAATTGATTTTATGATGATGATGATGGTAATTAACAAAGAAGTAAAAAATATTTATCCTCATTTACACGCCTAGTATAATTTTAGGAGCAAACAAACATCTAAACATGCGCTAGCGTGTTTAGCCAAATTCAAGTAACAGAACTAACAGTAACAGACTTAGAGCTTGCGAAGGCTATCTATATAGCTATATATCTCCTATCCTCTCCAGCGCATTTACGTCCCAATGTTGGGCACGGCCCTCCTCCACTTTCAAGGGATTATACGTTTGCCGGGTCAGCTAGTAGGTAATACATAAAAACACCCAGCGACCTCGTGATCGGCAGTCCGTTACATGAACCACTCAATCGAGGCTCGTCTTTTATGGATGTATGATAAACAAACTTGTAAAGCAATGTCTTTTTTACAGAACCCACAACAAGTCAGTGTAGATGAACTGAATCGAGCATAGACGCCTATTTCAGTCAACAACCACTACAGCCATCTTGACCTGTTTAATTTACTCGTTTGCAGAAATTCCAGATTTTAGATTATATGGGAAAATACATTTTATTAATACACTTTTAAAACCTTCGTTAGTTTCTATCACAGGTTTCTATGCATCAATATAATAGATTCTCTGAATGCATTTTTACTAATAATCCCAAATTTTCCATTTGATACCTGACATTATAATTATACAAAATTCTTACTGCGCAAGTACTTGCTCAGTTATTAGTTTTCTAAATGCGTGAACCTAAAATGATGATTGTATTTTTCGCAGCAAGGGACTGCATAGATATATTATATGAATTTAAAGTTGCTAGCTTCAGCCATTGCTGAGTAAAAAATGTTTAACAGATGGACAGACAGAAGGACACCGAAGTTAGACGATAAGGGTTTCTTTTTGTACGAAACACATAAAAGAACTCTACTAATATTATAAAGCTAAAAAGTTTGTTTAAAAGCGCTATTCTCAGCACCCGCGCCCTGGGGGCCACGTCTGGTATTTCAATGTTTTCACAATGAACAGTCACTGTTTGCATAATGGCAAATTTTATCAACTTTGGTAGTCTATTCTTCATTTTATGTCATAAATAACGCCATAATGTCGTCAGTGACAATAGCAATAAATAATAGCAAAATAGCAAATAGTGGTAATAGCAGACTTGGACCCCTGGTCTGATTTGAAAAATTCATTCAGTGTTGAATAGTACAGTTATTGAGGAAGACTATAGGCTATATAAAATCACGCCGCAACCGATAGGAGCGAAGCATCAGTGAAAAATATTGCAAAACGGGGAAAATTTCCTAAACTCCACGCGTAAGAAGTCACAGTCAACAATATCAATACAATATTTGTTCATTATGAATTTAAAACATCATTTTCTTAAACTGATAAAAGCTGACATATTATTATTATGGTAAATTGATTCATTTTATTTTCACACAGATTTTAGATACGTCCGATATATTCGATAATTGAATTTCACAAATCGATTTAAATCAATCTGAATCGAGTTATATAAAAATGTCTGTTGCCAGTATTTCATTTCCGCTTTGAAATCTGTCTTTATCGTAATAGATTTGAATTAGTTTTAGGAATCCGTACCTAAAGGGACAATGGGACTTTACTACTAAAACTCCTCTATCTTTCCATCCGATCTGAGGCTTTGTCTTACGTAACAATAACTAGGTCGTGGAAATTTTCACGGATAATTTTTGAAGTGAAAACTTCTTTAGCGGCGTTGAGCACTTTTCTGTAATGGGTATAAAATCTTAAACTCGCGTCAGGACACGTGACCTGATCGAAAAAGCGTAAGACGGATGGAGAGTAGACAGCTATCCCCTCTCTACGGCGCGGCGAAAATGTATGCCTGGGCCTACTGTTTCTTTAATAGATAGAGTGGTTCAAGAGGATGGCTTTTGTACCTATAATATAACAAGGTTTTTGAAGTGAATACTTCTTTAGGCGCGTTGGGCGTTTTTGGAGGGAAAAAACTTCTTTTTAGTTCGCGTCACCGACATGCTAATCTGTGCATCCCTGCTATGCTATCGGTCGGTCGCAAGTTAATAAGTTAATAGTTTTCACTTCTATCGGCAGTCCCCATGACTGCCTGTTTTTTTTTTTTTTAATAATGCTTGTTGTTACTTGACCTCATTCCACCTGATGGTAAGCGGCAATGGAATCTATGATGGGAATCCATGATAGGAAGGCGTACCAACTATGTAAGAAGCCTATTCACTACAACCATTGATTTACCAGATGGTGTGTATGACTACATCACTCAGCCGGCTCGAAGCCACTTACATTTTTTTTTTAATAAGTAAAAATTTTAGTTTATAGGTTACTAATATTACAAAGCTGAAGAGGTTGTTTGTTTGTTTGTTTGAACGCGCTAATCTCAGAAACCACTGGGCCGACTTCAAAAATTCTTTCAGTGTTAGATAGGGCATTTATCGAGGAAGGCTTTAGGCTATATAACATTACGCTACGACCAGTAGAAGCGAAGCAGTAGTGAAAAATGTAGCAAAAACGGGGAAAATTTTCAACATTTTCTAAATACATAGAAAACACCCAGACGCAGTACAAACATTTGTATGACAATTATAAATATCACACAAATGATTGTCCCGAGCGGGAATCGAACCCACGACCTCGTGAACGGCAGTCCGTTACATGAACCACTCGACCACGAGGCCCTTCAATCTTCATAATCGATTTTCCATTAAGTCACTTTCGAGGTTTACCGAGACTAATGAACAGAAATTGATTTTTATATACATAATTATTAGCTGTCCCAGCAAACGTGGTTTTGCCATACAAATGTCAAGGGTTTACCTTTATCACTTAGGGGTATGAAAAATAGATAGTAATATTCTCAGACCTACTGAATATGCATATAAAATTTCATAAGAATCGGTCTAGCCGTTCGGAGGAGTATGGGAAAGAACATTGTGACACGAGAATTTTATATATTAGATAAAGATGATAATTGAACGCGAAACCCTTCGTGCTAGAGTCTAATTCATACTTGGCCAGGTTTTAGCAATACTTTTAGTTGATTTAATTTTAAACCAATTTCACTGATTCTAAAAATATACTTTTCTTTTTATTTTCTCAATAAAAAGGGGAAGTATAATAACATTTTAAATATAATGAGAAAACACGTCACGCGCGATATTCAATAAATAAAAAACTCGCTAAGTGAGAGTTGAATTCGCACACGAAGAATTCCGTATACTAGCTGTTGCCCGCGACTTCGTACGCGTGGAATTTAGAAAACTTTCCCCGTTTTTGCAACATTTTTCACTGATGAGTCGCAGCGTCAGGTTTTATAGCTTAAAACCTTCCACGATAAATGTATTATACAACACTGATAAAAACTTTCAAAATGGATCAGGGGTTCCTGAGATCAAACAAACAAAGTAACTCGTAATCATGATAATATCTAATAATTATAATTAAGCCATCTAAATGTGTCATCAAATTAAATTGAAAAAGTATGTTGGAAGGAAGCCCTCAAAATTTCAACTGTCTAGCTATCACCTTTCTTGAGACACAGCCTGGTGTCAGACAGATAGTTATATAAATGAATAAATAAATAAGTGTTCATTAACATTTTACAAAACGTCCTCTGGTCCCAAGCTAAGCTTATTGTCCTTGTGCTATGGGTACCAGAATACGGATATACTACATAAACTACTTTTGTAAATACATACTTAAAATACATAGAAACACCCAGACGCAGTACAAACATTTTTATGACAGTTATAAATATCAAACAAGAGATTTTCCCGAGCGGGTTTCGAAACCGCGACCTCGTGAACGGCAGTCCGTTACAGTAACCACTAGACAACGAGGCAAGCGGTTATTGGAATAAGACGGACGGACAAACGCAATGACGGATGTGCTGACAGAGGAGCTTCAGTATTGGGGTTCTGTTTAACCGTTTAGTACGGAACCCTAAAAATTTAAGGAAACCAAAAATGAAATAAGATATTCTGTATTATATTTTTATTCATTTGAATATTGTGAATGTTCATAATTGTTATTTGAGATTTACCTGCTTGTATGATATTCATAATGTATTTTTAACCAGTAAATGGGCAAGAAAGACCTTGTTGCTTGGGCTCGACCCCATCTGCGTTATAAGTTGCTAAAACTACAGCGTTAAGTATGCATGATAGATTAAAAAACCCTTTAGAACAGTAAGAAGCCCCTGCCCAACGGTGGTATGTTAATAGGCTGGGAATAATGTTCATTTCATTATAGATCTTTATCTTTACTATAAATTCGTTATTTTTGTATGTATGTCCTTTTGTATTCTGGTACCCATAACACGACCTTTGACGACACTTGGGACCAGAGGACGTTGTGTGAAATAAATAAATAAAATAAATATTCATGGACATTTCACACAACGTCCTCATGTCCCAAAGTAAGCTATATGCTTGTGTTATGGGTACCAGAATATGAATAGACTACATATACTACTTTTCTTTCATAAATACATACTTATAATACATAGTAAACACCCAGACAGAGAACAAACATTGATATGACATTTATAAAGATTACACAAATGATTGTCCCGAGCGGTAATCGAACCAGCGACCTCGTGAACGGCAGTCCGTTACATGAACCACTACACCACGAGGCCCGTCAATAGGCTCTTATAGCTGGATGGTAATAGGCTGGAAATAATGTTTACAAATCTTTATCTAAACTTTTTTTTTAAGGACTTTGTGTGAAATGTCCATGAATATGTATTAAGTTTATTTATTTATTTAAGTGAGCTTAAATCTGTAAAACTATGCATCTGACTTTGATGAGGTTTTTTAGGGTTCCGTACCCAAAGGGTAAAAACGGGACACTATTACTGAGACTTCGCTATCCATCCGTCCGTCCGTCCGTCTGTCACCAGGCTGTATCTCAAGAACGGTGATAGCTAGACAGTTGAAATTTTCACAGATGATGTATTTCTATTGCCGCTATAACAAAAAATACTAAAACTAAAATAAATATTTAAGGGGGGCTCCCATACAACAAACATGATTTTTTTACCGTTTCTTGCTCGATACTAATAACGTTGCCTTATGTTGCATAGCTAATGGTACGGAATCCTTCGTGCGCGAGTCCGACTCGCACTTGACCATTTTTTTATAGATGGAGTGGTTTAAGAGGATGGTCTTTTAAAACATTTTATTAAGGTTTCATTTCTAAATTCCAGGCGTATGAAGCTGCAGGCAACGGCTAGTTTATTAATAATGTGAAAACATGACATTTAAAAAACATGTCCCGAAAAGCGTAAAAAGCAAATAATTTAAAAACATGTAGTTTCGTATTAAAGTTGGAACAAAACTTTTAAATTGTTTTCCATTCGTGGAGTGCATAAATGCAATTAAAATTTTTCACTCGCTGCCTTGTTAGCACTCAGACTTGCATTTTAGAATTTTTTTGTTATGCCTCCGAATTATAAGCTCAAAATGTTATACTTAATAGACTCTTAAATTGAGAAAAGAGTAATGCTTTGGTTATGTGGATTTTGTCCGCTATCACAAAATAATTATATGCTAGCTATTATTTTTTGACTATTTAGACGAATTCAAAATAGATTTTTTTACATTTATAACAAATTTTGTGGTTATAAGGTAAGCTGCACACAAGTTAAACAAAAAAGTATTCGTACTATGGTGACGAATTAAGAAAACTAATGTCATCACCCCACTTTTTATGGTGTCAAAAGAAGCAGCCTAGGCCAACCTCTAAAAGCGACTCGGGAGTGTCGAGAGCCTAAGCCCTATGCTAATAGGGCATGAAAAATGGCCCTAGGTGAAATGTCCATTCAATAAAAAAAATACATTCAATGCAGCATAAATAAACAAAATACTGTCTAAAATTAATTTTAATGACCAGCCTGAAAAGAAATGAAAAAAAAAACATAAATTTTCTTTTTTTGCTCAATCCAAATACGAATTCCTTGTCCATCATCTAAGATACTATCATAAGAAACCATTATTACAACAAAACAAACTAATTCAAATAATTTATTGCCATTAACGAAATTATTACTGCCCATATAATTTGCTTTTAATTATATAGAGTAAGTCGGTTAGTGTGTAAAGCCGTATTCACATTAGTCTGACGTGATCTGACGTCATGCATCAGAAAAATAATGCATAAGAAAAATAATTTGCTTAGGTAAAAAAACTAAAACCTAAAAAAAGGTGCCCTAAATATTTTTTTCATTGACATTGTTATTCGTATTTAATATGTGTGCAAAATTTCTTCTTTCGTAGTAGTCAAGAAAAGAATTCTTGGATGACTACAACTGGGTGATAATTACTTTCAAAGATTACCTTATATAGATTAGTATCGGTTTCACACATTTAATATGGTTGCATTTCGCATTTATATGATGTTTTATGTTGTGATATGCTTTTGTTTTGTCGCGTCAGATGTAATTCGGTCTGCGTCAGGTGGGGTTATATTAGGCAGCGTATTGATACGACACAAGTAGTTGATCTATAATATTGTTCATGTGCCACTGTCGTGTTATGTCGCGTCAAAGTCGCATCTATGATGGACAAGCCAATCGAATACAATACATAACGTATTCGATTAGCTAATCCATATAAATATGAAAAAATCAAAGCATCATATAAATATGAACTACAGCTTTTAAGCCAGGCAGGATCACAACACCAGGTACCTGTTTCATAAGAAGCCCTAGAAACTTTAAGATAACGGGACCCTTATTATTTGACTATCGGTCAATAAGTTTGGTATCAATTAGGGGGCTTCAATAATGATAAGCAGGCCACATCGCTCAAAGGACTAAGACTAAGACGATGCAACATGGAGCGGCCCCGGCAAGGTGGAGGTCGCGGGAGCCATTAGATGCAAACAGCATAAGTCCACCTGTTGTTGCGTCCTACTGATGGATGGATAGAATAATCAAGGATCCTTGGGCATGTGCCTAGTGAAGAAGACGTGTCGTGCCTACACAAGACGTCAGATAAATGTGGACACGGCTTTATATTGACCTGTTTACTGTCTTTTATAAATAGTTGAATGTAGGCGATCGATCTTTTTGTTTGTTTGTCACCTATTTGTGTGATTATTTGTTTTTGTTGTTATTAAAGATAACGATGTTTATACTAGAATGTTTTAGTGGTGAATAGAGAATATTATGATAAATAATACATTAGTGATAACATTGTTAGTTTTCTTTGCTTGGACTTTTAAAGAAAATGTTATTTATGTTAAATGTTAAAAGTATTTAGATAGTGACAAATAATTTAATTTAGAAGTATCATATAAGAATAAAGTTAGTTTTAGGGTTCCGTGCCAAAAAGGTAAAACGGGAACCTATTACTAAAACTTCGTCTCTCACCAGGCGATATCTCAGATTGTACCTAGAAAGTTTTCTCAAGGGTTTTTTTTTTCTCCTGCAAGCTGTCCACGAGAAATTAAGCTAGAAGTTAAATATTCCTTAATCTCAAATTGTTATAGCTAAATTAATGAATACTTAAAATCTGAACACAATAAATGTTTGTGGGGTTGTTAGTACAATAGCATTTCGTTTGTCTAATCTAACTGATACTTATTCTTCTATCTTTTGGAAGGCGTCCTTGGTATTCCTGTAACATACTAACCCTTAACCCTTCCTCGTCTTCGTGTCTGTCATTTTGGATTATCATTCTCCTGCTTTTTCATTTCTTTTTCTATCATAATCTTCTGCCTGTATTTCTTTGTTAATCAAATAACTATAATAAATGAATCAAATCATATAAAAAATTCTTGGACAAAGACCTTACCTAATTGTTTACCAATTTTTTTGAAGATTGTCTCTTAACATCTTTAGAGGGTTTCAACGCCTCATTTAGCATTCCTTTTGAGTATACGTATCGCATAATTATTCATAGAAGCATTCTTATTTCACTTAAACTTACTTAAATTACTTTTGTTTATTGTTCCAAAATAGACCCTTTTATAAAACATCTTTTAAGCGAAATCTTTTTAATTTGTGATACTAAAATTAATTTTTCTCATCCCTATTTGTATACTTTGCGGATAAGATATTACAAAGTTGTTATGGATTTAATCATCTTCACGTCCAAAATACCTCAGTGCCTGAAAAGAAAGGTCTATGACCAGTGTGTGTTACCAGTGATGACTTACGGAACTGAGACGTGGTCCCTGAATGTCGGCCTCATAACAAAACTCAGAGTCGCGCAGCGTGCTATGGAGAGGGCTATGCTCGGTGTTTCCCTACGTGATAAGATCCGGAATGCGGAGATCCGTAGAAGGACTGGTGTGTACGACATAGCCCGAAGAGTTAGCACGCTGAAGTGGCAATGGGCAGGCCACATCGCTCGACGATCTGATGACCGTTGGGGACGGAAGGTCCTCGAGTGGCGACCACGAACCGGACGACGCAGCGTGGGGCGGCCCCCTACAAGGTGGACCGACGATATCGTCAAATACGCCGGGGGCCGCTGGATGCAGTTAGCGCAAGACCGCACGTTGTGGCGTTCTATGGGGGAGGCCTATGTCCAGCAGTGAACTGAGAAAGGTTGATGGATGGATGGATGGATGGATTTAATGTATGATCCGATTTAAAAAAATATTATTGTGTATTAGTGTATTATTAATCGAGGAAGACTATATAGGCTATATAACAACACGCTGCAACGAATAAGAGCGAAGAAATACTGAAAAATGATGGAAAAACCGGGTTTTTTTTTTTCATTCCACGAGTGTCGCCCTCTACAGCTAGTATACAAAATATACTACAAAATTCTTTATACCATGGATAGCAGTTTATGCCAAAATAGGGATACAAAAAAGCTACAAAATAAAGGGAAAATCTGTACCAATTTGTCAACCAATCCATCTGAGCAACGTTTTATGTCAACCACACTCACAATATAGGACCCTCTTGTTTAATGGGACATACAACGGACTCTGAAATAAATAAATCAAAAGCTTTTTACTTATATTACTTTTATATTTAATTATTGACAATGGTATCGATTCTATGTGTACCTTTTGTGAGAGCAAAGTGCATCTAGTGGGGAGTCCGTTTCTACACAGTAAGGTAGTTGTCGGGAGTAGAGCTACTCTAATTCTATACCCACGAGAAGGTACCGATGTGAGACCTAAGCGCAAATGCTGTAGGTCTCCATTGTGTTAATCGCAGTTCGCTGCAATCGACGAAAGCCCCTACACGTTAACGCGGTATGGCGTGTTGGTTGGCACCTAGTTGAAGGTCCTTGTGGCCGAATTCACCCTGAAATATGGGAATCAGAAAAATAAAAATCTTTTGTACGAGACGAAAACTCAATACTTAACCCTATACCAACGCACCTGATGAACATGGTATAGTAGACCAGATAAACTCCCGAAGTAGACTAGGACTGTGTTCAACAAATGACTTGTTACTGTTTGGACGTTGGGAACGGACTTTTGTTGCTATAAGAGTATTTTTCTGATTCTTTTGCTTGTTTTTGTCAATTTTGAGTCGGACCTTTACTTAAGGAGATTACCCTTAACCCATATTAACAGTAAAGAAGATGTTATTATTATTATTATATTAACCAGTTGTTACACGGACAAAATAACTTATTTATATGAATATCAACGAAAATATTATGAACCTTTGGTGTGGGCGTCAACCGCAGTCTGAATAATAATCCTTTTGTTTTCATGAATCAAAGGAAGTAAACACATTTTGTAAACAAAAAAACAGTTTGTTTTTAATAATAAGATTTTGTGAAAAATTGTCATTACAATATTAATATCTGTAGCGGGTATCGTAGGCACACATAGAAAGTATTTCACGCACACATGGATGTGTAAATGGCTTCAAGTCGGTTGAGTGATGTAGGCATGAATACTACTAGTCTTGTTCATAATGACTTTATGAATAAGGCAGTACATATCACAAGAACGATGTTTCGTACTAGTAACTGCGGTAGGTAATCAAAATCATATAGGTAGGAATCATCAAGACACAAAAGATGTATATTGTATGGGAGTTCTCATGAAGATTTATTTTCTTTGTATTCTTTATTGCACACAGAAATTATATAAAAGAAAGTTATATTTTGGTTAATATATGTACAGAGGCGAGCTTTATTCATAAATGAATTTTCTATCAGCAAACCTTGGCGAGATAGAAATTTGATGAAAAGGGGTCATGACAGTGTACAACAAAAGCTTTAATTACACTTACTTAAAACTATGTTACAATTATATACGCAACATACATTCAAATATTTAAATTCTTTAATATCCTAATCATAAATACTTATAACAATATACTACATAAACATACAAATACATACTAAGCTAGTGACAGGAAAAAACTTTAGTTCTTCTTTTGAAAATTTGCAAGGATGAGCTAGCACGAATAGTGTGAGGAAGAGAATTCTACAGGCGAATAGCAGATACGGTAAAAGAGCTACCATATCGGCTTGAAGTATAAGGCCATGTTCAGGTGACAACATTTTGACGCGCGTTTTCAAATCGCGCGACTAGACATCGTAGTATTTACATACAACCAATCACATGAGCGCCGTTAACGCGCGTTAGCGAGCGTTGACGCGGCGCTCAGAGAAATATTCTCTAGACGCAGGCAAAAGGCAAATGCCAACGATTTGGGATATAGCTTCAGAATCCTATAAAAATAAAATTTTAAAACAACCAAACCAATGTGTGCGTTTTCTTTTACCATATTTTTTTTTATAATATAACCACAAAATAATATCATCTTCCACGTCCATTTTCTAAGCTCTATCGATACAGACTGACGACCTACTTGCAACGCGCGTTAGCGCTTGTTATCTGAACTCTTTAAAAATTTGATTGCGCGTTGACCTGCGTTAACGCGCGTTACATGTGATCTTAGCCTGAGAGGGAGTCTTAAGTATGAGAGAAGTAGCGGTCCGACAAGGCTTATCTTTTGGTATTAGGTATTCGAAGCGTTCGAGAAGGTAGGCTTCTTCTAGTTTTTTATCAGCCAACAAAAAAACATGGCATCATCGCTCTAGAGATACAGGCTGGTGACACACTGATGGACAAACGGACGGAAAGCAGAGTGTTAGTAATACACATTGTAATTATTTTAACGTTTATTTACGTAATTTTTAAAGCTATTAAAATGATTTCTAATTTATTTTGTGACATAATTTTTTTTTTATCTACGTTACATATTGCTTTCATTTTTAAAATTATAAAATTGTTACGTCGTTTAATATATGAAGCGTACAAAATTAATTAAAAATTTTCACTCAATGCTTTTGCAGTACTCTGGAATTTAATTTAACCAGACTAAATATATTAAAGTATGCATATTTGGACTAAAATTTCATAAAAATATGCACGTACTCTTTCTTTATAAATAAATAGTTAATAAATTTTCACGGATATTTCACACAACGTCCTCTGGTCCCAAGCTAAGCTTATTTGCTTGTGTTATGGGTACCAGAATAAAGATATACTATATACACTGTTTTTCTTTTGTAAATATAGTATACACCCAGACGCATTACAAACATTTGTATGACATTCATAAACATCACACAAATGATTGTCCCGAGCGGGAATCGAACCCGCGACCTCGTGAACGGCAGTCCGTTGCATGAACCAAATTCCCGTCCGACCGTCCGTTAGGTATGTTGACGTAAGTACATTAAAGAGGTAATTCGGTCTGTAAAAAGGCATTTCTCTCTCTCTTTCTCCAACATATTAAATTCTCACAGCTGGGCACAGGCCTTCTGCACTTTGAAAGGGTTACAGTCTACTGTGCGTGACTGGGCGTGTCGGCACAGGGTTGATTTTCTAGTTTTCCACGCGTATGAAGTCGCGGCCCACAGCTACCAAGTATAAATAAATAATAAATAAATATCCAGGACATTTCACACAAAGTCCTCTGGTCCCAAAGTAAGCTATATTTCTATGCTTGTATTATGGGTACCAGATACGGGTAGACTACATAAACTACTTTTCTTTTGTAAATACATACATATAATACATAGAAAACACCCAGACGCAGTACAAACATTTGTATGACATTTATGGATATCACACAAATGATTGTCCCAAGCGGGAATCGAACCCGCGACCTCGTGATCGACAGTCCATTGCATAAACCACTCCACCACGAAGCCCGTCAAATAATAAATGGTCAGTTTACATTCATAAATTACTGTTACGGAGATTGAAAAGATTATAATAATGTAACACTTTATGAAACTCACGTATGAAAAGATGATGAACAAAATTAAACAGATACTTCTATATACATAAACATACAAATCGATTAGTTGGTTATTAATAGTTACAAATGTTTCAAAAGATGTGCCAAATTACTTCATACAAATACATACATTAATAATAAGGTTAATGGTTATCCAGTGTTTTAAAATTAACTCAAAAATCTTTACATATTAAAAAACAAAGTCGTTATTTTTGTATGTACGAGTATGTCCCTTATATTTATATCTTCATAAGTACGCAACGGATTTTGATGCGGTTTTTTTTAATAGATAGAGTGGTTCAAGAGGATGACTTTTTTGTACAATTTACTAAGGTATGGTTTCTAAATTCCACGCCAAAGTCAAAGTCAAAATCAAAGATTTTTATTGCCAAAACTGATATAAAACAAAGATGATATAAAAGAAACATTGGTATCAACTTATACATTGTTATTATTTTTTTACTTATGAACTACTAACTGCTATTATATATATTATTAAAGGATTCTTTCAAATTATAAAAAATATTATGAATTAACCAATTTCTCAATGTGGTTTTGAACTTCTTACCAACTTGTTTTTTATATCTATCGGCAATTTGTTATATTATACTCTAATTGCACTTACATACAAACTTTTATAAAAAATCATATTATTTATAATAGGTAAATTTAAATTATATTTATATTTGCTTCGTACGTTAGGTTTTGACTCGCATTTCAACTCAAAGAAATGCATGTGCTGTTTTACAAATAAGCATAACTCTAGAATGTATATGACCGTTAGTGTCAGGAAACCTCTTTCTTTAAAAACCATTCTTAACGATTCTATTGAAAACATGTTATATTATATATAATTCGTAGGTATCTCTTCTGTAAAACAAAAGTCGAGTGCACTTCACAACAGTTACCCCAGTAGGTATATGATTCCATAAGTTAGAAGAGGATATACGTTACGCCTACGAAGATTTACGCCTACAGCTAGTTAATAAATAAAGAAGTATATTGAAAACTAGCTGTGCCCACGACTCCATCCGCGTAGATCGATTTTTTTGTATCAACTCAATCAATTTTTTTATATAAAACTACTTTTAACGGATTTAGACGCGTATATTTGTTTTAAATTTTGGCCCGACGTTTCGGAGACTTTGCAGTCACCATGGTCATACGCGTCTAAATCCGTAAAAAGTAGTTTTATTTAAACAGATGAGTCGCGCTAGTATTAGAAAACAATTTTTTTATTTTTTTTAGCCGCTAGAATGCGTCGCAAGTAACCAAATTGAGTAATTTTGTATTTTCTAAATATCTCTTGATTGAGTGGACCGATTGCGATGAAACAAAGACTAAGTAATACCTTGAGTTGTGTACAATTTTTACATAGAACACGTATATTTATAAGTGTTGTACATTTTACGTGATGCGTGCACAGACAAACCGCTAAACAGACAAGCAGACAAAAATTTCAAAAATACTGGAAATGGGTTCTATTGGTTATCCTTTAACCATCTGTTTTTTTTTAAATACATTCAATGTACAAAATTTTTTTTCTACAGATTTTTATAATATAGGTATGTAGAAGAAGAAGATAGATTTCTCAATGTCCTCCGAAGTTATTTTGTTTGTTTGTTTGTTTGTTTGAACGCGCTAATCTCAGGAACCACTGGGCTGATTTGAAAAACTCATTCAGTGTTAGGTAGGGCATTTAACGAGGAAGGCTTTAGGCTATATAACATCACGCTACGATCAGTAGAAGCGAAGCAGTAGTGAAAAATGTTGCAAAAACGGGTTCTTTTTTTAAATTCCACTCCGATGGAGTCGCTGGCAACAGCTAGTGTATTGTAAGTATGTATGGAAAAATTATTTGTGTGATATTTATAAACGTCATACAAATGTTCGAACATCGTCGGGGTGTTTTCTATATATTATAGGAAAGTATGTATTTACAAAAGAAAAGTATTATATGTAATCTATCCGTATTCTGGTACCCATAACACAAGCGTAATAAGCTTAGCTTGGGACCAGAGGACGTTGTGTAGGATATCCATGAATATTTAATTATTTGACTTGAAAATTGCTATTATTTTTGCTAGTCATACATCTACCTTCTCGAATAATATAAATGAGTAAACTTATCTGTCGTTACTCTTTCAGACCAAAAGTACATACCAAGAGTACACATTAAAGATATTAACAACAGTAAATAAATACTTTTGTTGACGTTGTGAAAATACGAGAATTTTACTTTATAATTACAAGGATAACCTTTCTACGTATAGCAACCCTACTGTCCAGACGTGAGTAGGGTTGCTAATGACACATCAATCATCAAATTCCATTTCATCATTTTAATTTTTAAAGAAGAAAAAAAAAATAAACAAGCGATACATTCCCTTGTTCCTTTCAATTCCTAATATTCTATAACCTGCCAAGAGCGAGATGGAGCCGCAAACTGAGGGTTTCGTAATATTTCAAAATAGATAGTAACGTAAATTATCCATTACTAGCTGTTCCCCGTGACTCTGTATGGGTGGAATTTAGAAACATTTCCCCTTTTTGCAACATTTATCACTTCTACTTCCCTGCTATTGGTCACAGCGTGATTTTACATAGCTTTTCTCGATAAATGGACACATTTAACACGAAGAGGTAAAATTTTTCAATTCTCAAATATGTATATAAAAATGTATAATACTCAAACTATGTATTGAGAAAAAATTTAAAAAAAATAAAACGAATATAATATAACAAGTCCGTGTGAGGACGGATTAAGAATACAAGGGTCGCTATTTTCCTTCCCAAGGTACCGTCAAAGCCATCTAAAGGATATTGTACACAGATAACATCTGTCAGAGACGAAAAATTTGAAAATAAACCATGTGCCAACACGCTTGGTCAGTGGGGCACAATAGACCGTAATCCCTCCCAAAGTGGAAATAGGATCGTGCCCAACAGTGGGACGTTAATGGGCTGGAGAGAGAGACAGAAAAAATCTGACATAAATTGCTTACATTATGAGCCAATTTGTCTGTTATATTGTATTACAATAATTATTGATTCAAGATTTTCCGGTTTCGAAGAGGCCAATTTGGAACAAAGGAAATTCGACGTTGTTATTGCATTTGTCTAATTTAGAAAACCTTAATAAATATTACGGAAGATGAAAATTTTATTAGCATAATAAACATGTTTCCTTCTCTTTTAGGGGGAAAGCCAACAAAAGGCTAAAAAGTAGGATTACGAGCTTATTCTAGAGCCAGTAAATTTACAATTTAGGTATTTGTGTTAGATATTGCTATCCCTATTACCGAGTGCCGTGCCGATTGGAACGATAAAGTTCAGACAGATTTTATCCACCAAATTTATAAATAAAGATGTTTTGTGCTCTGCTGTTTCCTACATGGATATTGTCTCTAGAGCGACGAATTTTTCTTACAAAATCTGGGTTTTATAGGTACATCTATGATTTTTTTATTTGCCTTTTTTAAAAACATCTCACCCTCCCATAGGGTAGCTCGTGCCTAACAGTGGGGCGTTTATACTCGTACACTTTGCACGAGAATCCAACTCATAATTCGTCGCTATTCACTTCCAATTTTCTTGTTATTAAATATCCTCGAACAATACCAAAAAATATGCTACGCAAGTACATAGTCAGGTTTTTCAAGAAGGCGATATAATAAATTTTGTTTCAAAGTACACAGGAACTAAAAGGTTTCTATTATTTTTAACATCAAAATATAAGGAAGGAAGCTCTTTTACCACCTTTTATGTGGAGCTTGGGAAATTGTTAATGTTAAATATTGAGTTATTTTTTTCTTATGATTTTATGTGTCGTCTAAAAAAGTATTTCGAAAGCTTTTTGGTGTGGTGGCGGATTAAAAAAAAGTGTTACCACCCCATTTCCTTCCCAGGGTGCTGTAAGAAGCACCTTAATAAAATATCTTCAGAGAGAAAGATACTGTTTTTTTTTTGCATACAGGAAAGGAGATATCTGTATATTCTTTTTTGTATGCAAAAAAAAGTCGTTACATAGTTTAATCTCCAATATTCCTTTTTTCTCTGAAGTTATTATTATTTATATGCTTCTAATCTTGTATTCCTAGGAAAACCATACGCATTATGCTTAATTTGAGCATATCCCCCGCATTAAGCAGTAAAAAAGGGATTCCGTTTATGCAACAAAATTAGTTAATACCTTTGCCATAATTCTCAATTAATATAGAACTACTTAATTAGAGTCTAATAGAATATTTATGTTAACTATGTCGTGTACAACAAAATGGCGTCTTCACATGCAAACCACAAGACAGCAACAAATTGTATTACAAACTGTATATGTTATGATTACCATCTGCTGACTACATTTTGTAATTTGATTTTATAATACATCGCTGTCTAGAACTTTTGTTTACTTTAGACTAGTATCAGTAGACTATATTCAGCTCGGCTTTGCACTCGTGACTTTATTAAGAAAAAAAGCACATTTTTACTGGGAATAGTGCAGCTTGAATAGCCCAGCTCCGTGTGGTGACGGATTAAGAATACAAGTGTCACCACCCCATCTCCTCCCAAGGGCGCTGTAAAAGTCAGCTAAGGGATATTGCACACAGATAACATCCTCTGTGAGAGACGGAAATTTCGAAAATAAACTCTGTGCCAACACACCTTGTCAGCGCGGCACAGTAGACCATAATCCCTCCCAAAGTGGAGGAAGCCCATGCCCAATAGTCGGACGTAAATGGGCAGGAGAGGAGTGCAGCTTCCCAACGACGAAATTCACTGTTCTATCGTGTCTCCATGCGTCCGTCTGTTACCAGACTGTATCTCTAAAACGGTGATAGCTAGAAAGCTGAATATATCAGATATATTCCCTATAGTTTACATCATCTTCTTCTCCCTTCCAGCCCAATAACAGTCCACTGTTTGGCACGGGACTGCTTTACTTCCAGAGGGTATTTGATCTACTGATTATAGTCACCAGGTGTGTTGGCATAGAGTTTAGTTTCGAGTTTTCTGTCTCTCACAGAGATTATTACCTGCTTGAGACTTTATCACCCACTCCTTACACAGCACCTTTGGGAGGAAATGAAGTGATGACTCTTGTATTCTTCATTCGTTACCACACGGATAAATTTTAATAAAACATAGGTAATCCCCAAAATTTACATTATGTTTGGTTAAAATATTAGATAATATAACGAATCATAAAATTAAATAAATTTCGTGGGCGCCAATAAAGGCTATGGGCCTTTATTGAGCCGTCTACTGAGCTTTAATTAAAAAGGGCTTTTTACAGCCCTTAACCTAACCGCTGGCAGGCAAATGCTTTCAACGTAAATGAGGATTATTTTTTACTTGAGAATTTAAATTTTATTTGGGAAAATATTTTACAGTTAATTGATCTACATTTTTAAGGTGTCCTAAAAATATAAACTCATAATAGACAACTTTTAGTGTCTGTATGTTTGTCTGTCAATTTTGTTTCTTTTCTCAGTAGCATTTAAAAGTATGAATTTGAAACTCATACTGTAGAATTATTGTAGTACCTATTTAGCTCCTAACTTCAAAAAATACAATCAATCTTCTACTAAATACATACATACATTTTATAATTTACTTTACTTTACTTGTGACGAGCCTCGTGGTTGAGTGGTTTATGTAACGGACTGTCGATCAAAAGGTCGCGGGTTTGAATCCCGCTCGGGACAATCATTTGTGTGATTTTTCTAACGGTCATACAAATGTTTGTACTGCGTCTGGGTGTTTCTATGTATTATAAGTATGTATTTACAAAAGAAAAGTAGTATATGTATTATATCCGTATTCTGGTACCCATAACACAAGCATATAAGCTTATGTCTATTATACTACGTATTTTTATATAATTTTATAGGCACCTATTTCAATATTTTTGCTTATTTAAACTTCACTTATTTAAATATTTTTGCTACTCCTTGTAAGTCCTTAAGCAAGTTGACAAAGCAACCACCAACCGACTTCATTATAATCTCTTTCTAGTTAACTTATTGCATGTTATACCTGAGTTTTGTCTGATACATAGTTCAACATCAGAATACACGTAGAAAATGCTAAAGTTTCATAACAAGGTTGTCAGGTGTACCGAATAAGCAATTTATTTACACCGCGTCTGCTCGCTATAGTTGTAAAAGTAAAACTTTTGTAATGTAAACGTGATTTCCTACTCTTAGTTATTTTGAGTTCACAGTCAACATAAATGTCATAATTATTTCGACGAGCCTCGTGGTCGAGTGGTTCATTTAACGGATTGTCGTTCACTACGTCGCAGGTTCGATTCCCGCTCGGGACACTAATATTTTTCCTGCGTCTGGGTGTTTCTATGTATTATAAGTATGTATTTACAAAAGAAAAGTAGTATAAATAAATAAATAAATATTCATGGACATTTCACACAACGTCCTCTGTTCCCAAGCTAAGCTTATATGCTTGTGTTATGGGTAGAAATGGGAATAACGGCTTAAAATTTTAAACGAATTTAAACGAGATGCTTAAAAAAGTTAGCTGCTTAAAAAGTTGCTTATTTTTAAGCAGCTATTTTATGCTTTTTAACTTTTTCGTTAAGAAAGTTAACTCAACTTAATTTTTGTAGTCTGCTTAAAATTCATAATATGCTGTTTGCTTACTGTTTAGCTTTTATGCTTTTTAACTTTTTCGTTAAAACATTTAACTGAACTTAATTTACGTTGTCTGCTAAAAATTTGCTTACCGTTTAAATAAAAATTTTACACTTACATCTCTTTTTACATTTTCCTCTTCTCTTTTTACCAACATTTTGAAAATATTCTTACAACTGTGTTGCAATTTTAAGATAAGCATTAAGCGAGGATTGCTTATAAACGGCAGCGTGCTTTTTTGCTTATTTTAATAAGCATTGCTTATTTTAAGCTTTTCGATTAAACGCTCACTACTAGTTATGGGTACCAGAATACGGATAGAATACATAATTATACTACTTTTCTTTATGTTGCTATTTATTAAAAAAAATTAAGTATGTATGTACTATAGGGCAAAAAGGGACAGATGACAATGTCTAGAAAAATAGTAAAAAGATGTATTTCTATAATGATGATTGAACCAGCAATTGAACATAACATAGTTCGATAACTGTTTGTTTCATAATTATGTGTTGTTTGTTTTGATGTAGTTGGTTTGGTTTTCACAATATAACTGCTAAAAGTGAATTTGGACCTTTCTGCTCCGCCCTACCCTATATGTATTATATTCGTATTCTGGTAGGTACCCATAACACAAGTATATAAGCTTAGTTTGGGACTAGAGAACGATGTGTGAATTGTCCTTAATTATTTATTTATTATTTATCCGTCTGGTGACCATTTCTTTCCCAGAGAGCTCTGTCAGCTAAGGGATATTATAAGCAGTTAACATCAACTGTGAAAGACGGCAATTTAGAAACTAAACCCTGTGCCAACACACCAGAGGCCCAAGTCAGCTAATACAATGTTGTCACAATGACAGTTCAATGACACCATTATGGCGCCATAGTGGCATTATTTGTGACAAAAATCAAGTTTGGTGTCATAATGACGCCATTATGGTGTCAGTGTCTGACCATTATAACAACATTGTAATATGATTGTAATAGCAGAATTAGCAGACTTGGCCCCCTGGTGAGCGTGGCACAGTAGACCAGAAGCCCTGCCAGTAGGACGTTATGGGCTGTGAGTAGAGTCAACACATTCCTTTCCCATGTCCTGATATGTCCCATTTTTGTACCAATTTTTAATCCATTATAATTAGTGTTTTCAAAAAAAATTATATCTACGACGAAAATTAAAAGAGTTTAGTGCATAACACTTGTAACCATCGTCTATGAAAAACCAGATGAAAAATAATAAATGAAGCTAAAGAAGTGTGTTTAAACCACAACAGATGGCGTTCTACAGTCTGTGTCTACCTCCATAGGAATAATCGTGACGGAATGATGATGAAAACAGTTTAATATATTTGTATCGATAATGATAGGCTATTTTAGCGACTGATTCTCCTCTTAACTAACCAAATAAAGTGCTCGGTAAAGTGATAATGCAAACAATATCAAGCTTTTAAAGGCACTTAGTGATGTTTGTTTAAATAGCTACGATATTCAAGAATTTGATTAATGTTAATTAATTTGAATTTTAACAAATAAATAAATAAATATTCATGGACATTTCACACAACATCCTCTGGTCCCAAGCTAAGCTTATTATGCTTGTGTTATGGGTACCAGAATAAAAAACTTTAAAGGCAATCTTTTTTTTTTTAAGGCAACTTTTGTACAAAGGCTTTATAAGGTTCCTGCAGGGTCGGCAACGCGCGGGTGATGACTTCTGGTGTTGTAAACATCCATCTTAGTATCAATCTTAGTAAATAAGTTTACAGTGTCTTACCTTTATGCAAGACTAGCTGTTTCCCGCGACTTCAAACGCGTGGGAATTTAGAAAATTTTCCCCGTTATTGCAACATTTTCACTACTGCTTAGCTCCTACTGGTTGCAAAGTAATGTTATAAGGCTTATAGCCTTCCTTGATAAATGTGATATCCAACACTGAAAGAATTTTTCAAATCGGTTAAGGGGTTTCTGAAATCAGCGCGTTCAAACAAACAAACTCTTCTGCTTTATAGTACAGATATTTTCTTTACAGACACATAAATAAATAAATATTGTTGGACATTTCAAACAACTTCGTCTAGTCTGAAGCTAAGCTTATATGCTTGTGTTATGTACCTACCTATATTTTATTTACATTCATACAAAATGTAAATAATATGGTTGGATTACTACTAAGGATACACAATAATAAGGAAGACATAATGAAGGGATAAACTGCAGCCTTTTTGTCCCTTATTCTGTGTCCTTTGTCATCAATTTTAACGACAGCGCCATCTGTTGGAGGAATGTTGACCCAACTAATTACGTAATATCAGTTAACGAGTATGTTTACATAAACTAACTGACCCGAGTTGTTTAAATCTACCATATTTTTTATGTTATTATACTTCTGATGCTACGTTTTATTTCGTAGAAATGTTTACTGTAAGTTACACTTCGCTCTATCTAATAAAAAAATTGAATCAAATCCCGTTGTATAGTTTTGCATGTATTTCTAGATGAACCATAAGTTCACATAGATTGATAGTAAGTAATAGATATGTTAAAAATTAAAATCTTTTTATCAGTGTTCATGAAATACAGACTGACGGAAAGAGCTGTCTCCCGGGCTAGGAGTTGCTAGGGTCCCGTTTTTAGACGGACGGACAGCTAAGACTCCACCATACCCCACACACACCTTACCAAATTTGTGCGATAGACGCTGCAAATTCATATAAAAAAAACCTGAAGAAAAAACGGGATATTTGAAGGTCATACTTCTTTTTTTAGTTATTATATTTAAAATGTCCGTGTGGTAACTGATTAAGAATACAAATGTCCCCACCCCTTTTCCTCCCGAGGGCGCAAGGTGGAGAGAGCCCGTGCCCAACAGTGGGACGTAGATTGACTGGAGAGAGTGAGATTTAAAAAAAGTTACAAAAGCATAGATATATGAGGCCTAAATACTGTGAGATAAATTGATTTCTCTGGAGGCAAAATCTATGAAGAAAACTACGGATGTCCATATTTTTGTATGGAGCATGGTTTGGTGTCATGCCCTCCTGAGCCTCAGTAATAAGATTTCGTTCTACCTTTTGGTTACAGAACCCTAAAAAATAAAACAGATTACAAGTTCCTTATAAGATATAAATTGTAAATGACAAAAGCCAATTCTTTTGATTACTTTATTGTATTAGAGTAATTGTTTCAACATTTCTCTCGTTTGAACACGTGCCAATCTGTAAAGAAAATTCATAATTAACTTCTATTTATATTTCCTATTTCTATATTTTTTTTTCTTTTTGATGACTCCGGTCTTTGGAGACCACATTCATCAAACTATTACAATCTAGCCAATCAAGGCTAATAGGTAATTTTAGTCTAACTTAAATTACTAAATAGAATAATATCTAAGAATGTGTCCATCAACACTTTTCTTATTGTCTCTATTTAAGGCGAAGGCACTTTGTTTTTGTGTTCCTTAAAGTTAGCACTCACTGCACTAATTAACACTATCACTATTAAAGAACTAGTTCGAACGGTTTTGTTCTTTTAAGTCTTTTAACTAGATCCGTATTGTCAAGGAGCTGGATAGCCTCGACGTTAACGTGATGATGAAGCCTCCGTTCATGGGCTTCGGCAAACTTTTTTATTGTATTAGCGACCGTGTCCACATTTAAGTCTCTGTGAAGGTCAGCATTTCGGACGTACCATGGTGCGTTCACAATACCCCTAAGCACTTTATTTTGGAACCTTTGTATAATTTCCACATTACTTTTTTTGGTACAGCCCCACAGCTGGATACCATAGGTCCACACTGGCATTAGGACCTGTTTGTACAAGAGCAATTTATTATGTACTGACAACGACGAATGCTTATCCAGTAGCCAGTACATATTCTTGTAGCGAAGCTCCAACTCTTCGCGTTTTGACATGGGCGTCTATTGTCATGCCTAGGTATTTGGCTGTGTTCTGGTGAGGTATTACCTGATTATTTAGATACAAAGGCTCGTAATTTTCGTTTTTGTTGGTAACGTCTATATGAGTAGATTTTGACTCATTTAATTTTCTATATCTAATATATAAAATTCACGTGTCACAGTGTTAGTTACCGTACTCCTCCGAAACGGATTGACCGATTTTTATGAAATTTTACATGCATATTCAGCTGTAGGTCTGAGAATCGGCCAACATCTATTTTTCAAACCTTTTTTTAGTATGGCAAAAGCAAAACAACGTTTGTCGGGTCAGCTAGTTTGATATAAAAATTACGGAGTTATTTCGAAATAAAACAATCTATACTAATAATAAAGGAAGTGTCTATTAATACGATTATCGTATTATTAATTATTTTTATTACTCCGACAATCGTGGATGTGACTATTTGTACGGCTTTTTTTTTTTGAATGAGTATATTCATACGGATATTCTTAATCTTTTTCGATACTGTCCACGGAGCAGAAGATTAACTAAGGAGCAAAAAGAAAAAATTGCGGAGTTATTAGATCTCGAAGCTAACCGAGTGAAGGTTAGGTTAGGGTTTTTTTTTTTTTGGAAAACCTTATTTTATTTAATTTCTAAAGTTATATGAAACGTAATTAGTACAAATAATAAAGTAGTTGTATAAATAATTATTTTTTATTCATACGATTGTCGTGCGATTATCAACAGCCAATAATAAAAAGCTGAAGAAGCGAATTGGTACGTGTACAATTTAGAAAATTTCCCCGTTTTTGCAACATTTTTCGCTAATGCTTCGCTCTTTTTGGTCGCAGCGTGATGTTATATAGCCCATAGCCTTTCTCAATAAATGGACTACTCGACACAAAAAAAAAGAATTTTTGAAATCGAACCCGTAGTTTCTGAGATTAATGCGTTCAAATAAACAAAGAAACAGACTCTCCAGCGTTATCTTGCTCTATCTTTTCAGCCCATTACGGTCCCACGGTTGGGCAAGGACCACCTTCACTTATGGAGGGGTTTGTGGTGGGTTTTCTAATCCTCTTCAACCCATTTACGTCCCACTGTTGGGCACGGGCCTCCTCCACTTTTGAGGGATTATGGTCTACTGTGCCGCGCTGATTAGGCGTGTTGGCACAGGGTTTATTTTCGAGTTTGCCGTCTCTCACAGAGGATGTTATCTGTGTGCAATATCCCTTAGCTGACTTTTACAGAACTCTTGGGCTCCTCCCAAAAGTGCTGTAAAATGGGGTGGTGACACTTGTATTCTTAATCCGTCACCACACTCCAGCGTTATAAATTAGTATTTTCTAAATTAGTTTTAATGACAATTTATTAACTCAAATATCATAAATTCATAAAATAAATGAGCCTAAACATAAATTTAATTTATAACTTAAAGATTGCGTGCCATATTGTATATTAAAATGGCATCTTTGCATGCGATTATCAAGAAAATGTTTGCATGAAATTCCATTAAATTTTGTGTTGATTCTACTTGTATTGTTAATTTAAGATCCTTATCCTTACTAATTTATAAGTGCGAAATCCGGATGATAACACAATAATAATTTTGACGAGCTTAAGTGTTAATGTGTGGAACGAAATGACAGCGCGATTTAAAAACGTACAACGCCATCTATTGAGCAGAAGAGTAATCTTCTGTTTGTTAAGGATTGATTTCTAAATTCCACGTGTACGAAGTCGCGGGCAATAGCTAGTATTACCATAAATATACATTCTATTTCAATAGAAAAATCAATGTTATTAATTACTGATAAAAGTGAAAAAGACTCGCACACTTAGGGTTGAACCGTACCTATTGACGACGAACCTCGTGGTCGAGTGGTATATACTCGTATTATTATAACGGGCTGCCATTCACGGGGTCGCGGTTTCGACTCCCACTCGGGACAATCATTTGTGTGATATTTATAATTGTCATACAAATATTTGTGTTGCGTCTGGGTGTTTCTATGTATTATAAGTATGTATTTACAAAAGAAAAGTAGTATTATGTATTCTATCTGTATTTTGGTTCTCTTAAGCACGTTAGACGTTGTGTGAAATGTTCATAAATAAAAAAAATATTACTGACCTAATTTTAAGTGGAAATAACTGGTCTACATTTTAGCTATTTCAATGATTTGGTATTGGTATAAAATATTTTTTCGTGTATTTCGAACACTAAAGTGATCCTACATATAAGGGCTTTTTGTATGAAACCCCAAAAATTATGTACTTACTTTTCCAAGTGTTGCAATTTTCATATTGCATTTCGCAATAATTTCCAAAATTCTGAAATTGTCCATCGTAGTTTTGCGCGCAAATTAACTGGTACCTATAATTATGATTATTATTTATTTTGAATAACTTTAACAACTTTTTTAATGTTTTATTGTTCTTCAAAATAATTATTTAAATATGACCGCTACTAAGTTACATACTTTATTGACAAATGTAGTAATATTGCCGTCAGTGTATTCGAAGATAGCAACCAACATTCTACCGTTACGTGATTCGTGGTACAGGAAAAAATATATACAGTGCCATATTGGGAAAATTTTAATATAGAATAAAATTTGTTAAACTTTTTTAAAGTATTGCAACAATTTCTTGAGCGTTTGTAATTCAAATTTTAAATTTTGAATATAGAATATCATTTACATTATAATATTCTGCCTATAAGTTATTTTAGTGAGACGTTAACTATTGCGATTAGTTACTTTACAGACATTTAACTAGCCCGTAGTCTTATAAAATAGGTCTTCTCTTCCAAATGGTATACTTGTTTTATAGCTTGTAAAAGTGACGCTTGTTAGCATAAAACTACTATGTCACTTGAATTGAGAATACTTCTTATTATATACCATGTTTAATTTAATGCTTACTTGTAGGCTTTAGGACAGTGATCAAGGAATGTCTTGCAACCTTTTACGAAGAAATCAGTCACCCAAAATTCTGTATCATGAGGATATTTTATTATTTTCTTCCTATATTTCCCTTTTCCGTATACCACTGTACATAACAGCATGTACATAACAATTCTGACTGAAACAATAATAAAGCGGTTAAGTACGAGTTCAACTCGGGCACGACGGGTTTCTTTTTTTTCCTTTTCTCCGCTATTTAGGCCTGCCGGGGTATGATGGTGCCTTGAGCCTTACCCTGACCCGGTGAGTGTGGCCCTCCTAACCGGGGTCCGACCCGGCGGCAGGAACATTAGGTCCCCCCGTCGCGTGGCCGCGTGCCGCATTTGTCGCGGCGGGTCTGTGAATACCGACCCGCCGCGCGACCACCTCTTCGAGAGGGACCACCGGGGCACGACGGGTTCTGTACAATTAGTCTACCTATCATAATCTTGAACGCTTATGACGATTTAATATTCGTAATACCGTTATAATAATTTTGTCTAAGCATCAAGTTATTCTGATAACTTTTGTAATAAGGTTATTTGAAATGTTTACAATATTCTGGTTTTGGTATTTCGATCTCTAACTAGGTTTACAATATTGGTGGCATCTTCCTTTTCCATCAACGAAACCGATAACATGAGTGTTGAATCGCTATTCAAAAGATTAAAGTAACAGATCTAGATAATGTTAACTCTCATTTAAGTGGCAATGTTTAGTGCAAGTATGATAATTGCTATGCAAGTACAAGTTGTTTTCAAACGAGGCACGCTACCTGTTTAGAAAATAAAAGTTCATACATTACCAACCACACGACTCATGTCTTGATCTTGTAAAATGTAAACTGTTTTTGAACGGAATTCATAAATTTAATTGTTTAGTTTAAAAGTATTTTTAAGATTGTTTCACACTGTTAGCGATAAAACTTAATTTAACTATTGATATTATGTCTGTATTATAATTCATTCTTTAAAAGGACTACTCTTGATTGACTCTTGTCTTTGATTAAGACTAAAAGTGTCAAAATATAATTTTCTTTGTTAGCTACATGTGAGGCCTAAATATAAAGCAAGTAAATATCTTCTGTGAAATACAGAAGGCAAGAACTATGCCGACTTGTCTCGATAGCATAATACAATATGCATACACATTTCATAACATAAAATAACACAGAATCTCGTGTATTTATAGGAAAGTATATTTAGATCGTAGGATATGACGCTTTATAGTCTTTGCTTAGCTAACCTTCACGGTGAATAGATGAGACGGTAGGTATATATGTAATACTAGTAAAGTAATAACAAATCATCTCCGTGTATTACAAAATAAACTTTATTCTCCAAACAAAAAATGAACACAAATAACTATTTTTCTTTAGAAAGCAGTGAAATATATTTGTATCTTTCTGAATTTATCGTAGGAATAAATATATTATCAGATATGCATTTGGATTTGCCATAAAAGTTATAGATAGCTTACCAATGAAATTTTTACTGACGTATTGATATTACAGTGATATTACGATATATCTGGCGAAAGCTATAAAATATATATTTCGTTCGCTTATCATTCAATGTATACTGTACCTTATCGTAACCCATAAATTTTATTATTTTAATAAAATAAACTTTTACGTTATAATTCAAAATTCTATAATATAAACTCTTTTTCATCATAATAGTTTTCGATGTTTACGTGATTATTACTGATTTTTTTTCGTTGTTTACCTACTAAATGATTGACATTGATTGACCTGATGACTGTCATCAGAAATCGATTCCCATCATCGTCTCACTGTTGGGCACGGGCCTCCTCCACTTTGGGCGCGATTATGGTCTACTGTGCCGCGTTAACCCTGTGACAACAACAGGGTTTTTGTAGAATTTTTTGTCTCTCACAGAGGATGTTATCTGTGTACAATGTCCCTTGGCTGGCTTTTAACGCACTCTAGGAAGGAAAAGTGGTGGTGACACACACGACACCTCTCACAGCTGATTTTTTTGCTTAAAATATTTCTAGCTGGCTCTTACAACACTTTAGAGAAGAAATGGGGTGGTGAAACTTGTAATTATATCTGTCACCACACGGACATTGATTAAAAAAGATTAGTTTTCTCTAATTTCTATCCTGCAATCCATATAAAAGCATAAATAAGATATTATTAAGTATAAGTGCACGAACAAAATTATCTAGAAATTGCACTATATTTATGTATTTACTGTATACGTGAGCTCTACAGATACAATCGACACGATATTGTATAGAAAGCAATAAATTTTTTTATGTTTTCACTAATAATATTATTATATAGTTTAATATTTGTTTTGTTTGTGGTTAAACTGAAGGTTTTAATAATTGAACTACCTATTTGTAACATCAATTATAGATGCTAAACCCCGCGATTTCACTCACGTTTTTAGTTTTTGAGCCGTCTCTCACTAAATATATAGAAAACTTTAACATGTTATACAAAAAAGCCGTCCTTATAAACCATTCTATCTAATTAAAAAGTTGCATCAAAATCCGTTGCGTAGTTTAGAAGATATACGCTCACATAGGGACATATATACAAAAATAACGACTTTGTTTTATAATAAGTAAAGACCTGTGGTAAAGACTAGCCTTATTCAGTGTGGTGGCGGATTAGGAATACAAGTGTCATCACCCCATTTTTCCCAGGGTGTTGTAAATGCCAGCTAGGGGATATTGTAAATAGATAACATCGTTTCAGAGAGACAGAATCTCGAAAATAAACTCTATGCCAAACACGCCTGGTCAACGTGGAACTGTAGACTGTAGTCCCCCCCGAAGTAGACAATCCCATGCCCAACATTGGGACGTTAATGGGCTGGAGATGAAAAAAGCGAGAAGAGAGAGAGAAACGCACTTTATCCTTTCGTAATGATACCTAAGTTTTAATTTATGCGCTATATTGCCAAATGAATAGTTCTTTTGATACATAAGCTGTCAAATTAGTACCTACACTAGCATTGCACATAGCTAAATCAACTAAATTAAATGTATGAATTGTATGATAAGGGTTATTCTCAAGGGATAACTTTCAAAATTAAAGTTACGTTCAAAATTAAATTCCTTTGGGATACATCATAAATTTATAGGAATACCCATACCTGAGCGTGTGGGTAATGAATTTAACTGTTTTATTATAACTTACTAGCTGTTAGCTCTGAATTGTGTCCGTATGGTGAGAGAGTGTACATGTGCCATCACCCCATTCCCTCATCAAACTTTGAGATCATTTCACAGCCTATATCTTTACTTATTATAAAACAAAGTCGTAATTTTTGTATGTATGTCCTTATGTGAGCTTATATCTTCAAAACTACGCAACAGATTTTGATACAGTTTCTTTTATTAGATAGAGTAGTTCAAAAGGATGGAGTTTTTATATAATTATAAAGGCACCTATTTCATTCACTTATTTAATTATTTTTGCTACTCCTTGTAAGTCCTTATGCAAGTTGACAAAGCAACCACCAACCGACTTCATTATAATCTCTCTCTAGTTAACTTATTTCATGTTATACCTGAGTTTTGTCTGATACATAGTTCAACATCAGAATACATGTAGAAAATGCTAAAGTTTCATAACAAGGTTGTCAGGTGTAACGAATAAGCAATTTATTTACACCGCGTCTGCTCGCTATAGTTGTAAAAGTAAAACTTTTGTAATGTAAACGTGATTTCCTACTCTTAGTTATTTTGAGTTCACAGTCAACATAAATGTCATAATTATTTCGACGAGCCTCCAATACGAACCACTCAATCATGAGGCTCATAGAAATAGTGTAAGATATAATTACTTTTTACAATTGACTTGCTATGCTTTTTACTTAATAAACTAAATTATAGTTGAAAAAAATGGTCACCATGAGCGGGATATGAACCCATGACATCGGATTACCGATCCGTCCCGCTCATGGTGATCATTTTTTCCACTATAGTTTAGTTTATTATTGTAAGATATATTAGACAGATATAGAAATACGTTCCTAAATCAACAAAAAGTGTGAAATAACCACAAAAATATTTTTATTCTTATAAATGTCATTTAAAATGTTTCTACACGGCTCATAAAAGATTATAACTTTTACTACAATTTAAAAGAAAATCGTAATTCAATCCCTTCGTTACGCAATATTTTAATGTAAAAGAAAAAGTAAGTAAAACCACAATCTAGTACTAGTTACGATTTCAATTTATCCGCAACTAGTGTTGTATCACAAACATGCTGCCGTAAATTATAGTATAGATTGCCGTCGGTAATTTAAGACAAGAAAAAAATTGCCGTATCGCATTATTATTTGACGGGCCTCGTGGTCTAGTGGTTCATATAACGGACTGCCGCTCACGAGGTCTCGGGTTCGATTCCCGGTCATGACAATCATTTGTGTGATGTTTTTAATTGTCATACAAATGTTTGTACTACGTCTGGGTGTTTTCTATGTATTATAAGTATGTATTTACAAAAGAAAAGTAGTTTATGTATTATATCCGTATTCTGGTAGCCATAACACAAGCATATAAGCTTAGCTTGGGACCAGAGGACGTTGTGTGAAATTTCCATGAATATTTATATTTATTATTATTTTATTATTTATTTATTTAAAAATATCTTCTATTTTTGTTTATTAGAAAATGGAGCTAATCCTTTTGTAATAATTTTTCGAGGATTTCACACAGTGTCTTCTGATTCCAGGCTAAGGTAATTTTCACGTTTCATGCGTATTAGAGGCAGAATAAACATTTTTTTGTATTTTTTTTTAAATAAACGCAGCAGTTAAATATTTGTGCGGCATTTACGTCAATGTACAAATTTGTTTAACGGTTATACGAGTAAGTATCACGCAAAAAATTTTTTGTTCGGGAATAGAACCTACGAACAAACCTACAACGGCAGTATGTTGCATTACATGTACATTATGTGTATTTTTAGGATGTGACCCTAGTGGTCATATCCAATTTTGTTCATTTCTCCCACACATCTCTCTCCAGCGCATTAACGTCCATTCCGGACACAAGCCTACTTCACCTTGGGAGTGATTATGTTCTGCTGTGCCGCACTGACCAAGCGTGTTGGCACAGGGATTATTCTAGAGTTTTCCATCTTTCACGGAGGATGTTATCTGTGTACAATATAGCTGGCTTTTACAACACCCTTGGAAGGAAAAGGGTTGGCGACACTTGTATTCCTAATCAGCCTCCATACGGAAAACTTCATACATACACGTTATAAGTTTTGCCTCTTAATATTAGTAAAGATTAACCTGAATCGCTTACGGCAATTGCCGTATCAATAACAATTTGCCCGTAACTTATTTCGTTGTGATTGTAGAGCGGTTAAATAGCGAAACAGGAACGATTTCTTGACATTGATCTTGGTGCTACGAGAGCAAACAGTTACTATTTATTTTATCATTCATAACTTTATGTTTATTTAGTGCAGTATAGTGTATGTGTTTTAATTTTTAAAAAGTAAGTTTAACTTAATACTTATTTTAAAAATATAAATCTATACATATAAATAAAATCTAAAAAGTCAAGCCAAGTTTAAAGATATTGATAAAAAAATATGAATAAGCGGTCTCTGGAGTAATTGAAGCCAAAGTAAAGGTTAAGACGATACCAAAATAGCTTCGTGCATTTTTCTATGTACGAAGTTTTCATTGTTTCTTTAGATTGAATGGCTAGAGCTCTAATTTTTAAGTATATGTTTTTTCAATATATGATCTAGGATCGCATCAACTCAGAAACGCGATTGAAAAAAGTTTTCTCGATAGAAAATCTTGGCGAAACAACCTCTCAAATTTTTTATTTTTTTCATTTGTCGGTCTATTATTGCGTATTAACTAATGAAATAACTTTAAAAACATACGTAACTATTATATATAGAAACATGTAAATCAGAATTAAAATATATTTAGTAGATTTTGAGTAAATAGGAAAAGTATCCCTAATTCTTCATTTTCTGTGCCTACTGGCTGTGTTAATATGTACGTGGCGGCGATGATATACGATAATATTGATGTAGGCCCTTAATAGAACTTTTGTCTGTCTGTCTGTGTGTACGCGCATCACGCCAAAACTATTGCATGGCATTAAAGTATAAGCTACAATTTATCCCGGGATAATATCTATCTATTTCGGGAACACTTGCTTTAGGTTTCTTATTGTCAAGTCATCCAAAATTTTACTCAAATAACTGTATTTACGTAGAATTTTCGCAATAAATCGCGGCGAGCATCATCTAGTTAGGAATATAGTATATTTTTTTCACTCTGGGACTTATTTTTGAATTATTGTTAGTACCTACATATTAAAAGAACAAAATTTTAGACTGGTATTTGGATGTAAAATTATGTTTAATATCTTAACTAATTATAAAACAAAGCCGTAATTTTTGTATATACCTACCTCCCTACGTGAGTTTATATCTTCAAAATCAACAGATTTTGATGCGGTTGTTTTAATAGATACCTAGATTTGTTTAAGAGGATATTATTTTTGTATCATTGGTTAGTATTTGGTTTTTAAGTTCCACACGTACTAAATTGCGGGCAACACTTCTTTACTCATTATAAAACAAAGTCGTTATTTTTGTATGTATGTCCCTATGTGAGCTAATATCTTCAAAACAACGCAACGGATTTTAATGCGGTTATTTTATAGGTTAGATAATGGTGATAATGATTCAAGAGGATGGTTTCTTCGCATAATTTGTTGGGGTTTGCTGTATATTGGATGAGATATGATTAAATTTGCTGAGAATTTCGGACGCGCGTGAGCTTTAAATGAATGTATTAATCTATAAACTAAAAACCACGCTTGAAAATCCGGAATATTTTTTTAAATTATTGCATTGTCATCGGTCCTTGATATAACAATATGTGCAAAATTTAAGATCAATCCGACTACTGTAAGTGGGTGAAAATCACTTTCAAAGATTCCGTTACATAGATTAATACATTGATAGATACATACCGAACTTATTTAAGCGTGTTAAAAATTCAAAATATTCCTAGATAGTGTAGATATGCGACGCTATTTCGTTAAAACTTTTTTACCTTATATTATTTTTGGTAAATAAAGCCTGTACAACCAAGCAGTGAAGTAAACAATAGTAAAACCGGTCAAGTACGAGTTGGACTCGCATACGAATGGTTCCGTACCGTTATCATAATATATTCGTATTATCCCGGACCATAAATAACGGGATAAGGGCAGGAGAGTGATGATGAGTAGTATTTATTGTTAGAGCATCAACTGATATACATAAACTGTGAAATATTATCAGCTCTTTAGCTATCACCGTTCCGATACAGCCAGACTTTTAAAAAGAGCTTGTTAATCTGGCCTTCTAAAAATAAAACTATGGTAACTATGGTTATATTAAAACTTTGACAGACGCAAAGCGAAGTCTCAGTAATAGCGTATCGTTTCATATTTTGGTACGGAACTCTAAAAACAGCGCCTGTGCAACCAAGTATTATACTCGTAGCAAACAACAGATAAAAACAAAAAAGTTGATAGCTTTTATCTCACGAGTTACGAGTATGTATCGCATGTTGTGTGAAAATATTTAGATTCTTCCAGCGTGTTGTGGGTTAGTATGTATTACAAATATTACAATCCAGTGTTACATTATATATATAAATAAACTAGCTGTGCCCCATGGTGTTACCCACGGTAAAAAGGAAAAAAATCTGTTAATTTTTTATTATCCCACGGGAACATAGCATTGTTTCAGGGTTAAAAAGTAGCCTATAATTTATTCTGATGTATAAGCTACATTATTGAAAAGTTCGAGAGAGTACCTATGACTGCTTAAGACGTTTGTCGTATTTAAAGCACTCTAGGGGACATATCTTCCGATTAGTGAAAATAAATCTTCAAAAATAAATAAATTAATGACTAAATAAATATAACTAACAAACTACTAACATAATTCGCATTGTTCATAATTTTTGACCTGCTGTTTTTATATTTTTTTAGAAAATATAGACATTTTAAGCAACTAATTTCAATATTATTGAAATATTCACTATAATAGAATTATTAAAAAATACTTAAAGATATTATTTTAAATGTTGTGACGTCATTGTTGTACGCTATCTTGAATCTGTGTATTGACTTTTCCTGATAGACTTAAGACAGATTGCAATACCTCTTTTCAAAGTTGCCAAGTTGATATAATAGACCAATTTCAACTCCACTACAGAGTAGTATATCCCTCAGAACGCCTTAATATTTTAAGTCTTTCATTTCAAGGGCAAATAGAGATCATTTGCTTTTTTGGAAAATAATCGTTAAAATAGCAAATTTTCCGAAAAAAACTAATGGATGATGAACTGATGATCAGAAACTCTATTCCCCGAAATGGTTTTTGAATTAAGAGTTTTAAAAAAATATGAATAATGCCAATTATATACCTACTAACATTGCTATGCCTGTAAAAGGCCTAAGTCTAAAGCACTTTATATACAAGGTGTCATAAAATTAACTTGTCATATTTTTAGGAGTTGTTTTGAATAATATATCACGAATAATCGCGGTGAAAAAGTTAAGAAAAACGTTACCGTTTTGAAGATTTGTAATTATTTACATTACGCGTAAATGTTATGCGCACTGTACCACAATACACTCGCTGTGCGGGGTCGGTCGGCGCAAGCGACTGCCGACGAGTGAGACTGAACGGCATAGTACCTACATTATTTTGTAGGTAAGATACGCATAAAAATATTCGATGAAATCCTTTTATTTCGTGAAAAAAAGAAATTGCTCAAAAAATTTTTATTTTATTTTTAGCGTGTTTATTTTTCGATACCAACTATCCTCACAAAATTTAACAAGTTGATTTATTTACACCTTATATAGGTATTTTACCACCATTGAGTTCAACCCAAACAATTTTCTTCCCACGATAGCTCAGAAGAGCAATGAAGCAGTGTTAGGAAGGTCATGGGTTCAAATATCACTCGTGCTAAACATTGTTTCTGCTCTATTTTATTTGTTATAAATAAAATGCGTAACAAGTTAATCACAAAATAATTTAAAATTAGTAACGTAGATCATCATCAAACAGTCACGCCTTTTCCAATAGAGGTAGGCAGAGAATATAGAGAGCTAACTGCGGTCAAAGCACGTTAATTACACTTATACATCAGTAGGGTTACTCTTGAAAACAATTCCGATCCATTAGCATTGAGATTATGACGTTTCATCACGTTTCGTACTCTTGAACACAACACTAGCGCCATATTGTGTTAATACTGAGCGGATATTGAGTGAACTAAACATCAATGTATGTCAATGTCGCCAAAACCGTACTCTTGACGCCTTTTGACAGCTCCGTATTGAAATAGAAATTGCGTTAGAGAATTGGAATTATAGTGGTATTGCGATTGTTTTCAAGAGTAACCCTACTGGTCATACATGCAAAAAGACTGTAAGTAGTTAAAATATAATTAAAAATAATTCGCCTAGTTAGTTCAAAAAAAACATGTTTCAAAATCCTATATTTTTTATATATTGCATTGTAATTGGTCCTTAATAAGTGTGGTTTTCAGTTTTCGAGCTAATAAAAGTGTGAAAAACCCGGTAAATCTTAAAACATTCTTTAAAAGATAATGGGTTATTGATAAGTATTTTGTATTCTTAATTGTTGTAGTCTAATAGATAATTTTAATGAAAACGTTTCTACTATATTTTTGTATTCACAATTTGTTCGTAATAAATTGAATTCTGTGTGTGGTTTTTAAGACGAACGATTTATTTTTGACTATAACTATTTTTTAACGTGGCAAACGTTAAAAAATAGTCATAGTTAGTTATCTTGATATTTCAGCTCAGGTAAAAAGAGAGTGTTTTTATTTTATTATTTTAGGTTGATTTTCTATCATTGCATTAATAGTGCTCTACGCTATGACAGTAATAAAATTTAGCTAAAGTTAATATTAGATATAATAATCTGATAGCTAAACGATCAGTTTTAACATGTGTAATTAACATGAAAATGATGGATTTGAATGGTAATTTTCTAATGTGCAATAAAATTATATTGCACGAAAGATTTGCATAAGTTAAATGAGTAATATAATCTCACAATATATTTATAGGCATTTAATTAGATATATATTTAAATATCATCTTTCCCTCTCCTGCCCATTACGGTCCCACATGGGCCTCCTCCACTTTGGTAGGGATTATGGACTACTGTGCCGCGCTGACTAGGCGTGTTAGCGTAGGGTTTATTATCGTGTTTACCATCTCTCACAATAGTTGTTATCTGTTTACAATATACGTTAGCTGGCTTTTAAAGCACCCTGCGGTGTAAATAGGGTGGTAACAAACACCACGAAAACCAAAATTTATATTAAGAAATTAAGATATTAGTAAAGTGCCAACCCTACGTCTTAATATCAAAGACGACATTAAATTGGATGCGCTAATGCGTACTGGAATGTCTACTTCTTAGTCTAGGAATTCGAGGCTATTATACAAAATAGTGCATCTAATTTATACCTGCCAGTAATTTTAATCTACCTAATATTTATTAGTAATTTGAAGTATTTTCAGTCCTTTAGATTTTCATAACAATACGTCTATAATATCTTTCAGGTCACAGATTCACAAGATAACATAATCTTGAGGACACGTGAATTAAGCTTGGCTAAAGACTAATAATGTTTCATATGACGTATAGCCTGCGCCGGAGACACACATAGGTATTTTCTTGTGTTATGAGTACCTACCAGAATACTTTAGTGTATCGCGTGCAAGCAGACATCCATCTCAGGATTTTCATCTGTGCTCAAGATAATTCTGACTTAAACGACACACCGTAACACACTTATCACCAAATTATTTTTCTCCGTTACTTGCAAAGAATTTCGTTTAATTTTCACATTTATAATCTGTTTAAATAAAATTTGATTTTGAGTATTCTATTAAATATAGGTATACAAAGCTAATGCCCGCGGATTCACTCGCGTTTATAGTGTAGGGGGGGGGGGCTCATTATACACAACAACGATCAAATTATGCAAAAAAACATCCTCTTGATTACTCAAATTCATTTGATACATTCAAAAATAACGACTTTATTTTCAACACGCTTGGTCAGCTTAGCTTAGCAGAAGAAAAACTCTTCCAAAATAGAGTATAGGTCAATAGTTGGATATTCGAGATTTGTTTTTTAAAGGGCTATGGTCGATGTAACGGACTGCTGTTCACAAGGTCGCGAATTTGATCCCCGCACAGGAAAATCATTTGTGTGATATTTACAAATGTTTGTACAGCGTCTGGGTGTTTACTATGTATAATAAGTATGTATGTACAAAAAAGGTATATAATGTAGTATATCCGTGTTCTCTTACCCATAACACTAGCATAGAAACATTCTATAATTTAAGACCAGAGGACGTTGTATGAATTATTTATATTTTTTTACCATTTCATAGAACGTACTCTGGTCCCAAATAAGACATATTTCTGTGATTGTGTTATATAGGTATTTTTTTGTAAAAACATTGTTTTAAGCCATTGAAAACACTTAAACGCAGTACAAAGTATTTGTATGAAAAATGTCATTGTATTATATTTTACAAATATCGCAAATAAATATTATTTATTATCTTATTAATTTGTTTTCTAAGAAATTATATAAATATAATGTTGTTTTTTATTAAAAAGCACTCAGCTGTTTGCCTTTATTGTAACTTATCTTAAAGGATGCCCTTCAAAGTTGAAAAAGTTTCTATATCTGCTTTTTTTAAGGACTTAAAAGGGACCTTCAAGAGAAAATCTTGAAATACAAAGGATCTCTTTGATGTATTAAATGACAGCTGAATAAAATATTTTCTGTATAGCTTGATAAGATGATAAACCCGGGTAGCTTGCTTGAAAAAACCGTGAAAAAAATTAATCCGGGTTTAACAAATAACGATTATGGTATTTATGGTATTTTAGTCATAATTATCTTAAATTTTCAAGGCTTTCTATATTGCTCTTTAAAAACGTTTTTACTAACGTCGTTGATATCTATGATCCGATACCCTATTAAAATGCTTGTATTAACTTCGTTACTATCTATCCTTCAATCTATCTATATTATATTATACTACGGCACATTTGTAACGGGAATTTTTAAAATGAATTTCACCTACTACTGTAATAGTGTGATTGAACTGAAATTTTACACACATTAACGGATGGCACTCTATAGAGTCTGTCTCCTCTATGGGGAAAAGGCGTGACGGTATGATGTAAACTATTTTACTCTTAATTTTTGAAACTAATTTAATACTCTTTTGTTAGCTTTGATCGCTTCTCTTTATCTACAAGCTGTTGTTTCCCGCGGCGTCTTACTCGTGTAATTTATATATTTTGGGAGACAGGAAAGTCGAAAATAAACCCTGTGCCAACACGCTTGGTCAGTGCACAGTAGACTGTAATATCTCCAAAGTGGAGGAGGCCCGTGTCCAACAGTGAGACGTCAATGGGCTGGAGAGAGAGAACCTAAGGTTTACATAAATATATTTTTCTATTTTGTTTCAGAGAATACAATGTCCGGTATCAGAAATTCAATATTTATTCAAACTTTCTTATTCATTGTGGTTTTGCAACAAAGTTTAACCCTTGACGATAGCTACTTACGTTACATCAAAGATGGCTGTTTTGTTAAAGGCGAAGCATTTTCTTGTGTCAAATATAAAGCGGTCAAAATTGCCCAAAAAACTATTTTTGGAGGTATACTTAGCAATGAGACTATTAAAGCTAACCAAGTAATCAGCTTAGTTCCATTAGACCAAGAGACTATTAAAGAACTGGGGATTACTGAAGATGAAGACAAACAGATAACTAATAGTTCAAGAGGTTTCTTGTCAGAATGGGCAGAACTGGCCAAATATTTTATGAAGTTAGTGCAAGATTTCTTTAAAGTAAAAGGACTTAAAGTCAATTTACCTGATGGTGCAAGGACTGTAGAAGAAGAGGCTGATGAAAATGGTAAGTAATTTGTTTATTTGTTAAGTCAAAACTCATATACCAAATTGGTTTATAACCTGAAACATTTCGTAGTTAAAATTTATAGTTTTGCTTACATTCCAGCTGCTTAGATAAATTTGTAACAAAAACTGCTTTATAAAATATCAATTAGTTATAAGTTTTAGGAATATATCCCTTAATGGGACTATATTACATAGGCTTGCTTCATGTCAAATTATGGTCTCTCTAGTCTCGGCTTTCTAGTCTAGTCTCTAGAAAGATGTGTTTAATCTTTAGGTTACCAGAATTCATTTTCACATAACGAAAAAGTGCTAAAACATTTAAACTTTTTCAGATTAATTTTTAAATTTTTGCAATTATCTTGATAAGCTTATTGTATGTTCACCGATGGCAACCGACCCAGATGTGTTTTTTTTTAATAGATAGAGTTGGTTAAAAAGGCGAAATACGAATTGTGTAACTTGTAAAGTTTTGATTACCAAAATCCACGCGTATGAAATTGCGGGTAACAGCAAGTTTAGTGTAGTATGAATCTCAGTGATATTATATGATTTAAGGGCCTACATCAATATTATCGTATATCATCGCCGACACGTACCTACATATTAACACAGCCAGTAGGCACGGAAAATGAAGAATTAGGGATACTTTTCCTATTTACTCAAAATCTACTAAATATATTTTAATTCTGATTTACGTTTTTCTATTTAAGATAGTTACTTATGTTTTTAAAGTTATTTCATTAGTTAATACGCGATAATAGACCGACAAATGAAAAAAATAAATATTTGAGAGGTTGTTTCGCCAATATTTTCTATCGAGAAAACTTTTTTCAATCGCGTTTCTGAGTTTATGCGATCCTAGATCATATATTGAAAAAACATATACTTAAAAATTAGAGCTCTAGCCATTCAATCTAAAGAAACAATGAAAACTTCGTACGTAGAAAAATGCACGAAGCTATTTTGGTATCCTCTTAACAATGCGTACGTTGACTACTTACAAAACAATATACGGGCCTTATTATTCCTTAGTTAAACAAACTTGTGAACATCATAAACCACAATGAATAGACCTGTATCTGACTTGGCTTTGAGTTAGTTATGATCAAATTATTATTACAGAACAAGCCTATTTCTTTGTTAGAAGAATTCTTCAATTTTCCATTGTGTATTTCGTAAAGCTGGCAAACAATAGGGTTGAATAAAACCACTTTTTACGAATTTAGACGCGTATATTAGTTTTTAGTCACCTTTATCACGTGACAGAAAAATCTTCGAAATATCGAGATATTTAAAACAAATAAATGTAAAGTAATTTATTAATTTTGCAATTGACATGCATTCTTTTACATAATAAATCAAATTATGGTGGAAAAAGTACGAAAAAATGTATAAACTCATTCGAGTGACAAATGTGGTGGTTAATTTGAGATGTTGCAGGTACGACCGCAATAAGCTCAGTTGGAAGAGCTTCGGAACGGTATTCCGAGGTCGTGGGTTCAAGTCCTGCTTGCGGCAATTCACTTTTTCCACTATAATTTGACAAATAAATCTGTAAAAAGTTATTTTGTTTGAATCTTGCAAGTATTAGAAAATAAACGGTTTGATTTATATCAGATATGTATTTGACGCATCAGAGTTCGCCTCAATTTAGTGATTTGAATTACCTTAGATATCATGGGTAGCAGCTAGTTATCTAAACATTGGTTGTCGGTTTTGAACTAAGAGCATTAATTCAATAAGAGTTGACATTATAGGCGAAAAAATTATAAGAGCAATGATCATACTCATTGTGTAAAAACAGTACTCTTAGCATGTGAGTCTATTTTGGGCGGAGCGTAGCATAGATAATATTTAATATAATATAGAGATAGATGCGCCACTCACAAATCGACATGTTTTTATATTACCGTCCTGTCCGCTAGATGGCGCTGATTTATTTTTGTGTGTGTGAGTGTGAGCACATATTATTATATAGGTAGTAAAGTAAGTAAATAATACTTATTTACTATTTCATTAAAAAAATTCAAAAAAATTCACAGAGAGCTTTTGTGTTAAAGAGATTGTTTGTTTGTTTGAATCATAATCATAATCTTTATTAGTATGAAATTGGGTACAAAGGATGTAAAAATAAATACAATATAAATAAGTTCTCCAAAATCACTTGGTTGGCTTACACAATTGCTTTTTCTTATTGTCTAACCTATCTAATTGATTCTACCTATCTAAATGAATTAACAGTTAATGAATAACCTGTAATGTCATTGAACGCGATCTCAGAAACCGCTGGTCGAATTTAAAAAATATTTCAGTGTTGTATAGCTGATTTATTGAGGTAGGCTATAGGCTCTATAATATCACGCAGCGACCAATACGAGCAAAGCATAAGTAAAAAATGTTGTAAAACAAGGATTTTTTTTAATTTTAATTGTACGAAGTCGCGGAGAGCAGCTAGTTTTTACTATTAATATACATCATTATATCAACATTATATATACATCATTATATAACACTATTATTATAACATCAGAGAGGGCAATTTTGAGTGAGTAAATTACCAAATACCAATAAATAGTTTATACTACTAAAATCATTCATGCGTAAACAAAGAGGGGTGCTAATGGTCAATTGTTTCTATAATATTTGCTATACAAATGTCAGTGGGGGGAGGAGACTTTTGAAAAATAGATGTTGGCCGATTCTCAGACCTACTGAATATGCATGTAAAATTTAATAAGAATCGGTCAAGCCGTTTCGGAGGAGTACGGTAACTAACACTGTGACACGTGAATTTTATATATTAGAAGAAGATTAAACATGACATTCAAATGACGATGGTATAAGGTCATATACTAAAAAATATCTGTTACTATAAATAAATGTATAAAAATATTATGTTAAAATGTCAGCAAAGTTCGCTATATTGGCAGTAATTAAATTTATTCCTAGTCTATAGATATGGGTTAAACATCATTATATCATCACGCCTTTTTCCCATAGAAGTAGGCAGTAACCATTAAGCGCCATCTGCTATAATCCAGACATACTTCCTAGGCTTCATTCACACTCATACATCTAGTCCTACATGCCCGACGATTGTAAGTACTACACGCTTGGCCCTTTTGAAGTATACCGGCTATAAGATCGGACTATAATTTTGTCGGGCGACATAAATGTAGCGAAATAAGTGTAAATACTTTTAAAAAAATAAGTGATCCGGTCAAGTGCAAATTGGATTAGTGCATAACCGGTTCTGTACCATAATCATTATACTTAAAATCATATAGGTAGTATCATTCCGTCTTATTCATGTCGCGGTCGTCAAGGCGTATGGTCAAGTTAAATTGATGGGATTGTTTTAAGCATTGTATCTATCTCACTCCGTGTGGTGATTAGAAATACAAGTTTCACCACCCCGTGAACTGGCACATTAATGAATCGGAGATGGATGGCTTCTTTCTGGGAAGGAAAAGGGGGTTCTGCTCTTAGTACGTATTAATATCCAAATGATTGATTAAAATTTGAATATAATCGGTTTATATTTCATAGAAATGAACTAGATATTGCCTTGTTGAAAATTACACGAAGGTTGTGGTCATATGATTGACATTTTACTAAGTAACTTGTGTGTTTGAAATAGTTTAAGGTCTTTACAATGTTATCGTAAGCTAATGGCTCAAAATTGGTTCAAAGATTCGTTAATGTGAAACTAGCTGTAGCATGCGACATCGTACGCGTGGAATGTAGCAAATTTTCCCCGTTATTGTCATATTTTTCATTGTTGCTTCACTCTTATTGGTCGCTACGTGATGTTTCTATTTTTATTATATATTATTCTATTTATATATCGACCTATATCTTAGGTAAGAAGGAGGACGTTTATGCAATGTGCTTTTATACCGCCGTGTACTCTTGAAAATAGTTGAAAACTATTAAAAGTGGTCACGCTGAACGTCTCCCTACTCGAAGCATGAGCTGCGTACATATTCATTCCTGTATCATGTACTAGAAACATTTAGCACTGAATACGTCCCCTCATGGAACTTGCAAGTTATCGACCAAAAATGGTCACGCGAACGACCGGTCGATCGCGATCGACTTGTTGGCCACTCCTGCTATAGCCTATATAGCCTTTATCGATAAATGTACTATCTAATACTGAAAGAGATTTTCAAATCAGATGAGCGGTTCCTCAGATTAGCGCGTTCAAACAAACAAACTCAACTTCAGTGTTATAATCTCTATCCCAACACGTAAGCGTGTTATAGTACACCAAATACCCTCCCGAAGTAGGGGGGGGGGGCTGCCCAACAGTGGGACGTTAATTGAGACGACGAAACTAATATTAAATACATTTTTTATTCTAGATTTTTATTCATAAGGTAATCAATCCAATTATAAGCCTAGTTATATTTATGAAATTGGTTAATTGTTGCAATTTCCACAACAATAATTAAGTCAACACTGAGATAGCAAAATTAATATTAAGAGAAATAATATGATTAAAGAGATGAAAATATAAACGAGTAAAGTGCAATTTCATTATGTCTAGAAATTGCCAAAACAGACAGTTTATTTTTCTCATAAAAACGTTATTATATGGGTATGCATAAGTTTATTTATAATTTTTTGAGCATAACCATGTAATGATATTCAAAGAAGACTACTCAACTCGCCAACATTTATTTCTACGATGTTGTGTAAGCTAAGAGCTGTTACGGTCCCTCAAACGATTTATTAAGTGCTAGTCGGTGACGTGGCTTTCATTGTAGGTATATTCCTGAAGTGTGTTACGTTGCAAAGAACGTTGTTAGGAAAATAGAAGCAATACTTGAGATGATTAAGGGATAGGTATAAAAACCATTTGTTAGTATGACTTATGTAATATATTAAGTTATAACTAACTAGCTGTTGGCCCCAACTTCGTTCGCGTGAAATTTAGAACCAAACAAAAAATATACAAAAAACCATCCTCTTAAAACATTCTATCTTTTAAAAAAGCCGCATCATAATCCCTTGCGTAGTTTTAAAGATATAAGCATACATAGAGAGATACATATAAAAATAAAAAACTTGAGAGGTGTCAAGGGACACCCGGATGGAACGAAGTTCCTTTCGATTAATTAGTGAAGGAATTGTAATAAAATTTTATTTTTTTTAAGGTCAATTATCATTAAATAATTATCATTATTTAATAATTATTAATTATAAATAAAATAAATAATTGATAAAATATCTGGCTTGCTTTCTATAAGAGAGAGAGAGACAGACAGAGAAACATGCGACGCCGCACAGCTTACAATAGCTTACTATAGCAAAAAGTGTCGTGACAACTTTTCGTAAGATTTTTTTCCGTCTAGCCCCCTTTCACAACGCGCGATAAGGAACTTCGTTCCAATAAACTTGAATAATTATACAGTATATCCAAATTTATTTTATTTGTATGGGTACCAGAATACGGATAGAATACATAATATACTACTTTTCTTTTGTAAATACATAGAAACACCCAGACGCAGTACAAACATCTGTATGATATTTATAAACATCACACAAATTATTGTCCCGAGCGGGAATCGAACCCGCAAAATATCACTATCGCAATAGGCCTTGCCTGTAATGAGTGTAAGTGTAAGATTAATTTTTAAATAAATAAATAAACATTTTACGAATTTGTTTTATTATAAGCAAAGATCAAAGTTACAAATCGCCAATATTTGTCTATTGCGGTGTACAGACCATGTAACCTGTGTGTGTTTCGAACTGCCGCTTACAAACACATTATTATTATTTGTGTAGGAGTTAGACAATAGTTCGCAATTGTATCGCGCGTTTGTAATAAAGTTCAAAGTAACTGTGTACACATTTGTAACTAACCAATTTCACAGTGTTTGCTATTTTTGATGTTGGTCTAAGCACCCACCACGCATCACAAGAAAATACACATATCAATTTTCCCTGATGCACATAAAGGAGTAAATCTAAAAAAAAAACACTTATATATTTGTTTTCTCAAGAACATACAATAATTGTTTTATTTGATAACCTATACATAACCATATCATACCAAAGAGTTTGAAATATCATCTGTATGAATACCATAGTATAATATCAATCGATATTCAATCACAGATATTAGCCAAACTAAGCCGCGGTAACAGGAACGTGATCATTATAGTCTGTGGTTATTTGCTCTGTTTACTTCGAGTGACCGCAAATAATGGCTTTCACCCTATATCGATGAGAATAAAAATATCATTAAATTGTTTGTTTCGTTATCAGGATATAACTTGCTTTTTATATTTTCTTTTTGTTTTTATGCGAATTTTATTATGTAATTATTTTGTTATATTTATATTGTATTTATTTTTATGTTCATTAGATTCGTTTGTATATTCTTTTAATATATTTTACGGAATCTTGGAAAATACGCATTTGCAGTTACTGTAAGTGCCATATAAAATTTTCACTCCATGACTTAAAAATTATTTTCTATGAATGTATAAAAATCTTACTCAATTTATTTTATAATTCCCAGATAAGCAAAAACATGGTAGCGTTGATAATTTACGAGAAAAACGCGACGCGCCTAGTTCAAAAACAGGTGTGTACCAAATTATTCATATATTGTAGTTTTTAGAGTTCTGTATGTCGGATAAAAATTGGCAATCAGTTGTTCGCCCCGCATATCTTTCAATTCGTAGGGTGACGGATTAAAAATACAAGTGTCACCACCCAAGAGATCGTCTGTGAGAGTGTGAAAATTCGAAAATAAAATGTCCTCTGCTTAGGTTTCCTTATTTGGCTCTTTCAGCAACAGAAAGAAATAAGATGGTGACTTTTGCATTTTCTCCCAAGACTCTTGCTTGAATAAGAAATGCTATCTCAACTCTCTAAAACAAATCTTGCCAAAAGTTACGTTAACCTAGTTTGCTAATATGTAGGTTTACTTTAAGTTATCTTAATTTGGCAAAATGTACCTGTGGTGTTGCCAAGTATTGTGAAATTCTCCACAATAATAATGTAATATTCTACACAACTGTGTTTATTGTAGTTTTGTAGAGTTTTGGCAAGACAATTGCTGTTGCAGATACTGGAATATTGTTTTGAATTGCGTAGTTTATTCATGGAGTTTAATTTTGTTTTAACAGAAAGTTATTTTATAGCGTTGTTTTCAAATACGGTTAAGCAAAGTTATATATTTAAAATAAACATACTATTAACAAAGGGGTTGAAGTAATACATAATAAAGAAGTCTATTATATGTATGCAGGAAGAAAATTTCATTTATAGGTTAATGGAAGCTACAGCCTACTATTGCTATAGACTATATATTGCGTCTATAGGCAGATGGTAATTCCAATTTTATTTTCAAATCTTTGATGAAGAAAATAAGAATAGAATAGATTTTTGAAACCGGCAAAATACTAATGTAAGGCGAAGTACGAAATTTTACGAAACTCTTTGTGAAAAACCAATTAGCTAAAGATAATAATTTCAACAATAACTAAAGCAACAAACAGTTTTTGTGTATCTTGATGATGATGATGATGCGATTATGACATTAGAGTGTAAGATTATGAGTATATCGTGATGATAATGGTACAGAACCTTTTGCGCGAGAGCTCAGCTCCTACTCACCTAGATTTTTATAAGTCTATCATAAGTCTAACATGATAATAATAGATTAGTTCAATTAACAGTTTTAAATAACTGTCTTATAATTTAAAATTACCGAAACATAATAGGGTTTTAAGAATCCAGGTCGCGCTATGAGAAATGACCTGACTTTAACCGATGATAAGATGCATAACAATCGATAGATACCGATTTTAAATCGCAAATTATGCCGTGAAACTGATTTTTCGATTAAAAATCGTTTACAGATCTTTTAACCTAATTTTTTATTTAACTTGTCAATCGTGTGCTCAATAAGTTAATTATTTAATGCAGTTAAATTTTATTCTCTTATTCTTTTCCCTCTCCAGCCCATTAACTCCAGCCCATTAACTGCAGCCCATTAACATTCCCACTGCTGGGCACAGGCCTCCTCCTCTTTGGGAGGCATTATAGTCTAGCCACGCTGACCGGCTGACTCGCAATAGAGCCCATCACGTAGGGGTGACGTCCCGGTGTTCCCGAACGTCGCCCGTGCGACGATGCTCACGAAGCAGTAGCTGGATGCGCAACTGATGGCGGAATCACCGCAGTACCAGTGCCCATTCCCAAGCTGATGCAGGCACACGGCGGGGGTTTTAAAACCTAACACTACCCTTCTGTTGTCCCCGAACAGTGGGGTGTGCGGACAGGCATTTCTCCCGTCGAAGGGAAAAAAAATGGTTTTAGTTTTGAATTTTCCGTCTCTCATTAACTGCTTATATTGTGTCTTCGTTGGCTCTTACAACACTGGGGAAAGAAATGGGGTGGTGACACTCGTATTCTTAATACGTCACCACACGCACCATAATTATAATTTTACTCTACTTGTACTTGTAGTCTCTGTCTACCCCCATGGGAAAAAGGCGTGATGTTAAATATTCTACTTGTAATAAATTGGTTGAAAATTAAAGCTTTATTCCCAGCCCGTTACGTCCCACTGTTGGGTACGGCTATTCTCAACTTCAGATAGGTATCCGGTTTACTGTGGCATGTTGGGCAGGCGTAATAACTAGCCTACGGATTTGTCGAGCGAGTTTTCAGATGGTATCAGGTTATAATATCCTTGAGCTGGCTTTTACAGCACCCCAGGGAGGACGTTACAATACGCAAAATCTTGCCTTAACTAATGATAGGGAAATATATTGCGTTATGTATTTTCGGATTTTGCAAAAAAGGAGTTCCGCACTAAAGGTTAAATGGACCTATTACTGAAACTTTGCTATCCCTCCGTTTGTCACCAGGTTGTATCGCTGGAACGATGGTCGCTATAATAACAAAAATTCATCATAATCATTCGCCAGCCTTAATCCCATTATTATAATAACAACGGGTACTTAACCAGTTTTTGTATTATAATATTTCAGCTCGTGGTAAACGCAAGAAGCTCGCAGTAGTGGTACCGCTATTAACTCTTCTGGCTACAATCAAGACTAAGTTACTGCTTATACCCGTGCTGCTCTCCGTGATGTTGATCAAGAAGTTACTGCTCATTGCTGCCTTATTACTACCAAGTGTTTTGAGTACATTGAAGGCTTGCAAGGTAAAGTATCGATACTTAATATAAAGCTGAAGAGTTTGTTTGTTTGAACGCGCTAATCTCAGGAACCACTGGTCCGATTTGGAAAATTCTTTCTGATTTGGATAGTACATTTATCTAGGAAAGCTATATAGCATCACGTGTCAAATCTTTCACTACAATATTCCTTGATGTTTTTATGTATAAACGCCATCTATCAAGCAGTTTGTACAACTAGACCTATCACTTAGTGTTCTTTGCAGAATTATTTTTTCCACTATAATATAATATTTGATTTATTAAATAAAAACATAGCATGTCAATGCAAAATAAAATTAATATATTACTTATAAGTTTGATAAATACTAAAATTATTAGTTAAGAGCGCACGATACCAAATTATGCTCCATACAAAAACATGGGTTTCGTACTCCCCATTTTTCTTTGTGAAAGTTAAACCGATTTTAATTGTTTTTACATTATATTATAGACGAAGAGTATATCTATGCTTGTATCACTTTTTTTTTCAAAACATATTAACTAAAAGAAATATGACCATCCGAAAATCCGTTTTTTTTTCGGTTTTCTTTAGGTAAAGTTGCAGCGACTATCACACATATTTGATAAGGTTTTACTAAAAAAGAAAATTATAGAAGCATAGATATACTCTTCGTCTATAATATAGCGTAAAAACAATTAAATTCGGTTTAACTTTCGCGAAGAAAAAAGGAGACTACGAAACGTCTTTTTTTCAAAGAATTTGTAGGTAAAATCTGCTTCAGCTATATCTGTTCCTTTCAACGCGGCGCTTGGAAATAGGGATAGCAATACCTAAGGCAAATACCTAAATTAGGACTACAGTACTCTCTTAAGCGTTTGGAGTACGAATTTAATAGGAATAATCTCAAAACCGTCAATTGGAAAGTAATAGATTAATATAGAATAGTTATTACTAAAGAGAATTAGTAGCACAAGATTGAATTAATCTCTTAAAATCTTGATTAATCTATACTAGTAATATAAAGCTAAGAGTTTGTTTGTTTGATTGAACGCTCTAATCTCAGGAACAACTGGTTCGAATTAAAAATGTCATAAAGTAATATTTTCTAACACTTGCGTGACTCATTTTTGTTTACATAAAACCACTTTTTACGGATTTAGACGCGTATATTCGTTTTAAATTTTTTTTATATACTAATACAAATATACGCGTCTAAATCCGTAAAAAGTGGTTTTATATCTTATAGTGTATAGATAACCCCTTTATCGAGAAGGCTTTAGGCTACATAACTTCTCTCTCTCTCTCTCTCTCTCCAGCCCATTTACGTCCCACTGTTGGGCAGAAAGTTCGGTTCTCTCTCTCTACAGGCCATTAACGTCCCCTTCTCGGTCCTCCTCCACTTCGGAGGGATTATGGTCTACTGTGCCACGCTGACCAGGCGTGTTGGTACAGTGTTAATTTTCGAGTTTTCCGTCTCTCACAGAGAATGTTATCTATGTGCAAAATCCCTTAGCAAGCTTATACATCACCCTTGGGAGGAGATAGGGTGCTGACACTTGTATTCTTAATCCGTCACCACACGGAGAACTTAACTATAACTTAACTATAACTTAACTATAACTTAACTATAACTTAACTATAACTTAACTATAACTTAACTATAACTTAACTATAACTTAACTATAACTTAACTATAACTTAACTATAACTTAACTATAACTTAACTATAACTTAACTATAACTAAATATAACTTAACTATAACTTCACCCTGTGATTTATAGGACCGAGGCATCATTGAAAAAAATAGCAAAAATTTTCTTAATTCCACGCGTTAGTAGTCGCGGGTTACAATTAGTTTACAATATTCTATCAATAATTGATTGAAACTTAATGAAATACTCAATCATCTTAAGCAATCGCTTCGTAAAAGGATTTAAAGCCTACCATTCAATCAATTTTCTATCATCTTGGAAAAGGAGATTTACCTATCCCTAAAATTTAATGCCGTTTTCAATTTCATTTGAATTTCGTTGAATGTAATTTATATCGTTTGTGTATCAATAAATATCCAGTTAGATGAGTATTGTGAATTTTAGAAATAATCGGGATTTCGAGAGCTATTGGTAACAATTCTATGTGCACAAATATACTTAACGCAAATTAAATCTGTCATTTTAATAATAAATTAAACTATGTATATACAAATAATAGATAGAGGGACACTACTTCTCAAAATACAGGCCATGTTTGAGAGGCAGGGAACCAAATGAACTTAATTAAAATATCTTGTTACATTGTAGAATGACAATTGGTATTGTTCATAATTTTTGACCTGCTGTTTTTATATTTTTTTTAGAAAACATAGACTATTTTAACCTTGCATTATTGACACAATGTTGTGACGTCATCGTAGTACGCAATCTGTGTATTGCCTTTTCTTGATAGACTAAAGACAGATTGCAATACATCTCGTCGAATTCAGAGTTTTGAAAAAATATGAACAATGCCAATTGTACAAATTATGAAGCCAATAAATGATTATTTATTTATTTATTTATACTTTGCACAAACAAAGTACAATGATGGACTTAATGCCAAAGGCAATTTCTGACAGTCAACCATTGGGTGGTGTAGAAAAAGTCAGTGATTCAGATTATTATGACAATATTAGAGAGATTATCTTATAAAAGCAAACTTAGCATTATCATTCTCTTGCCTTTTTCCTGTTATTTATGGCTGGTAATATAATAATAATAATAAATAATAAATATTCATGGACATTTCACACAACGTCCTCTGGTCCCAAGCTAAGCTTATATGCTTGTGTTATGGGTACCAGAATAAATACATAAACTACTTTTCTTTTGTAAATACATACTTATAATACATAGTAAACACCCAGACGCAGTACAAACATTTGTTTGACATTTATGGATATCACACAAATGATTGTCCTGACCGGGAATCGAACCCGAGACCTCGTGATCGGCAGTCCATTACACAAACCACTCCACCACGAAGCCCGTCAAATATGAAAAATATATGTATTATGGTACCTAATATTGGTACGGAACCGTTCGCTTGCGAGTCTAACTCGTTCTTGACCATTTTTAATCCTCATTATATTATGGAAATCCCGTAAGAGCTATAAAATACCATATTGTTTTAATAAGAAACTCTTTGTCACATAGATAAAGTTTTTATTAGTTTGAGAGTTCCTTGGTGTTTCTTGGCGTTTATAGGTAATGTTTAGTTACAATAGTTTCACGACAGTTGGTAGTGTCACAAATTTATATCTGTCTGTCCAACCCATTAACGTCCCACTGTTGGGCACGGGCCTACTCCACTTTGCAAGGGATAATGGTCTCCTTTGCTGTGCTACCAGACGTGTTTAGTTTTGAATTCTCTAACAGAGGATATTATCTGTGTACAAAATTCGTTAACTCACTTTTACGGCACCCTAGGAAAGATAAGGGGTTGTGACATGTTTTCTATGTGAGTGATGTCACTTCGCTGGTTTTTACAGCACTTTGAGAAGAAAACGGGGTGGCACATCTTTTATTAATGCATCACCACACGCAAATATTTATCGCGCCAGAGATTTATATATAGAGACTTGTTTATATTATACGATTTCTAGAGAATTTTAAGGGGTCCGTGCCAATAGGTAAAATAATAATAGGGTTATTATTGTGACTTCGCTGTCCGCCCATCTTTGGACCGGTGATAGCTAGAGAGCTGAAAATTTAACAGTTTGTATATATCAGTTGATGCTACAACAACAAAAACTCAGTATCTTCATTCTCTTGCCGTTATCTCATTATTTATTCAAATTTAGCACACACGATTATCTAATGTAGAACAACGTTGGATAATCACGTCTGCTAGCAACAATTATGAAAATATTAAACAGTGCGTAATTTTAAAAAAAGGTAGAATATAAAAAATTTAGGGACGTATCTAACGCCTTATATATCTAACGCCAAAAATACAATATAAATATAAAAAAATATTATAAATTCATTGTTATAGAACGTGGCAATGCCGCCAGTCTTTTGGACACGTTGCCTAATGACTACGATGCGGACGAAATTTTGACACCTACTTGTTCCCTATTTACCTTATTTCATTGTTGAATTCAGATTATTAAATATTTGTGAAATTAATAAACGTTTCAAAAATATTTTATCTTTTTCAGCATCATCATCCAATGACCCACTACTCTTACTTCGGCAGCAATGATTCGAATGACTACAGCGCTGCTGACTACGGCAGTAATTATGCATATTCAGCCACTGGTAGTTACGGCAAAGATTGGGCAGCGAATCGTGCCTATAATATGGGCAAACATAGAATAACACCAGCTCCTTCTTATATCACCGCTCCTGGAGCAGTTGCATAACGCCATAGATTAAAAATTATTTATTTATTTAGTTATTAAGTATTTATTACACAGTTAATTTTAAGATATTTAAAAGGGGATGGAAATAAAAAAAAAGGTTAGACCTGTTTTATTTCTGAGGGTTCCGTACCAAAAGATAACATGGGACCCTATTATAGAGACTGCAGTGCGTCCATCCGTCTGACCGTTCGCCGGGTTGTTATCTCTAGAACGGTGATTAGCTACTAGAACTAGCTGAAAATTACAGTTTGTATAAGTATATCAGTCGATGGTACAACAAATACTCATCATCGTCATTTACCTGCCCTTATCCCATTGTTTGCGATCCTATTATTTTGCTGTTATGTGGGGTCGGTTTGACGAATATAATATTATGATAATAACGCTATGACGGCAAGAAACCCTTCGTATGCGAGTCCAACTCGTACTTGACCGGCTTTTTTACTATAAAACTAAAATTAAAGGCCTTTAAAAATTAAGTTTTTTTTATATAGTATATGTAGTAGTCGTATGAAGTAATAATATTGTACCTGTTTTCTTTCTTTATTCGATATTTTTATGTTATTTAAGAATTTTATCAATTGTTATCAACTAATAGCACCTTCGAGAATGGCTAAGATCATCTAAAGATAATATAAACAATAAGGCTAAACAACATCGTGAAATTCCATGTCAAATAATAAGTTTTGTAGTTCTTTCCATATTTCTAGAAAAAAGTTATCAAATTTTTATTATAATTAGTTAGAATTAAAATATTTATCTACAAAATAATGTACAAAGGGTTCTACCGAATAAAATATTATTTATAATATGTTTTGACAATCTTTTATTTAATTCTATATTTATTTATAATCATGGAAATATCTCTGGTCCATGTCCTTTGGTACCTATATACTATAAATATATATTTTTCTTTTGTAATACATAGAAAACACCCAGACGCACTTCAAACGTTTGTATGACATTTATAAATATCACACAAATGATTTGTTCTGTCTGGGGATCGAACTCGCAATTTCATAAATCGCAGTCCGTTATATAAACCATTAGTACACAAGGGCTACACAACGAAGTATCAGGGGGCAAGTCTGCTTTCACAATGTTGTCACAATGATCAGTCACTGATTGCATAATGACGAATTTTATCAAGTTTGGTCTATTCTTCATTTTATGTCACAAATGAGAAAATAACATAACTCCAGGTTATTGGTAAATGCTTTGATTAGTAACGATGATAAATTTAAATGAAATCATGATTTTAATTACGCAATTTGAATATCAATTTTAGCCACGAAATTATTAGACATTTGTTTTAAAATAATATAAAGCTGATGAGTTTGTTTGTTTGTTTTTTGAACGCGCTAATCATCTCCGTCTGGTGACGGATTATCTCCGTGTGGTGACGGATTAAGAATACAAGTGTCACCGTATAAATCGTATACCTTAATTTTAAGCCTTTAAATACCTAAAAACCTGATTGAATAAACTTTGGGCTTCTGGGTAGCCTAAAATGTTCTATCTGACTCGGTTATCTAATTGATGATTTGAAGATATCTAGTGAAAATTGATTTCCTAGATTCTGTTATATGCATAGACAATCAATCTAAGCGGAGCAAATAAAAAGCATGCACATAAATTTTAACCAAGATATTCCAAATTAAAACATAATTACAATTTCAAAATAAAAGATAGCTTAACTGAAGGTATCATTCACGATAGAAATTGGCAAGAAGGAAGACGATCCCTAGAAATATAAACACGAAATGCATACCATGTTATGTAAGTTTTTTAAGTTGTCTGTTTCTGCTAATAACGTCATCTTCTTACTTCTCTTATTTCAAATTATTTAATGAACGTATTTTTCTTCCAATCTCTCCTATCAGCCGTCATATTCTCATAAACTTCTTTTTTTCATACCGTTTCTCATAGAGTCCATCCATTTCTTCTTTTGTCTTCCTCTCTTTTTCGGCTAGTAACATTCAAATACCTTTTTGCATAAATATCTTTCATAGCTCCTCATTATGTGCCTATATCAAGACAGACAGTTCCCTTTCAACTTTTCTATCACTAGCACCAATTTTAAGCTTCCTCATTATACGCTCATTTCATTTCATGTTTCTGCTAATAACCAGAAGAATAATTTATGATACACAATTTATGTAGTTATTTCAATGCTTTAGCTTATGTCTATCATCTTATTTAAAGCACTGCTTATTTTTTGTTAACCCTCCTTTTTATGTTTTCTAAATTGCATTATAATCAATACTGCCTTCAATTCAATTTCATTCGCTTGTTCATATATTCTCTTTTTATCATCATTCTTATGCATTTAAATTATTGGTCAGCGTAAAATTTGATTTCTTAAACAGTAAGTTTTAGCTAGTTTTTTTTTTTTAAATTATTCTATTGCCGGACATCAACTCTATTTTGCTCAAACAATTTCCACAAACTACGTTAGCAAGTTTGGATATATTCTTCATTGCTCATCTGCTTGTAAGTCAATTCTTTTCTTAATTCTGACTCTAGACTACTTTTTAGTCTATTTGAAGTTAAGCATCAACTGGGCATTTGGGTTAGATTAAATAAATTTATTTTTCCATAATTGTTTTTAAAATCTTAATTCAGTTTTAGTATTCATTGTGAGTATTGGATTTCCAAGCTTAGAATGCTATAAATATTCCAAAAAAGAATCGAACTCATATTTTTCTTCAAATAAAGTGAATTCTGGAAGTGATGAAGTTACCTTTGTCCTACAAAACTGTCATACAAAATTATGTAATCAAATTAAAGAAGTTTCTTCAGCAGCTATAAATTGCTCATGAAAAATCTTCACATATTAATAATCTACAGAAGTTGATTTGTATATTAGCACATGGAAAAAATTGATATGAACTTGGATATAAAACACAATTCATTGAAGATGATATCAAAAATTCAGCAGAACATGAAATAAATCAAATCAATGTTATGAGAAAACCATTTTTCGATATAGACGAAATAATTGACAATATCTCCGAACATTATGATTGTCTTATCAATGGTGGTTGTATACCAGAAACTGATATAGCATTTTTCCCATCTGATACTGATTTTCCCATCTGATACACAGAAACCATTTACGACTACTAAAACTAATTCGAAGCTAAATACCGAAAAACCAAATACAGCTCCTTTAACTTCAGATGAAATGGATGACTATGATTTGTATAGCAATATAATGAACAATAAATTTGGTAATGTCAACAATGATAGAAATGAAAGAATATTCAATATAATTAGCTATTGAGTTCACTCAATGAGGGAGAGCGCCAAAGAGCTGAGCAAGAAATATAAATTAGTTGATAAAATGCATTATAAACGTACTACTATTTAAAGGGAATCTATATTGAAAGATGTCTTATTTTACAAATACCAGACCTCTTACATTTTTTGTTATTTACTTCCTAGCCCATTGCAATGTCCTTCTGTTGGATACAGGCCTCGTCTACTTCGCAAGGGTATTTGGAATACCATGCCATATTAACCACGCGTGTTGCCAAAGGGTTTACTATCTAGATTTTAGTCTATTTCCGAGTTTTTCGTCTCTCGAAAATGTTTATCTCTTTTAAATGTTCCTTATCTGATTTCTACAGAACGTTCTAAAGGAATGGTGCGGTGATATTTAGTACGAGTACCAAAGTACGAGATATCTGAGATTGTAAGTCATCTTAATCTAAGCCTAGGTTAGGTATAACTAAGTAATAAATAGTCCCTATTATTATGACAGTTAACATAATACGTTTATTGTGGTAAGACCTTAATATCTTGTCTAGTTTATATAGGTACAGATTTTACTAATCTCTTGACTTTAAATGTACAGTCAGTGACAAAAGTGCTGTTTTAGAGAAAAAGTAAATTAATATTTACCTATAGAAATAAACAGATTTTCAATTCCTTGTATATTTCGTTAGTTAATTATTGTTATGTCGAAGGAATGTTAAAATCTAAGTAGTTACACAATACATGACGCCCATTGATAGATTAGTGTTAAGTTTCTGAAAGAATTATGTTGACTATTACTATGTCATTATGAATAATAACCATAAGTAAATCTAAACCACGTAAAAAGACGTATTATAAAATTTTTGATTATGTTAATAAAGCTTGGGTGTAATTATGGCGATAAGGCCGCCCATTGTACGGGTTCTTATTATATTTATTTTGAATGTAAATTTAATGTAATTGGTGTACAATAAAGTATAAATAAATAAATATTCCAGAGAAACACATATAATATTGTCCTGATCCGGTGGTAGGGAAAAAAATTTGGAAGTGATAAAAGAGCACAATTTTTTTGGCAAAAGAATTTGTGCCTACATGGTTAAAATGATTTTCATTTCAGTTCATTATCTCTTAACAGGGTAACATAGCTACTTTACTCCCTGCCAGAATAATTGCGTAGCATATTTTTAATTACTTTTTAAATTATATCATAGCACTTGTGTAAGTAAGAGTACTTAATATTACAAGATATAATAAATAAATAATAATAAATATTCACGGACATTTCACACAGCGTCCTCTGGTCCCAAGCTAAGCTTATATGCTTGTGTTATGAAATACTTTATGAGGTATTTGTACTAGGGCAGATAAATAATATAGTTGGCCTAGGTATTACGTTGTGTATGTGTGTGTGCGGTCAGAATTATTTAGTATTTGAAATCTAATCAAGAAATTTAGTCTCACCGCAATATAGGCTATGGGCATGCGCAGTTACAGCAAGTACTTAAAATCGACCAAGCAATGAATGTCAATAAATAAACAGCTTTGAGTAGATTTAGGTCTTAGATCTTATGTGTGTTGTCCGTGAGGTGACGGATCAAGAATACAAGGGTCACCCCCTTTCCTTTCCAGGGTGCTGTAAAAGCCAGCTAACCGATATTGTACACAGATCATCTGTGTGAGGCGGAAAACTCGAAAATAAAGTCTATGTCCGTCCGGCATCGGTACAACTAATTTGTTTTTACATTGAGTGAGTACTATAACAACAAAATAAAATAAAAATTAAGGCAAAATTTTGTTGCGAGTGGTTAAAAGCACGTTTGTCCGTGTGGTGACGGATTAAGAATACAAGTGTCACCACACCATCTCCTCCCAAGGGTGCTGTAAAAGTCAGCTAAGGGATATTTTACACAGATAACATCTTCTGTGACAGACGGAAAACTCGAAAATAAACCCGGTGCCACCACGCCTGGTCAGCGCGGGACAGTAGACTATAATCCCTTCCAAAGTGGAGGAGGCCCGTGCCCAACAGTGGGACGAAAATAGGCTGGAGAAGGAGAAGGAGGTTAAAAGAGACACAAATTCGGCTGATTGACGTAGTATATTAAGATTAAAGAATTTATTTTAGGTATGTTTTTAAACAATTTGAAAAAGGTTTGACAGACAGATGGACCCCAAAGTGATCCTTTAGGTGTTGCTTCAGTTGTACGAAACATGAAGGAGGTATATAAAAGACAAAAACTGTCCGTGGGCTGATGGCCAAAAAGAATACAAGTGTCAGCTCCCCATGTCTTGCCCGCTGGGGTCGTAACAACTACCACTAAGAACCACGTCGCATGACACCTGCGTATATACCCAAGAAGGGTTGACGTCAGGCAGATGGGTGATAGTAAAAATCAGGCAAAAACCTACTGTAATATGAACAAAAAGTGATGTTACGCAGACCCTAATAAAAGAATAAGGGCAGAAAAATGCGATGTATATAAAAGACACACCCATCTCAAAGAAAGAAGCAAAATAACATAAAATTCTTTTATTTGTATTGTTAACGATATAGGAAACATACAAATATTGTTTACATCTTCAATATCACAAAAATATGAGTATAGTTTTATTGTAAGCAATCGACAAGTCAAGTTCGGTGAATACAAACACTTGAAGATATTTGTGACACATTTTAGGCTATTTCATATTATATTTTATGTCCGTGTTTATAGTAAATACTAACAACTTTGTCATAGTTATAATCATAATAGATAAGTGATAAATAAGATCACTATTCTGTTGTTTTGATATAAACATAAATACCAATTCCACATGCTTAACAAAAATAACGAACATTGATAGCGTTAATCACAATTATAATAAATTACCTAGCTGTTGCGCGCAACTTTGTACGTGTGGTGCCTATAGCCTTTGATAAAATTAAATGGACTATCTAACACAAAAAGAATTTTTCAATTCGAACCAGTGGTTCCCAAGATTAGCGCGTTCAAACAAACAAAAAAACTCTTCAGTTTTATTATATGAGTATAGATTCTTAATGAACTTCAGACGGGTGAGGTCGTAGGCAAGAATTGGTTACTAATTTTCTAAATTCCTTAACGCGATAGCACTATCACGTTTTTTTTAAACAACTACAAAAACATCATAATAACCAAAAAACTAAAATCCAGCAGTTGGCGCCTGATATATTAATACCCACTATATGACATTTAAGTCGGTGCTATTATTAAACTACTAGGCGATAAGTTTAAATGTGGATAATTTTTTGGGCCTACATCAGTATTATCGTCGACATGTACCTATTAACACAGCTAGTGGGTATAGAAAATGAAGAATTAGGGATATTTTTTTGTTTACTTTAAATCTACTAAATATATTTTAATTCCGGTTTACGTGTTTCTATATATATATAATAGTTACTTATGTTTTTAAAGTTATTTCATTAGTTAATACCCGTTAATAGACCGACAAATGTAAAATATAAAAAATGAGAGAGGTTGTTTCGCTAAGATTTTCTATCGAGAAAACTTTTTTTTATCGCGTTTCTGAGTTTATGCGATCCTAGAATATATATTGAAAAAACATATACTTAAAAATTAGAGCTCTAGCCATTCAATCTAAAGAAAAAATGAAAACTTCGTACGTAGAAAAATGGATGAAGCTATTTTGGTATCCTCTTAAACTGTGTGTGTACTGTTTTAGGCTTCATTTATTGTCTTATTTTACTCATAGTGTTCAATATTTTGTCTAATTTTAACACAGTTAGATATAATATGATTGTATAAGTTGACTTACTCTCGGAATTATAAAGCTGTCCCATTCATTGTTGAGACACTATTATGCTATTCTGTCTGTACAATAGAGGAAAAAACGAGTAAAAACCACTATAATAAGCTCATCGAAGTGAAGTGAAGCTGAAGTAGCAATGGGCAGGTCACATCGTTGATGATCATTGGGGAAGAAAAGTTCTAGAGAGGCGTCCACGGACCGGATGAGCAGCGTATGCGGCAAGATGGAGCGACGATATCGTTAAGGTAGCGGAGTCTTTGAATGCAAGCGGTACAAGACTGCACGTGGCATTCTATGGAGGATGCCTATTTTATACGGAATCCTAAAAAACTACTATATTATGGTCATTCGTTGACATCTTTATAACATTTATGTCTATATGCTCTCAGTCGCTATAAAAGCTTTTCCTATATTGTTCAAACACACGCTATTGTCCCATTCTTTACAATACTGGTAACTTGGAGCATTAAGACCCACAGGAGTTGTTTTAAGTTTCCGGCGGATCTCGTGGTCGAGTGATTCATGTACCGGACTCACGAATCGAGACGGTTCACGAGGTCGCGGGTTCGTTACCGGGGCAATCATTTTGTGTAATATATAAAAATGTCATACACATACAAATGTTTGTACTGCGTCTGGTTGTTTCCTATGTATTATAAGTATGTATTTACAAACGAAAAGTATTATATGTAGAATTTACGTATTCTGGTTCCCATAACACAAGCATAATAAGCTTAGTTTGGGACCAGATGACGTTGTATGATATGTACATGAAAAAAAAACAGAAGTTGTTACACACGTAGTTTTCGTTATCTCAAGCTGTCAGGTGGGTGGAGTGCCGAGGTAACGTACACAAGCTCTTTATCATAGTTTTATTGCTACGTTCACTCCCTCCAGCAACGCCTGACGCACACTAAGAGACGACAGTGGTACCATCTGAATGAAATGAAATGAAAAATCATTTAATCAAGTAGACATAATTTTTTTGTAGACAAAACAATATGTGCTTTTGCCATGCCCAATTTTTTTTGCCTACCTACTGCTGAGAAGAACCGGCGTAAGAAACTCAGCAGAGCTTTTAATTTAATCAATTTTTTTTTATTAAATGTCAATTATACTTACAATGCTAGTGAAACGTTACAATATAGAATATGTATTGCTCCAGAGCAACCTACTCTCAATTGCCTTGATTGTCGGTACACAATGAGTAAAAGCTTTCCTTTCGTACCATTTTCAGCAAAGTCACCTCATAATGGCAAGTCCTGTAGAACAAATGCTCTTAGACTGGTAAACATACGTAATGACCATTACTTTTGTACGTCTCAATATCACTTTGACTTTGACTTTCAGAAAACACTTTCCCTGGAGGATTCTTGTGTAGTAGTATATATATGAGAATGTGGTGTGGTTTTAGGCGCTTGAGATTGATTGTAAAGAAAAGAATATAGGTTTTTGTTAAGAATTTGATTGAAATGGTATTTTAGAACAAATCAGAGTATCATACTTATATTAACCGACTTCAAAAAAGAATGAGTTTCTCAATTCGACTGTATGTTATGTTTGTTACCTCTTAACTTTTAACTGGGCGAAGCGATTTTCATAATTTTTTTTTATATCAGAGCTGGTGGTTCCCGTTTGGTTCTATTGGCATGAGGTCAGGATCTGATGTTTATCTCCTGAGAAATCGAGGAAAATCTTCAAATTTCAAAGGTAAATAAAGTCGCTTGAACTTTAAAAAAAAAAATATTATTGTAAACCTCAATATTGCAATAGATAGTACGTTCGTCCGTTCGTCACCATGATTTATCTCAGGAACGTTATACTCGTAGCTAGAGAGCTGAAAATTTCAGAGTTTATTATAATCAGATTTCCTCTTGTTTTACAATAAACTTTATGTTATTACTAACTGTGGCCCGCAACTTCATTTGTGTAGAATTTAGAAATAAAACATTAACAAATTATACAGAAAACCCATCCTCGTGAACCACTTTATCTATTAATAAAAACCGCATCCGTAATTTTGAAGATATAAGCTCACATATGGACATACATACAAAAATAACGACTTTGTTTAATATTATGTGAAGATGATTGTGCCTCTGATTGTGTCATTGACTGTCCGTGTGGTGAAGGATTAAGAATACAAGTGTCACCACCTCATCTCCTCGCAAGGGTGCTGTAAAAGCCAACTAAGGGATATTGTACACAGATAACATCCTCTGTGAGAGATGGAAAACTCGAAAATAAACCCTGTGCCAACACGCCTGGTCAGCGCGGCACAGTAGACCATAATCCCTCCCAAAGTGGAGGAGGCCCGTGTCCGACAGTGGGACGTTAATGGGCTGGAGGAGGAGGATTGCGTAAATATATAATTAAATATTTGATTATAGTAATTTATTAATTTTGCAATTGACATGCTATGCTTTCACTTAATAAATTGAATTATGGTGGAAAAAGTGATTAGCGCAAGCGGGACATGAACTCACAACCTCGGAATACCGTTCCGAAGCTCTTCCAACTGAGCTTATTGCGGTCGTGCTTTTCAGTAACCAATTATGCCACCACATATAGCATGTCAATTGCAAAATTAATAAATTACTTTAGTAATGAACGTCGCGGCATTATTTTCAACCCATTTGTATTCTGTAAAGAATACTAGGTGGTTGGTCGAGATTGTTACAAAGCAATCTTGATAGATGGCGTTGTACGTAAAAATATAATTGATTTCTGAAAAGCACGACCGCAATAAGCTCAGTTGGAAGAGCTTCGGAACGGTATTCCGAGGTCGTATGTTCAAGTCCCGCTTGCGGTAATCACTTTTTCCACCATAATTTAATTTATTAAATATTTGATTGTTAAATATTTTCTTTCCCTGTAATGACGTGTTAGATATTGTTTGACGAATAGACACCGGTATTTAATTAAATTCCATAAATATACATAGATTTGTTGACAATGAATGAGAGTTTTCAACTGAATGAATAATTAAAACACATTACAACGGGGAAAATAGTTGCGAAAAAATAGACATTATTTATTTTATTACCTTAGTGGTTCCGTATTGAATTTTTTGTACACGCTTTGACGGGCTCGTGTTCGAGTGGCTTATGTTCCGGACTGCCGTTCACGAGGTCGTGGGTTCAATTCCTACTTGGGACAATCATTTGTGTTATTTGTATAGTTGTCATACAAATGTTCTTACTACGTCCGAGTGTTTTTAGTGTATTGTAACTATGTATTTAAAAGGAAAGTAGCATATTAAGCTTAGCTTGGGACCAGAGAACTGTGAAATGTCCATGAAAATATTTATTCATTTATTTATCGCTGCGAAACAATACAATGCGTGTGAAACCATATAATGACATATTCTCGCTCTTCAGCCCACTAACATCCCAGTTTTGGATACCGTCCTCCTCCACTTTGGGAGGTATTATGCTTTACTGGGCCATGCTGACCAAGCGTGTTGGCATACAGTTTATTTTCGTGTTTGTTCGTGTGGTGACTGATTAGGAATATATGTGTCATTATCCCTTTTCTTTCCTAGGGTGCTGTAGAAGCCAGCTAAGGAATATTGTACACAGCTAAAATTTTCTGTGACAGACGGAATAACATTTCGTAAAAGGAACTCTAAAAATATTACTTTCAAGTTGCATTGATCTTAATAGTTTGCGTGGAAAGTACAACACGATACAGCAATACGCACACGCGACATACCTACTACAGTAATTATCAATCTATTTTGTGTACAAATGAACATTATAGAAAACTCTATTACTGCATTTTCAGCAGTTTGAAAGTTTGAAGTTTATTAATCACTTTCTCTTGATACGGTGTGGTGATGTGTGTGATTAAGAATAATCTAATCTAAAATAAAATTTTCTTTATTTTTGCGCTGAATGACGCCACCGCGCCGTCCGTGTGGTGACGGATTAAGCATACAATTGTCAACACCCTTTAACCTTCTCAGAGTGCTGTAAAAGCCAGCTAAGTAATATTGTACACAGATAACATCCCCTGTGAGAGACGGGAAACTTGAAAATTAACCTTATACCAACACGCCTGGTCAGCGCGGCACAGTAGACTATAATCCCTCTCAAAGTGGAGGAGGCCCGTACCTAACAGTGGGACGTCAATATGCTGGACAGAAAGAAAGAAAATAGAGAAATAATGACTCGGACACTGCTCAAAATCAACGTTGTGAGCTGGTCGTGAGTCCATATCACAACGATGGCTGAGCAGTGAGCAGTATTCTAATTTTACCGACGCATGGGTTACAAAAGAAATTTGTTCTTTATGTTGTATTTGATTTTTTTGTGTTTTTCCTAGTTTTATTATATTTTTAAATGTATGTTATAAGTTGTTTTGCCATTTTGTTGGAAAAATAAATGCTTTCTTTCTTACTTCAGTCGATTTATCAGGAGTAGAGAAATATCTAAAATACCAACTTTCGAGTTTATAATTTGGGTGGTGTCACTCAAATTGTCAATCCATCACCGTAAACACAATTTTTTGGAAAATTCCTAAAGCCAACAATAAATATAACGATGTTTATATAAATGGAAACATTTAATTGGATTACAAAACAACCGAACTGTTCATTCGTATCTACTTATTATTTGGGCCAACATTTAATTATGAGTTTCACTGAAATATATCACAGAGACAAACATGTTGTTAATTAAATCATCATGAGAAACAAGAACATTAATATATTGACATTGTTTAAAGATAATTTTATAAATAGATATCATTTTAAGGTGACTTTACGAAGTTCTATGCTTGTATGGTCTTTGAAGGATGAATTCAGAAAGGAGGTAATACGTCAAAGAACCAATGTGGTTGACATAGCTCGCAGATCAAGCTCGCTGAAGTGGTAATGGGCTAACCATATCTGCCGCTGAACCAACGGCCGATGGAAGAGACGAGTTTTGGAGTGGAGACCGTGACTCGGCAAGCCTAGGATAGTATGCCGTCCTGCCAGGTGGTCTGACGACCTGATGAAGATCGCGAATTGGGAGAGGCTCATATCTAGCAGCAGACTGCGATAAGCTGACGTGGTTCGGAGGTCCCACGACCGCGACGTACGACTGCGACGTACGACTGCGATGTCCGACCTATCAAACTGTGTCTATTTACAATTTGCTAAAAGAAGACATGAATACATTTATGTATGTTAAAATGACTTTTTTAATTTTTAATTTTATTTACTTAACTATTCAACACATACAAATTAACAGTAAACAATAAGTACAATTAGAGACAAATAACCTAATGTTAGTTCTACATGCTAACTTTAGTTCAACATTATTATATTGTTTAAGAATTTTACTGGTGTCTTAGACCCATAGCACACGGCGTATTTTAAACGCGCAGACGACGCGCGTATACGTGGTTTAAACGAGATTTGATCGCAACCTTGTAACCTAAGCACACGGGGCGATTGTAAAACGCGCCTCTACTGCGCGTATACGCGCAGGTACAGCTGTACAGACGCGCTGTAGTCACGCGTAGCTTTTGCGTTTGAAGAGAGTAGGGTAGGTAAAAGTGAATAAAACGACAATTTATATTACCCTAAAAGTAGTAGACAGCAGACAAACAATAAACTTAAAAAAAATTACCATTAGCAAACAAAAAAATCTATGAATTTTGCTACTTTCAGAGTCATCATCAATTTATTTAAATTATTCAATTTTTATTATCATTTTCAATGTAGCTTTCTTTTTTTAGTAAGAGTCACATTCTGCTCTTCCTCACTGTCACTGCTTATTTCCATAATTGAATTTAATTAAATTGAGCAGGAAGTTGAAAAATATCGAAATTAAACAACTCCTTCGAAGTCTTAGTTTGAAATATTTTTTTTAGGTTAAGAGGATACCAAAATAGCTTCGTGCATTTTTCTATGTACGAAGTTTTCATTGTTTCTTTAGATTGAATGGCTAGAGCTCTAATTTTTAAGTAGGTATATGTTTTTTCAATATATGATCTAGGATCGCATGAACTCAGAAACGCGATTGAAAAAGTTTTCTCGATAGAAAATCTTGGCGAAACAACCTCTCTAATTTTTTATTTTTTTCATTTGTCGATCTATTATCGCGTATTAACTAATGAAATAACTTTAAAAACATAGGTAACTATTATTTATAGAAACACGTGGATCACAATTAAAATATATTTAGTAGATTTTGAGTAAATAGGAAAAGTATCCCTAATTCTTCATTTTCTGTGCCTACTGGCTGTGTAATATGTACGTGTCGGCGATGATATTGATGTAGGCCCTTAAGATTCACTTTTACGGCAAGACGTTTCATTTTACACAGTCACATGACTCATGTGACATGAGTCACAGTTCTATAGAATGGACACTTTGTTTTTAAAATGAATGGCGCAACGTGTTGAGTGGCGAGGCGAGTGTGTGTTAGTATGAAACGGAACATTTATTAACTTTTTTTAGCGAAAGTAAAGGAAATTATGCCCATTCAGTCTATTTTGCAAATTTGAACAATTTTGATAGAAAATACGTAGATTCTGGGACTAAAGTTCGTAGGTTTGCAGGAAAGGCTTAAAATACGTAAATCTACGTAAAAAGACGTAGAGTTGGCAACCCTGATCCCAGCCCCCCTCTGCCCGTACCCCGCTCCTTTGTACGCGCGTTTGTTTCGCTTCAAATGCGCGTATACGCGCTTCATTTTTTTCCCTCTTGGATTCCACGCAGAGTGGACGTGTTTCTAGTGAATATTTAGCATAATTTTTATTAATTTAAGTGCAAAAATAGTGTAATAGTGTTTTGGTCAGTACCAGGAGAGCAGAAATAAATAGTAGATACACGAACGTGAAGGTGGGTGATGGTACTACCTTGGTGAGCGGGGGAGTTGCTGCATGCACGGTGTCTAAATATTTGCTCAGTACCAGGAGCTCAAAACTTAACAAGAGATACGCCAACGTGCGAGAGGGTGATAGTGCGACCTTGGTGAGCAAGACAGTTACTATTTACATGTGTCTCTGCAATTAAGAAGGGTTGTCCACGCCCCTTTATCTACTCCCTACACTTGGGCCACGCCACGCCACGCCCTTGATGCGCATAGGCAAGTGTTGACACATGCTTATCTCACTTGCATTTCACTATTGTTGTCCTGCTCTCTACAAATACCAAACTGTTGACTGTATTACCTACTGCGCAAAACACACCTACAGTTTTTCTGTGCAGTGCGCCTTGAATTAATATTGTACGAAACATTTTACACTTATAAAAGGCTCTGTTAACGAAGAACAAAATGTCTATTGAACACTCTTCGCCGAAAACTGCTTCTGCTTTACTTCAGCACTCACAGTCATCGCCTGATTTGTCAGATAACATAAACATAACAATGAGATCGCAAAAACTCAAGCGCAAACAGGGAGACGATCGGGAATATTTTGTGCAGCAATTTGAAAATATGTTCTCAATGTGGACTAGATCTCAGGACCTAAAATATGATGCACTTCTAAATAATGTTATTACCATCAGAGAGCAGAATTCCCAAATCTCTTCATCAATTGAATTTATGTCTAAGCAGTATGAGGAGTTAAAGATCAAATATGACGAGCTTGTGCAGCGACGAGACAAAGACCATGCACATATTCAGGCGCTGGAGGGAAAAATTGAAATTCTGGAAAAGAAAAATAGATCTACTTGCTTAGAAATAAGAAATATACCTACATCTAAAAGTGAATCTCCACAGGACTTACTATGTTTAATAAAATCACTTGGAACTACCTTAAAACATGATATAAATCCGCTTGAAATACGAGACATACACAGAGGTTACTCGAAAGATGGCTCAAATAAACCTCTTATAGTGGACTTCTTAACCGTTCAACTTAAAGATAAAATTATAAACTTGTCAAGAAGCTTCTTAAAAGAAAACAAGGCTAATAGACTTACCACACGTCATCTTAACATAGAGGGTCCCGAGACACCAATATACATATCTCACTTTTTGACACCTAACATGAAAAGGCTTCATTTTTTGGCAAGAGATTGGGCGGTGACCAATGGGTATAAGTATTGCTGGGCCACACCTAGCCATATTCTTTTACGCAAGAAAGAAGGTGAACCTGCAATTCGCATAAAAAACGAGTCGGAGCTAAAATTACTCCAAAATACCTAAAAAATTACCATGTTGGGTTGATTTTTGTACTTTTTGTAATTAACTACTTCATTCTTTTATTCCAAAATAATATTAAAAACTACTCTTATACCAAATACTCTCCAATTACACTTACCATACACAAAACTCAAGTAAAAACACTATATAATATACCTGCTAATATAATGTACATTTACTATTTACAAGATCACATACTAGTTTATGTAATACTATGTGGAAGAAAGGATATATATTATCTTTGTACTAAAATATATCACCTAACAACATTGGTGACTAAAAATAGATTCTCAATAATGTTAGTATATAATTTCCTGACACCAGTAATTTGTATCATCTTTGTTTATTCTGTCAAAATTCTCTGATTTAAATTGTATTAAGAACCTGGACAACTTTGAAGTTACAGAACTTAAATGTTGTGAACCAGAACATTGCATAAAAACATTATCTAGCCCCAAAAATTTATTAAAAATACTTCAACATAATATTAGAAGTATAAACAAAAACTTTCATAGCTTAAACGTTTTACTAAAAAGACTCTCTTTAGACTGTGATGTAATTATTCTTTCTGAATGCTGGCTTTCCTGCGTTACCAATCTCCCTAGTATCTCAGGGTACACTAGTTACAGTACTACAAAAAACTATAATCAAAATGATGGTGTAGTTGTTCTTATAAATAATAACCTGGATGTTGAAGTTGAAGAACATATATTATTGTTAGATGCTAATTGCTTAATCATTAAAATAAACACAAAAACAGTAATCATTGCGATTTACAGACCACCTAATTTTCGGGAATTAGACAACTTCCTTATATCATTACACAACCTCATAACGCAGCTGACTTCATTCGAAAATATTTTATTGATGGGTGACATAAACATCAACATAGCCGATTTTAATTCAACTACTTCGAATTATCTGGACGTTCTGTCTTTCTTCGGCATGATACCAGCATACTACTCCCCCACCAGGGGAAATAGCTGCTTGGATCACACTATCATAAAAACTAGACAACAGTCCTTTACTTTTATCCTACAAACATCAATTACTGATCATGAACCAATCCTTTTCTGTTTAAATACTAAAAACAACAAAGTTGACACAAAATTAAAATATATACAAAAAATTAACTATCAATCATTAATGGAGGACTGTAAAAATGTAGACTTTAATGAAATATATAATAATAATCATAATCCAAATAATCTAATTAATATGTTAACTGAAATCTTACAAAAATTAATAAGAGATAATTCAATTAACATAAAACTTTCTAGAAATAAAATCACCATGAAACCTTGGATGACAGTGGGTTTGTTGAGGTGTATTAGAACTAGAGATAAAATGCACTACAGATTAAGGGAGGAACCTAACAATGATATATTAAAAACTACATACAAACGCTATAGAAATTTTTGCAACAATATTTTAAAAAAATGTAGGAGAGACTACGAAAAAAATGAAATTAAATCTGCCGGAAAAAATAATAAAAAACTTTGGAATGTAATAAAAAATATTAATAATCTAAATAAACCTAAAAACAAAGCCTTAAAACTACTTAATATAAAAAATACAAAAATTGAATCTATCAATTCGATAAACACATTCTTTGCAAATATTGGGGCTGAGCTAGCAAATAAAATAGCACCGAGCCTACCAGGCATATCAGACTCAAATCAATCACCGTCAAGGGTTGACTCATTTGTGCTCCTTGATACGAATGAAGAAGAACTAAATAGTCTAATCACAAACCTCAACTCAGATTGTGGCCCTGGTCACGATGGGATATTTCCCAAAGTACTCAAGTCTATAAAAGATTTTATAATCCCACCGCTCACGTATATTTTCAACAGATGTTTATCGGAGGGAGTTTTTCCTACTTCAATGAAAAAATCTATTGTTATACCCATTTTCAAATCCGGTGACAGTGGCAATGTATCGAACTATCGGCCCATTTCCATCCTAACATCTCTCTCTAAATTGCTCGAAAAGATCATAAACAATCAACTAGTCAGATACCTGGAAAATAAAAAAATAATATCTACAGCGCAATACGGCTTTAGAAAGGGTAAATCAACCAATGACGCAGTCCACGCTCTAACAAATTATTTGGTGCACAATATAAACAGTAGAAAAAAATGTCTCACTATATTTATAGACTTACAAAAAGCTTTTGATACTGTTTCACACGCTAAGCTCATTTATAAACTGGAAAGAATAGGTGTTAGAGGTACGCAGCTTCAGCTATTTAAAGATTATCTAGATAATCGCTTTCAGCAAGTTAAAATAGATAAATACAATAGTGATGATAATCTTATCAGTTTCGGCGTCCCCCAAGGTAGTGTTCTGGGCCCCACACTATTTCTTTGCTACATAAACGACCTTTGTGATTTTAAGTTAAAAAATTGTAATATCATCTCATACGCTGATGACACTACGCTTACCTTTTGCGGTGAGAACTGGGAGGATGTTTTCAGCAATGCACAAGACGGATTCAATATTGTCTCTGATTGGATGGCAGCAAACTTTTTAACTCTAAATACTGAGAAAACCCATTACATTACCTTCTCAATTCAAAATAGCTCTAATAGTACATTGCACCATAAACTTCGTGCCCACTGTTGTAGCAGAGTAGAAAATGATTGTAACTGTCCTATAATGAACAAAACTCAGGCAACAAGATATTTGGGTATAATAATAGATCAAAATCTAAATTTTAAGGAACACATAAAGAAGCTGACTCAAAAAGTAAGAAAATTAGTTTATATATTTAAGAATTTGAGACACATCGCTGACTGGACTTTGATTAAGACGATCTATATATCCCTATGTCAATCGGTAATATCTTACGGAATCTCAGTATGGGGTGGCTCAGGTAAATCATGTATGTTGGAAATTGAAAGAGCACAAAGAATGATTCTAAAAGTGGCACTCTCGAAACCACGACTTTTTCCCACGATGGACCTGTACAAGATAGCAAAAGTGCTTACTGTTAGACAACTGTACATACTATTTACCATATTAGACAAACACAAGGGTTTGCTCACCTCCAACACCCATAGCGTTAATAGTGACTCCAGAAGGCTACACAAGGTATGCGAAACCTTATCCGTTAAAACATCCTTTGCACAAAAGTTTTATGATTTTAGATCAGCAACACTATACAATAAAATAAATAAACAACTATCAATTGCTAAAATTTCAACTTTTGAATGTAAGGAGAAAGTTACAGACTGGCTTTTACACATGAACTATGATGAGACAGAAAAACTGCTACACCTGTATTAGCAAGCTATATTCCACACACACATACGCACACACAAACTCTACATGCACCACACACACGACCCATGCATAACTTTTTTTTTTCCCCCACTACCTAGTTTATTCTTTTCCTATCCTACTATTAATGCTCACAATGATCTTATGAAAATGTATTTTGCTGCTTATATGTTATATGTACTTATGTGTTATACTACTTATGTGTTATACTTACTACTAAATGTTGTGAAATGCAAATCCAGGAGGGGGAGCCAGGAGACCCTTAGCACAGGGAAACCTAGTTTGGGCTCCTGACTTCCACAAACAAAACTTATCCTGATACCTGTATAATTCTTATTGTTATTAATTTGTATGTGGGAGCAAATAAAACAATTATTATTATTATTATAATTATTATTCATGCGCGCGTTTCTATTATCAATGCAAACGCAACAATCAGCGTTTACGGCGCCGAAGACGCGCGTTCCTGAAACGCGCGTTTAAAATACGCCGTGTGCTATGGGCCTTAACTAGGCTACATAATAGTCTGTGTTTAAGACACCCCAATGCGCCCAATAAAATGATGGTAAGGGGCTGGCCATGATGAAAGAGGGAAATCTCGTTAATGTAAACAGTGCCAACACGCCTGGTCAGCATGGCACAGTAGATCATAATCCCTGCCGGATTGGAGGAGGCCCGTGCCTAACGTAGGTCGTTAGTGAGCTGGAAAGGGGAAGGAATGGATTGGGATTAAATTAGCAAAAGAGCCGATGATATCAAAGGTTGAAATTTACATAGAGAAAGCGAAAATTATGTTAAATGCACATAGATAGTACCCACAAGATCTAAGTTGAGATGAATTGTGGATCATATATATTATAACTTCCTAGAATTTCATAATTTAAACTAAAAGGAGATAGAACTTGTAAATAACACGATTCTATTTAATGGCTTCAACATGTTATAAATCTAACTAATTTGTTTGTTTGTTAGAACGCAACAATCTCAGAAATTAACTAAGTTAGAACTGACAAAATGTTTTTGAGTTGGATAATCCATATAGTCCATTTGTCCAAGAAAGTTATTAGATTTAAAACAACACGATGCAACCAATAGAAGCTGAACAGAAAAGAAAAATGTTAAAAAAATGTTAAAATATTGTGAAATAACTACCATAATTACCTAATATCACTACCTAAAGACTCAATTCTATGCAGACGACGTCACAGGCACAGCTAGTTTCAAAATTAACGTAACTGAAGCTACTATTGTTTTCACTAAGGTACGTGTTGTTGTAACCGAAATTAGAGACAATTTCTAAGGACTCCCTTATTATTTTAACAATCGCAAGTCATAGCCGCGGAAGCAGTTATAACTGGTTATATTTTGAATGTTATTGTAAGCCTTAATTGCTTTCACTTGATAGGCTTCATAAAAATAATATGATTAAAACAAAGTCAGAAAATTAATATTGACTAAAAAGAAATATTTAAAAATTACTTAATAAAAAATCTAAACAACACGCTCTCATATTATTACACATTAAATTAAGTCACCTTTTCGAGAGAAACTATAGTGATTTTAGCGTAACCAAGCCATAAAACTGTTACAAAGATTCTAGTGTCACCTTTTCTGTCCCTAGGCTGTATCACAATTGAATTGAATTGAATGATATTTGCTAGAGAATTAAAATTTTTACAGATCATGTATTTCTGTTGCCGATATAACAACAAACACAAAAAATCGGAATACAATAAATATTTAAGAGGGCTCATATGCAACAAAAGTTTTTAATGTAACTTGATAATATGATGTATATGCCGTTGGCATTGAGTCCGTCTTTGTACGAGAGTTGTTACTGTATGTAAAAAGTTGTAAAATAAAATAAAGAAAATAATATACTTGATGATATCATCAAGTAAATAATACATTGAAAACTTTTGTTGTATAGGTTAAGGGTTCTGAAGCATTATCAACTTAATATGTGTACATAATAATATTAGTTAATAATGATTCAGAACCCTTCACGTGTTATGCAAGTAACTTGGCTAGTTTTTGAACTTCTGTCATATTAATCTCGCATTTTATCCATTCCAGTCCCACATCTATTTCAACATTCATATCCCTGTGTTCATGTACCTTTTAAGAAAATACTGAGAATTTATGTTTTCTACGAAAACAGAACTTCTCACACGTAGAAATAACAAACTTGGTACACTTTTATTGAAGTTACAGTTTGAAAACTGTGTTTGCTAAAAGAATATTTTCAAAGTAAGCGGCTTTCAAGTTTTCTTTTTCTAAGTTATAAAAGTAATCCTTTTATAAGATTTTCATCGTATTTTGTATTTATATTATTGTGTAGAATTTATGACTAGAGACTTTATAAATTATATTATTTATACGTATATTTAAATCTGAATCTTGTTATTGGGTCAATGATTTTCATGAAATTTAGTTTTGACGTTTATGGGGCGTTAAATCGATCTGGCAAAGTTTCGTTACCCGAAACCAAGATCTATAAAAAGGCGGTACCGAAGAAGTTACCTATTGACAAGATGCTTGCAAACGAATAACATCCAAAAATATCAACACTTGCTTTATGCTTTGTCCCAAAAAGGCACCGATATTAAAACCAGACAACCAATAAATTACAAAAGATTTCCCCCAAACTCACAAATACGAATTTACTTCTAAATAAAAGCTTCTATCGCGTGCCTTGAGCGTGGAGACCGAATCTACAAAATTCGAAATTTAAATTCCGTAGGTAACGGAAATAGCGTAAAAAACCATATACATCGGCGCCGTTTCGCAGTTCGCGCCAAGGAGGTTATAAGTAGGGAGGCACAAATCGGGAACATAGATTTGTCCCAAGGCCCGGCCCGTTTACGGTTTAAAAGTAAAATAGTAGCCTTACCTTCTCTTTTCTACTTACTAGCTTTCTCTTTTACTCCAGCTCAAAAAGAGAAAGAGTTAGAAAGGCTACTAAATAGGCTTATTGTCATTTATTTTTCTTAATGTGTTCAACTAAAAGAAGAAGCAGGCCGGATTTGTTATACTGAGTGTTACGTCTAGATCTATATCGTAAGTCTATGGTTCGCGCTGGTGACTCGTGTCAGTTTTGGCGTTAGTTTTTATTTTATTGCCATTTGATTGACGATCGCTATTTTATCATAATTACCATAAACAATCGACAGATGTAAGCATCAGTAAATAAGGATTATTAATCTTATTTTAGTTTATGGTATTTAGATTCTTGCATAAATGAAATAAATAAATAATTGTAATTGCATAAGTTGATAAAAAATACTATGCAATAGCTTTACCGCGGCAGTCCCCGAGTGACACACGTCTTTTTTTTTTATGTAAGTATATCCTTATTTCATTTTATATCTTCAAAAGTATGCAACGGATGTTAATGTGGTTTTTTTAGTTTTTAAATTCCACGCGTACAAGGTTTGGGGTAACAACTCATCAAAAAGATAACTAACCCTTTCAGAGTTATTATTTTCGGTCAAATATTCCCTCACAAAGTAATGTGATGCTAAAATTCGTTAAAAAAACAATCACTTATATACAGGGTGTCCCAGAACTCAACGTCAAGCCGAAACGGGGTGACAGGATAGATCATAACCATCACGAGAAAAATCAGAAAAAAAATCTATCCCATGCAGTTTGAAAATTATGGGCATTTTAAGAAAAACCTAGAAATTTGGTCTAACTGTACCATTTTTCGGTTATTGTGGTTAATTTTTATTATTTTTGGTCATTTAAACTTTGGAACCGTAACCCTAAATAACATCTCGAGAATCACAGTCTAAAATAATGACACAATTACCCCAAGTTTCCTAGAATTTAGACTATTTGTTAAACTATGAATTTAAAATTTTCAAACTTTGTCGACTTTGAAACACCCTCCTTTAAAAAAAATGTACTAGAGTGCCTTGGCAAGTGCCATTAAGAGTTGGCGCATTTAATCAGGATTGTAAAATGGTACAATACTTGTAAGTTTCGTACTAAAAAAAACGAGTAAAAAATAAAAACCTCAAGTAACCCGATTTTTGCTAACCCATTTTACTCAGGAAAAATGTTTTTTATTCGCACAAGCCCTTGGTAGGTTCTTTATTTTACGGCAAAATGATGAGAGAGATGGATAGTGGACATGTTTGCCATGAGCGAGCGAGACAGATAGTGACGCCACGCAGTGAGACGGAGATGCATCGTTTAAACGAGTGCGAATGAAACAGATACAGACGCCATACCAAGCAAATAGCTACGCTGCCAGTCTGACACCAGTTAGTACATTTCGCTCATTCGTCTACTGCGCACCTTTCCGTATTCGCTTGTGTTAATTTAGTACTGACAACTTTGGCTTTTCTTTTTGGACTTGGATTTTTGTGAATTGGACTTGTTGATTACATACCGGCAACTTTGGCTTCTCTCTTTTGGAATTGGACTTTTGTGTTGACATCCTTCTCATCACTATGCCTACGCGCTACACTTCACAAGAATATGCGAACATGCATCTCATTTATGGGGAATGCAGATGCAACGCAAGTGCCGCCGCTAGACTTTATCGTGAAAGATATCCAAATTTAGAGCGCTATCCGGATCACCGCGTGTTTGTTAATGTGCACCATTCACTCACAGAGGACGGCCATTTCCCGAATCAAATACGGGCTGGAGGTAGACCTCGCTTTCCTTACGAAGAAGAAGTGTTGGAAGAGGTCGCAGATGACCCAAGTATTTCCGTTCGTGGAATTGAAGAAAGAACGGGAATACCCAAAAGCACAGCACATCGTATTTTACAAAGAGCTGAAATGCATCCATCTCGTATATACGAGTAAATTGACAGCTGTCACAAATAACAACGCGTGCCAGGAGCTATCGACCTTCTGTCGTGTGTCGCCAACTTTTCTTTTCAACTTTGTTTTTTTTTTATATAATTTAAAAACACGCAACGACAAAAAGCGATGCCTACTTTTATTACTTTACTGAAAGTTGTTGTTTACTGTCACGATTTAAAATGCTTAACAAATTGCTTTTTCTTTACTTATCATAAAACAAAGTCATTATATTTTGTATGTACCTATGTCCTTAAGTGAGCACTAAAAATTCCTATTCAGAAATCACTAAATTTTCAATGGATTTTGATGCGGTTTTTTTTCAATAGATAGTTTTTTGTATTATTTGTTAAGGTTTGGTTAAAATTTCACGCGTATTTAGTTCCGGACAATAGCTAGTAATATATATACCCATAATATTATCGCCGTTGTTGTCCTGCCCCTTGCCTTTCTTCTATAGTCTTCTGTCTGACGCATATGTATTCACTACTCTTGAATGCTCTTTCAGACCGCAATGTTCTCTTATAACTTAATATCTTAATCTATCTTTCAAAGTCTGGTGTGACTTTGAATACATACTTCTCAAAGAGCGCATCTCTACAGCATTTATTCTACTTTTGTGTTTCTTCTGCATTACATATATTATATTATATTATGGCATACATTCTTCTGATGTAGTGATTAAGGTGGAGAAAAGTATGCTTAGGTGGTTTGGTCATGTGGAGAGGATGGATGAGAGACGCTTAATGAAAGGCATATACAGGGCGGAAGTAACTGGAAATGCTGGGAGAGGACGCCCGAGAAAAATATACTCTGATGTCATCACCGGCATACTCCAAGAGGGGCAAGTGCGTAGCACTTACAACCGTCGGGCATAGTATGACCAGATAGTATGACCAGATGTTTGAGTGTGGATGAAGTCAAGGAAGTATGTTTGGATCATAGCAGATGGCGCTCAATAGTCTCTGCCTACCCCCATGGGAAAAAGGCGTGATGTTATGATGATGATGATTGAATGCTATTTTCGATGTGATCTTACTTATAATTTCAAGCGTTTCATCATCGTCATATGATCACAACAAGCAATTACTATAGTGTGCTATCCGCTACGATCCAAACACACTTCCTTCCTTAATCCACACTCATCTGGTCATACATGCCCAACGATTGTAAGTGGTATATACTTAACCATTTTGAAGTAAACAGGCGCGCTGTGTTGATATTGGAATATATTTTTCGCTTCCAGCGTTTCCACTGACCTCCGCTGTGTATATGTATTTCGTTAATCGTCTATTATCCATCCTGTCACATAACCAAACCACAGCGGCGTGCACTGGAACGTAACTGAGGGTAGGCAGTCACAAAAACTTTTTCTTTTATAGATTTTTAGCATAGCCACGCGACGGATCTCTAAGTCGGAAACCATGCCAACAGAACAAATTTAAATCTGAATATCCCGAATCAGTCCACACTGTACTAGAATTACTAAACAATAACTACGTACGTACATACATACGTACATGTACGTATGTACATACGTTTCATAACTTTTAACATGAAATTTTCGAGTTAAATTACCTACCTTTTTGCTGGCTTAGTTGTCCTTTAGACACAATTTGAATCTTTTCAAACGACAATTGTGAGAACTTCTTATTTTTAATTTTTAACAAACACACACTATCAACACACATTTCACAGTCAAATAACATTTTAAAATCAACAAACGAAAATCCATACAATTATTAAATTACAGAAACTCAATATTAAACAGTTCAATGAATCACACGAAAAAATAAAATGGCCTCCGTCGAACCAAAATATTTCTGCTATTTAAATAAATAAAACCTTACTAAACAAAAATGCATACGTGATTTATTAGACTTCCGACTATTATATTTATTCGGATTATAATAGGTAACGAACGAACGCCGAATACTCGCGAAACATCCGATCGCCAAAGCATACGGCAGGAGTTCCGGTTCAAGGCGTCTTCAATATGCAAGCCTGTGTGCGTTTGCGAACTGTGCACGGACACCAAAATTTCTATACACATATGGTCTCATGGCAGGCGGGCGGCGCCGAGCTTGCTAGCTACGCTAATATTATTCCTTCGCCAAACGCCTGGCAAAAAGCAATTTGCAAGCACATATTGGTGCTATTTATGAATTATTAGGCGTTTTTAAGTTATACCTAATATTTTGTTTAATTAATAGTAAATAAATTAATAAAGTCATCTAAAACATACGAACGTTTTATTAAAATATCTGTGAATGGCAAGTAAAGCAGTGCCTTTGTGCCTTAATAGAGTGCACGCCCATGCCAAACCACCTAAGCATATTTTTCTCTACCTTACTCACTACATCCTATTTCAGACCGCAACGTTCTTCTTTCTTCTTGAACTATTTTTCAAAGTTACAGCGTTTTATCAAAACAAAGCTGTCCACTTCGAAATCATTATCATCATCATCACCAGCTAACGGTTTTCCTTCGGACTCAGGGATTCATTTTTATTTATAAATTATATTTCTAATTTACTTTGCACGAGTTTCGGCAAAATATTTGTGTTGTTTCCAAAATTCACGTGATCCGTAGTCTACAAATCAATATTTTGTTAAGATACAGTAAATTAGGCGTTAAATAAATATAAGATAATCGATTTCTACAAACTAGTTTGTCAGAGAGCAGCTGATATTCTGTTTAACAATACAATACGCTTCAGTGAACTGTGTATAAGCAATGCAAGCTATTTATAAACTATTATTAGCACTTGAAGTTGGCTGATAAATAAATTTTATTAAAATCAAAATTGGGTACCTTGTTTTGTATTTTGCGCACTTTGTTTTGTATTTTGGGCAGTTTTTTTGTATTTTGGCACTTTCTTTTGTATTTTTGGCACTTCGTTTTGTATTTTGCGCACATTTTTTTTTACGTTTGGATACTTTGTTCTTATTTTTTAGATATTATTATTATTATATAGATTGTACGCCAAATTTCACGAACTTTTATTTTTTTTGCAGCTTTAACTACAGCCAATTTTTTATTAATGTAGGTTTGATGACGAATTAAGAATACAAGTTTCACCACGCTAAGCGATAATAAACATAGATAACATCTTCTGTGAGAGACGGAAAACTCGAAAATAAACCGTCAGCGTGTCATAGTAGACCATAATGTCTTCCAAAGTGGGAGAGGCCCGTGCCCAACAGTGGGACGTTAATGGGCTGGAGAAAGAGAAAGAGATTACCGATGGTTATTAGATCTGTAATGTTACAGATCTAATAACCATCGGTAATCTCTAAAAGAAAAAGAAAAAGAAATATGTATTTCAGACTTCATTAAATAACTGTACTGTTTATAAGATATTTTTATAATATTTATTTTAGCACCTAGTTAATTTATTTATTATGTAATTGTGTGTATGTATATTTAAAAAGCATATGACGTGTATGTTTATTGTTAGTATATTATGTAGTTAAGTAGTTTATATTAGGTATAAACATGCACCTACAATTTCCACCTACTTCTTATTAATATCCATGCTCTGCTTGCCTGGAAGAAAGGCTTTAAGCGATAAGGCCGCCCATTATAAATATTCATGGACATTTCACACAACGTCCTCTGGTCCCAAGCTAAGCTTATATGCTTGTGTTATGGGTACCAGAATACGGATAGAATACATATACTATTTTTCTTTTGTAAATACATACTTATAATACATAGAAACACCCAGACGCAGTACAAACATTTGTATAACAATTAGAAAAATCACACAAATGATTGTCCCGAGCGGGAATCGAACCCGCGACCTCTTGATCGGCAGTCCGTTACATAAACCACTCAACCACGATGCCTGTCAAATTCATTTTACCTTAACCTGCCATTGTACTTGATTTTAGTAAAAGTTTAATTTTAAGATATGTAGGGTGTACAATGAAGAATAAAATAAATAAATATTTGCAAATACGTCATCGACAAACAAACGAACTAAAATTCCGTATAAGTATATAATATGCACATGATGTTCTGTATTTCACCCCACTGCAGACCCACTGATGCGTTCTCATATATAACAGTATAACGTGTTACATTTTAGCATTTGATTATCACTTCGTCGCACTAAACTGCGACTAAAACGTACTGTGTAGTGTTGTGAAAAACTGTTGGGAAAAATGAAGAACTTATTTATGTTCACTTTCCTGCTGTTTGGTATCGTGAAGGCGAATCAAATCGATAATGAGGTAAGTTGACGTAAATTTAAAACTATTAAGAGGTTTATTTTTAAAAATCATAAATTGAATGAGTTTAGTTGATATTTATTTGAAATTAGAACAAATTTAATGTTTGAAATTTAAAATTTACTCCTAAATAAAAATTAAATCGCTAATGGTAAGTTGACATTCATTTGAAATTGGATTTAGTTCAAAGTTTGAAATAAGAAGTTTATTTAGAAAAATCAAATGAAAAATGAGTCCAGGTGACTATTAAATTCGATATTTGAACCAATTGAATTCTTGACATAAAAAAATATTTTCAAAAATAGAATCTCTAATGATGTGTTAAGTTAACGTTAATTTGAAATTGGAACAAATTTCAAGTTTAACGTTTATTTATAAAAATTTGATGTAATAAATGACCTATATATATATGATGTAATGACCTAATGTAAATAAAAACTTCATTTTTAATAGTCGAGTCACAATATGAGATGAATTGCAAAGAACCTACAATTTACTGGCATATCTAAAGGGAAGCCATCCCTCTCAAAAGAACGGAGGGAAAGAAAAAAAACCTACAATAAAATCCTTGCTCATAATACAATCCTGATTTAAATTTAATAAAACTACTCAAAGTTCAAAACAAAGAAAAATTCATAATTTTGAAAAACATTAAAAAAGATGAAAGCGTCGATAATAAAAGATAAAATGTAATTTTACATAAAAAAGATCCAATATAATATAATTAAGGATGTATAAAAAAGTTATTAACGAAAAAGATAATTAATATTTTCAATATCTTTGAAGACAATAATGAGATTTTTATTTCACTTAAAAATTCAATGATGCTGTGATGCTTCCGTAAAAATTAATAAAATCTTCGATATTACTTATATTGTAAAATCTACCATTAAGTAACCTTCCATTATTAATTGATTATTATTATAAAACTAGTTATTCCCCACGAGTTCGTACGTTTGGGATTTCACAAAACGGTGAAAGACATAACTTAAAATCCATAGCACTCCTAGATAATTACTGTTTATGGAAAGAATTTATTGATCGGAATAATTGAGTCAATCGCAACAGATCGGCTAAGTATCATCACGCTTTGAAGCTCAGGTCCGGGGTAGTAACTACAAATGTTGATGATACCATATTAAGCTAGGCTAACATAAAAATTTCCCTTACCGTGAGGTGATAGACAAAAAGAATACAATGTCATCATTTCATGTCTTGAATTTCAAGAACTTCACATTGCATGACACCTGCACATATAGCCGGGGAGGGTTGACGTCAGGCAGGCGGTCAAGAGTAGTAACAAGTAATGTATACCTAAATAATACCGAATAAGGGCAGGAAAATGGTGATTATGAGTATTTGTTGCTAGAAATTTAATATTTTCTAACACTTGCGCGACTCATTTGTTTAAATAAAACTACTTTTTACGGATTTAGACGCGTTTATTTGTTTCAAATTTTGGCCCGACGTTTATGGAGACTTTGTAGTCACCATCGTCACGGGTGAGACTGAGCTGTAATGTGTCTTCTACGATCAGTTATTACAGGGTTTACCCACATCCAATGTAATTTTATATTGACCATAAAGATTAGAATATTAGATTAGATAGCTATAAATGTAGAAAATTTTCCCCATTTTACACAAATTTATCAATCATGCTTAGCTTCTATTGATATCAATATGATTTTATATAGCTTTTCTCGATAAATTTACTGTCCAACATTGTAAGAATTTTTCAAATCGGACCAATAGTTCCTGAGATTAGCGCGTTCAAACAAACAAACAATATATTAGTATATATTGAGAAAATTTCAGTTCTATTGGCACAAAACCCAAAAAATTACCTAAAACCCATTGCAACATGTGGACATGTTACACCGAATACAAATAACGGGATAAGACCAGGGGAATGATGATGGATTTTTCTATCAAAGAAATAAAATAATTTATTGATTTTGCAATTGACATGCTATGCTTTACATAATAAATTAAATTATGGTGGAAAAAGTGATCCCACTTGCGTCGATCACTTTTTCCACCATAATTTAATTTATAAAGAAATAAAATTTCAAAAATTGAGTATTTTAAAAAAAAGTTCAATCGTCTTCATGTGGCTTTGAAATTTGAGAGTTTTCCTCGATTTCTCAGGAGATAACAGTCAGATCCTCACCTAGTGCCTATGAGACCACAGGGGAATCACCAGCTTTCAAATAAAAAAGGATCCTTAAAATCGCTTCGCCCATTTAAGATTTAAGGGGTAACAAACTTATAAAAAAAAAGAAAACATACAGACTTTGAAGTCGGTTTAAATACATCTTATCTATAAAACACACAACAATTATTTACAGAGTACGTGTGTATATTCGGTGATAAAATCTCACGACATATTGTACTATATAAATTGGAACATGCCCGATCCAATAAACGATAATCTTGTGCTTTCAATACATTGGGAGCTTTTTTATTTCGATATAATACATTTTTTGGAAGAATATTATTACATGTGACATTGCCTGCTCTATTTTTTTTTTTTAAGTTTTTACGCTTCTTTCCCTGATATCATAATATATTTATTATTATGTTTCTTTTTACGGAATTTTACGCATATCGCCTCCAGATCATCATCTGATCCGAAGCTAAGCTTTTAGGTTACAAATTTCTGGTAAGTAATTATCTAATAAAAATCTCGTGTCACAGTGTTAGTTACCATATTCCTCCGAAACAGCTTAAACACATTTTTATAAATAAATAAATAAACACAACCAACATAGAAATTCAGTGTTTAGTCCTTACTTATTATACAACAAAGTCGTTTTTTTTTGGTATGTATGTCTCTATGTGAGCTTATGGTACCAATTCTACGTGCACAACTAAACTTAGCTTAACTAAAAAATGAAAACAACTATTGTGTATTTTGATTAGTTGGCTATTTCATTGTGCACATTTTTATTAATTAAAATTGTTAGTCTATTTTATACAGATTTTCTAATAAAAAAGTTCAGTTAACATTGCAAAGTTGTGTTACTGACACTATTAATTTTCATTTTTTAGTTAAGTTAAGTTAAATTGTGCACTTAGAATCGGTACCAATATCTTCAAAACTACGTCACGGATTTTGATGCGGTTTTTTTTTTATAGATAGAGTTGTTCACGAGGATGGCTTTTTTATACAATTTGTTGAAGTTATTTGTGTTTTTTGTTTCCTGAATCCCAGGCGTATGAAGTTGCGGGCAACTGCTAGTATATACTAAAATCTAGTACCGTGCTGGTACTTTTTAGTACCTATTTGTTTAATAAAAGATATTACAAACAGACATATCAATTTTATTTATTCATATATATTATTGGAGAATGTATCCCTTTAAACGCTTTTCTTTAATATTGAATACGTTAAACGTATTCTAAGTTAGGAATCGCTTTTTATGTACAGAAACGTTTCATGTAAACAGATTTAAAAATATAACATTTTTATTTGGATATTTCTGCTGTAAGTTTATTTATTTATTTAATCTTTATATACACACATGTATACAGGCAGCTGGTGGGGATAGAGTCGGATCCCGGATGCCACCACTGCGTGACTGGCTCCGTGGACACGGCTGAGCATACGCTCGCTGTTTGCACGGGCTTGGCCGCCCAACGCACCACAATCGTGGATGCAGTCGGGCCTTACCTGTCGCTCTTGGCCGTTGTATCAGCTACAGCCAAGAGCGAACGGTGTTGGGCCGCCGTCACCTCGTATTCTCATGAGGTGACTGCGATTGACATGCGGGAGCGGGAGCGTGCTGGAGACACGTTGCCTCCCCGTAGGGCTCCGGCTCGGGGACGCCGCCGGCGCGGCGGGCAAATGTTGACGCCCTTGGGAGGAGAAGACGCCAAGCGCGGCGGGCTGCTGCTGTTGCCGAGCCGAATGTGACAGCTGGCCTCTCCCCATATTTACCGGGGATAGGCCACGCACACGCGATGTGGGGACCTAGTGTTCCCTCCAATGCGCTGAGCCCCACATAATGGGGCTACCCCTTGCCGTGTCATGGTCAGGCTCAGGGCACACACCATGTCCCGGATAGGGTGAGGAGAAAAAAAAAGGTTTTAATTCACAAAAATTCCATTGAAATGTGTAACATAAACAACTAGCTGTTACCCGTAATTTCGTACGTAATTTGGAAATTAAACCTTAACAAATTATAGAAAAATTGATATCCTCTTGAACCATTCTATCATTTAAAAAAAGGCGCATATAAATCCGTTTCGTAGTTAAAGAGATATTAACTCACATAGGGACATACATACAAAAATAACGAACTGTATTAATAGTAACATAAGTAAAAATCTAGTGGGATGTGAGAATCGATGGGAGAATGGATATGAAGTGGAAAAAGCTGTCTAGTCATCATCCTCCTGCCCTTATCCCATTATTTGGGGTCGTCGCAACATGTCTTTTTCTTCCATAGTCTTCTATCAGCCGTCATGTCTGTGTCAACTCCTCTTTCTTTCATGTCCTCTTTCATACAGTCCATCCATCTTTTCTTAGGTCTTCCTCTAGACTTTTTTCCTTCCACATTTATACTCAGAACTCTCCTAACGACATTTCTTTCCTCTCGTCTCATAACATGCCCATATTTATTTATTTATTTATTTATTACATCAACTGCTCATTGCACTTACAGTCACCCAAGACGTGCAATGAACTATTATTTATTACATAATTATAAGAATATTATATATTTAAAAACATTTTACAGTGGTTAAAAAATGTATTAAATGTGTCGAAAAAAATATCGACTTGCTGATGCTGGGTAATCAGAGTGTTGAGCATTGCCACGACACGATTAGTAGGAGCGTGCTCAGCCTCGCAGGTTCGGACCGCGGCCGACGCAAACAGGGGGCGCGAGCGCAGGCGCGCGTACTGGCGCGGCGCGTACAGGGCGCAGCGACTTAGCGCCTCAGGGTTATTTATTTTGTTGCGCAACAGCAAATAATAATGTATCATGAGAGCACATTTACGCCTTGATTCGAGTGTGTCAATACCTACCATGCCCGAGACGAATAACGATGGATATAAATAGGGATAATATCCGTACAATTTTTGATACAGGTACCTAACAAATTTACGTTGAACCCGTTCAATCATTAAGGTGTACTTCTTCTCGTGCGGATTCCAAACTACTGAGTTAAATTCTAAGATGCTCCGAACGAAGGAGAAGTACAGTACTATGATAGCACTTCTGTCCTGAAATCTTGACGACTGCCTCATAACAAATCCAAGAGATCTGAATCCCTTGCTACATATAGCTGTGATATGAGCGTTGAAGGTCAGCGCTGTATCCATGGTTAAACCTAAATCACGTATTTGTGCAGTTCGCTCTAAGGGTTCTGCACCAAGATTATAACTATGTAGATAGGGTGATCTTGAGCGAGTGTATGTAACTATTTTGCATTTAGTTGCATTAAATTGAAGCTGATTACGCACACTCCATGCCAACACATTATTGATATCACGCTGAAACGTTTGACAGTCGTCTACACCTCGTATCCCCAAGAACAGCTTCAAGTCGTATACCCATATATATACCCATTGTATACTAGACAGCTGGAAAAATATGTGTATTATCTTATGTGAAATGTCCACAAATAATTACTATGAATTTACAACTCAATATCAAATTAATTTAATTTATTACTTGTAGTAAACTAACAATTCTAATGATATAAGCTAGACTTATTTACGAATTTGAACGAGATTTATGCGAAATTGTAGTTCTACTACAATTTCGTATATAAGTCTCTTAATAATATTCAATGTCATACTATTGTGGTTAATTTGTGGAGACGTTGGTAAAATACTGCGAATATGAAGCTCTAGATTTATATACGAGTTAGTTGATTTCTTGAGTTCATAACAAGACTAAAGAATTTGGGCTTAAATAACAAACTTAAGAGTATCTCTCTTTTCTATTAATAAAAAAATTGAGCTAATTAATTTACAAGTTACAGTAAAAAATTAAACTAAGTTTTAAATAGTTAACAACCGAAATTGCTGTGAGACACCTTTTCAGTGTTTTAGACACCATGTTGTATCTCTGAAACAATTATTGTTCGAGAGATAAAAATTTCACTTGTATATCAGTTGATTCTATAACAATAAATACTCATCATCATCATCACTATCCTGCCCTTGTCCAATTATTTAATGATATCAATAACGGCACGGAACCTTGGCGTGCGAGTCCAGCTCGCACTTGATCGATTTTGGTTACATACCTACGTGTAAAGACTTCCCGAGAATTATATTTCACATCATATCATTACCACACAACTGTTAGAGATAATAAAATAAGGCGATAAAATTTTATTTCTGACAAAAGTATAGTTAATAAATTAAATTTCGTGGTTGTTGGTTTGTGGTGGTTGGTCGAGATGTTGCAAAGCAATCTTGATAGATGGCGTTGTACGTAGAAATACGATATAAACTCAATCGAGTAACGATTGTGGTGGTTAATTTGAATGTTACAAGCACGACCGCAATAAGCTCAGTTGGAAGAGCTTCGGAACGGTATTCCGAGGTCTTGGGTTCAAGTCCCGCTTGCGGCAATCACGTTTTCCACCATAATTTAATTTATTAAGTAAAGCATAGCATGTCAATTGCAAAATCAATAAATTACTTTAAAAGTATAGTTGATTGTGCCAAGTTATGTGAACGTTACTATCAATATTCATGATTTAGTTTAGTTTAGTTATGTCAATAGAATTGATACCGCTAGCGTTGATGGCATGAACCATATGTGCAGCCAATATAACTAATTTTCTAACTCATTATCGCTACTCGATAATCTGTAATTATAAAGAAAGCATAAACGCTTTCTCTTATGCATTGGGCGGGAAAACAATACGGAATAAGTGATGTGGAAAGTAGGTCTTAAGATTATAACCGCGTGAAAGACAAGTGATTATAAAAAGAAGTCATCTGTGTGTTATGTGACGTGATATCAATTATAAGAAATACTTGTGTGATTAACTGACAACAAGAAATGATTTCCAAGTAACAAAACTATATAAAATTCGAAAAGAACCTTAAATTTTCCGGTATCCTTAGATCAAGTCCTAACTTAATGATCATAAGAACTATCCTATCTAAACAATCCGTTTCTAAAAAGAAAGAGTTCTAATCTGTACAAGTATTTTCGAGAGATAATGAGAAAAATTTACATTTACCTTAAAGTAAATAAAATTTGTAAGAGACTTCGTAAAACACAAAGATGGTGATATACCTAGTCAAAGTAGGAAGGCAAGTAATCAAGTAATCCGTGTGGTGACGGATTATGAATACAAGTCAATAACCCTTTTCTATCCAGGGTGCTGTAAAAGCCAGCTAATCAATATGGTACACAGATAATATTAGAGACGGAGCACTCGAAAATAAACACTGCGGCAACACGTGGTGTGTTCACTGCGGCACACTAGTCCATAATAACTTCCAAAGTCGTGGAGCCCCGTTGCGAACAGTGGAATGTTAATTAGCTAGAGAAAGAGAGAGAGAGAAAGGCTTCCTAATGAGTCAAAAATAATTCCTTTGACGTTTTTGCTTATAATACACAGTATTACACAAAGAAATATGATTCGTATTTTATTAACACAGAGTCTGAATTTTCTTTCTTAATCCACAGTTTAAAAAAGCACAAGAACGTTTAAGAAAATGCAATTATACAAAGTAAGATTCTGTTTAATTTGCAGAGCTGGGTTTAAGAAAAAATATATTTGATAAAAACAGACTAAACGGGTATAATTTGAGACCTTTTGTTGTAATTTCCCTTTAAACTGCACCTTGAGTTTAACTACGATAATTTTGTGCACATAAACTTACAGTAAAATGGAAATAAATGTTGTATGTTATTGTTTTCTTAGATCATTAATGTCCCAGCATTGGACACGGGTAACCTCCTAATCTGGTCTACTTATGTAACGCTCTCCAAACGTATTGGCATAGAATTTATGTTCGAGGTTTAAATCTCATAAATAGACTGATAAAATCTGTTTGGCTTATCAAGCATCTTAAGGGGAACGGGGTATCGACCTTCTATATTCTTAATCCCATGGATAGTAGCTATTAGAGCTAGTAAAATGTATTATTCTTTTTAATGAAAACTGCCAGCTTTAAAAATTTAATTAGTTTTAGGTGCCCAGTGCCCATAACACAAGCATAATAAGCTTGGGACGAGAGGACGTCATGTGAAATGTCTATGAATATTTATTTTATTTATTTATTCTTGCGTTTTTTTGCGGTTGCGACATCTTATTAGGATGTAACACTCTTTATTTTTTTTTTCTATTGTTTCAGAATCCAGAAGAAACGCTAAAGCGTGGTCTGACAAACAAATGTGTGGCGAGGGAAACATCCTCTTGCATCGCCATCGAGTTGGTTGGTTATGTTGACAGAATGCTTAGAACTGCATCCTTCCAGCTCGGTGAAGATGTCATGATTGTTGATGAAAGGTAAGCATTTGTAATTTCTAAGCTGTAGATTGTATTGTCCGTGTGGTGACGGATTAAGAACAGAATTATCACCACCCATTTTGTTGCCAGAAGGCTGTAGCTGACTTATGGGAAAAAAGCATTTTCTGTGGAAAAAAAATCTCGAATTTAAAGTCTTTGCCATAGCCAAATATCCTTCTGACTTAGAAAAGGCCCTTTCCGAATAGCGAGATATTAATGACCTAAAAGACTAATATTTGTGTGCTCATAATCGTACCGCATTTGAGAGCAGCGCATCTCTGAAACAGAAATTAAAATGGTCTCTATCTGCTCAGATACCTCCCTTTCGTCTACATAACCATATTTGGGATACAATATGGTGGAGATGATGAGTATTTTTAATATGTCACTATGCAGTTTAAGTATTAGAGCTTTTTCTGTTATCTTTTCCACGAGAAAATAAACGACAATATCAGGTTCTTACTGGCTTAAACAACAAACATTTCTTTCATGCCTATCACGATGCCACCTGATCCCTTTCAGCCCATAACAGACCTGACATTTTAATAAAAAATATAGACCAGCAAAAAGATATAGTAATTACATGCAATTTTCAGTAATATATTGCTAGATTTCTAGTTTGAAATATAGGTTTAACCATAAGCTTTTTGCAAGTACCTGGGTAATAGTTATAGTAGGTCTAGAATAATAAGATTATCAATGGACTTTGAGTAAAATCAGCCTGTCTAAATTTGAAATTTACGACATTAATAATAATATAATTATATTCGAGGCAAAGGTAGGCACAAAAAATATTGAAATTTACGATGTGACCTTAGTAATATATTACTACAGTAACATTTGTGGTATGAGTATAAGAAATAACTATTACTGGGATCCGCAATGTTATTTGCGTGCTTATCCATGCGGTAGTAGATAAAGAATATGAGCGTCACCACCCCATTTGTGCCCCAGTGTGCTGCAAGACCCAGCTAAGGAATGTTATAAGCATTAATTTATTAATTTTTACAATTGACTTGCTATGCTTTTTACTTAATAAACTAAATTATAGTGGAAAAAATGATCACCATGAGCGGGACTTGTACCCACGACTTCGGAGTACCGTTCCGTTCCACTCTCTCGATGTTTTTCGGCGTTACGAAAAATATCGAAGCGATGTTTAACTCAAGAAGATTGTAGTGGAAGATTTGGTAAACATATGCGGGAACCATGATAGCTCAGATGGGAGAGCAACGGAACGGTATTCCGAGGTCGCGGGTTCAAGTCCCGCTCATGGTTATAATTTTTTTCCACTATAATTTAGTTTATTAAATATTGTAAGCAGTTAACCTCAATTGTGAGAGACGGAAAATTCGAAACTTAAACCTATGCCAAGCCAACATCCCTGGTAAGCGCGGCATAGCAGACCATAATCCCTCTCACGGTGGAGAAGGCCCATGTCCAATAGTAGGACTTTAATGGGCTGGAGAAAGAGAGTTTTAAATCTATTGGTCTTATTCATAATGACTTATCGGAGGTTTAAACGTAGATTTTATCGGAGAGATAATAAACGTTTTAGCGTAAAAAGACTATTATGAATAACAAGTTTTAACAATTTTCGCGAAGCGATTTTAGCGAACTTTTAAACCTCCGATAAGTCATTATGAATAAGACCAATTCGCTTTTATGAGAATTTAAGAGATCTGTACTAATACAGATTTACTTTTTATAAAAATCAAAAAATAACAGACAGAGAGACAAATATTTGAATGAAGCATTACGGTTTGTATTGTTTGAATTGAACCCTAAAAAGACATCAAACCATCCGTAAGAACTTTCATCGCTATATTACTTTTAAACCCTTTTCAAAAGTTTTAAACCGTCCCGTGGTTCTATGGGATATATGAAAAGGTTTCTCAGTACAAAACGAATAAATTATGAGTGTAATATGAAGTTGAAAATTATGCAAATAATCCTTTACTTCCCTTCTATGATACGTGAAATTAATTGTTGAGAATCCCTTTTTGCACAATGGTTGTGCATGTTATTTCTTTTTATTTAAAGCTATCTTATATTGTTGTACGTACTTTAGTCTATATACTATTTTAACCCTTTGAGGACCAAGGGAAATATGTTTCCCATCTTTAAAATGCGTAACTGTATATTCAACTGCTACTAAATTCATATTTTTTTGATTGAATATCATAACAGAATATATGTAGCCAGCATGTACTATTTCGGAGCGTTTACAAAGAACATCACTATCATATATCTTTCGCGCAAAAGTCAAAATATTCGCGGGCTGAGCTGCATATTTCATTAAGGTTTCTCACACTTACAATCATAAACTTGCAGTATTATTTCACTTGTTTTATTAAGTTTGGTATTTATAATTTAATATAAAAATAATAACAACTGCAAATAATTAACACAAATGTCTCAAAATGCAACATTTTCGAAAGGTAAATATTGTTCCCAGTGGTCCACAAAGGTCATATTTATATAGTGGTACAACAGTATGGTACTCCACTATATCTAATAGTTTTCTTGGTTTTTTAATGTGCTTATCTTCTTTATTTACATAAATGGCTATAAGAGGATGCTTAGAGTTTCACGTACATGTTGAAGAAATAATGTAGTGTTTAGTTACAAAAAATATTTTTTTTTTCACTTCGGATGCTACAGAAACTAACTGTCGCCTTGCGAAGAAATTTATTTGTACCATACGTATTTCGCGATGATAGAGAGGCCAGCAAGAACTGCTAAAATTAATCGTAATGTGGATGTTGTTATAGTAAAATAATTACATAAGTATTTTGGAACCTATAAACCAAAACAAATCTTATAATGTTATAGGTATCTCGCGTCTTTTAGCTCCAACTCTTGATATGTTAGATATCCGTAGCTATATCTAAAAGGGCATAGATATTTTGCGGAAACTTACGCGTAGCACATTGCAAAGAAGGACCATTTCTAATTGCCCTCGAGTGTCTCCAACGGCGATTCGCTAAAATATATACATTTAGGTAGTGGCCAAAAGTCCAATATATATAATTTTATAAAAGCTTCATATTGACAACTAGTGCACTTTACCAGCTCAGAATACGCAAAAGACAGAATTAATGAAAATATGCGTAACTTTTACTAAAAAGCGCATAGAAAATAAGTCTCAATATAAATATACTATGTGCATTGTAAGTCCGCGCTAAGTAACTAATCAAAATTGTTTCGCCAAATATCATAAAAAGACTATCCCATCTAATTTTTATATTATTCTATCGTTTTAAGATGTTTGTGTCGCGTAATAATGTCAGACTTGAAAGAAGTAAACCTTACTGTTACTTCAGTTACCCTTGAGGACCACTGGGAAAAATATTTACCATGAGATTCCAAGAAAACTATAGTTAAAATAGACTGAATGAATCTCTTAATATTTTATTTACTTAGTGCGTACTTAATACCTTTTTTAGCTTTTCGTTTACTTTGATATTTTCTTTATTTCAAGTCATGGAGCTGCTGCAGAGTTCCCAATGAGATCAGAATCACTTGCCAGATCTGGCAATGCACTTGAGGATCAAGCACAACAGCTGATCATGAATAAACTATGGAACTTCGTGAGCTCCAGGTCTTTGAGGTACAGACTGCTGAAGGATGCTGATCTAGTCATCTCTGGGAAACAGGAGAAGGATGGGAGCCTTGGTGTTGGTAAGAATCCTTTCTTTTATATTTAATTGCTTTGGGCATTGACTTCTGTTCATTGGTTTGATCCCTGCAATGACACATAGATATGTGTATCTTCAGTTCATGGAATTGATACTTTAAATGACAGCATTTGAATGATTTACACAGGTATTTTTGCAACTATTGAAATAGGTCCTAATATATTTAGATAATATGCTTGTAATATTGTTTTATATCGAAAGATATATAATAAAAATAAAATAATATTAAATATTCATGGACATTTCACACAACGTCCTCTGGTCCCAGGCTAAGCTTATATGCTTGTGTTATGGGTAGGTACCAGAATACGTGTATATTACATGGACTACCTTTCTTTTGTCAATACATACTTATAATACGGAGAAAACACCAAGACAGTATAAACTTTTGTATGACAATTATAAATATCATACTAATGTTTGTATCGAGCGGTAATCGAATCCGCGTCCTCGCCAATTGCAGTCCGTTACATGAGTCTAAAAAGTATTAAACTTGCTTATATATCTGCAATCTGGTTCATTATTTATTATGTATAAAGACTTTCACGCCAATACTGGCAGAATATGTAAGAAACGTAAAATGTTACTTAAGATCATTATTAAATTTGTACCATATTCTTGCGAATAAATGATTGATTTGATTTAATTTGATTTATGCATTAAGTTTTATTTGCAACCAGATGATATAACGTAAAATGTCAACAGAAGAACATAAATAACACCTGTACATAATTTTATAATATAATATTTTATGTATAAAACCACTATTGTACCTTCTGGCACTTTAGTAAAAAGTTCTCTGTACCCAAGAGATTTAATATAGTGACGTAATTTATTCTACGTAATCTCTAAAACACGGAAGAGGTAAAATTTTGTGGTAAAATTTTTGCTTAAATAAAGAAACATCAAATGTTTCTTTATTTAAGGCTCAAGTATCTCCATTTGTCCACTGTTCATTACAGCAACCTGTGAATCTTTTGCTGTATATACATATTCATTGCATGTTGTACAATTATTCAAGTTTAGTGTTGAATAATGATGTGAGTTAAGAAGTAATGTATTTTGTACATATTATAACCACAAATCATGTAGCAATATAAGCAATTAAGGGCCTACATCAATATTATCGTATATCATCGCCGACACGTACATATTAACACAGCCAATAGGCACAGAAAATGAAGAATTAGGGATACTTTTCCTATTTAATCAAAATCTACTAAATATATTTTAATTCTGATTTACGTGTTTCTATACATAATAGTTACCTATGTTTTTAAAGTTATTTCATTAGTTAATACGCGATAATAGACCGACAAATGAAAAAAAATAAAAAATTAGAGAGGTTGTTTCGCTAAGATTTTCTATCGAGAAAACTTTTTTCAATTGCGTTTCTGAGTTTATGTGATCCTAGATCATATATTGAAAAAACATATACTTAAAAATTAGAGCTCTAGCCATTCAATCTAAAGAAACAATGAAAACTTCGTACGTAGAAAAATGCACGAAGCTATTTTGGTATCCTCTTAATGGCTTTTACAACTTTAAAGCCCTTATAGTTGTTGCGAAGATATCATCAGCCTCTTTTTTAGGTTTTTGAGAATGTTTTGTAATTGTTCCTATAAACGATCCCGTACATAAATGAAATCAAATGAAATGAAAAATCATTTAATCACGTAGACACAATTTTTCAGAAAAATTATGTGCTTATGACATGTCCAATGTTTTTTCCCTACCACCCAAAAAATAGTTTACAAAACAAACTTATAGATGTAGCTAAAATATATCCAGCTCCCAATATTTCCACCCCATAAATAAGTTTGTAATATAGGTTTAGCTTAATTTTAAGATTTATGATTTATATGTAGAGTCTATGCTCTTGAAGAAAACTCTTAGTTTGGAGTCTGTCAAGTATTAAATTGTTTTTTTTTTTACTTATTTTCAGGTGTAGCATTGAAACCACCAAAGGCAATTGAGAGCGGCAGAGGTCGCCAGAAGAACATTGGACCAGTGCTAGCTCTAGCTGCGTTGAAATTCGGTCTATTTGGAGCCCTCACTTTCAAGATGCTTGCTCTCATGGTCGGGAAGGCTCTACTCATCTCAAAGATCGCTCTCCTCTTATCCACCATCATTGGATTGAAAAAACTATTCTCCTCTCAGGTGATTAAATGAAATGCATGATCTCACATCAATTGTAAAGAACTTACTTCTTTACACACATATAAGATATGACTCTAGCACATTTTGGGGTTCTGGAAAATTGCAAAAGCTACATTTGAACAAAAGAGTTATTTAGTTCCTCCATTATACCGACGAAATTTATAGGTATGGTTGTTGATTTCCAATATATAATAATATTTTAAAACCTGTTTGTTTGTTTGAACGCGCTTATCTCAGGAGCTATTGGCTAGAATAGAAAAAATATTTTTGTGTTGAATTGTTTATTTATTGAGAAGAGCGATAGGGTAAATAACATCAGGTTGCGACCAATAGGAGTGAGTATTGAAAAATGTTGCAAAAACGAGGAAAAATTTCTAAACCCTATGCGTACGGAGTCGCGGGGAACAACTAGTTATTTATAAGAATACTAACAAAAATAATTTCACGCTTAATTATTAATGCGTGATTATTATGTATATAATTGCATGTTGTTTAGTTTGTGACATTTTAGTTACTTCTTGTGCTTGTTTTAGTTGATCTTTAAAGCTAAGCAGATAATACACTTTTCGCAATAATATGCCCGCCCTTTTCACGCGCCTTATTCATATTTGCATGATAATAATTTAAATATTATTCTAGAATCAAAGTGACTATTTATTGACCAACAAGAGTAGAACAATAATAGAAAATATTACCAAAATAATACAATTTTTCCATATGTAGTATATAATAAATAAATAAATATTCATGGACATTTCACACAGTGTCCTCTGGTCCCAAGCTAAGCTTATTATGCTTGTGTTATTGGTACCAGAATACAGATATAATACATAAACTACTTTTCTTTTGTAAATACATACTTATAATACATAGAAAACACCCAGACGTAGTACAAACATTTATATGACATTTATGAATATCACACAAATGATTGTCCCAAGCGGGAATCGAACCCGCGACCTTGTGAACGGCAGTCCAGTACATGAACCACTACGCCACGAAGCCCGTCATACGTATACACCTAATACATTTTATTATTCATTTAGAAATTATATAAAAAAATATTTTATTCTTTTCTTGTTTATATTGTATTATTTTGTTTTGTTTCTGGATTGTTTTATTTTCTTAAATTTTTAGTAACGCATGTAATGTCACCGGCAGACGTCATAGTCAGAAAGTAGGGCATTACTGAAAATCAGCGTTGGGATGACATCTCACGTTGCCCCAACAAAGCTGAGTAATATACCTTTTTTGCCACAGTGACTTTGGGCTTAGCGTTTGAATATAAATATAGATTTAGTTTTGTAGAAACAGTTTTTAACTTTTATTTTTTATTTTGTTGATGTATTGCCCAATGTGCTTGTGGCTGGAAATAAATCATTTTTCTTTCTTTCTTTCTAAAAGCCATTTGTTAATTTCTGAGGAGAATAAAATTCTCCACAGGTTGAACAGCCTACTGTTCATCAATGGAATTGGAATGTCATAGAGGAATACTAAAAACGAAGAACTAATATCTATGATTATAAGTTTAGAAGCATATGTAAGTAGAAAATAAACATGGCATGGCATTTATTGGCACTTTATAATTACCATATAATAAAAGAAATTCAGTAAAAAATTATTTTGTATTATCTTATTTTACTCATAATATCTATTGTGTTTCATTGCAATACAGCAATACTCACCCTGAAATTAGCTTTTAAAATAAATGTGCTGATAAAATTTATATCTGAAGATAATAAATGAGACTTGGTCATTTAATTTACTTAAATAAACATTGCCGTCGAAATAATATTGCCAAGTTATTTTACAGACAAAAACCTAAAACCCTGAGTAATTAATCATAAAAATAAACCGCCTTTATCTTAGTATCTTTCATGCCTTTGTAAAATGCAAAAATATGTCAACGAAACGTGACTAGGGTGCCGAAGTGCCAAATAACGTTATGACATTTTCGGGGTTTGAAAGCGTTGAGTTTCCTCTAATAAAAACACAAATAAAAGATGAATTTGTACAGCTTTTAAAAACATTAATAATTATTATTCACTGTGACAAAATTTTGTGGCGCTTTAGAAGGAAAAGTTTGATCCGGTATAATCCGATATTTCAATTATTGGAACTTTTTATCTATCAAACTACCAACAGCACCCGTTACGGCTACGGCCTTACAAATGTCACCACCCATTTTTCTCCTCAGGGTCCCGTAAAAGCTAAGAGATATTATAAATAGTTACACACTGTGAGAGATGGAAAACTTGAAACTGAAACTTAGGGCAACACAGCTAGTCGTAGTATATTAGACCAATCAACTTTAGAAATAGAGGAAGTCCCTGCTCAATCTCTCTCTCTCTCTCTAGCCCAATAACGTACCACTGTTAAGCACAGACCTCTTCCATTTTGAGAGGAATTATAATCTGCCGCGCTGTCCTGGCGTGTTAGCAGAGTGAAATGAAATTAAATGAAATGAAAAATCATTTAATCAAGTAGACATAATTTTTTAGCAAAATTATGTGCTTATGACATGTTAAAAATTTTTCCCTACCACCGGTTCAGGACGCAATCTGCTGAGAAGAACCGGCGTAAGAAACTCAACAGAGATTTTGATTAAATCATTTTTTTTTTAATTTAATGTCAATTCTACTTACTTATGCTAATAAAACGTCACAATATAGAATATGTATTGCTCCAGAGCAACCTACTCCCAAGCTTTATCATCTTTAATATAATCAGAAATTTTATAATACGCCTTAAGTGTTTATTTTTGAGGTTTTTATCTATCACTTAAGTGTACGTAATAAGTCACGTTAGTGTCTTTAACTGGCCTTAACAACACTCTGAGAAGGAAAAGGGGTGGTGTCATTTGCATTAGGTATTGACGGGTACAACACTTGTTTTAATGGGTTTAGAAGGAGTTGTACAAACAAAGCAGTCAAATACTTTTTCAGACACATACATATGCCTATAAAACTTTAGCTATTCATTTAATGTAGATCCATTTAACTAAGATTTGTGGGTTTATCTCATCAAGTCCTTTTCACCAGAGACCGATTATCTATGTCATTATATCTTAGCCATGGGTTGTTATTTATAGCCCAATTACATTCAGGTCACAATGTAGACTGTAATAAATTAAAAAGATTAACATCTGTTTGTATCTTTTGAAACGATTAGTATTAAAAGATTATTTATTTTTATATATATTACTAGTTATTGCCTGCAACTTCAGACACGTAGAATTTAGAAACCAAATCTTAATTAATTCTACAAAAAGCCAAACCAAAACCGCATCAAAATCTGTTGCGTAATTTTGAAAATATATTAAGCTTACATAGGGATATACATGCAAAAATAACGAATTGGTTTTATGATAAGTAAAGATGCTGAAACAGTTAAATTAATGTACTGGCCTGATAATTTTTTTTTATATAATACTAGCTGACCCGGCAAACGTTGTTTTGCCATACTAAAAAAAAAAAGTTTGAAAAATAGATGTTGGCCGATTCTCAGACCTACTGAATACGTATGCAAAATTTGAGAAGAATCGGTCAAGCCGTTTCGGAGGAGTACGGTAACTAACACTGTGACACGTGAATTTTATATATAAGATAGTAGCGTGAATGGTCTCCAGAAAAGCGGGAAAAATTTTGGAACATATTATAATCGTCTCTAAAAGTAAAAAAATGGCTTTATTCGTGTTAGAGAATATTATCTTTGCATGGACTTTTGTGTTTTTACAGGTATAGGAAATGGTGTGGTTTCACTTGTATTTTAGCCTCACAGATTTACCACATAGAGTGTCTATGCCTTCATCATTCAACCTGCTTAAAGCAAATAATATATACGTGTGCGTGAAATATGTATCTATGTGTGTCATATAAAACATTATTAGCCTATGATTCCTATGAAGTATGATTCAGTCAAGCTAAATTTACGTATCTTCAAGATTGACCGCGTATTCACTATTTGGTAAATCCGTGGTAAAATTATGTAGTATTTAACAATTGTATATATTTTACTAACAAAATTAGTTATAGTTATATTTTTTCTTTTACAGTCTGTCGATTCAAGACAATCGTTTGGAACTGAGTAGTAGTTACCTACTAACAAATAACAAAAGCAATTAAACTACAAATAATTTTCAGGCTATCAAAAAGGAATAAAAACAAAATGGATGAAAATCAGCTAAATAATTACAAATGAAGCTTATTACACGTTCTAAATTTGAAAAGAAAAGAAAAAAGAAATTGTATTTTAAAAACATGATAGAAGAGAATGTTTTTCTTTTTTTATATAAAACGGCAAAGGCGAGATGATTATGACAAACATAGACAAAAATGATAATATTTTTTTGGTTCAAGGCACAGTCAATTTTGCTGTGCCAAGTATGGCTGAATGCGATTGTAAAAAGTTTGAAAACATTTCGTAGGAAGAAAATAGTATGAAGTAGTATCAATGTAATTATAACAGAAAAGAGATACTACAATAGTGTAATAGGTTTTGTTACATAAAAGTTGACAAGAACCCACCAAAATAATTTATTTATTATAAATATTATAAAATTTACCAAAAAAAAATTGAGCTAGACAATTAGCTTTAAATTAATTTAATATTTTTTTATTTATTTTGTCGATTTTATTTTCTGCTAACATTAATAATATTTGTATTAAAATGTAAATAAAACTATTTATTTATTTATTTTGTAACCAAAAATGGTGCTAGCTAACTTGTAAAATAAAAAAACTAATTTCGCATTTAAATTAACTTAGTATTTATTTATCTTAATTATGTTAATATAATTTATTATTAATATTATTTATTTTGTACTTATTATTTATTGTGTAATAAATTATTGAACACTAACATGTTTTAACCTTTTATTTTCCCACAAAAATAACCCGAATAATAAGGTTTAGTAAGTATCAGACCAATATAATATAATAAGAAATATCTTTAACACTTATCATAACACACTATACTATTTCCATTTCTATATTTTCAAGATGACAGATCTAATTTATCCGTCTAGTTATCTCATCCATTCCCTCCCAGTATTGATCAAAGAGTACCAACCAGGTACTGGATTTTAGTATTACAAACACCAGATTTTTATGTTGGTCCAGACAACCTGAGTTACACAAATAAAAGCTTATCTATTTCTTAAATTACCTAACAAATAGCCCAAATATTTAGGAAACTAAAATAATTCCTCTTATCAAATCTGTAATATATCACATAACTGTGTGTCCGTAAAAATAGGTACCTAAACGTATTTTTACGGACACACAGTTATGTCATAAACATTTAACACGAAAACCTAAAGCATTATAGACCGAGATCCGGGACAAGGCTGACAGAAATTATTTTTAGAGTTTTACAAGTTTATTATTTTTGGCAATCCCATACTATTATCTACAATAGTTAAACAATTACGTACATACATAATGATTCTTTAATATTAGGAAAAAATTAAGCCTATGTGTAATTCCGATCTTTTAGCTATACAGCTGTAAAGTATCATTAAAATCCATTTCGTATTCCTTACGTGAAAGAGTAACAAATAGGATACAATTATCTATACATTGCTAAAAACTATCACTTCTCTAATATTAGTATAACAATAAAAAAGTAACATTGCAAGACGTGTTAGTTTACATATAGATTTATACTATTGAATAGATATAGTTTCGAGGCACTTACAAAGTTTCAAACATCGATACAGACTGTTGAAGTACGGATACACAATGGAGTCTCAATAACAGGGTACCGGTTTTTCCCTTAGTACGGAACCCTCTCTCTCTCTTCAGCCCCTATAGTTCCAATTTTGGGCACAGGCTTTCCTTACTTTGGGAAGTATTATGATCTACTATGCCTTGCTGACCAAACGTATTTATTTTCAAGTTGTCTGTCTCTCACAGAAGACGTAATTGGTGTACAATATTTCCTAGCTCATACATCACCCTCTGAAAAAAAATGGGTGGCGCCACTTGTATTCTTAATTCGTCTCCATACGGAACCCTAAGGTATATTTTTCAAGCGTTCGTGAGATATTTGAAATATTATTTAAGGATATTTTGAAACTATCTTTTAAGACAAATAATGAGTTTTGCAGAAGGGAATGATGGTAAGGAATCATCTCTCGATACTTTTTTATTTCTTAAAGAATCTAGCATGATGTTTTCTTAGAAATTCTAAGCCTGAAAATATAAGTTTCACTGGAAAAATTCCCATTATATGTGAATGCTCGTTCAGGCGCGTTGCTCGATGAAATACTTTGAATATTTATCTCGGTAAGTATCTATCAATGTATTAATCTATGAAACAGAATCTTTGAAAGTTATTTTCACCTACTTGCAGTAGTCGGATTGATTTGAAATTTCGCACCCATATTATGGACTGATGACAATAAAATGATGTAAAATAATATTCAGAATTTTCAGGCATATTTTTTAATATTTGAACAAGGCAAATTATAATCAGGAATTATTACTTTAGCAATCCTTAATACGTGTGCAATATTTCAGGTTAATCTGACTATTCTTCTTCTTCTCCAGCCCATTTACGTCCCACTGTTGGGCACGGGCCTCCTTCAGTTTGGGAGGGATTATGGTCTACTGTGCTGCGCTGACCAGGCGTGTTGGTACAGGTTTTCTTTTCGAGTTTTCCGTCTCTCACAGAAGATGTTATATCTGTGCAATATCCCTTAGCTGACTTTTACAACACCCTTGGGAGGTGATGGGGTGGTGACACTTGTATTCTTAATCCATCACCACACGGAGGACACACAATTTGACTATTGCTACTGGTAAACTTCTTTAGAAGTTATTTGATAGCTTTACACATAGACAAATAGATAGATTAATAGATACGAACCAAGCTGAAAAAAGCGCGTTAAAATCAGTGTTTGACGCATGTATAATTTTAGTTCAATTTTTTTTTGTTTTCTGATTTTGATTTTTTAACACGCTTTGAGATATAACGGAACGAACATAATATTTTTTTATATTACGAGTAAAATGGGGATTTTACCTATTGGTACGAAACCCTAACAACTACCAGTACTCAACATGAAACACCATAAATCGATCATTTACTACTTTATATTTATGAGAACACATACAATTTCTTTTCCGCCTTATACCATAACTATTTGAACGATGTAAAAGGGCTTAAGAACGTCTACGGAACCATTTTTGTTGCATTTTACTGTCTAGATGTGAAAGAATAATATTCAAAATGAATTTTCAAACACATCAAGAGTACGACTATGGAGCAGAATGGCGTGAGTCAAACTATTTTTGGACAATAAGTATATTCATAAAATACTTTTGTATTTCAATTTTCCCATATACCCATAGGATAATAAGATTTATATGCAATTGTCCTACTTTTTGTCTTTTAGGGTGCCGTTCCAAAAGGTTAAATGGGACCTATCACTGAGACTTTTCTGCCTGTCCGTTCATATGCCACAAGGCTGTATAAGAACCTGGGCCCCAAGTCTGCTAATTAAAATGTGATAAATGCTGAAAATTCATCTTAATAAAAAAAAAATCGTAAAAAAGGTTTTTTATATGGTCATAATTATTACTTTTAGCAATCATGTTTTAGAGAAAAGAAAGTAAGAGAAGCATAGATATAGACGAGCCTCGTGGTTGAGTGGTTTAAGTAACGGACTGCCGATCAAAAGGTCGCGGGTTCGATTCCCGCTCGGGACAATATTTGTGTGATTTTCCTAATTGTCATAACAAATGTTTGTACTGCGTCAGGGTGTTTTTATGTATTATAAGTATGTATTTACAAAAAAATAATTAGTAGTATATGAATTCTATCCGTATTCTGGTACCCATAACACAAACATATAAGCTTAGCTTGGGACCAGAGGACGTTGTGTGAAATGTCCATGAATATTTAATTATTATATTTATAAAAAAAGACGTAGATATTGTACTGTAGCTTTAAAATATCTTTATAAGCAACAACCAGGAAGAATACGGCGAAGTACTAAGTCCATATTTTTGTATGGATAGATAGATAACTCTTTATTTGCACAAACACCAATTTTACACAGAATTTTAAAAATACAGTCTTGAAAGCTATTGTACAAATGGATGCGACTTGTTATCGTGCTCTGTTAAAGAAAAGCTTTTTTCAACGTTAATGTTATTGCACCAAATCCCTTTTGAAGAGTTTTAGGAAGTTTTCAGCCTGGAACCGTTTTATAGACTGTTATATAATAATGTTTCTCATTAAGGAAAGAAAATTAAATATAATATGCTATGAGTTAAAACGCTTTGTAGACATCGTGATACACTTTTTTTAATTTCGGAGCTATTTTGCTAATGGTGAAAAAAGCTTTATTTATTTAGATCAATATTCGTGGCTTCGCTCCTATTTGTAGCAGCGTGATGTTAAATAGCTTAAAGTCTTCCTCGATAAATGGACTATCCAACAGAATATATATTCTTTTAATTCGTATTAGTAGTTCCTGAAATTAGCGCCTTTAAACAAACAAACTCTTTAAGCTTTATAATATTATTGCCCGCGACTTCGTACGCGTGAAATTTAGAAATCAATCCTTAACAAACAGATGTTTACTCTTCTGCTCAATAGATGGCGTTGTACGTTTTTTAAATCGCGCTATCGTATACTTGCACACATTAACACTTAAACTCGTCAAAATTATTATTGTGTTATCAACCAGATTTCGCATTTATAAATTAGTAAGGATAAGTATAGATTAATATAGAGCAATATAGATATTAGTCAAATTGCAGAACGAGCACATCGTTATATCTTAATTGATGTATGTTTATAGCCTTCACACAGGCCTTCCGTGTTTATATTATTCAGTTCACGTCCAGTTATTGTGATTTAGGCGTCTAGACAGTAGCGTCAACTAAGTTAATTATAGGAACGAAATATCAGTGGTATATGACCTAGAATTTAAATTATGTCAGTTATCAAGATCAGGATTACATAATGGAATTCAAGTTATTGATTATTTGTTTCTTTAAATTAATTTTACTGTAGGTATTACATTGCTACATAATTACACGTCGACATTATCGTTCCAAAGGCAACGGTCGAATGTGATGCCGTGCTCAAACACGTTCGGGAACCGCCCGAACAAGTGGAATTATATTGTCTTCCTTCACACATATTCTTTGTGCAACGACAGAAAAATCAAATCAATATTAATACATCGCATTATAAAACTTCTTATATTTGATAAAACTGGAAATGCAACCATCCATCAGCCTCTCTCCGTCTACTGTTGGAAATAGAAGGCAACAACGCGCGGTCCTGTGCCACAACTGGACTGGACTTGCAATACGAAATTTTGTTTCCAATCACGTAGTTAAAACATAAAATAATTACCTACTTAACATAATTATGCTCTCGAGGAACATTTCTGGTTGTTATTTTAAGATAATTGGTCTCAGAAGGCTTATTAGTTGAACTTCGCCTAAAATTTGTGTTTTACTTCTGTTAAATATTTGTCTTATTCGACTGATTTTCTATTTCCGATGACGTGGCTGAAAATTACATTGACTTGATTTATATGACTTTTAGTTACTTAGCAAATTACTTAAAAAATTATAAATACTTATGGAATTATAACACCTCGTACTTTGGTTCCAAACTAAACTCATTGCCACAGAATAGATAGAAGACACTTATTGCTTGTGTGGCAACAGAATACAGATTACATAATTGTTGTTGCAGCGGCAACATAAATACGCCATGTGTAAAAAAATATAATGTCTAGAAATTCTCTATGTCTATAAATAATTGGTCAAGTGCGAGTCGGACTCGCGCACGAAGGGTTCCGTACCATTATCTATGCAACATAAGGCAACGTTATTAGTATCGAGCAAGAAACGGTAAAAAAATCATGTTTGTTTGTATGGGAGCCCCCCTTAAATATTTATTTTATTTTATTTTTAGTATTTGTTGTTATAGCGGCAATAGAAATACATCATCTGTGAAAATTTCAACTGTCTAGCTATCACCGTTCTTGAGATACTGCGTACGGAACCCTAAAAATCATGTTTGTTGTATGGGAGCCCCCCTTAAATATTTATTTTATTTTATTTTTAGTATTTGTTGTTATAGCGGCAATAGAAATACATCATCTGTGAAAATTTCAACTGTCTAGCTATCACCGTTCTTGAGATACTGGGTACGGAACCCTAAAAATCATGTTTGTTGTATGGGAGCCCCCCTTAAATATTTATTTTATTTTATTTTTAGTATTTGTTGTTATAGCGGCAATAGAAATACATCATCTGTGAAAATTTCAACTCTCTAGCTATCACCGTTCTTGAGATACAGCCTGGTGACAGACGGACGGACGGACGGACGGACGTACGGACGGACGGACGGACGGACGGACGGACGGACGGACGGACGGACGGACGGACAGCGAAGTCTCAGTAATAGGGTCCCGTTTTTACCCTTTGGGTACGGAACCCTAAAAAACAAGATCAGGTTGATAGTGGAGACTTAATAATAGGATCGGGTTTAACCCAATCGATACGGGAGTCTGAAAAAAGATAATTATAATACAGTTACCTATCTAAATCTGAAAGAAATCTTCGTGATGCTTTATAAGCTGTATCATTAGGCATTCAAATCGCGTATACGTAAACGACTTTTTAATGTTACTATAGAACATGTAATTTGTATTCCAACTAAACTTTCGCATTTAGACTTCATCTCTCGAAGGAATACTTTAATGTGAAATAGTTGGGAATATCTGATTCTTAATGGCTCTTAAAAATAGCTTTGGAAATTTATCTTAAATGGAGTTTATCGAAAACCTGCCAATGTAATCTATAGTAAAATTTTCAAGCTTTCCGAGTATCTTCGAGTGTCCATTAATTTGGGCCTAAACTCAGTTCGTGAGAGACTACGTGGGAAACCACCTGAGCAATTTTTTTACACTTTGCTTTACTTTACTTTTTTAACAATTTGCTTATTTACCAAATATTGTTTAACTGAATAAGAGTACAAATTTTACCACCCCATTTCTTCCACGGGGTGCTGTAAGAGCCATCTCAGGGATAATTTAAGCAGATAACGTTCTCCGTGAAAAGCCAAAATTTCACAATACACCAACACGCCTGGTCAGCACGGCATTAGACCAAATACTCTCCCAAATTTCAAGGACGCCCGTGTCCAACAGGAGGACGTTACTGGGGTGAAAATAAATGCTTAAAACAAGTTTTCATTTCACGTTATAGTTACACATATTGTCGTCCCAAAAGTCCAATATTACACAAGACATTTTGAGTGTAATCTGACCAAGTTTATGCAAACTATATCTCCAGGGTCCTTCTCAATGAATGTGACATTTTAGTACTTTGGGAACGTAAACTACTTCGAAACTATTGAGTTGACTACAAATGTTTGACATGGCAAATATTGCATTAGATTTTTCGTACCAAAAGCAGAGCTTTTATTATATACCTACATTTATTTTATGGCATTTTATTTAACAAAAATGTGTATAATATGTGAAAGAAAGAAAAAATAAAGTTTGTTTTATTACCTATGTAATGTTATATATTATGTAATGTATAGTTGAAGAAAGATAAATATTTAAAATAGAAAATTACTTAAAAAATTTGTCCGCTTTTCTATAAACTTTTATTTGTATACTACATTGTTATAGCATATTTACTTAAACGTTAATGAGAAATCTTTTCAGCAAAAGGTTCGTAAAACCGTTTTGGGACCAAAACTTCACAACTCTTTACTGAAGGGTTCTAAGCTTTTAAAGGTCCATAAAGTTTTCTTGGTCAGTTTAATTGTGTTATACTAAAATGAGGCATTTTTCACCACACATCATCATACCGGGAACACCCTAAAATTTCGAAAAACGTTATTCCGAATTTTGAAATCCCGATTTTCAAAAGTCCGAATTTCATAATACCGAAAAATTGTAACGTCTATTATTCAAAATCACGAAATACATCAAAAATCATAATCATCGAAAGTCATAAGTCGATTTTCATTTGTACGAAGAGTCAAATGCTCGAACAGTTCTCGTTCCGAAAAACGATATTCTGATTTTCGATACGTCAAATAGACTAAAGTTCAAGATGTTGTGCCACAAAATTTTGCGTCTGAAACGAATCGCTGCAATACCGACTTCACGTAGTCTTGTTTGCCCTACACTATAGTGCAATTTAAGCCCGCGTAGGCATGGAGGGCTGAGGTGGCCCGCAGGCTGAGGAGCAGGTGGTTTAAAGGCCCGCCGCTGAAGCTGAGGCTGGCTGGCTCAGCCGGCCAACACGCCGAAGCGGTAGCGGTGTGCCTTCTAATCATCTGCGACGAGATAAGCTCGCGTGGGCCCGCTCAAAGCCCGTAGCGCCGGAGCCGTGACAGAAACAATGCTTGCTGCCTGCTTGCATGTTGCATGCCTGCTTGCATGTTGCATGCCTCCCTGCATGTTACACGCTTGCCTGAATGTTGCATTCTTGCTTGTAAATCCTCTGTATTATTGATGAATTGCTTCGGTCAGGTTAAGGGAAACAAAATATTTTTATTCGTAACAAAAAATTTCATTGATGTTTCGAATTATCAATAAATCTCAATTTTTGTTAATCGGTCTATTGACTTTCGGTATTTTGAGAATAGTAATTATGAACGTTAGGAATTTTGAAGTTTCCAAATTATGAAAATTGGGGTTATGATACATCGGAATTGTTATATTCGGAATTTTCAACCATTCTGAATTATGAAAATCGGTATTATGAAATTCGTATTTGTGACTTTCTGAATAAAGTTTTTCGTCTTTATGTAGTGTACCCCATCATACCGCATACCTTTTTCAAGGATATAATAAAGAGCACCATCTATTAGTCTTGTTAAAGAATTTCTTTGAATTCAGAAATATTGTAGAATATCTTCGTTGGATATTAAAAAAAAAATAGTAAGGGAAAAATTTGGCGATGCGCGTGCACGCTGCCACAAAAATAGACACCGTGAAATAAGCAAGGCTAAAATATTTTTATGCTGCTCATAATTAGTCTTTAATACAGATACAAAGTCCCAGACAACAGCTAGTACAACAAAATACATCGAAAATTGCTTCATAAATTTCGTGAGTACTACAGCTCCAAATTGTATAGCAAGTTCCTGAATATCTCTTCAAAATATTTCTACATCCTCAATTAAACAACAGTTTTGGAAGTTAAAGGATGTAGTTTTGCCGATAAGGAATGTAAACTTGTTCCGTATGACTAGGGTTGATGCTCGTACAAGATTCTTAGTTTTAAGGGTGACTAGTGGCCATCCGGTAGAGGTTTGAGAAAGTGTACTGATAAAGCCACTTTCAATCTCTAAGAAGAGAGAAATGAATTTTTTTTAAATGTATCATTCTTTTTATTTTTATGTTTTTCAGACTTACCTATCCATGGAAATATACTTGTTTTACCCAAATCCTTAAAATTGGATCTCATTCATCCGATATCGAATAAATCAATAAATAGCTAAAGTATATAATAATATATAGGTATTATGTAGATAGTAATATTCCAAAATCTGACGAGTGATCTCAAAGACTTTAGCTTCCTGTTAAAAAATACTAATAGAAGCTAAAATCTCAGCGATTGCTGTAGGTGGCATTATTATATCTATTGACAAAAAATTGCAAGTTATGATTCGAAAAATTCCAGCAATACAGCTGGTAAGCAACAAAAGTGACAGCCCTATACATATGTACTAAGTCTTGGACATTATAGAACAAGTTTGCATCAAGTTAGAGGGCATTCACCAATCTTCTCCCATTTAGTTTTGTGTTGAGACATCTTGAAGATTGTTAACTTGATGTGTGTTTTGAGCCACAAGTTCAAAACAGTTTAACATTTTATACATCCCTAAGCAATAGCGTTCGTTGAACTGCATTAACATGTAAAATAAATTGCAATGACACGTTGTGTAAGATTGCACAATTTATAATTTAGCTAAGCTTACTCAGTTCCCTTTGTAGTACCGTAAAATAAATAATTTTATATAAATAAATAAATATTCATGGACATTACACACAACGTCCTCTGGTCCCAAGCTAAGCTTATATATGCTTGTGTTATGAGTACCAGAATACGGATATAATAAATAAACTACTTTTATTTTGTAAATACATACTCATAATATATAGAAACACCCAGACGCAGTACAAACATTTGTATGACAATTATAAACATCGTACAAATGAATGTCCCGAGCGGGAATCGAACCCGAGACCTCATGAACAGCAGTCCGTTATATGAACCACTAGACCACGAGGCCTGTCTATTTACATTATATTTATATATTATTTATCTTATTACTTTAAACGAGCAATTCTTGTATACATATATGTATATATATAATTGGAATCTCGGAATCGGCTCCAACGATTTTCATAAAATTTAGTATATAGGGGGTTTCGGGGGCGATAAATTGATCTAGCTAGGAATTTTTTTTTTCTTTTTGGCTACACCACCCGAGCGAAGCTCGGTCGCTCAGATATTAGTCTTAAAATATGATATAACCGTATGGTTATAAATAAGTGCTCAAACACGTTAACTCGCGGGCGTGGTGGCGGGCGCAGTCGCGAAATATCAAACATATAGCGTCTTACACAAGTGTTCACATACAAAACGCACGTGCGGTCTAAGTAGCGGGCTAGCTAGCGGCTGCCGCGCGCGAATCGCTCGCGGCAATATCAAACGCGTGAGATGTTTGTGTGTGTTCTCGTCGAACTAGCGGAGCGGCGGAGTGCGCGATTTACTCGCGACGTCAGGAAAGTTCAACCAGCGGCCGAATATTTGTTTTCCCGTTTTAGCTATCTAAAAGTGACAAGTTCAATTGAATTCATTCAATAGAAGCTGCTACATCGTTACTTATAATAAATTGTTTCGGTTTATTTAGAATTAAAGGTAACTATTAGCTACATATTAACGATGGGTGATGAATTGGAGGTGTTTGAATTTTTAGAGACTGACGATGATGAACAAAACACTAGTCGAATGCGAAATAAGATAAATAAAAATAATGATATTATTATTGAATCCAATATGTAATCAAAGCAGTTGACAGTCATTCTGGTATATCGAAAAAAATCTTGAAGGATGTTCTCTCAAATTACTATATAAAGTATGAAATTCACCATACCGTTCTCTTCTTTATTAATTTCATGCACACCAATTTTAATTTTTATCATCTGCCACTTTAAATATGAATTTTCGGTTAAAAATATAAGATCGTCGTTCATGTTTACAATCTCTGACAACATGTCAAATCGCGCAAACCCCTAGCGGTCAACGTAAACACGAAATCGCCACGTCTCCGCGCCCGCACGCGCCACCGCGCCCGCGCCTTTAACGTGAACAAGTACTAAGAATGAATTAGAATTAGTTGTATGTTGCTCGTCGCCATCCGGATAGCCTAGAAAAACTGATCATGGTGGGTAAGCTAGAGGGAAGAAGATCAAATGGCCGTGCACAATTATGTTGGTCCATTCAAGTGGCTGCCTTGTATTGATTGTTAATTAACCTAAGACTCTTTATACAGCTTGAAAATATAAACACTTGGGTGATAATTCTTATAAAGATATGAGAAGCAAGATTATAAAATATAAATATTACGAAAAAACTAGATTTCTAACTAGCTCTACATAATAGGTCTATTGGGATTTGTTATACTTAGAAAATAAACCAGTAACGAAACCCAAAAGGGCAATCGTTTTACTTAATTAATTATATATTACATAAGTAAAGTACTTTTTTTAAATTACTAGTAGAACTAATGGGTACTTTGGCCAGAACAATCTACCTTAGTACATTTTATTTTATTTATTGTCCAGGCCAAGACCGACAGGTAAGAATAAATAAATTAGTTGTGGAAGGAGCAATTAAAGCATACAAGTGTAGCTAAGGGATATTCTATACAGAAAAAATTCATTGTGAGTGCCGGAAACCTCAAAAATAAACCCTGTGCCGACACACGCCTGGTCAGCGCGGCGTAGAAACCATAATACGTCACTAAATTGAGAAGGACCTTCCTAACAGTGCGATGTTAATGTGCTGGAGAGAGTAACAACATACCAAAAGATAAACCTATTACTAAGACTTGGTTATCCATCCGTCCGTCTGTTACCGGGCTAAATCTCAGGAACGGTGATAGTAAGAGACCTGAAATTTTGCACTGTTTATATATGTCAGCTGATGCTATAACAACATTTTAATACTCATCATGATTATTCTCCTGCGTTTATACTGTTATTTGGAGTCAGGAATATAATTATTATTATAATAACTTTTTGTATACGAGGCCAACTCGTACTTGACCGGTTGTTATTAAACTACTAGCTGTTGCCCGCGATTTCGTACGCTTAGAATTTAGAAAATGTTCCCCGATTTTGTAACATTTTTCACTACTGCTTTTCTCCTATTAGTCGCAGCGCGATGTTATATAGCCTATAGCCTTCCTCGCTAAATGGACTATCCAACACTGAAAGAATTTTTTAAATCCGACCAGAGGTTCCTGAGATTTGCGCGTTTAAACAAACAAACAAACAAACAAATTCTTTCGCTTTGTAATATTAAGTATAGATTTATTGTTAGGGATGTTAGAATAATGTACAACAATTATTCTATATGTACTTACTCTGTGTAAGTTTATACGGTACATTACACTGTACTCTTGCTCATTCTCTTTGGCATGATTTGAGTTCGGAACATAAACTTCTCGTGCTTAAATAAATTAACAAAATACAAGTGAAAAACTCTTCAGCTTTATAATCTTTATATATATAAATCTTCTGTACGTGTGTTTGTAATTGAACTCCTCCTAAACGGCTGGATCGATTTTGATGAAATTTTTTGTTGTTAATTTTTACACAGATTGTATGGCAAAACAACTTTTGCCGGGACAGCTAGTCTTTATATATATAAATCTTCTGTACGTGTGTTTGTACTTGAACTCCTCCTAAGCGGCTGGACCGATTTTGATGAAATTTGTTGTGTGTATTCAAGGGGGTTTGAGGACAGCTAGTATTAGTACAGATATTTTTGTAAATTTTAAGTTATATTATGTAACCACAACTTCTCAAACAAGTTGGCCCATAAGTTTATCAACTTCATATTATACGCTTGAGTTATTTATGGATTAATCAGAAACCTCTTTTATCGAATAGTCTATATAACGTGGATAGTTAAAACTTTCTAGACCTTTTCAAAGAACTTTTTGTTTGATTATACTGCGTAGGGATCTCTCAGGATGTCCTACATCAATATTTCTTTTGACAACTTTTGAAATAGATAAGATATATTTAGATAAGTTGCTGGTAATATTGTTTGATATCGAAATATATAGTTTGATGTCAGTGATATCCTTCAAAGGGGTTAAATTAGTAGCACTTCCAACCATCGTGCATGTATGACCTGATGTATGAGAGTAATTGAAGCCAAATAAAGTTGACATCAGAGTATGTCTTTCTCGGCCAACCTTTCCCAGCGTTTCGACTTACCTCCACCGTGTTTATCACCATCCATCCATCCATCGTCTATTATCCATCCTCTCTAAATCACCAAACCACGTAAGCTTACCTTTTTTCTTCTTAGTCACCCCATCTTTTTTCAAACCGCAACGGTCTCATGAGACTTCATTGCCTAATCTGTCTTTCAAAGTCACGCTATACGTACTTCTTAAAAAGGCATTTCACAAGCATATATTCTATTTCAATGCTTCGTCTGCTACATATGCTATTACGGACATCCAGTTAAGCCTTTAGATAAATCGCCATCAAAATATAACCAATCATAAGATTGTTACTGCAGCGCTAGATTTTCATAAAGGTATTTTCTATAGCAATTATTTTGTCCCAAGATTCCCTTGGAATAAAGTAGTCCATAGAGCAATTATTTTTTCCGACCTACCATAGGTCGCTTCTTACCAAATATTCTTCACATATTTGTAACACTCAGATTAATTTAGCTCATGCCCACAATTTCTTCCAAATACTCAATTATTTTCGGGTTTTCTGATAATCTGTATTTACTAATAGGTTCCTACGCTTTATTAATATATTCCAAGGTAGATATTAAATTCTTTCATTCAGATAACATCCAGCTATTCGGAATGACATGAAATTCATATCTTAGTAAGACAATGGTTAGTATGGATTGGATTTTTTCACTGCTTTTGAAATCTCACAGTAAGATTCTATTTAACATATTTTTGCCTATTTACATATTTATTTACATACCTGAGTTATTTTCTTATTTTCGTAATATAACCTGTATCAACATCAAAGGCAGCAGTTTCCTTAGTGAAAATTTTAGGTTAGGCTATTGCTATCGGAGATTATACTGTGTGTTACAAACTTTACCTCTTTATTAAAATTATAAATAGATCACTTGGTATAAGAGCATTTTTATTAGCTGCTAGCTGTTGCCCGTGACTTCGAACACGTGGAATTTAGAAATTTTTTCCTGATTTTGTGACATTTTTTACTAATGTAAGCATGAAAAGGTATGAAAAGTAGGGCGGACATAGTTATAGTATACGAGTATCCATATGCATTCTAATATTTTAAGCGCAAGCAATTAAGCTGAGATTAGGACGATAGAACATTCAGTGAAATGTCCGTGAATATTTATATATTATTTTATATGTAGACCCATAACTTTTAAAGTACTTTAAGTTTCCCTCGTCACCAAAATATAATAAAAGGCGACACACACTCAGATGGGGCGACGAGATAAAATTTACATAAACTTGGTCAGATTTCGTTCAAGATGTTGTACGCAATATCGTACCTTAGGGACAGAAATATTAATGTAACTTGCAAGCAATATGTTTGTGTTTTGTTTGATAAAAGGAAATGTATATCAGACTAGCTGTTATCCGCGATTTTGTGCGCCTGAATTTAGAAACTACAGACCCTTACAAATTATACAAAAAAGCCATCCTCTTGACCAAAAGACCGCATTAAAATCCTTTGTGTAGTTTTGAAGATATAAGCTCTTATAGGGACATGCATACAAAAAAACGACTTTGCTATAAAATAGGTAAAGGTAAGGCACTACTTTGTCATCAAGATACACAAAACAAGTTTTTTCAAAGATCAAAGATTTTATAGGTAAAATCTGGGTGATCTATAGGTATCCCTATCGACGCGGCGCTCGGTAATAAAGGATAGCAATACCTAACACAAATACCTAAATTGTGAATTTAGTGGCTTTAGAGTCCACTATTAATTGTTTTTTGTTTTAAATTCTATTTGTTGTAATAGTGACAACAGAAATACCTACATCATCTATAAAGTTGTCAAGTCATAAGAAACAGCCAGGAGACAGACGGAGGGACGGACAGCGAAGTGTCAGTAAAAAGGTCCCGTTTCACATTGAACCCTCAAAAATGTGGCTAATAATTCTGCTCCGACCCCGACCCAACAAAATGTCAATGAATAGAACCCTTTTTCTTTTAAATATAAATAATAATATCTATTTATAACTTCAAAGTAATTTACAAAGGGCTTGGTTGTTGTCATGAACTGAAATAGATTTATATTTTTCCTGATTTAAGCTTTATTTAACATGATTTTATAAGCTTCGAAAGTATTTATCAATCTATTAATCTATGTAACAGAATCTTTAAAAGTTATTTTTACCCACTTGTAGTAGTGAGTTTGATCTGTCGCACACGTATTGAGGACCGATGACAAAGCAATAATTTAAAAAAATGTTCACGATGATCCGACGTTTTTTGAACTAGAAATTGATTAATAAATTAAATAAAGAAAAGTTTACTATTTGAGAGACCGAGTTCCCTCTTAATTTAGTTTTCCCAATATCTTCTTGTCAATTGAATGAATACGTTGCCATCAAAGATTTTCAAGAAATTTTTAAAAGTAATCAAACAATGGTTTGAAGAGCTATTTTCTTTTTGGGTTCCGTGCCAAAGGGTAAAATGGGACTCTTTTATTGAGGCTCCAATGTCTGTCGATCTGTCCAATTCCAGGTTTAATCTCACGATTAGTGGCAGCCACTCCGTTAAAATTTTCACACATGATGAATTTCTGTTGCCGCTCTGACACCAATACTAAAAACCAGAATTTAATTAATACTTAGGATACTAATACTATGATCATACCACCACAATCGTTACTCGATTGAGTTTATCACTTTTTCCACCATAATTCAATTTACTAGGATCATTTACCAAATCTTATTTGTGTTTCTTGATAAGATTTTATGATTATGAAAGTGTGATTAATATATTGTCATGATCTCAAATATATTATTACGACTAGCTGTTTCACGCAATTTTTAACGCGTAGAAATTAAACAACAAACCCTAAAAATTATGATGATGAATATGAGATGGATGTGTGGGGTCACGCAAATGGATAAAATAAGGAATGAATAATATTAGAGGAAGTCTGAAAGTTATGCCAGTGACTGAAAAATTTAAGAATGAGCGGATGTCCTTGCATGGACATGTCATGAGACGAGAGGAAAGTAATGTCGTTAGGAGAGTTCTGCGTATAAATGTGGAAGGAAAAAAGTCTAGAGGACTAACGAACGAACTAAAGACCTAAGAAAAGATGGATGGACTGTGTGAAAGAGGACATGAAAGAAAGAGGAGTTAACTATGGAAAAAAAAGACATGTTGCGCCGACCACAAATAATGGGAAAAGGGCAGGAGGATGATGAAACCCTAACAAATTATACAAAAAACGACCTCTTGGACCACACTATCTATTAAAAAAATACAAGTCGAGACCGGTAGTACACAACGGTGTTCATACAAAAATAACGACTTTGTTTTATAATAAGTAAAGACAATAATGCTACGGAACCTTTCGTACGTGAGTCCAGCTCATACTTGACTGATTTCTCAATCATATCCATTATGGATTGTCAGTCATCATTAAAGATTTAGTCAGTCTTTTTCATAAAATAATTGGGAAAAGATGAATTCAAAGCGTAATTGAATTTTCCTAAACACAAATTTGTTTTTGAATAGTAATTACGTTTTGTTCTTCGAAAAAACGAGAATATTTTTAAAGAACAGTCTTTTAATGAAAATAATTTTGTTACTTATGAAAGCTTTGTAAGCCGGGGCCCTATTGCTGAGACTTCGCTGTGCATCTATTACCAGACTGTATCTCTGAAACGGTGATAGCTGGAGAACTGAAAAAATCACAGGTTATGTATCTTTTCCTGCCCTAATCCGCCATTTGATCATAATATATAAAATTAGTTTTATATATTATATATTATTTATATATATATAGTTATTGTTGTGTTTTATGAGAGCTGATGAAACAATGTACTTTTGGGTTTATTTTACTCAAGGGTTTGTGATATACATAGGTAATGTCTGACTCCATTCAGACAACTTGATTCTCTCTCTCTTTCTTCAGCCTGTTAAGGCCCTCCGTTAAGCACGGGCCTCTTCCACTATAAAAGAGCATCCACAATGCTGCGATATTGACAAAGGGTTTATTTTCAGTTTAAAATCTCTTCTGAAATCTCCCTTAGCCGGCTTTTAAAGCACCCTGGGATGAAATAGTGTGGTGACATATAATAATATGTATATTCTTAATCCATCACCACACGGACAGACCGTTTATCTATCTAAACTAATATTATAAAGCTGCAGTGTTTGTTTGTTTGCTTGAACGCGGTAATATCAGGAACTACTGGTCCGATTTGAAAATTCTTTCAGTGTTGGATAGTACATTTATTGATGAAGGCTATAGGCTATATAACATTACGCTGCGACCAATAAGAGCGAATTATTGGTGAACGTTGTTGCAAAAATGGGGAGAATTTTCTTAATTCCTAGCGTACGAAGTCGCAGGCTACAGCTAGTTGTTATATAACCTTAATAAAATTGTAATGCCATCCAATATGTACAATCTCTGATCAGTCTTTACCAAAGAAAATATCGACTGAGAACAAAGAGAAATATAATTTTATTTTTGTTGAGGAAGCAGATTTTATCGTTTTTCTATTTACTAATATTACATACTTAGACTATATTTCTGAAACCGTCAGTCATTCATATTATATTAGACGCAGTACCTGTAAATCGTTTTATGAACAAAGTAATGTACTATGAGAATTTAGAAATCTATACTGAGGTTACAAAGATGAAGAGTTTGTTTGAAGGCGCTAATCTCAGAAACCGCTTGACTGATTTGATAAATTCTTTTAGTGTTGGATAGTACCTTTATCAAGGAAAGCTATAGGCTATATAACATTACGCTGCGACTAGAAGGAGCGAAGTATCAGTGAAAAACGATGCAAAAGTGGAGAAATTTATCTAAATTCCGCGTGTACGAAGTCGCGGGCATTGCTCGTACTCCTCAATAAATCTTGCTCATAGATAGTCCTTACCCGTCGTCACTCGAAGAAAGTTTAACCTTTACTCTCCAGTAATCCAATTTAAAGTTATATTTCCTAATCTTAGCCTGGAAACAGTCGACAAGCGCAGACGGTCGGTAGGAGTACCTGTATCTATGAAATAATTGCTAGACCGCTGGTCAGCGCTGAAGGTCGGTTTAGCACTGTTTCCAGCCTTAAAAGCAATTAGGTATGGTAATTTCTGTCTATTTATTTGTATTATGAACTTCTCAACTTCCTTTAATGTTGATTAAAAAGCGATCTTATTATTCTGGCATTTGTCATAAAGCTATTTATTTATCTCGCTAAGACCTCTTTAAAATTAATTTGCTTCAAGTCTACAAAATAATTGAGCGACTGTCATAAGATATCACAAGGATATTAAAAAAGTAATTTCCTTTGCAAACGGATGAATTGGAACAATAAAACTATAGATCACCCCCTATAGACTCCGCTTATCAGGAGATCAACGCTCATCGAACGTATGAGCTTTTGTAGCATAGGTTTGAGAACTGTACGATGAGTCTTGGGGTCTCTTGTAATTGTCATATTATGTAAGTACATCCGTATTCTGGTACCCATACCAGAAGTTTATAAGTTTAGCTTGGGACCAAAGAACGTTGTGTAATGTCCATGAATGTCATAGGGGCCATGATCCGGAGCAGCCAGCCTAAAAGGGGCAGCAAAAGCCTTCGAGCTTAAAATGTTACTCATAATCCACTAAATAGGGCCAGCTAATTAATTATGACTGAGTCGTCAAATCAAATGACCAGGGGCGCTAATTTTCAAAATACACCTCTGTATCTATTGCAAGTGATCTAGGAATGAAACAAGTGAATTTTTCTGTACAAAGTCAATTAAGGAATGTCAATTGTCATTAAACATTTTCCCGCCATTTTCACTGGACTATTACCGATAAAAGACAATCAAGTGTCAATTTACAGGAACACAATAAATTGTGTTAAAAGTGATGAAATTCTGTTTTTTAGATGGCTCTAGCGAAATTTAAATAGTCAACCAACCCTACTTTCACTTAGCATTAGGCTTCCAAATAACACTTTAATGATAATAAAACACTTTTTCTCTTTAAAATTATTTTATTTAATTAAGTGCGTCATAAATAAACCTTAACACTTAAAATAAATTATCCTAATTTCGTAAAATAAAGTCGACGAGCTCGCGCATTTCATAGAAAGTCATCAGTCTTAAGAGATTGGGCATAGTTTTAAATTCCTGAATAAAAAGAACAGTAAAGAGAATTTCTAAGGTCCAGGAATTTAAAACGTGCTGTTTTTTAAGCTATGTCTACACCAGTGCACTTTCCTGATCTTGCTTTTAACGCATGCCAGAAAAATCATATTGCTTAAAAAGTACGTCAAAACCAGTATTTTTTTAATCTTATGGCATAACGCTTGAAGCAAGAGGAACTGAGATTTGATTCACAAATTGAAAGCGAAATTTAAATGCACTGGTATAGACATAGCAAGTAAGCTAAATGCCGGACTGCCACGATTATAACAATATGGATCAAGCCACGTGGCAGTCGGCATTTAGCTTGGCATTATTAAATTGCCACTTGATCCTTTGTCCAATTTTGTTTATTGAGACGGCGGCATGGTTGCTGTTGGTTCATACATCATTTGCATCTGCGGCATTACAAACATAGGCATGCTCATGGTCGGGGCTGGATTCAATGACGGGGCCAAAAAGCTGAAAAAGCTTTTGATGTGGCCCGCGATTGTGGAAAAGACATTGGGCGTTTCCGGAACCCTAAAATATAATAAAATTTGAGCTTAATAACTTAAAATAAACGTATTTGAAGGTACAAAAAGCGATAAAGTAGTAATAAATCTGCATTTAAATGTATACCAGTCAAAGATACACCTATTATTATCGAAGCCAACCAGTACCATAATTTAAAAAAGCCATGAGCTAAAAGTCATAAATTGACGCAACTTAATCCGAATTCCATTGTATTTATTAAAACGCAGTTTTATTAGTTTATAAACTTTTTGTATATTCAGTTAAAATAAATGGCGAAACCGTACGAACCAGTTTGACACATGAATATTGATTCACAATAATATTTACAAATTAAACATTATTTATTTCATTTCCTTTACAGTCAGTTTTAAATAAATAAATCCACCACCAAAGGCACATACAGAAAATGTTATACTAAAACTAAAATAAATGCATACAGAATTATTATCTGTGTTAAACTTAAAGTTGTGAACCTCTTCCTTTGCTTTCAAATTGTGTACAGTTCGATACATATTTTTTATACGTTTCACTTTTTTTTATTTTCTTCTTTTTCTTATGCGGTTTAGTATCAAATCCCTCAAAAATAACTTCCATAAAATCTAAACACATCATCACTAGATTATAAGCAATTGTATAATAAGCTGGGGCATCAGATTTTAGTGAATTACTAATTTTAGATTCTGTATATTTAGTGGATTGTGCTACCACATTCGCAACTGGATCTTGTGATAATAAAACATCTAGGAAACCTAAAAAGTATCTACCAGTATTTTTAAGAGATCTATTTTGAAAAGCGGTTATACTTGCGTTACGAAAGTTTGCATTAAAAGTAACGTTTTTCGTCGATCTTTTGCCTTTCCTATTATAATGCCTTTTGTTAATACTTCTTTTAAATTTTAATGTCATATGTTTCGCTAATGTCATATTATGTACTGCTATGGGTCTCCAATCAGTATCATTCATTATTACTGGCGTAAAAGTAGCGTTTTCTAATTTAGGAAGATCTTTATAGTAAGGTAATAGTCGAGTACTATTTGGTTGAAAAATATTAGGGTTTACAAAATGTTGTACTCTTGGATAAAAGTACGTATTTGGATAGTTGTATTTATACTTTTTAGTTTTGGTATAATCATGTAGATCTTTATTGCTTTTTAATTTTTCTAAGCTTATTTTTAGTTCTGCATACTTTTTTGGTCTGTTTTTTCTGTATGTCATTTTTCGTTGTGCTATATTTCTAGGTTGGGGTACTAGTATCTGTCTCGGCTTTTTCTCGGTTCCTTCTTCATCCAGAACTTCATTTGAGTCATCTTTAGTGGTTGAAACGTCAGAGTTAAGTCCTCGAAATGTTGCAGGTATTGCACCATAGAATATATTGGCAATTGGATTGATAGCATTTTTGACGCCATCAATTACTGATTCGAGAAATTTTAGCACTTTTGACTTACCATCCCATCTTTCTGCTGCTCTTGTTGAATTCATTAGTAGAGTATGCGCCTGTTGCGACTGCTGAGCGGTCGCGTCATTCTGGTGTATTATTTCGTTGGCTTGTGCATGAGCACCGAACCCTGTAGGGCTATACATCTCAGGTGACGCGAATTGTTGGCTCACTCCACTTACGGAGTATGCGTGCGAAGAGGCGCTCGGAAAATCAATCGGATATTGCGAGTACAGATATGGCTGGTTTTGCAAACCAACGCTGTAATAGACAATTTTCAATGTTAGGATCTATACCTTTTCTAATTATAATGGTAGCCTTTTGAAAAATTACTTCAGTAGTTAGTCGTCTTCTTGTGATTTTCTTGTAGTCAGGTCATCTTGTCATAATCGTTTTCTAGTTATAGTCAGTATCTTTGTCTTTCTTTATTCTTTTAGAGACATATTCTTGCTAATTATTTAATCGTCAGTCATGTCATACTTTATTTAGTTGTGATAACTATATTTTTCATTTTTCTCGTTTTGAATTTATAATGTTTAGTATGTTACTACTTATCAAATTTATTAGTTTCTACTTAAATACTATATATCATACTTTGATATTTGTTTTAACTTTTAAACGTTTTGATAATATTAAATTAGCACACAGTAAGTATACACATATTTTAATATATTTTTTATCTTGTTGAAGTATAATATACTTTACTACAAAGCAAATAAATTTGTTCATCTAACTACAAAGAAAAGTGAGAAGTATATCGCAAAGCCAATTATTAGTTATATTACAATATTATAACCGACTAATGACTTTGCAATATAGATTAGACTGTCCTTTTCATAAACAACATAGTATTTTTCTAAATCATCATCATTTTCTTATCTTCACCATAAATAAATAAAAAACTAGTTTAGTCTTATATCAGTCACAAAGTCAATAGTCAAGCAAAAGGTGAAATTTATAGTCTTTATTAATACACAAAATACAATCAGTGTTGGTTGATTCATATTGTTTTATTATTTTCTTTCAAATGTAATTGCCATCTTTATTTTAACTTTATTTGATGTCATAATAGTATAAAACACTTGGTTAATTTTGGTCGCTAAATAAAATCAAATTGAACTGCGTCATACAATCACTAAAGTTAATGCTAAAGCACAAAGATATACACAAAAAAAAGTAAAATCAAAAGTATATTGTTTCCAGAAAAAGAACTTACGAATGCTTTTGATATCTTATATCTTATATATAAAAATCAATTGCTGTTCGTTAGTCTCGCTAAAACTCGAGAACGGCTGGGCCGATTTTGATGATTTTGGTCTTGAAATATTCGTGAAAGTCCAGGGAAGGTTTAAACGGTGATAAAATATATAGGCATCTAAAATTCCACGCGTACGGAGTAGCGGGCATCAGCTAGTCCAAAATAAAATACTACTTCTATAACCACGCACAAAATAATAAATCAATATAAATGAACCACTATTATTGGCACACACTCAAATATAAAAAGCTAGTTCCGTTCATAATAATACTATAAATTCTAGGCTAGTCGTTAAAATAATTCATAGACAAGTTTTGGAAATATCCGGACTGAATCACCGCTTAAATAAAGTTAGACACTATTAGTTTTGCTGTCAGAAATAATAAGATGTCTTCAATGTGGAGGATTTTATTCTTGTTTTTATTTTAAAACTAATGCAAGATGACTGGTGTAGTATTTAGTTACAAAATGATCGGTATTCAAGTACTATACGCACGTGTGTTTATTTATTTATTTTACAATTTATTGTACACCATAAAACTTTTAGTACTAATATACTTAATATGAAAAGGTATAAGAAATAATTTAAAGCCTAAAAAAGGCCTAGCGAAATAAGCATAAATATTGGCAACCAAGCAACTGAACAGCTCACTTTGAAAAATCTCTAAATGCAAAATGGAGCAATGAGGATATAGCATCCCCATTGCTCCATTGCATTTACAGTTTTTTAAAATGCTGGGTAGGTACGTGAGAATTCAAATGAGTTGTTATGACTCAATGTATTTAACCCTTAAACTATTCTTACATCACGAACGGATATAGCCTAGATATAATAATGAAATGCAGTAAAGAAATATAGTAAACATTGACTCAATAATGAACGGAACGAACCTCGTTTTCCTTTTAACGTGCTTGTCTGAAACCGTCGGTCAATCTTAGTAGAGTGTACACTAATAATAATATTCTAGACACTACAATTTCTTACAGATTATTTTCTTGGTAATTAATAATATTAGAGTATTTTTCACACAGTCTAATACAGTGGAACCTAATTATTTGAAGCTGGATAATTTAAACTGTCTATTAATGACTGCTTTTAGATGGTCATATTTCGTTCAATCACGAACTTTTTTATCGATTTTTAAACAACGATGTTTTCAATATTGTCTGATTTATTTTTCAATGTTCAATATACATACATAATTATGTAGCTCAATTCTCTATTTAGGTGAGACGAAGACATATTTTGAATAACTGAAATAAATGTACGCCTTTTTGATCCAAGTTCACCAGGTTACACTGCATTAGGTTTTCAATGCCTTTAACTTTAAAAAGTTACACTTTTATCACCTTAAGGAATAAATTTCAGTCTGTCTCTCTAAATGAATTTCAGTTAACTCAAAACTAATACAAACTAACTAATTTGCTGAACCAAGATCAATAAAATTCTTCCTAAAATTGTAACCCATTTTAGAGCAGCAAAACCTATCCAAGCCTCGATAAAAGAACCCTTATTTTCTTTATATGCATAATAATTATAGTATTGGTTATGCTAATAATATTTTTTTACTCACCCAGCTCCATAACTTTCATACAGTCTCTTAGCAGCCATACCGGCTGTCACGAGCAGTGCCACTTTGCTTGCAAAGAATGCCTTCAAAGTCAATACAGTGACGACTGCCATAGCAAACATCACCACACCTGCTGACTTCATGCCAAATAGTAGAGGAATAATCATCTGCATTACTTTTTTCTTGTGTCTTCTACCTGAAATTATTGAAAGAAGTTTCGAGTCAAAACTTTGCATTCTCAATTTATCAAAAGTATAAGAGCCTTTCTTGCAGGAGTTCTCTAAAATAAAATCGACGAGTAATTCACCAAACATCCTCTGGTTCAAATTAAGCAACGTATTTGTGGAAGAGCTTTTATTAAGAGGGTACTGTACTCCTAATTTAGGTATTTGACATAGGTATTGCTATCCCTATTCCCGAGCGTCGCGCTGAAAGGGACAAATATAGCTGAAGCAGATTTTACCTACAAATTCTTTGAAAAAAAAAAAATTGGTCAAGTGCGAGTCGGACTCGCGCACGATGGGTTCCGTACCATTATCTATGCAATATAAGGCAACGTTATTAGTATCGAGCAAGAAACGGTAAAAAAATCATGTTTGTTGTATGGGAGCCCCCCTTAAATATTTATTTTATTTTATTTTTAGTATTTGTTGTTATAGCGGCAATAGAAATACATCATCTGTGAAAATTTCAACTGTCTAGCTATCACCGTTCTTGAGATACTGGGTATGGAACCCTAAAAATCATGTTTGTTGTATGGGAGCCCCCCTTAAATATTTATTTTATTTTATTTTTAGTATTTGTTGTTATAGCGGCAATAGAAATACATCATCTGTGAAAATTTCAACTCTCTAGCTATCACCGTTCTTGAGATACAGCCTGGTGACAGACGGACGGACGGACGGACGGACGGACGGACGGACGGACGGACGGACGGACGGACGGACGGACGGACGGACAGCGAAGTCTCAGTAATAGGGTCCCGTTTTTACCCTTTGGGTACGGAACCCTAAAAAGACGTTTCGTTGTCCCCTTTTTTCTTTGCGAAAGTTAAACCAATTTTAATTGTTTTTACTCTATATTATAGATGAAGAGTATATCTATGCTTCTTTCACTTTATTTTTTGGTGAAACTTGACCAAAATTTGTGTGATAGACGCTGCAACTTCATCTAAAGAAAAAAAAAAAGGTCAAGTGCGAGTCGGACTCGCGCACGAAGGGTTCCGTACCATTATCTATGCAACATAAGGCAACGTTATTAGTATCGAGCAAGAAACGGTAAAAAAATCATGTTTGTTGTATGGGAGCCCCCCTTAAATATTTATTTTATTTTATTTTATTTTTAGTATTTGTTGTTATAGCGGCAATAGAAATACATCATCTGTGAAAATTTCAACTCTCTAGCTATCACCGTTCTTGAGATACAGCCTGGTGACAGACGGACGGACGGACGGACGGACGGACGGACAGCGAAGTCTCAGTAATAGGGTCCCGTTTTTACCCTTTGGGTACGGAACCCTAAAAACGGGATTTTCGGATGGTCATATTTCATTTTGTTATTAGGTATGTTTTGAAAAAAAAGAAAGAAGCATAGATTTGCTCTTCATCTATAATAAAGCGCAAAAACCATTAAAATTGGTTTAACTTTCGCGAAGAAAAAAGGGGAGTACCTACGATATATATATTTTTGTATAGAGCATAATTTGGTATCGTGCCCTCTTAATTGATTTGATTAGAACTTTTACTCATTACACAAATTATTTATTTTACGTTGCAAGGGTACCTACTGGTCGTGACATATTCCTTTGGTAACTGCTTTACTTGTATGTGCTAATTAAACAACTATTGTAGTGTATAAGTGCTTATGCTGTATATAAACAAATAAATAAATAAATAATGAACGCAAAACCACTATCGATATTTCTGTATCATGTGTCTAACATTTTAACATTTTCACGATTTCTGAAATAATTTTTCTGAGATTAAAATTGTATTTTTTCTAATTAACTGATTAAAGCTATCAAATTTATCACAAAATAACAATTTAAGTTAAAAAAAACTTAAAACCTAGATAAAATATTTAAACCTAGGAATAATATTAGATCATCTATCTTGAAGTAAAAATACCATCACCAATAAATTTCTGATCTGTATTTACGAAACCCTCATAAATATTACGTCCCCGGCTTTACAACTTCTCATAAACTGTAGAAATACTTGCGAATGGCAAGGAATACGACATTCAAAATGTCAAATTTATAACTCAGCTGTAAAATAATGTTATACGAAAGCAATGGTCATTTCAATCAAATTGTACAAAAAGGAAAGTAATGTTTTTCATGTAGCTAATAAAAAATACCACCCTAATGTAATGCGAGTAAGTTCCGATTGTTCTCTTTGTGCTTCTCTCTCTCTTCAGCCCACTGTTGGAGATGGGTGGATGGGAGGGATTTCGGCCTGCTGTATCGCGGGGACCAGGCGTGTTGGCACAGGGTTTATTTTCGAGTTTTCCGTCTCTAACAGAGGGTTTTATCTGTGTACAATATTCGTCTTAGTACCTTCGCGCTTTTTTCCGATAGGTGTAGACTGAGACTATAGAGCGCCATCTGCTACACTTACATCCATACATCTGGTCTTGTATACCCGAAGGTTACAAGTTCTACTCACTTGACCCTCGGTAAATTATACTTTTTCTCACAAAACTGAGAATACATATTAATATCATTGTATATCCTCATTTAAGCTTACAAATCCCTGAAGCGATTGAGCGTATATTCGACACGAGATACGGATATGAGTCGGATAAAAGCGGATATTAAGAACACAAGAACATTCGGTTACGAGATACAATTAGTTCGGATATATTTATTCACTGTCTGTAAAGATTATAACATACTGCTCATGTTCGCAGTTCCATCCGCATTTATAGTTAACTAGCTGTTGCACGCGTCTTCGGACGTTCGGACTTCGATGTTCGTAGAATTTTGAAGATTTTCCTCGTTCTTGTAACATTTTTCACTTATTCTTCTCTCCTATTTGTCGTAGCATGATGCTATATAGCCTATCTAACACTGAAATAATTTAAAATAAAACTACTTTTTACGGATTTAGACGCGTATATTTGCATCTACATGGTCACGGGTGAGACTCTCATCTGTGACCATGGTGACTGCAAAGTCTCCGAAACGTCGGGCCAAAATTTAAAACAAATATACGTGTCTAAATCCGTAAAAAGTAGTTTTATTTTAAACAGATGAGTCGCGCAAGTGTTAGAAAATATTACTGAAATAATTTATCAAATCGGACCCACTGGTTACTGATTCCTGAAATTAGCGCGTTCAAACAAACAACTTGCGAGGATTTCAATAAGCTACTGACCTGACATTTGCTCTTTAACTGGACATTTCTTATAATTATATTCGCACGTCATAAAAGAAACCTACTTGATTTGTGGCTGTGTAATTGGATTTCTTTGTGCTATTATTTTCTTATAAATGCTAGGTGAATGTTTCTATAAACCTAATATTATTACTAGCTGACCCGGCAAGCGTTGTTTTGCCATACAAATATCAGGGATAGACACTTAGAAGTATGAAAAATAGATAGTATCCGATTCTCAGACCTACTGATTCTGCATATAAAATTTCATAAAAATCGGCTTATCGGGTTTCGGAGGAATATGGGAACGAACAAATGTTTTAGAGCCAGCAGTGTTTTTTTTTTGTAAGGAAATATAGGATTACGGAAGGTTTTCTTAAAAGTTGTTACAGACTTTTTAAGATCAGTGGAAGGCTACAATAAGATTGTTTCTTATTTTATAATGAATAAGGCACAACTTGGAGAGGAATTCGAGTGGCGACACAAAATCGACAAGCCACATTCTTGATTTGATTACAAGGAATGTGTATTAAATTATTACTTACGTCACACAAACAAACACAAGCAACATTTTGTTTTAAAATATACGCAACATGAGAACATTTCAACATGCTCTGAATTAATTGATAATTAAATTTAAACTGATATAATAATTACACATTTAACATAATATGTTCGAACATAATTAAATTGAAAACCTTTATTGCTACAAACATATCGAATATTTTTATACTGAGCATTAAACCAATAGGAGAAGTTACATGTATAATTTTTTCTGAAGATAATGCTTAGGCCTATTGTGCTAGCAAGGCCACGTAACCAAACACACGCAATTCCATCGCATCGCTACATATGCACACGGACAAAATCAATAATCTAACTTTATGAATATTAATAAACACACAAATCCCTAGTCCACATTAACACTATACTATTCACAGCAGATCATTATTGGACAAAATTTTCCGCAAAACTGTTATATGCAAGCGTTAAATGGTGGTACACATTGTTATTTTACGCCCACGATACCCCAAATGCATTAGGAACCCTACTTTGTGGAGGTAATTTAAGAGATGACACTTTTTTATGAGAATAGCCCTCATATATTTTTTATAGAAGGTCCCCATTGGCATTGCCAGGTCCTGTTTTATTAATGCTCTAAGCTAAGACTTATAAGTACAGACAGATTAAATTTTATAATCAAAAGAAAACTTATGGATTTAGGCGTTCAATTAATTAGTGCGTAATAATATATTTTAGATGAATACCTACATTATAAATTAAATACTATACTACGAGTATATACCTAATAGGAAAGATTCATTGGATGATCAAGCTACCTGCTATTTTTATATTTTTTTTAGAAAATATAGACTATTTTAAGCAACTAATTTCAATATTATTGAAATATTCAATATAAAGAATTATTGAAAAATACTTAAAGATATTGTTTTAAATGTTGTGACGTTATCGTTGTACGCCATCTGTGTATTGTCTTTTCCTGATAATCTTAAGACAGATTGCAATACATCTTTTCAAAGTTGCCAAGTTGATATAATAGACCAATTTCAACACCACTGAGTAGTATATCCCTAAGAATGCCTCAATATTTTAAGTCCTTCATTTCAAGGGCAAATAGAGATCATTTGCTTATTTGGGAAAATAATCGTTAATATAGCAAATTTTCCGAAAAAAACTAATAGATCATGATCAGAAACTCTATTCCCCGAAATGGTTTTCAAATTAAGAATTTAAAAAAAATATGAACAATGCCAATTGAAGTTCAAGAAGTCTAATGTTACTTCTTCGAGGAGATTTGAGCTTATAAAAAAAAACAATAAAACGATTGTTACAGATATACAAGCTGTAGTATCTATGGTTAAATCACTCAGTCGGCTTGAAGCCACTTACATATAATATAAATTATGTGGGCGTGAAAATGATTATATGTGTGTCTATGATACAGACTATACGTCATATGAAACGTCATTATTCTATGGAGTACAATTTAGCCAGGCTAAATTTACTTGTCCTCATCTTTAAACGTCCCCACCATCTGGTGTATTTGGTGACCACATACTTTGTCAAGGCATCTGGGAGCTATTGGATATTGTGACGTTTTATGGAGGACGGAAAAATCTGATAGATGGTCGAAAAGAGGAAAGGAGGTCAGTAGATAATTTTAATGCGAAATTTCAAAATTCCGCAAAAAGAAAATCGAAAATATCGACACCTGTTTCACCTTCACAGAATGCATTTTTGATATCACACAAATGATTGTCCCAACCGGGAATCAAACCCGCGACCTCGTGTTCGGCAGTCCATTACATTAACCACTCCACCACGAAGCCCGTCAAATGAAATGAAAAACATTAATCTGAAAGTACAACCTTTTCATCGCCATCATTTAAAACTCTTTTGTTAAAAATTAAAATACTGTCTAGATGCCTGTCAAGCACGAGTCGGGTTCATGGAAGGGTTCAGTATTATAATCATAATGAATTCATTATCATAATAATTTGCGACGGGCTTCGTTGTCTACTGCCTCATGTCACGCACTGCCTTTCACGACGTCGCAGGTTGGTCCCCACACAATAAAATCATATTTTGTGTGTATTTAATTAACATACAAATCTTTTTAATGTATTTGGATGTTTTCTATGTATTATTTGTATGTATTTCCAATCGAAAATGTAGTTTATTTAGTATATCCGTATTCTGGTACCAATAACACAAGCATATAGCCTCGTGGTCATATAACGGACTGCCGATCACGAGGTCTCGGGTTCGATTCACGGTCAGGACAATCATTTGTGTGATGTTTTTAATTGTCATACAAAGTTTGTACTGCGTCGGGGTGTTTACTATGTATTATTAGTATGTATTTACAAAAAAAAAAAGTAGTTTATGTATTATATCCGTATTCTGGTACCCATAACACAAGCGTATAAGCTTAGCTTGAGACGAGAGGACGTTGTTTAAAATGTCTATGAATATACTTTATCTAATTATCACAATCATATCGTTATAGCAAATCATAATGAAATACGAAACATATATTTTTTATTTATGCATATATATATTTTTTTTAAATAATAAATAAATATATTCTATATTCATGGACATTTCACACAACGTCCTCTGGTCCCAAGCTAAGCTTATATGCTTGTTTCATGGATACCAGAATATGGATAGACTACATATACCTACTACTTTTCTTTTGTAAATACATACATTTATTATTTGGATTCCGCTATATATTAAATTCTGATTTTTATTTGTTTCTATAGCATTACCGTTCATGAGATACAGCCTGGTGAAAGAGAGATGATTAGCGGATAATCAATAACAGGATACAGTTTTACCCTTCGGATACGGAACCCTAAACACCCTTTTTATGATCCCAATGTGAGGGTAAGGTGAAAAAGCTTTGATATATTTTTATCGTCACATTTAGATAGAATAATTTAATTTATTAATTTATTCAGCATAAAAATTTAATTCTTGCCACTTGGTGTAATGAAATTTTGTGGATGAGATATATTTTACTTGTATGTTAAATTAAATAGCTATAACACAGCTTTAATAATATATTAAGATTGTACGTAAGCCTTGGATTCGATTCTCAAACAGGGGGAAAAACGTCCGTGTGTTTTCACAAAACTGTAATTATATGTTATATCGTACTAGCTGTTGCCCGCAACATCGTACAGAATTTAGAAAAAAGAATTTTTTTTATTAAGATCATTCATTAAAGCCATTCTGATGAACCACTCTATCTATAAAAGAAAGCTGCATTAAAATCAGTTGCGTAGTTTTGAAGATATAAGGTCACATATGGACATTCATAAAAAATATCAACTCCTGTCCTCTTCCCCCACAGGGTGCTGTAAAAGCCAGCTAAAGAAGAATTATATAGATAACATCCTTAGTAAGTGGCGGAGATCTTGGAAATAAACCCTGTGCACATATGCCTAAGCGCGGCACAGTTATGTAGATCATAATCACTCCCAAAGTTGAGGAGGCCTGTGCCCAACAGTGGGACGTTAAAGTGCTGGAGAGCGAAAAATGGCTAAATTTTCACGTTTAATAATAAAAGTTCAATTTTACATTGCCATAGGTAGTATTTGATATTTGTGAAAAAATTCACATTAGTATGACATTTGGAAAGGAGTGACAAATTACGTTTAAAGATGTCGTCACACACATAGACAGATAGATACACAGGAAACTAATAAAATCATTTTAAAATACTTACGTCTAATAGCTGGCATCTTTGGTGTTTTATCTTCTTCTTTTTCTTCCTCATTCTTCGTGCTGGATATCTTTCCATTTGGATCCGAGACATCTGAAAAATTTAGTAATTAAATTTCAACTTAAATTGCTCATACATAATTCGCACATAGACATCGTTCACGAGGTCGCGGGTTCGATAACCGCTCGGGACAACCATTCGTGTGATATTTATAATTGTCATACAAATGTTTGTCCTGCATCTATGTGTTTACTATGTATTATAAAAATGTATTTACAAAAAAAAAAGTAGTTTATGTATTATATCCGTATTCTGGTATCCATAACACAAGTATAATAAGCTTAGTTTGGGATCGGAGGACGTTGTGTGAAATATCCTTGAATATAAAAAAACACGTTAAGAACTCTACTACTAAGTACTTTTATTGTAACTTGGGTAAAAAACCTAAGTTTATAATAATAATCTCTCTTTAACCTATTTACGTCCCAGACGAGCCTCCTCCATTTTGGGAGGTCTTGGACCAGGGGCCATAATTTCGAGGATGTTTTTGTGTTGATGTATTAGCTGGCCTTAAAACTTTACAGCACTTTTAGGGAGTAATGGAGTGGTGTCAGTTGTATTCTTAATCCGTCACCACCCGGACAGTTTTCTATTTAATAACGTTGTTTTCTTGTGACAGTGTCGCGGTTTACGATATAAAAAATAATGTTTCCTTATGACATCAAAAGTAAGTTTAATTTCAAAAATACTATCTCTAAACTACAAATTAATAAAATATTATCTCACAAAGAAACTTTAACTTAAAGTTTTTTAATAAATTTCAGTAAATTTAAACTTACCTGAAATCTAGAACAGCTTTCAGAAATTAAACTTTGACTTAAGAAATATCTTCAAGGAGTTTTCTTGTCTTTGTCTTATCAAACGATCTATCTATATTCTCTTTGAAATTAAGTCATTTATAACAAACCTATTTTGTTACTGAATAAATTATAATATTCCAATAATTCTGAGAAAATATTTTAAATCTATTAAAATTTCGAACTCATCAATCAATCTGCGGCAAAAAAATTACAAAAACGGGACAAATTTGCTAAATTTCACACGTACAAAGTCACGGGCTATACCTAGCGAATTATAATGTATGTATTTACAAAAGAATAGTAGTATATGTAGTCTATCCGTATTCTGGTACACATAACACAAGTGTTAAACTTAGTTTGGGAACAAAGGACAATGTCCATGAATATTTTATTTAAAAAAATCCAAAGACTAAAAAGACAATTTTACGCTCTAAGCTATTATTAACCAACACTACTATCCCCAAGGAGTCTTTAAATAGAATGTAATGGCAATAACAATATCTAAACCATTAACAAAGGCAATAAACATACAAACACTGTATTTATACCTCTATAAATACCAATGAGACTATTGGGATATGCCGTAAGTGTTAGGTACCCTTAAGGGAGTATCATTGAATACATTGCATTTCCGAAAACATGAAAAATACATAATATATTATGTTGAGTCTTTCTTCATTAAAGACTATAAAGTAGTCACGTGGTTATTTCTCATACATCTGGTGATGGATTAACAATACAAGTCAGTGTCACCACCCCATTTCCTCCCCTTAGTGCTGTAAAAGCTAACTAAGGGATATTGTACACAATTAACATCCTCTGTGAGAGATGGAAAACTCTAGCATAAACCTTGTGACAACAAATTGATCAACGCGTCGTAGTAGACCATAATCCCTCCAAAAGTAGAAAAGGCCTGTGCCCAAAAGTGGGACGTTAGTAGGCTAGAGACAGAGAGAGAAGGATAGAGATAGAGAGAGATAAACACGATCAATTCGAATAAAAGCGTGGTAAACAAGTAGTATGTGTATATTCGCTTAATACATCCCGTTATAAGCGGCTATGGTTATACAAAAAATGTGAGTATCGTGAATGGGACTCACTGCTGTCGGGTCGGACCACCACGAATGCTGTGCATTATTGAATGCGTAACGCTGCCATTCCGACGAGTCAGCAAATGGCCTCAGAGAATTATTATAATATGGAGCAAAATATTCAGATATTCATAGCGTGTTTTCAATGATTACTCAAAGGATTTCATAAAATATTCAATGTAGAGGAAAAACGATTATTGAATACAGCGTGTTGCATCATTCATTTGAATATTATATTTTGGAAAATAGAACGCTAAGTTTATAGTATTAACTATATTTATTAACTATATAGTTTAATTTAAAAAATTTTCCCCGTTTTCGTAACATTTTTCACCGATGTTTCGCTCCTATTAGCTGCAGCGTGATATTTTATAGCCTATAGCCTTCCTCGATAAATGTACGAGTACTATCCAACACTGGAAAATTTTTCAATCAGTCCAGTGGTTCCTGAAATTAGCGCGGTCAAACAAACAAACTCATCAGCTTTATAATATTAATATATAAGTATAGATTCTACAGTTGTTTTTTACCATCAAATTTTTGGTATAAAAGCCGGTCAAATAGGATTAGGACTTGTACACGAAGAATCCTGTGTGTACACACGTGTTATCGTTAATATCATCAATGCCGCGGGCAATAGCTATTGTAAAATATATAATTCACAATGAAAATACTGTAATTACAATAACCAGTATGTTAACGAGATGCTTAACAAAATACTGTTAAGCCAAATTCCTTAGAAGAAAAGCCGGAACATGATTTCACTGAGATAATTGCAAGTTAACATGAAAATACACGAGAACTGAACACATAATATAAGTGAATATACAGTAGTATTTTGTTACTTGTATTAAGGGAATTAATGGTAGAATAAAAATAAAAAGACAACCGAAATGTTTACTTCTATACTAAATTATAAAGCTGAAGAGTTTGTTTGTTTGTTTGTTTGAACGTAATAAGCTCGGGAACTACTGGTTCGAATAGGAAAATTCTTTTTGTGTTGGATAGTCCATTTATTGTCGAAGGATATAGGCTATATAACATCACGCTGTGACCAATAGGAGCGAAGCATTGGTGAAAAATATTGCAAAGACGGATTTTTTTTTTAAATTTCACGCTTATGATGTCGCGGGAGACAGCTAGTAAAATAATAATAAAGAGGTTGTTGGAAAACAAGAAATGAAAAAACAGCCTCACAAGTGAGCCATTGTCTTAGGTAATATTACTTGAACATGACTTTAAAGTTATGATAATTCAAACTTTATCTGGGCTAAGTAAACTAATATACTATATTTATATTAATAGTTGCCACGCCTTCTGCTTCCCAGGATGCTGCAAAAGCCGAAACATGTTAACATTATTGTGACAATATTGTATTAATTAACATTGTACTTATTAGCATATGAAACATGTAAAATAACAAACATTGTAATATTTCTGAGTTAATAATAAATAAATAAAAAATATGTTTGTAATTATGAAATAGATACTGATGATAATAGAATTACAATAATATTTCCCGAAAATAATGTATATATAACGGCTGTAATGCTTTTGGTTCTATGTATAGTACATACTATCAACTCGTCTAATCAGGGCCGCATAGCAGCTGTCCCTTCCGAATATAAGGAGACTCGTGGACAAAAATAGGATTTATCAATAGCCCATTAATTGGCTGGAAAGGAAAGACAGACGTTATTGAATATTGGTAACAGTTTAAATAATACTACTTTTTACGGATTTAGACGAGTATATTTGTTTTAAACTTTCGCCCGACGTTTCGGAGACTGCAGTCACCATGGTCACGGGTGAGACAGTCGACCCTTTAATAACTGATCGTAGAAGACACATTACAGCTCAGTCTCACCCGTGACCATGGTGACTGCAAAGTCTCCAAAACGTCGGGCGAAAATTTAAAACAAACATACGCGTCTAAATCCGTAAAAAGTAGTTTTATTTAAACAAATGAGTCGCGCAAGTGTTAGAAAATATTGTATCGGTAACAGTTTAAATAATATTTTATTTAAAATAGTATTAGAAACATATCGTGTAAACATCGCCTTATATTGTAACGGTCCGATAAATCTAACGAAGCGTGTTCATAAAGAGATAATTAACACATACTGAGCATTCAGATTGTATGTTTCTATTAATTCATTTGCGTTGTTTCTAACTTTCTTCTTAATATGATTTTGTTCTAGTTTAGTTCATTCCTGAAGAGCTTCTAGCTATTTACATAATGCACTTAATTATTATAAAAGCTTTTTGTTTGATAGATTATAATTTTGCATTACGCTTCATTGATCTTTTAGAGCAACGTCATAGTTGAGTATATTTCTACTACTATAAAGAGGAATTTTTGTATGTTGGTAACAAATATCAAAAACTACTGGATGGATTTAGATAAATTCTTTCAGCGTTACAATGCTGATTTATTCCTGAGTAATATAGGCTATAATATAAGTAAATATATTGTAGTGACCTCAAATTTCTGGTTTACGTAGTAGCGGACATCTTGGCGAAAAAGTGACTCAACAGTTGTATAGTGACGGATTTTGCTAAACTAAGCTCTATGCCAACAGGCCTGGTCAGTGCCGGGTGTAGACCATAATCCCTTCCAAAGTTGGGCCCTTACCGTAAAGTGGGACGTTAATGGGCTGGAAAGAGACAGACAGAAAAGATAGAGAGTAACAAATACGACATGAGCAAAAGGATAATATGAGCAGATAACTAACATATTCGCCAAGAAACTGTAAATTCGTAATTATTTCAACTAGCGTTGATTTTCACAGAAGGTCGATCCCAATCGTGGGAAATTTATCAGTTGGGAAGGAGATGAAAGATTTAGATGACTGGATGAGAATAACGAAGAGACAAAGTACTATAGATCTAATAAAATGATGAATAAACAAGCGATCCGCCAATATCTAATTAAACGATGAACTTTCTAAACTACAAAGTTATCAATGCGAAGCACTAAGAATTCTATAAGCTTAAAGTACTTGATTTGATAACTGATCAAAGTCATTTTAGAAAATGGTTTATTGGAGTACCCACTCTATGTATGTATGTACTCTATGTATGTACTCTATGTATGTACTGGAGTACACACTACAACTATTTTGTTTAATCCTCATATTCAACTATTACACTTCATGGCAATTACATTTACCAAATTTCGCCTAGTAAGTTGTGTCGATTTTAGTAATATTTCTCATCAATGCCACATGTTAATACACTTCCGCTTATTAAGGAAATTTTGAGCTTGCCGTATGGGTTTTAAATTATCCCTTACCTTTTGCAGTTCTTCCTTGATATATGTCTAACTCCAAAGCATTGCTGTCTTCTGCTTGTGATACCTTGAAGGTGTAGTCATTCCAGTCAAAACTGAATGAGTTTCCTTCCAAAAACGTCTCCAGCCATGTATCTAGTGATCTTGATTTCACCATCCTTGCTTGTCTTGACCGTAGTGGTTCAATCGTTAACACATCGAATACCCTTACAGTTCTTTGATCCCTAACACTTTGTATTATTTCTTTCGCCATATTGTCTATACACGTAGCATTATCACTACAATTTAATTCAACAATCGCTTTAGCGTCCCTCATCAACAGAAAAACGACAAAAATGCAAAGTGGATTCATTTTCACTAAAGTCCTTCACAGTCACTGTGGCACAGGGTATTCACCAATCCATTTGTAGGTCACAATTTACCGTACCATCTAGATCGATGGCTACGTGGGTAATGAGTCCTTGTATGGGTGCTTGATCATTTTTATCTGGCGTCACGCTGCACTGATCGCCACGGACGGCATGTGCATTATTTTTTGTACTAACTTCTTCACATGCATTTAAACCACTTTTCTTTCTACTGAATACGTTTTTGTTTGATAATTTTCCGTGATGCGCACATTTAAAGTGCTTTATTGGGTAGCATTTAAGCGTAACAAAAAATGTTGGTTTCGTTTTGTTAATAGCTTCTGTTAATAGGTATAGCAAATCAATATTTTACTTTCATATGTACTGTTAGCAGATTAATTGTGTCTTTGAAATATAATGTAAGGGATCTGGCTTGATTTAAGCAGATGTTTAGGAGTAGTAGTTAAATAGTTACATGTGGATTGTGGGTATTTTGTTTAGTATGTTTGATTAACCTTCAAAAAATAATAATCTAGGTATAATATTTCAAATTCAGTGTTTGCCAGGAAATAAACTTATTATTTTCAAAGAGGAAAAAGACTATTTCTGAAACGCGAAAGAAAAAAACATTTTTCTTGTGCGTTTCAGATACAAAATTTATTCGATTTTGAAATCACTTAATTTGCCAGACTTTCATACTGTCTAAAGAATACTTAAAATAAAGTATTTCCGCTTCCACAAAACCATATTTTAGGGTTCCTAGAAAAGGAAAATCATTTATAGCTCCATACATTTTCCCATGTGGCTGAAATAAATATAATATGACAATCTTTGTCATATATGCAAAAGAAACCAATGATGGTACTTTTTAGATTTGTGGAATTTATTAACACGATGTTTTTATATTCGCTTGTTCAGCGTACAGCCTGCCTGATGGTGAGCAGTTACTATAGCCTCTAAACGAAACGAAAACACCATAAATGTTTTCATATTTTTTTTAAGAACCTTAATTTTTATATATAGAAACCTCTTAAATATGTAATTTGTCATCATGTAGTATCGTAGTAAAATATTATGTAAACACCTATTGTTCAGCCTAATAAGTACAGAACCCTTATTGTGTCAATATCTCTTGAACTTGTCTGAATTTTTTACAGTAAACAGAGTTTTAACGAGGCTAAGTAACAGCTGGAACGATTCATAAATTCAAAACTTTAACTAATTATATATGCCATTAATTCACTTCTAATTTAATTACTTTGCGGCCCTTTTTAACATTTTTGAATAATTTATCTTTTTTTACAGTTTACTTAATGTAGAGTATAAAGGTTATGTTATTTACAAAATGTGGGTAAACGGAAAATTTTGTATGTAAAAACTGATTTTCATAAAAAGCGTCAGCGTTTGTTTGTGATATTTTGTGTATGTAAAGCTTTGAAGAGTTAGGTGTAAGTAAACTAGTTACTTTTTTAGGGTTCCGAATTCAAAAAAAGACTTTACCCTATTCGATTCCTAAGACTCTGTCTTACTAAGTCTATCCATCAACCTATAATAGGACAATACAATACAACAAACTTTATTCCACTGTGCAAAATTTCAGATCAATCCGACTACTTCAAGTGGGTGAAAATCTGTTTTAAAGATACCGTTACATAGATTGATAGATACTGTAAAGGTCGTGATCATTGAATATAACCTATTCAATGATAGGCCACAAATGGTTTATTTTTAAAAAAAAGTAATAAAAATTTTAAAATAGGAATAAAAAAAAGAAAAAGATTTGGGGATTGGAGAGGACATTGAAGATAATGTAAAAATAGATATAGTAAAAAAAAATATGAATTTAAAAAGAATACAATTATTTATAAAGCCTTAAATGTTTTTATTTTATAAATGTAACAAGTCCTAGAAGGGAAATAAATGAGTTATTCTGCAAGAAGAAAGTTTATGTGAAGCAAAGGCTTCACAATACATACTGAACTTATATAAGCGTGTTAAAAATATAAACAACTATGATGTATTTTGATTTATTAATTTTTAAGCTATTGCATACCTTGCATCGCGGGCCTTGAGCGTGGAGACCGAATCCAGAAATTCCGTAACGAAAATTACGTAATGAAAAAACCTAACATTATCGGTGCTACTGCGCGTGCGTAATCGGCGTAAAACGGCGTTACGGCGCATACATACATTTCATTATTATTATTATATATTATTAATAATAATGTAATAGTTTAATTTTAAAATTTGCAAGTGAAAAATTATGCAAGTGCAAAATACTGCATAAATTGATAAAAAATGCTATGCAATAGCTTTACCGCGGCAGTCCCCGAGTGCCACACGTCTTTCTTTTTCGCCATTTTTATATTAACTAAATTCGTTAGTCTTTTTAATATACATTATTTTATAATATGGATGTTCAGTTAACATTATCGAATGATGTTATTGACACCAATGATATATTAAAACACATTGACACTATCAATTTTTAGTTAAGCTTCGATACGCGCACATAGAATTGGTGACGATATAAAATAAAAAAAAAATATCTGAGAAATTCAAGTCAAATACAGTAATTGTTCTTTTAGAATTTTTTTAAACTGTTGTTTATTTATAATTTTCTATCGCTACATATAAAATGAAACTTGTTTTGTTGTACAGTGGATATGTCACACGCAACTAGAGCATTGGGATAAGATTTGTATAGACCTATATATTTAATTCGAGGACAAAAAGATGACTTAGTTTTTATTGCGTGGTCACCATTTAAAAACTTTGTTTACCGGGAACATTATATAAAAAAATTGGTCAAGTGCGAGTCGGACTCGCGCACGAAGGGTTCTGTACCATTATCTATGCAATATAAGGCAACGTTATTAGTATCGAGCAAGAAACGGTAAAAAATCACGTTGGTTGTATGGGAGCCCCCCTTAAATATTTATTTTATTTTATTTTTAGTATTTGCTGTTATAGCGGCAATAGAAATACATCATCTGTGAAAATTTCAACTGTCTAGCTATCACCGTTCTTGAGATACAGCCTGGTGACAGACGGACGGACAGCGAAGTCTCAGTAATAGGGTCCCGTTTTTACCCTTTGGGTACGGAACCCTAAAAATCTAGCAAATATAAACCGCCTTTCTTTCTGGTTCTAATGCCAAAATGATACACCTTCATTTCAGTGCATCTGTTTATTCTCTGTATTTATTATTTTCCATAACAACAAGTTACAAACTACTTCTCTAGTATAATAATCCATCATTCACTTATTTATTCCGGATTAAAAACACAGTTTCAATTATCGGCTCAATCTATATAAAATCTATTTATGATTCATATCATCTACTTCTATAACAAAGTTCCAAATTTAACAAGACTGTGCCACCAAAATCGCCTCCCTTTCTCCCGGAACCAAACTGCCAGCCAAATTTTAAAAAAGAAGTCGATATCTAAATACAAAATATTCAAAAATCGATTTATTATGTATCGTTGTTTTATTATATATCGATATTCATATAACGGACTGCCGTTCACGAGGTCGCGGGTTCGATTCCCGCCTCGGACAATTATTTGTGTGATGTTTATATACATATTATGTCATACAAATGTTTGTTCTGCGTCTGGGTGTTTTTATGTATTATAAGTATGTATTTACAAAAGAAAAGTAGTATAAATGTATTATATCCGTATTCTGGTACCCATAATACAAGCATATAAGCTTAGCTTGGGACCAGAGGACGTTGTGTGAAATGTCCATGAATATTTATTTATTTATTTATTATATCGATTGAATGAACCCTATCACAAGGTATCTAATAAAAGTGTCTGAATATGATTTCTTAGTTTGTAAAGCACTACTGTTCGTGTAGTCACGGAGCAAGAATAAAGGTGTCATCACTCTATTTTCTCCCTAGAATAAGGCAAGAGCTAGCTCAAAGGAGATAACATTTTCTGTGGAAATGTAATAATTTATGTCCACAATGGGATGTAATGTACTAAAAGCCCTAAAGAAACACAATTATTTTTAAGAAAAAATAAACAGTAATGCACGATCAAAGAATCTTTATGATCTTTAAAACTCGTGATCAGTTTGGTAGAGCAGCTCGAAGTTGGTTACGAAATTCGTAGTTACGCTTGTGTCTTGTTCGTAAAGTAGACAGAATACTACGAAACGTCTTCTTTTTTAAAGATTTTATATGTAAAAGCTGGCTGATATATGTAAAGTTGTGCCTTTTGTCGCGGCGCTCTGGTATAAGGATAGCAATACCTACTTGACACAAATACCTACATTGTAAATTGGCTGAGTCTGTAGTCCGCACTAGATTCGTAGTTTCCGTAGGTACTGCTGATACTCGTACATTTGCTTTATTGACGAGTCGTGACGTTCTAACATCCATTGGACGCGTAAATAATATTTCAGCTTTTGCTTCAGTTCAGTGCCACTATATAATATAGCAGTCTTAGCGCGTCACAACTAAATATTAAATTAAATTATATTGTCAGACCTTGTATTTTCGTCGAATAAAGAATAATATGAAAATATAAGAGTATTAAGCAGAGGTTTGTGTGGTAACGGATTAAGAACACTATTTGTCAACAATGTAAGCAGAAAATGTCTACTGAGAGAACTAGATATTTTAACTAAAACCGCCGTGATCGATATAATGAGAAGGGTTAGCACGTTGAAGTGGCAATGAGCAGGCCACATCGCTCGTAGGATTGATGATTGTTGGGGAAGAAGACAATGCAGCGTAGGGCGGCCCCCGATAAGGTGGAGCGACAATATTGTGAAGGTCGCGGGGAGTCATTGGACGCAAGCGGCACAAGACCGCGCGTCGTGGCGTTTATGGGTTTATGTCCAACAGTGAACTGAGAAAGGCTGATGAATGAATGGGTGGAAATTAAAACCTATATATACCAACTAAGTCTAAGTAATATTTATAACTAGACCAGATGCTCTTCAGAAAAGCAGGCCATTAATGGACTGAGACATAGGAAACAAATTTCTTACTTATTTAAAAGGCATATTTAATTTTTTAAATGTTTTATGGTCCACGGTAATTTCGTAAAAAAGGTAAATAAAATAGAAATAGAAAAAGAATATCACATTAGGCATTATGGGCATCGCAATTTTAACAAAACTTACGAAATAATCAAATGTTTTCTTCTAACCACCAGCAGTGGTAGAATATTTTTTTTATGTTATGTATAACTCTTTTCACGTAGGTAGTACGATGTATATCATTCAGTGTCTTCGAATAATGATTTTAGGTGTGACTTGGATACAATGGTAATTAGGAAGTTATAAATAATATGTACAATAGGAATAAGACTAACACACGAACAAACCAAACTAGCACGAATATTAATTAATTTCCTATAAGTTTGAAGTAAACATATAGAATTGTTTATTTCATAAGCTATTATGCCTATTTAGTTTGCTTCATCAAGAGGTTTGAATAGTGAAAACTTTTTATAAATACTTAGTTTTTTAAAATTGTTATATTTTATTATAAAAGAGAAAGAAGAAACAGGAATGGAAGACCTAAAAAGAGTTTTGAGTAATAATGAGTTTGTAATACAAAATCTGTTAGACTTTTTTTCTCATCGTATCGCCATTAAGAGGGTACTGGTATTTGCCTTAGGTATTGCTATCCCTATTTCTAAGCGCCGCGCTGAAAGGGACAAATATAGCTGAAGCAGATTTTACCTACAAATTCATTGAAAAAAAGTCGTTCCATAGTCCCCTTTTTACGATTTATTATAGTTGAAGAGTATATCTATGCTTCTATCACTTTCTTTTTTGGTAAAATCTTACCAAATATGTGTGATAGTCGCTGCAACTTTACCTAAAGAAAACAAAAAAAAAACGGATTTTCTAGATGGTCATATTTCTTTTAGTTAATATGTTTTGAAAAAAAGAAAGTGATACAAGCATAGATATACTCTTCATCTATAATAAAGCGTAAGAACAATTCAAATCGGTGTAACTTTCGTAAAGAAAAATGGGGAGTACGAAACCCATATTTTTGTATGGAGGATAATTTGGTATCGTGCCCTCTTAACGGTCCAATATTATACACGAACTTTCTCCACTTTGGATGTATGTTTGATCTAGCCATGGAAGTGTGTTTGGATAGAAGCAGATGGTGCTCTATAGTCTCTGCCTACCCCCATGGGTAAAAGGAGTGACGGTATGACGATGATGATAATTTTTGTCTGAAAAACTGTCTCTTACAGCACCTCAAGTAGGAACTGTAAATAAGTGTCAAATTATTTAAATTCTGCTACCATTGACTATCATCATCATCATCATACATTTTTTCCATTTATGTAGGCAGAGACTATAGTGCCATTTTTCACGGTCTAATTATACTTTCATGGCTTAATTTATCTGGTCATAAACACACGAAGGTTGTAAGTGCACTCAAGTTTTTTTAGGCAATACAATGACATGTTGGTACTTGGCGACAATTCACCTCATAGTAATAGGTAAAGTATGTATGTATGTATTACGGCTAAAAGCCAAAGTGCGGCTGGACCTAGGTTTAGCCGGCTAAAACTAGGTGCAACCAAAGGTGGTTGGCTAATGTTAGCTAAAGACGAGTGATTTCGGCTACACCTAGTTGTATCTGTTATCATATAGGCTAAAACCACTCTATCTAAAAAAACCGCCTCAAAATCCCTTGCGTAGTTTAGAAGATTTAAGCTCACATAAGGATATATACATACAAAGATAATGACTTTGTTTTGTAATAAGTAAATAAAATGCACTCTCAATTCTATACAATATTTAGTCTTTGAATGTAACGGTCTACAAGTGGCACGAGTCTTATCGCTCACTTACAAACACGTAGCTCACTCAAGCGATGCTACTGTTTCCGTTATCACCAGGAACTATTCAATACATATACTTATAGCTTATCAACAATTATAATAAAGGTGGTGATGCTGTCATCGTGTATATCGTGGGTTCGATGTCTAAACAGATTATGTATCTATTCTAATATTATAAAGCTGAACAGTTTGTTTGTTTTGTAAGAACGCGCTAATCTCAGGAACCACGGGCCAGGTTTGAAAAATTCTTTCTTTTTCTTTCTTTTCTTTGTTGGATAGCACATTTATTGAGGAAGGCTATAAGCTATATAATATCACGCTAGGATGAATAGGAGCGAAACATTAGTCAAAATACTTATTTTATTGGGTAAGGCAGTAATAGGATTCTGTTTCGCCTTTTGGTACAGAACCCATCTCACGCCGTTCTTTAAAATTATACAAACCTACTGATATGTTATTTACAGACAAACTATTCAAAATAATATCCTAACAATTTTTTTTTATTTGTATTAAAGTACAGATCTTACTAAATAAAAACAATATGTATAAATATTAATATAACAAAATAACTTATACAAAAGAAGAAAATTACTCACGTATTAGAAAAACTATCACAAAGAGATAGATATATTCTGTACCATTTATGTTAAAAGGAGACAGATACACTTCTAGCTATATCGCGTCATAGATCACCCACAAAAGATTCCCCATGCATGGCGCTCAAAGCACACCAAATATAATCGCTAAAAAGCGTATCTACAAACACTGGATGTATGAAATTCTCAATTCGTCTGTATTTTATTTTTTTATGTTTGTTACCTCAGAACTTTTAACAAGGCGAAGCGATTTTAAGACTTTCCTGAGATTTTAAGGTTTCCGTGTGATTCCATTGGCACCAGGTTAGGATCTGATTGGTTATTGACGAGCCTCCTCCACTTTGGGACGGCCCGTGCCCACAAGTGTGGCGTATATGTGAAAGAGAGAGTGAAAAAAGCTGCGATTTCCTCCAAAGTCTGTGCGTTTAGTGATTTACAAAAATCTCGTAATGCTATATCTATAGAAGATGATCTGTGTATCGCGTTGATAGTGAAAGTAATCGAGTATAGAAAGCCTAAAATAGTTCAGTTCTAATCGAATACCTTTTTTGATCAACACAATAGTAATTTTTGTGTTTTATTTGTTAAAATCGAAAGTTATTATTGAACTGAAATGTAGAGTAAGACGATCTATAGCTCCGGGTTATTGAAATACTAGCTGTTGCCCGCAACTTTGTACGTGTGGAATTTAGAAGACAAATCATATTTTACAAAAAAAATACAACCTATTGAACCACTCTATCTATTAATAATTGAGTACTTTTAAAAAAAGTTCAACCGACCTTACGTGCCTTTGAGAGGGTTTTCCTCGAATTCTCAGGAGATAACCATCAGATCCTGAACTGGTGCCAATGGAACCAAACGGAAACCACCAGCTTTCAAATAAAAAAAAACATAAAGATCGCTCCGCCCGGTTAAAAGTTATGGGGTGATAAAAATAAAAAAATTAATAAAAAGACATACGTACAGACGAATTGAGAATCTCCTCTTATGTTTGAAGTCAGCGAAAAAAACCGCTTCAAAATCCGTTGCGTAGTTTTGAAGATATAAGCTCACATGGGACATACATACAAAAATAACGACTTTATTTTATAATAAGTGTTCAAGACGTAACTTTGTAAACAAAATGACAATTTAAAATTGTGACATGTGTCAAGTTTCCCCGTGAGCATTCTAGATGGCGTTAGTAGACAAATTAAAAGTCGCAAGCGTTTGTTACAAATGTGTATATTTAAGTGCAATAAATTTTGTGAATAAATGTGTCTCTCTGACGTACCGACTTTCATTGGTGATCGCAAGTTCTTGGAGATAAAATTTTGTACCTGAACTGTACAATAAGTAAGGAAAAGGTTATTTAAACTATACAAAAGGGGGGTTTTTAGGGTATCAAAAGGTAAAACTGGATCCTATTATTAATACTTCACTGTCCGTGCATTCAGCAGACTGTATCTCTGGAACAGTGATAACTAGAGAGCTGAAACAGTTTGTGTATATCAGTAAGAAAGTAGCAGTGTATAAAACTCATCTTAGAAAAAAAAAGAAATGTATGAAGAACCGATCATGTCAAATTATTTTGGTGAAAGAACAAGAGGGTATCTGGTGCCCTTGGCATACTGGCACTTCAATAAAATATTGTTAAAGTTTAACTGTGACAATATTAAAATAAATAGATTTAAGAAAAAGTTGAGGGCCTTGTTACTAGATGCTTTTGATGCTAAATGTAGTTAGTTAAGAGTTAAGATGTTTAGAATATAAATTTAATTATCTAGTATATATACATAGATTATAGAGTGCATTGTATTCACTTTCGCCGACAAACTGTTATAACAGTTTGGAGCGACTTAGAAAATAAAGAACTATGTAATATTGTTAAATAAAAAAAAATTTAAAAAGTTGATGTTACAACAGCAAATACTCACAATCATCATCATCCTGTCCTTATCCTTAAGTTTGGGTCTCATTATTTGGTTTTACTTGGGGTCGGTATCACTTGTTTGTGATAATAACAATATGGAACCCTTCGTGTGGGAGTCAAACTTATCGTTGATGGGTTTTTAATAAGGCGTGGCATTGTATTTTACCGTTATCCCACGGGAACACCGCGGTAATTTTCTGTATTATAAGTATGTATTTACAAAAGAAAAGTAGTCTATGTATATCCGTATTCTGGTACCCATAACTCAACCATATAAGCTTGGACCAGAGGAAGGTGTGTGAAATGTCCATGAACATAAAAAAGTTGTCCTTAAGTTAGATCTGGAAAATAAACTGTCTTATTACCCTTCAGTTTAATCCATAGAATGATTTGAGCGTATTTGTGTAACAAACTTAATACTTGATTACATAAAATAATTTTTAAATTTAATTTTGAGTCTAGTAGGTACACGAATAACGAATAGAATGTTTCTATCAAAATCTAATTTACAGATTTTTTACTGACGCACCAGTTTCTAAGACTCTTTATAATACCTATTCAATTATGTCATTACTATTATGTACGTATAATACGTAATATTGCTTTTAAAAGTGATAAAAAGCTTTCTAAAAAATCGTCTATCTAGCATATATCCGTAGTTTCAGACGTCTTTGTAATTATTGTCCCGCTTCTTGGGTTTCAGCGTGATGATATATTACATAGTATAGGTGACGGTCGAAAAGAATACAAGTGTCACCTCCCCATGTATTACGGAGGAGGGTTGACGTCAGGCAAGCGGAAAAGAGTTAAAATTAAACCAAGTCCGACTCAGCCAAGGATAGGACTTGTAGCTCTTGCCAGAGAGTACGTATTCTTGAAATTCTAAACAATTTATTGTTTACCCTACGTCTATCGATCTCCGACTTTAGTATGACGTGTGTAAATATAATCTTTACTTATTATAATATAAAGTCGTTATTATTGTATTTATGTCCCTTATGAATGAGCTTATGTCTTTAAAAGTCCGAAACCCATTTGGATGCGATTTTTAGAAGAAAGTGGTTCAAATGGATAGCTTTTAGAAAAATTGGTTAGCGTTTGCTCTACATTTGTCTTCTCCACCGGTAGAAAGATGCGGGAAATATATATTTTTACTAGCTGACCCGGCAAACGTTGTTTTGCGATACTAAAAAAAAAACATTGAAAAATAGATGTTGGCCGATTCTCAGACCTACTGAATATGTATGCAAAATTTGAGAAGAATCGGTCAAGCCGTTTCGGAGGAGTACGGTAACTAACACTGTGACACGTGAATTTTATAGTATATTAGATTAGATAAAATAATGCATACAATGTTATTACGTAAAAATACGCTTATTTAAGCTTAACAGGAAATTATCAACGAGGAAACAAATAAATGGATATAGTCTTAAGGATTATTAACATAAACTACACAAAATATAGCCATTTGCCCACAAAATGCTTTCTATTTAACACATAAAGCTACAAATCTTACAAATTATTCGAATCACACAAAATGACACGGCCATTCGTGCTACAATTAATTGTTATTGTAAGCTACGATGGCTCAGTACACAGCTATTAATATCCATTAATACGTGAGTGTACACATTGTAGATTTGAAGTCAGGATTATTAAACATTATAGCTCATACTGCATGTATTATATGAATTAATGAATGGGCTATATATATGTAGGTTCAAAGTACAAACATATTTGCTGTGCTTGAGAGGAAATTCTAAGCTAATATCAATATATCCTATGCATATGGTAATGGATTAAGATTACAAGGGCCACCACCCCGTTTACTCCCCAGGGTGCTGTAAAACCTAGCTAATACCGAACTTATATAAGCGTGTTAAAAAGAATAAAAGGGTAAAATAAGAGATATAAACTTGTATAAAAATGCGTGATATTTAAGTGTATTTGTAAATCGCTGTGAAAATTTTATACTAACGAATTTAATAGCAAATTGTTAGTCTTATATAGGTTCCACGAATCAACCATATACAGAGCAGAAGTATCAAATGCTACGGACCATTAAAGGCCCTCGCACACAGAAATTGCTTTACTCTTTAGATACAAGAACACGGGCGAGAACCGACAAAGCCGTCAAGGTCCGCAGTGATAGAGTTTGCTAGAAACTCCTCGCTGGCTTAAATCGGCACTATGTAGAGTATTAAGGGAAAAGTTCCTAATAATAGACCTTGTATCGTTAATAATAGCCGAATTTCTTTAGCCCTTCATTACAGGTGCTACTCTCACTATAAATGTAAAATAAAAAAGAAAACATGCGGCCGCGAGCGAAAATCGCTCAGTACAAAATGTTATTTCACTATCTATGACAAGAATGTTGAGCGAATGGAAAGTGCACGCAAGCGTACTAACAACTGCTTAATAAGTAGCGTGATTTGTGATCGGATATAGATAGGAATTATTCAGACGTTTGTCTTAGATTTTCTTTTCAATTTAATTTCTTATTGGAAGTCAAAACCGTACCAATTATTTACAAAAAGATTTTGCAGCTTATATTTTAAATTTTACGAAGTTTTAATGTTTATAGATATTTCTAGGTACAGTTTAAACAGTTTTCGATAGTAACAAGCTAAATACAACCTATATATTTGTATGATTTTTCAATTTATCTAATACCAACTATAAATAAGTAATACTGTTCATAATCAGCTGCGTGTGTTAATTTACAAGCAACTATATATTTTTGAAGCTAAGAATGTTTTCAGCTTGATCTTCTTCATTATACGAGTATATATACAATTCACCATCTTTCTTCTACGAGAGCTGAGTTAGCAAAGTAAAAATCAAGGTAGACAACATCTGCGACGGGCGGAAATCTCGGAAATAAACTTAATTAAAACACACTAGTAAGCTTGGTGTGTCTATTTAATAGAGCCAAATATTTAAATTATGTGAGTGGTCCATGCCTAGCAGTGATTAACATCTCTGTGCTTAAAACTAGAATACTTCACTTGTATACGCTTTCTGCCATGTAAGGCGCATCTAGTAATACCCATGTCATTATTTTAAAGTATAATAGAATTGTTTATTTTTATTTGCCACTTGTTTCAATGACTTGGCTCTAAGTTGGGTTATTCTCAGTCAATTTGCAATTTTGTTTTCCGACGATTCTGTCTACTGTGTGATAGGTCTTAGAATCGATTCTGAATCAGGACTAAATATGATGATGAAGATCAGTATTTCTTTTTTGATTGTGTTTTTGGAAAATGAATCCTATCTGACGGGCCTCGTGGTGTAGTGGTTCATGTAACGGACTGCCGATCAAGAGGTCGCGGGTTCGATTCCCGCTCGGGACAATCATTTGTGTTCTTTTTCTAATTGTCATACAAATGTTTGTCCTGCGTCTGGGTGTTTCTATGTATTATAAGTATGTATTTACAAAAAAAAAAGTAGTATATGTATTCTATCCGTATTCTGGTACCCATAACACAAGCATAATAAGCTTAGCTTGGGACCAGAGGACGTTGTGTGAAATGTCCATGAATATTTATTTATTTATTTATTTATTTATCTATATTTATTAAACATATTATAATAAAATATATTCATGCATGTTTCACACAATGTCCTCTGGTCCCAAACTAAGCTTATATGCTTATGTTATGGGTACCAGAATATGGCTATAATACATATACGACCTTTTTTTTGTTACATACATATAATTCATAAAACACACTCGGACGCAGTACAAACATTTATACAATATTATGTATTAGATTTGTGTAGGATACAGACATCTGTAAGTTGTCAGAGGTTTTAGTTAAATATAGTCACAAAATTATATCCGCTGGAAATAACTTTGAAACTAGATGGCGTTTTATAAACAAATTTTTATATCACCCACACACACACACAATCTTAATTTCATTTATTTATTGGTATTTTATATGAAATTCCAAATTCAAAATGATAGAACTGTTAATTAACTAAAATAACTTCATGATACTAGTACTAAATAACTTAATAAAAAATATTTAAGTGTTATATCTTAGACTAATTGGGTAGATATTCTTAGAGCCATTAGTAGTTTGTCATACAAAGCATAAAACATATAAATTGGGTATTATTTAAAAAAACACGTTGAACCGACTTCATGAGACCGGTCGGTTGTCTACTCTTTGTTTATTTAGATACTTACATAATATGTGAAAACAATGTGTGAGCCTTTGAAGAGGGTATTTTTTTTTTCTTTATTTTTGCGTAGGGGTTTCGTCACACAGTGACTATGTCACCCCTGTAAGGTAAACAATGCTATATTACATTATATTGAAACTTAATGCTTACATATACCAAAATACTTTTGAGACCCTATACAAGTAACGTACTTGTATAGGCTCTCACAAGCACATCTTCTGCATCAGAAGATGGATCAGATAAAATACTGTTGCAAAAGCCTACATTTTGTTGGGACAAATCTTTTATCTCAATTCTTAGAGCGGGCGTGCTACGAACACACTCCCCCAAAGTAAAGAAGAGGGTATTCCTCGATTTCTTATGAGATCACCTTCAGATCCTGACCTGGTGCCAATGGGACCACAAGGAAACCCTTCAAATAAAAAAAGAACCATTAAAATTGCTTCACCCAGTTAAAAGTAACATACAAATGAATTGAGAGCCTCCTCCTTTTTTGAAGTTGGTTAAAAATAACACAACAACATAATTATGTGTTTTCTTAAATTAAACACTATTATGACAAGAACTACTCTCTATAATTGTCTGCCACATTGTGATTTCAATATCAAAATGTCAGTTAAGACAGGCGTCAAAATTCTACGCACGTTATAATTTTACGTTTAACAAAAATGTTACTGTCTGTATGTCTGTATATTGTCGGTGTGCCAACAGATGAAGAAAATAAGTGTTTCTACCCTATGTGTTTGTGAGGGTGCTGTAAAAATCCAGCGAAAGAGTATTTACAACTTTACATATTATAAGCATTATATCATGTTTTGTGAGAAACGGAAAACTCTAATCGAAATTAAGCCAAATACCAACATATCTGTCAGCGCGGTATAGTAGAACAAACACTCTCTCGAAGTGGTAGAGGCTCGTGCCCAACAGTGGGATAATGATATAAGAGGGAACTAGGACGAACAACAACTGTCTTTACGTGGAAGATAACATATAAACAAAACCTTTTTGGTAAGATTTTGTCGATGTATTACTCGTAAAATTCAAAATTATTAGATATTAAAATATCATGGATATATGGAAAACAACGTCCTCTGGTCCCAAAGTAAGCTATATTTTATATCCTTGTGTTATAGATACCAGATAAGGATAAAGGTACTACATATATACTTTTTTTTTTTTTTTGTAAATACATACTTATAATACAAAGTAAACACCCAGACACAGTACAAACGTTTGTAGGACAGTTATAAATAACACACAAATGATTGTCCCATGCGGGAATCAAACCCCTACCTAACCTAGTGAACGGCAGTCCGTTACATGACGAAGGTCCGTCCAATAATTATTAGAATTCTTGTTTGCTCGTCTGTAAGTTTGTTCTTATCTCAAAAATGAAGCACTATCCTTAATTATGATTTTCATTCATTATTGTGACAAGCTTCACTCAACATTATTATAGTGATTATTTAATTTTAATGGGTTCAGATAAAACAATATCAATTCTAAAAACGTACAACCGAAGTCACAGTGATAAGTTAAATTGAAATAATAGAAGTGTATAACCAGAAACTAAGAAATTACAAAGCACATTATTATAATTTGAAATCACAGGTGATAAAACAATTGAAATATCAGAATGTGAAACAGAGTGTGTACGCACGGAGATGGTTTATTTTGTGGCTGTAATTATATTTGTATGTTATAATTTGACTTTGTTAGAAACCTTAGAGAAGTGTAGCGTGTAGTAGAAAGGGCTTGTTGTAAGATTTTCTAAATTACTAAAACTAAATACTCCATAGGTATACTACAAAAAGGGGAAGTGCGTAACACTTACAACCGTCGGTCATGTATGACTAGATGTATGAGTGTGAATGAAGCCAAGGAAGTATATTTGGATCGTAGCAGATGGCGCTCTATAGTCTTTGCCTACCTCCATGGGAAAAGAGCGTGATGCTATGATGATGATTATGATGATGTAAAAACGGGTACTATTACTGAGACATCACTGTCCATCCGTCTGTCACCAGGGTGTATCTCAGAAACGATGATAGCTAGAGAGCTGATAATTTCACTGTTTATGTATATCATTTGATACTCTAACAAATGTTTATCGTTTTCATCATTCATTGCTTCTATTATCTTCTTCCAACTTATGCTTTATCGGTTTATTGTCTATCAGTAATGTATTAAACTTAAAATTTTCCTCATTTTTGCAACATTCTTCACTGATGCTTCGCTCCTATTGGTCGCAGCGTGATGTTATATAGCCTATAACTTTCCTCGATAAATGTACTATCCAACACTGATAGAATTTTCAAATCGGACCCGTATTTCCTGAGATTAACGCGTTTAAACAAACAGACAAACAAACTCTTCAGCTTTTTAATATTTGTGTAGATAATTACATAGACAAAAGGAAAATAAAACATCTTCGTAACAAACAAACAATCCAACCTTTCTCTTGCCAACTGCAGAATAACCCAACAGTTTTTTTTTTAAATTTAGCGAGCGGCGTCAAAGAAATCGTTCTCTTATTTACTTATTTTTTGAAAGCTACTATAAAAGCCACTATTAGTTCCCTTTCCCGCTTATTGCGCGAAACGTCATCAACCAAAATGTATCGAGAACTTGTTATATTCGTGACTTTATGTGGTGTTACCTTTAGTTCTTTATTAGACGGTGATATCGACTTGGCTGATGGTGTAAAACTTGTTAAAATTTCATCGAACTCCCTAGAAGATGGCAGATCTTTCGGTGACAATTCCCCTTTGACACGAATGGCGAAATTTCTCGAAGGTCACGAGTTACATGTGAAATTACCAAATTTAATAGAAAAGGATCGTGTGACCCAATTCTTAGCTGATTCTTTGAAATTTGTTGATAGCAGTTATAAAGAAAATGCAGGTCAGTTTTTTCTTTAATATTTTTTTTTACTTATTATAAAAGAAAGGCGTTAATTTTGTATGTATGTCCTTATGTGAGCTTATATCTTCAAAAATATGGAACGGATTTTAATGCAGTTTTTTATTAGGTACATAGAAAGGTTTAGAAGGATTGCATTTTTGTATAATTTGTTAAGTCGAATACGGGGAGGGGAGGGAGGTCTTAATAACCACAAACACGGGTCAAATCGCAGGCATTAACTAGTTTATTACAAACTATCTTTGTACTACTAACACTATATCATAGACTGTCCAGTCTAACGTCCGTTTTCAATATTTTATCTATCCTCAATTCTTGCTATTAAGAGGGCACGATACCAAATTATGCTCCATAGACAAATATGGGTATCGTACTTCCCTTTTTTCTTCGCGAAAGTTAAACCGATTTTATTTGTTTTCCGCTATATTATAGATGAAGAGTATATATATGCATCTGTCACTTTCTTTTTTTTCAATACACAATAACTAAAAGAAATATGACCATCCGAAAATTATATAATTATATTATTTCTTTAGGTAAAGTTGCAGCGTCTATCACACATATTTGGTAACGTTTTACCAAAAAAGAAAGTGATACAAGCATAGATATACTCTTCATCTATAATATAGCGTAAGAATAATCAAAATCGGTTTAATTTTCGCGAAGAAAAAAGAGAACTACGAAACGTCATTTTTTCAAAGAATTTGTAGGTAAAATCTGCTTCAGCTATATTTGTCCCTTTCATCACGGTGCTTGGGAATAGAGATAGCAATACCTAAGGCAAATACCTAAATTAGGAGTACAGTACCCTCTTAAAGTAAGACTAATCTAAACTTTTGTCCTTACTTGCATATCAATAACAACGCGCCTTTTTCCCATGGGGTAGGCAGAAACTAGAGGATAATAATATCCGTAATTGTAGATTGATTAAAAATTGCAGTTAAAATCTGAACATCGTTTAAGCCATCTTTGAAAATAAATAAAATTGCAATATCCATAAGTATAGTCCAAATATAAGCGCCTTCTTTAATACATCTAAATGTATACAAGATACTAACACCTTTAAAGAAATTTACGTATATACATATATGTGTATTTGGTTGTCTGTTTATTTTTATTGATGTAATATTATTTAGATCGGTTTAACCAATTTTGTTTAAACTTTTACAAGAAGATAGTTGCTGTTAGGGTATAACATGGGCTACTGTTATTTAAAAAAAAAACAACTAGGGTTCTATTAAAGTATTGATAAACCTTTTTCACATAGTTAAAATAAATCTAATATATAAAATTCACGTGTCACAGTGTTAGTTACCGTACTCCTCCGAAACGGCTTGACCGATTCTTCTCAAATTTTGCATACATATTCAGTAGGTCTGAGAATCGGCCAACATCTATTTTTCAAACTTTTTTTTTTTAGTTTGGCATAACAACGTTTGCCGGGTCAGCTAGTTACATATATTATTAACTTCACTATTGGCGTTATACTCGTGATCCTTCTGCTGGGGACTGGTCGACTTGCTCCAACAAGGCAATTTAATTATTATGTTAGTTTAAATTAGTCTTAATAGCATTACTCAAATAAAAAAAAAAACAATGTGAACTAATATAGAAAAAAAAAAGCAAAGGAAAATAGAAAAAAAAATCCATGGAGTTTCATGTCTGTTCTTCTCTATAGGATCCACTTTTGGAACAGATACCTTGTTTCTGACGTTTCAAAAGAGCTTTTAAAACAATATGTAACATTAAACAGTAAACATATTATATCTACACGCTGAAATCCAATCAGGCTTTACTTTGTACCTCATAATAACATGAATAACACTATAATATCGTAGAGTGTTCAATTAATACGGCAATTTTGTCCCCAATCTGGCTTTACTTAATTAATGCGTCCCGAACAAAGCCGGGCCGGATCACTAGTGACCTATATAATTTTCTTCTCATTGTTTATACTGGATTTAGTTTCCTTGATAATTAGCAACATAATAATGGGCATTGTTTATATTTTTTTTAAACTCTTAATTCGATAACCATTTCGGGGAATAGAGTTTCTGATCATGATCCCTTGAAATGAAGGACTTAAAATATTAAGGCGTTTTTAGGGATATACTACTCTGAAGTGGAATTGAAATTGGTCTATTATATCAACTTGTCAACTTTGAAAAGATAAAGTGCAATCTGTATTAAGTCTATCAAGAAAAGTCTATACACAGATTGCGGAAAACGATGACGTCACAACATTTAAAGTAATATCTTTAAGAATTTTTTAAAAATTCTGTATAGTGAATATTTCAATAATATTGAAATTAGTTGCTTAAAATAGTCTATATTTTCTGAAAAGAATATAGAAACAGTAGGTTAAAAATTATGAACAATCCCAATTATCTTTTATTACAATAAACGTATTGTTCAATTTGTGAATACATTATACCTTACCCATGATATTAATTAAGAATTTTCCTTGCTTTTTTATTTAATATTTATACACTTTACACGATATCTTTTGGCCCAAATTAAGCTAAATTGCTACACTAAGCTACTACTAGGCTGCTGTTAAGTTTCAGTATTATAAAGACCATAATATAACGAGTGATCTCTTAACACGTTCCAATTTTGGAGTCCTTCTAAACATGTCCATTACAGCTGCTGTTAAGTTTCAGTATTATAAAGACCATAATATAACGAGTGATCTCTTAACACGTTCCAATTTTGGAGTCCTTCTAAACATGCCCATTACAGAAAACAGTCAAACTAGAAACGTAGCGGGGCTGTTGGGACTTGATCTGTCCCAACCGCCCGTTGGAACTAATTTGCCCAACCGCCCCACTATCCCGGCGGTTTCAGCGGGGCCGTTAACACTCACCCCAGATTACGGATATAACCTATATAAAATTCTCGAGTCTGGATTCTTTTCATTCTGGATCCAAATTCTTCTGAAAAGGCTCGACCGGTTTTGATAAATCATCACCATCATAATAATCACGCCTTTTTCACATGGGGGTGCCTACCGCGTGCCTACCCTAAATTATCAAAATCACTAGATGTATGTCTCTAGGCAGAAACTATAGAGCGCCATCTGCTTCAGTCCAAACATAGTTCTTTAGCTACATCCATCTGGTCATTTTGATTATTTTAATAAAATTTTGTCTATTTATTTCCGTAGGTTATTAGGGGGACTGTTTCTTTCTTTTTAAAGAAACCAAATCATTTTCATGTGTTTATGTATTGTATTTCAGTTTCTGGTCGAGGCAAGGGAGGTGGCGGTGGAGGAGTAGCCCTTATAGGAATGATGTTCGCCAAGGCTTTAGGAGCTATGGGTATTGGAGGTCTGGGATTGCTCACCATGAAGGTAATATTATTATTAATATAATTGAGGACTTTATGTGCCAGGGGCCTTTGGATGCAGTTGGCCCAGAACCTCGCGTTGTTGTATTCTATGAGGGAGGCCTATGTCCAGCTGTGGACGTATAAAGGCTGATGGATGGATGGATGTACTACAATATTTAAGACAAAGTGTACCGAAATCTTTTAAAAGATTCTTTTATAATATAATTCTCTTATTAATAAATTTTAATTCTTTTTTAATATAAAATAACAATTTTTGCAACATTTTTTACAAATGCTTTGCTGCCATTGGTCGCAGCGTGTTGTTATATGGCCAATAACCTTCCTCGATAAATGTACTATCTAACACAAAAAGAGTTGTTCTATTTAATCCTGTAGTTGCTGAGATTAGCGTGTTCAAACAAGCAAACAACTATTCAGTTTTATAATAAAGTCAAAGTCAAAATATTTTTATTTCAAGTTGGCATGTTTAACAAGCTCTTTTGAAACGTCAGAAACTAGGTGTCTGTTCCAAACGCGAATCCTATGGAGAAGAACAGACAAGAAGCTCCATGGATTTTTTTTTCTTATTCTCTTCATTTCTTTTCATTTTTTTTTCCCCAATTATATACATTGTTGTATCAGGAGTGTGAGAATGATGCCGATTAGTACCTAATATTAGTATATACATATTATTATGTATATGCCTTATACCCTTATACTAACTATATCTAAAGTTAGACAGTTTAACCTACCAAAGTTACAAACTTTAACAAACTACTAATGGGTTAATGTAGGATTAATGTTCGTTAATTTGTTTGTCATTAAGATCGTAAATGCTTTACAATGGTACCGATTCTGTGTGCTCAACTAAATCAAATCAAATCAAATCAAATTTAATTTACTGTGGTCATAGGTAAAAGAGGTACAAAAATATAAAATACAGTATTACTATGACCTGCTTAAAAAACGTACAATGATAGCGTACAGAGCTAACAATATTTAAAAACAAAAAATAAAGATATACTTAATGAATATTATTAATATAATTAAATTATTACACTAATAATTAATAATCGCTCGATCATTAAAGTATTCTTGAATTGTATAATACGCCTTGTCATATAAAAATGTCAGTAAATTTTTCTTAAAACTTTTTATGTCAGAGGTTTGTAAAATTGTTCGTGGTAATTTATTAAAGATTTTTGATGCCATACCAAAAAAGCCTTTATCAAATTTTGCAGATTTATGAGGCATCGCTGCAATGTGTAATGCATTTCTCCTCGAATAGAGGTTTTCAAAAAGAGTTTCGTTGGTTTTTATAAAAATACTGATTTCGAAAATGTAGATTGATGTAAATGTCAAAATTTTTAATTTTCTAAAATATGGTTTACACGATCTAGGTATACGTATGCTCGCCAATGCCCTAACGTATTTTTTTGCGCTTTAAACACTAATTCTCTGTTTGTGGCGTTACCCCAAAATATTATACCATATCTTAGTGTCGATGTTATATACGCGTGATATGCTGTTAGTACTGCAGGTTTATCTAAAACTTTCGCTAAGTTGTATAGAGCATATGAATATTGATTTAATTTCTTACATATAGTGTCAATGTGCGTTTGCCATCTCATATCATTATCTATCCAGAGTCCTAAAAATTTCGTACAGTTAACCTCCTCAACTTGTGCTTGATACTGTATGTTCAGAGTATGACTGTACTCTTTTGAAAATCTCATAAGTTTTGTTTTATTTAAATTTATAACTAAATTATTTTCGGTCATCCATTTTACAATTAGATTAAGATTCTCATTAATGTCAGATTCAAAAGTATTTAAATTATTTCCTGTAAATATAGCAGTACTATCGTCAGCAAAAAGTATCATGGGATTTTCTATGGCTTGGGGTAAGTCATTTATATAAATGAGGAATAAAAGAGGCCCCAGTACGCTTCCTTGTGGAACACCTTCCCATATGTCGACTGATATTTCTGTTCTGTTTTGTTCTGTAAACATATTTTATAAGTTTCCACCATTTGATATCTGTCAATTAAATAGGATTCTATTAATTTATTCACATTGCCCCTTATTCCATAGATCAACAATTTATCCAAGAGATATTTGTGGTGAACACAATCGAATGCTTTAGTCATATCCATGAACAGTGCACTTATAGGAGATCGTTTATCGATATTTCCGTACACAGACTTAAAAAATTCATAGAAAGCAATATTTATTGATTTATTTCTTCTAAAACCTTTCTGTTCATTTGAAAATAGATTTAACTTCTCGAAATAAGAATAAAGTGTGTTATAAATAACCTTTTCTAATAATTTAGAGAATATAGGCAGCAGGGCTATAGGCTTATAAGAAGCTAGGTCTTTACGATCATCTTTCTTAAACAGAGGCTTAGCAACAGTTTTTTTAAGTTTGCTTGGAAAAACACCATGTTCTATGCATGAATTTATTATGTGTGCTAGAACTGGACTTATAATATGAGCAACATGTTTTACGGATAAAGTTGTGATATCATCATAACCTGTGCTTTGAGTATTTTTTAATGTCTTTATTATAAGAAAAACACCAGATGGAACAACTGGCGCCATGAATAAAGATTTAGATGTATCAGTAGCAGTTGTAAGTTTACGATTAGATGATAACTGATCGTCAGTAGGCTTTGCATTTATAGGCTGAACTATGTCAACAAAAAAGTAATTGAACGCATTGGCAATACTTTCTGGATCTGAGATCATATTATTATTATTTCCCCTTATACAGGTAATATTTTGTTTCGGAAGGTTTAATTTATTACCATTTTTAACAAAAAATTATTAAAAAATTTAAACTTAACTAAACTAAAAAATGAAAACAACTATGGTGTATTTTGATTAATTGGCTAATTCGTTGTGAACATTTATGGTCTTATTCATAATGACTTATCGGAGGTTTAAAAGTTCGCTAAAATCGGTTCGCTAAAATTGACGAATATTGTTATTCCCTCTCCCACTCCAGCACATTATTGTCCCACTGTTGGGCACGAGACTCCTCCACTTTGGGAAGGATTATGGTCTTCCGTGCCGCGCTGACCAGGCGTGTTGGCACAGGGTTTACTTTCAAGTTTTTCGTCTCTAACAGAGGATGTATCTCTGTGCACAATATCCCTTAGCTGGCTTTTACAGCACCCTGGGGAGGAGATGGGGTGGTGATACTTGTATTCTTAGTCCGTCACCACATGGATTGTTATTCATAATAGTCTTATTACGCTAAAATGTTTATTATCTCTCCGATTATTTTATTGTTTAAACCTCCGATAAGTCATAAAAAATAAGACCATTAATCGTTAACCTATAATATACAGTTCTTTAAAGGTAATAACAAAGTTCAGTTATTATTGCTGAATTTGACACTATCAGTTATCCTTTTTTAATTAAGTCAAGTTTAATTGTGCATGTAGAATTGGTACCATTATCTTTTCTTATTGCAAAACAAAGTATGTATATCCCTATGCGAGCTCATACGTGTGAAATTTAGAAAACTTTCCACGATTTTGCAACATTTTTCATTGCTACTTCGCTTCTATTAGTCGCAGCGTGATGTTAAACAGCCTATAGCCTTCATCGATAAATGTGCTATCCAACACTGAAATATTTTTTCAAATCGGGCCAGTGGTTTCTGAGTTTAGTGCGTTCAAACAGACAAACAAAATCTTTTGCTTTGTACTATTAGAATAGATATCCCTCGGGAAGTAAACAGAATGCAATAAAAATTGTACAAGCTATATAATTGGTAAGAGTGTATAATTATGTCGGATACCGTCGTCCGCATTTAAGCGTGACGAGGAAATCGTTGTGCCAGTTATAACACGACATAGTATGTACAACTAGGAAATCATATTTGATATAATTTATGATAGAATTAATAACATATAACAATTTTATTTTAAACTAGCTGCAATCCGCGACATCGTTCACTTGAAATTTTGAATTGAACTGGGCAATATCAAATTTAAAACAGGTTTTCCCGAAGTAATTAGATTATCCTGGGGTAAATGGTAGCCTACACTTTATGTTAAATCTCTACCAACATATTACTGAAAACGGTATTCAATTTAATGCAGTAGTTTTGGCGTGATGAGTATACAAATATACAGAAAGACAGAAAGACAAAAATTTTATAGATCACTAGCTGTTGCCCGCGACTCCGTTCGCGTATAATTTAGAAAATTTTCATCCCTTTTTTCGCAATAAAAGGTAGCCAATGTCCTTTCTCAGGGTCTAAAGATTGTCTGTGCCAAATTTCATCAAAATCGGTTGAGAGGTTTAAGCGGGAAAGCATAACAGACAGACAGACAGAGTTACTTTCGCATTTATAATATTAGTAAGGATTGTTTTGGTTTCTATTATGTCAAAAAAGACCATCTATCCAATTTCAAATTTCTATATTTTCAAAGTACAAACATGGACTCTTTAAATTATTATTATTATATGTATAGAATAGAATATATATAGGTAAAAGCTTAAAAAATCTGACGGACAATAAATCTTGTCAAATATAATAAATCTATCCTAGTGGCCATTGGTGGACACAGGCCACTTTCACTTAGTTAGGGATTATAGTCTGCTATGTCACTCTAACCAGGCGTGTTGGCACAAGGATTTTAGATCAATCTGACCACTACAAGTGAATGAAAATTACTTTCAAGGATTCTGTTCTATTGATAGATGCGTACCAAATAAATATAAATAAATAAATATAAATATTCATGGACATTTCACACAACGTCCTCTGGTCCCAAGCTAAGCTTATATGCTTGTGTTATAGGTACCAGAATACGGATAGAATACATATACTACTTTTCTTTTGTAAATACATGCTTATAATGCATAGAAACACCCAGACGCAGTACAAACATTTGTATGACAATTAGAAAAATCACACAAATGATTGTCCCGAGCGGGAATCGAACCCGCAACCTTTTGATCGGCAGTCCGTTACTTAAACCATTCAACCACGAGGCTCGTCAATATATTATATATGTGATACTACATGTGATACTTAATAATTATATATTGTTAAACCGCCTCAGCTTACCACAAAACTGTGTCATAAAAATATAATAGCTTATATTATGACTAACTTTATGATTTAATTATGATTTTATTATACATGTTGTAACTAATTAAGGTTATGATAGACTTTTAGCGTGATATTAAGGTCGCTAAATTTTAATTATTGTATGCTTAAATACTAAAACATTCCTCTCCAGCCCATTTACGTCCCTCTGTTGGGCACGGACCTCCTCCACTTTGGATGGATTATGGTCTATCTACTTTGTTGCGCTGAACAGGCGTGTTGGCACAGGGCTTATTTTCGAGCTTTCCGTCTCTCACAGAGGATGTTATATGTGTGCAATATCCCATAGCTGACTTTTACAGTACCCTTGTGAGAATATATGCCACATATGTAGTGACTATATCTACATCACTCGGCCAGCTTTATACCACTTACATAATATTTAACACACAGAATGTATTTTACGCACACATAGATCATTATCTATATTTGCGTAAAATACTTTCTGTGTTTGTCTCTAATACACGCCATAGGTTCATTTGAACCATAGACCGGTCTTCTCTTCCCTATGCAGTACTAGTCTTAATGTAAAAGTTATGCTTGTATTTTGCTAACTTTTCGGACTAATTCGTATATACAGGGGCCTAAGTCTGCAATTACAATATTTATAATGTTGTATTGTTGTATATTTTAATAATCAGTCACAGACGCCATTATGGCGCCATAATGGCGTCATTTATGACAAAAAATTTATAGTAGACTACCAAACTTGATAAAATTCGCCATTATGCAATCAGTAACTGATCATTGTTTGACGGGCTTCGTGGTGGAGTGGTTTATGTAATGGAGGTCTCGGGTGTGATTCCCGGTTGGGACAATCATTTGTGTGATATCCATAAATGTCATACAAATGTTTGTATCATGTATTATATGTATGTACAAAAGAAAAGTAGTTTATGTATTATATCCGTATTCTGGTACCCATAACACAAGCATATAAGCTTAGCTTGGGACCAAAGGACGTTGTGTGAAATGTCCATGAATATTTATTTATTTATTATTTATTATTAATTTATTATTTACCTATTTATTATTTATTTATATTTTATTTATTGTGACACCATTGTAACATCATTGTAATAGCATACTTGGGCCCTAGGTGGTCAAGTCCGCTATTCAATGTTCAGTGAAAGTTCAGTGAAAGTTCAATTGAATGGTATCATTTATAACAAAAAATTACCAGTAGACTACCAAACTTGATAAAATTCGCCACTAATCAGTTATTGCACTTGTTGATTGCATAGTGGCGAATTTTGTCATGTTTGGTGGTCTATTGTTAATTTTTTGAGGTTATAATGTGCCATTGAGCTACCATTGTGACACAATACATTTACCGGACTTGGGGCCCTGGTCCTTCTAGTGTATGTTCTAAGCGTGTTAAATACTAAAAAAGGGATTTGTGTTGTGGGATATTTTATTATATGTCACACAAATGATTGTACTGCGTCTGGGTGTTTCTATGTAGGTATTATAAGTATGTATTTACAAAAGAAAAGTAGTATATGCATTATATCTGTATAATTCTGATACTCATAACACAAGCATATAAGTTTAGCTTGGGACCAGAGGACGTTGTGAGAAATGTCTATGAATATTCATTTGTTTTTAATTAGGGATTTTCAGCGTCGCATATTATTTAACCACCTTTTTGTATTAATATTTTTTTTTTAAATTCCAGGCCTTAGCCGTATCGGCACTGGCATTAATGCTGTCTGCCATCGTAGGTGTCAAGAAACTGACTTCACACGAAGGTCATGATGATCACCAGGTCATCTACGCTGGTCATCATGGTCATCACAGAAGAAGGAGAGACATCACGCCATTACCTTACAGAGGATGGGCAGAGTTTAGTCAAGAATAACGAATTAGTAATTTTATTTATTTATTTTATCATTTATTTGTAATAAATTATTTTTTTATTTATGGGTTTTGTTTTTTTATTTCTACCAGCTTCACTCTTTGACTTTTGAGGTTATAATATCCTTTATTTGCTTATGCCTATGTTGCCACCTTTGGTAAGCAGAAAACCGTTAATTTTGCCTAAATCACTGGGTTTTTGGTGACGGCAACTATATACTAGGTATGCGTATATATATAGTGACAAAAATACCGAGCTATAGCAATATTGTGAATATTGAACAACTTTACTGTTAACTTAGATAATACATTTCACCTTGATTTGTTTGTTTCATTTCCTTCATCTCATTATTCAGACAAGTCTCGCACGTCTTGCTTACAAATAACCACTGTTTAAGCTATTTGTTTATCTCAGTCTCTACAACTTAATACTGCCAGGGTCTTAATTTATTGTCACTGTGTTACTGCTAACATTTATATGGATGGTAATAGGCTAAAGAGAGAGAGAGAGAAGTACCCTCTCCTTCAATGTTATAGGAAAAGCTACAGCTAAAGCGGCAACTGAAATGCAATCATAATTTTGTAAAAATTTTAACTGACTAGCTGTCAAGGTAACTAATGAAAGACGGACGAACTATAGTAAGCTGACCAGGCATGTTGGTATACATTTTAATTTCAAAGCTTACGCCTCTCACAGAGGATATTGTTGTCTTCTTAAATTATCTCCACCCCGGGAAAGAAATGGGATGGTGACACTTGTTTTTTTCTGCTTCCTTATTGTACCACACGGTGACCTCCTCCTCTCCTGTCAAGCTTATTTACGTCCGACTGTTGGGCACGGGCCTCCTCCACTTTGGAGGGATTGTGGTCTACCTACTTTGTCACGCTGAACAGGCGTTATACAGGCGTTAACAGGTTGGCATAGAGGATGTTATCGGTGTGCTAACTCCCTCCCTTATCTGACTTTTACAGCACCCTTTGGAGGAGATAGGGTGGTGTATTCTTAATCCGTCACCACACGAATACCTTGACCTTACCTTCGGTGACCTTCTAATTCTTAGTAAATAAACCAAGTATTTTGTTTGGGTCAAAGTAGATGGTACTTTATAGTCTCTGCCTTTTCCATGAGAATAAGGCGTGAAGCGTATCGATGATACGCAAATCAAAGACAACACAAAATCTAACTTTATGAATTCAATATGAAAGATATCGAAGGTAAAGCTTTTATAAATTGAAACGGATTTTGATTATATTTCATTTACGAAAATAATCCCTGTGCCCTGTGCAAATACGTACACTCCTGGTCAACGCGGTGCAGTAGACCGTAAACCCTTTTAAAGTGGACGAGGCCCGCGCCTAGCAGTCAGACGTTAATGGGCTGGAGAGGAAGAGAACAACAAGACGGATTTGTCATTGTTCTTAGGTTCCTGGGTGTACAAACAAAACAACACTCATAATTATTTTTCATAATTTAAGTAAATATTAGCCCAACCAAAATACTTACAAAAGAACTTCTGAACAGAAGTAATCGTGTCGCTTTTGTTAACTATTACAAAATAGCGACACCTATTCATTTTACTCTGAACTACAACAACATTCAGTTTTGCAGCTACAAGTTTTGCTTTATAGTTCATAACTTTTCCACTAGTAAGCTGTAATATTAGCAAGCGATAGAATTAAATACTGCCATCTAGCGAAGTTTCGGGAAAATAAATGACGACATTCTCTTACAACAGTAGTTCATAAAAATGTAATAGATGGCGCCTCTAAATCTTACGTAAACAAGTTGAGTTCGCGAAAAGGGTAAAATTAGTAGAGTTATCATTTACTAAAATGATATTGGGGCCATTCGACTCTTTATAATAATTGTGCAAGAAAACCAAACTGACAATTTATTATTTAATTTAAAAATGGCGTTGTTGTTAGTTCATTCTTTATTATAATATATTATCTGTGGTTCATAAAATTTTTCTGTACAAATTCCACGCGTACGAAGTCGCGGGCACTGCTAGATAAATAATAATTATAATTACGAAAACGGCTCGTGCCCAATAGTGGGACGCTAATAGATTTGGAGAAATAATTAATTGTATTTTCTGTTTTAAAACCAAAGGCTCACCTAAATTGCATTATGATAATAAAATTGTTGTTTTAATCGAATTTGCTCTTATATAAAACCGACTATCTTATTTTCTTTGAACTAAGCCGAGTTTAGAGATTAATATCAAAATTAGTTACAGTAGTTAACTATGAGATTTATTCTTAAGATAAGTGTCTATATAACAGAACTTTACAAAATTTCATTTTACGTTTTTAATTCAAAGGCTTTTTTTTCACAGACACCTGAATCTAGCATCTTTCCATTAATGCTTCTCCCCTATTAGTCGCAGCGTGATGTTATATAACCTATAGCTTTCCTGGATAAATGTACTATCCAACACCAATTCTAACCGGAATTCCTTGAGACTGTGCATGAAATTAGCGCGTTTAATCAAACAGACTCTTCAGCTTTATAATATTATAGTACAGACTTGACCTTAATCCAGGCAGGGTGCGAAGGCAGGGTGAATTAATTTCAATATGACGATTAATTATTAGGTATCTTTTAATCAGTTTTCAAAGATTTTAATTTTACCTATAGGTATGTGGTCAAAATATTCAGCTTTACAATACAATACATAAGCAAGTTTTCTAAATAAAATGAATATTAAAATAATCTGCAGGAGATAATAATATTATGGTGGTGACAAGTTTACTTTGAATCCGTCACTACACAGACAAACTAGTACTCATAAATGTACATACGGGGACAGATTTCACATTAAACGATTTGTGGATATCCCAAGGAAATTGTTGTTACTTACTTATGTATGTGATCACTTATGTAGACTTGTATGTGGGTACTGTCGAGAATAAAACTGTTTGAAATTTTAATCTTATAATTTAGGATTAAGAGAGTTAATAATAATATTAGCACGCTGAAGTGGCAATGGGCAGGCCAAATCGCTCGACGCTCCCAGGACCGGTGGGGAAGGAAAGTCTTGGAATGGTGACCACGTACCGGACGATGCAGCAACAAGGTGAACTGATGACATTGTTAAATGCACAGAGAGTTGCTGGATGCACTTAACATTGTTTTTTTTTTTTACATGGGGAATTCATTGACGCACTTCGCCTGTTCAGTTGCGGAGGCAACCTTCGGGCTTCGTGTGGGACTCCCAGCGGCGGCCGGACTACCCACTAAACCCCATGGTGTTTCTCCGCGCCCAGAAACCCGGGCCGTGGTAGTCACTCAGGTATTACCACGCCCCAGGCTAAATGTACATAGCATAGGTCCACGCGTTGTATTATGCCATGAAGAAGGCTTATGTCCAGCAGTGTACGGAGAACGGCTTATGGATGGATGGAAACAGATAGAGTAGTAGGTAAGGTAGAGTCAGCCTGTTTTGTTGAAAAGTTTGTGTCATACGATTTTGAACCGTTATTAAAAAATATTTTTCCACATTTCATACTTTGTTGTAAAACCTTGCTCCTTGGCTCAATCATTGACTACTAACGATGTAGGTATATAATAAAACTAGCTGACCCGGCAAACGTTGTTTTGCCATACTAAAAAAAAAGGTTTGAAAAATAGATGTTGGCCGATTCTCAGACCTAGAGGATATGTACACAAAATTTCAGGAAAATCGGTCGAGCCGTTTCGGAGGAGTACGGTAACTAACACTGTGACACGTGAATTTTATAAGATGTATTTAATGATCAAGTAGCTGTCACTTATATTTGCATGCTGTTTTGACAACGAAACATGATGTTCTTTTATAACTAAATGGAGATGGAACAAAAATGTGAAATTAGATACACCCATCACATATCAATATGAGTATTATTGTAAAATTTTATCAAAAATAATTCAGCGCTTTTTGCATGAAAGAGTAACAATCCTTCAAAGTTTCTGTCAAGTTTCTGTTTATGCGTTTCTATTAAACATAACGATCGTAAAACTATTATGATACCTTCATATTATAGATGTGATCATAAATTATTTTAGAATTTGCGAAAGCTATATGTACGCGACAGTACTGGTCACTGACCTTGGTACAGTAGAAACTGCATATGAATGGAGGTGTTTATAGCCTCAATCGTAAGCACTACGTACTAGAAAACTTCTCACTTTATTATATAATTGGTCAAGTGCGAGTCGGACTCGCGCACGAAGGGTTCCGTACCATTATCTATGCAACATAAGGCAACGTTATTAGTATCGAGCAAGAAACGGTAAAAAAATCATGTTTGTTGTATGGGAGCCCCCCTTAAATATTTATTTTATTTTATTTTTAGTATTTGTTGTTATAGCGGCAATAGAAATACATCATCTGTGAAAATTTCAACTGTCTAGCTATCACCGTTCTTGAGATACAGCCTGGTGACAGACGGACGGACAGCGAAGTCTCAGTAATAGGGTCCCGTTTTTACCCTTTGGGTACGGAACCCTAATAAACTAGCCTTTGCCTACGACTTCGTATGCTTGACATGGAAAACATAGACCCATTTTGACATATTCTTTACTTATTATAAAAAAAGTCGTTATTTTTGTATCTATGTCCCTATGTGAGCTTATATTTTCAAAACAACACAACGGATTTTGAAGCCGTTTTTTTAATGGATAGGGTGGTTCCTCCGTGTGGTGACGGATTAAGAATACAAGTGTCACCACCCCATCTCCTCCCAAGGGTGCTGTAAAAGTCAGCTAAGGGATATTGCACACAGAAAACATCTTCTGTAAGTGACGAAAACTCGAAAATAAACCCTGTGACAACACGCCTGGTTAGCGCAGCACAGTAGACCATAATCCCTCCAAAGTGGAGGAGGCCTGTGCCCTACAGTGGGACGTGAATGGGCTGGAGAAGAGAGAGGAGGGTGGTTCACGAGAATGGCTTTTTTATACAATTTTTTAATGTTTACTTTCAAAATACCACGCATACAAAGTTGCGGGCGCCAACTAGTATTACAATAAACTACTTAACATTCAAGATGCAAAGCGTAACGGACCTATTTTGGAATGTGTTTAACATTGTTAAGTGATTGTGAATAACAAAAAGGTATGTTTCCGGATTAGATGAAAGTAGGTGCTATGTTACGGATTCACTAAACATCATGTCACCTCTCCATTTCTTCTTGCCAGAGAAGACATAGACAAATATTTTGGACATTTCACACAACGTATTCTGTTTCCAAAATAAACCATATTTCTATGCTTGTGTTATGGGTACCAGAATACGGATAGAGTACATTTATACTACTTTTCTTTTGTAAATACTTACTTAATACTTATAATACATAGAAACACCCAGACGCAGTACAAAACATTTTGTATTTCTTTTATGAATATCACACAAATGACTGTCCCGTGTGGGAATCGAACCCGCGACCTCATGAATGGCAATCATTGACATTTGTACATTTGTGGTTTACAAATACTACTAAGTACCTATGTCTCTTGAATAACTCCTATTAGACTCCTCTCCAGTCCATTTACGTCCCACAGTTGGGCACGGGCCTCCTCCACTTTGGAGGGATTATGGTCTACTGTGCTGCGCTGACCAGGCGTGGTGGCACACGGTATATTTTCGAGTTTTTCGTCACTCACAGAGGATGTTATCTGTGTGCAATATCCCTTAGCTGACTTTTATGGCACCCTTGAGAGAAGATAGGGTGGTGACACTTGTATTCTTAATCCGTCACCACACGAAAGTGACACCATACCTAATAGACTGTACTGTACGATATAACTTGTCATCATGATTCAACTCATACCCTCTATTTGTTAAATCTGTGCTGTCAGATTAATTTGATGTCAAACATTAATTACGTACCTAATTACTTATCCTGTTTATGTTGAATCATAAATTTAAACAGTCGTATGAAATTCTAAATTCAGGTACATTTTTTAGGGTTCCTTACCAAAAGGTAAAATGGGTCCCTATTACTGAGACATCGCTGTGCGTCTGTGATACCTAAAAAGCTGAAATTGTTGTAGTTTATATATATCAATCTATGCTACAACAACAAATACTCATAATATTCATGAACATCGCACAGCATCCCCTGGTCCCAAACTAAGCTTATATGCTTGTGTTATGGATACCAGAATACGGATATACTACATAAACTGCCTTTCTTTTGTAAATACATACTTATAATACATAGTAAACACCCAGATGTAGTACAAAATTTGTACCTATGACTATTATAAATATCACACAATTGAACCAGTGGCCTTGTGAATGGCAGTTCCTTGCATGAACTACTAGACCACTAGACCCGTCATATAATCATCAACATCTTGCCTTTATCCCATTATTTGGGGTCTTGTTATCTCTAGACCGGTGATAGCTAGAGAGCTGTAAATTTTAGACTTTCTTTATAACAATTGATGCTACAACAACAAATAACCACGATCATCATTCTACTGCCTTATTCCATTGTCTGAAGGGTTATTTATGATGAATATTTACTAATATTTTGTGTTATTTAAATAATAAATAAATATTCATGGACATTTCACACAACGTCCTCTGGTCCCAAGCTAAGCTTATATGCTTGTGTTATGGGTACCAGAATACGGATAGAATACATATACTACTTTTTTTTTTGTAAATACATACTTATAATACATAGGAACACCCAGACGCAGTACAAACATTTTGTATGACAATTAGAAAAATCACACAAATGATTGTCCCGAGCGGGAATCGAACCCGCGACCTCTTGATCGGCAGTCCGTTACCAGAACCACTACACCACGAGGCCCGTCAATTTTTGAGATTTGAGATCAGTATAATCAATATAATATATTGATATTGGATTATTGATTAATATATTGATATTATCAGAATAACGGTGCGGGATCCTCCGCGTGCAAGTCTAACTCGTACTCGACATGTTTTTTTTAAATTAAATAATGAAGGATATTTAGAATAATTAAGATTTTAATCAGTTATTTCCTTTGTAATAAATAAGAAGTAATAAATTGTTGTAAACACATCCGATGAACATTTATAAGCTCAATATAAGTGGAAAGTTTAGTTACCTGATGACACAGAAATAAGGCGGATGTAGAGCATTCAGAGATTAGACTTGCTACTTGTGATATGGGAGCTACCTTTAATATTTACTTTACTACCTTATGCCTGCGAATTCACCCGGTTACTGCCCTGAACTTTGGATTTTAGAGTAATAAATAAATGATTTATTTTCTCACAATGTACAAGCATGAATTTTAAATAGCAGACAAGATAAATGCAAACAACATCGTGAGAGCTGGTGCCTATTATGGGTTTATTTAAAAACCTGTATTACAGGTCACCAGTAATGAATGATATCTTTACTTATTGAAAATACAAAGTCGTGTTTTCTGTAACTCCCTACGAGAGCTAAACAGCGAAATAGAGAGCCGGAAAATCACGTTTTAGGTATTTCTGTGTGTTAGGCATTGTAACCCTTTTGCCCAAGCGCCATGCCGAAAGGGACAACTATCATAGATCAGCCAGATTTTACCTATTTGATAAAAAGACGCTTTGTATCGCGCTTATTTCTACGTAAGTAAAAGAATACTTACAATTTTTTTTATTGGGAAAAGCCTTATCGAATTTGTGTATTAGACGCTACAAATCCATGTTATGATAACCATAAAAGCGGTTTTTTTGGATGGGCATATTATTTTTTATTAGACATGTTTTAAAACAAATATTTAATAGAAGCATAGATATAATAATATAGTTACTATGAGAACAATTTGTTGCCTATTAGCAATATATCACGAAAAAATTACGGGATATGATCTCCACATTTTTATATGGAGCCTGGCTTACTGTTGCGATCGTGCCCTCTTAAATCTTTATAACTACACAACGGACCTTTTTAACACGCTTTTATTAGTTCGATATGTATCTATCAATCACCTATCAATGTATTAATCTATGTAACGGAATCTGTGTAAGTGATTTTGACTCACTTGCAGTAGTCGGATTGACCTGAAATTTTGCACACATATTAAAGACTAATAGTAACGCATTAATTAAAAAAAAAAATAGGATTTTTATTCGTGTTTTTTATAAGCAAATTATAAAAGATATAGAGTGAGTCAAGAGGAAGGCTTTTTTGATTTCCGACGTTACACCGATACTGAATATATTTTTTGGCCTAGGCAGTAGGACGTAAAGTAGATCGTTGATTTATAAACTTAAACATTGAGGATATTATTTTTATTGGAGAAATAAACAGTTATTTACCTAGAACGCATTGTCACGTATTCATCGTATATCAAAGTGAACGAAGTAGTGATGGCATATACTGAGGGTTCCGTATCTAATAAATTAAATAAAAATATTTTTCTGTCAATTAGACTCTTGACGGGCTTCGTGGTGTTTACAATACTGAGGATTCAATAGTCATTCATCATTAGGCTATTGTAATCAAGCAAAGCTATTTACAGATACTAAGTAAACTTTCATTTTCACAAGATTTCTAATGATTTGAAGCTTTTTGTTACATAACGTATTTTTAAAAGTAATTTTAGAATTATTCCTTTGTTCAGAGAGTCAGCTTTTTAAATCTATTATTTTTAAATGGTTACATTAACGAATATTGTTATTTAGTAAATTCTCAGCATGTCCGTCGGTAAATGCTGTAGAAATGCGCTCTTCAAAAAGTATGACGTATGGTGCGAGGTGTGACATTGAAATATAGATTAAGAAATGAAGTCATAAGAGAACGTTGCTGTCTGAAAGAGGATGTAGTGACTAAGGTGGAGAAAAGTATGCTTATATGGTTTGTTTATTTGGAGAGGATGCATGAGAGACGATTAACGAAAGGTAAGGTAATATACACGGCGGAGGTAAGTGGAAACGCTGGGAGATGACGCCCGAGAAAAATATACTCCGATGTCATGGTCGATGTCCCTTAAAAGGGTCAAGTGCACAGCTCTTACAACCGTAGGGCATGTATAATCAGATTTATAGGTGTAAATGAAGCCAAGAAAGTACGTACGTGTTTGGAACGTAGCAGATGGGCTTCTGCGGCCGTATTATGAGCTTTTATCTACAGGCAGTTTACGCCGTGAATTGAACTGTCTGACAAATTCTTATTATGAACAAAATTATTAGTCAGTCAGTTCGCTAAACCAGTCATACATTAACATGTTTAAGGAGAAGGTACAACTAAAAGTTAAAGTACTAACTAAAAATTTTCAACTAAAAGTTTTATTTTTGCAATAATACCTAATTTAGCCATGCAGTTTACGGCCTGCCTGGAACTTGAATGATTTTAAAAAGCTCATAATACGCCGGCTGTAGTCTTTGCCTACCCCTATAAATATCACCCCATAAAAAAGTAAATTCTCAGTAATTGTTTTTGTAAGACCAAGAATTAAGGGGATAAATCTTAAAAGCATAACTACAACCCCAGTATACCGACTACAACCGTACAAACTTGAAATTCTAGGCGTACGGAGTTGCTGGCAACAGTTAGTTTCTATTGCTTAGAAATTTAATATGAAATCGCGTCTCCATTAAATCAATAGCAATGTAAGAAAATGACAATTAATTAAATACCTTATAAAGATTTTTCTGTCAAGCAAAAAATAACAATAGTCATTTATAAATGTTACATGATTTGCTTTTAACAAAGAAAATTCAAACCATGTTCGAAGTGATGGCATATACTAGAGGTTCCATATCAAAGAAATTAAATATTATTTTTTTGTTTCATTAGACGCTTGACGGGCTACGTGATGTCTTAAATTATTTATTTGTATTTGTCAAACAGATTTATGTAATACGTCTAAGTACATTACCTATTCAATTTTCTTTCTTTCCTCTTCTTTCGGAGGGATTATGATTTAGTATGTCGCGCGGCAACGATGCAGCTTTAATGTACTTATACGTTGAACATAAATCTGTGTGATAAATACAGTCGGGCGTTAATGGGCTAAAGAGAGAGCGAGAGAGAGAGAGACAGAGAGAGAGAGGGAGAGGGAGAGCGAGAGAGAGGGGGAGGGGGGGGTGAGAGAGAGAGAGATGTTGTAGATAGCTTATTATTTAAAGCTATTGTAGGTCATAAGATAGACATAGGTATTAATAAAGAAGCAAAATGCGCTTAGCTGTGGTCATAGACTCAAATTGCACTAACCTTTCGCATGCGGAACTCTAAAAACATTGTGATTGTATTCAAATAAATTTCTTTAGTTAATAATGAAAGTGAACTATGATTTATAAAAATTCTTTGTTGTATTTTTCATAGCTTTACGCCATACTACATTCCATGGGGTAGGCACACAGAACACAGTGACGGACAATTCTGTTACTAATAACTTATATTATAAACACGAAAGTTTGCAAAAATGTATGTAGGAATAGATGTAGGAATAGATGTAGGAATAGATGTAGGAATAGATGTAGGAATAGATGTAGGAATAGATGTAGGAATAGATGTAGGAATAGATGTAGGAATAGATGTAGGAATAGATGTAGGAATAGATGTAGGTGATTTTCCATGCAAAAGTTAGTGAACAAATTTCATATATTAGGGTATTTTTAAAAGAAAGTTGAACTGAATTCGTGTACCTTTGAACTTTGAGGGTTTTTCTCTATTTCTTAGGAGGTAACCATCAGATCCTGACCTGGTGCCTAAGGGACCACACGGGTAGCACCAGCTTTCAAATAAAAAAAGAATCATTAAAATCTCTGCGCCCAGTTAAAAGTTATGAGTAACAAACACACGAATTGAGATCCGCATTATTTTTTTGAAGTCGGTTAAATAGTTTACAGGAAAATAAATAGTAAATAATAATTCTTCAAGCACTAATAAAATGTAGGTACTTACTAAAAAAGAAACAACAACAATTCATAATGAAATAATCGAATTTATCAAGTTTTATTGCGAGACAAATTCATGTAATGTACCAAATATCTAACAATTTCATCAGTTGCACGCAAAACAATAAAAGTATCAAGAGTTCCGTGTGAAGTATTATGAGAAAAAAATATAAAAACTTTCTACAGATTTGTAATGTCATGTAATCTTTTTGATCGTTGGATTTTGTGTCACTGTAAGCGGAAGAGCGGACTTAAAAATAACTTAGTTATTTGGGTTTTACATTTCTCACTTCATAACATTATATTTTTACTCTACTTTTAATCAATTTTCATAATTATTTTCTACTTTTTTGATTGTGATTTTAATGAAGCGAGTTTTTTTTAGTTTTTTAAACTATATGTGTAAAATATATGTATCTACTATATATTCTTCTAAAGGTGCTCCCTCACCGGGAAGAATTCACGTGTACTGTAACATTATCGATTCGACTTTGAGCATTACATTACAATAATACCTCCCTGACTAACGAGCATTTGCGTGTAATGTAACATATTGATTCGACTTTGAGCATTTCATAGCAAGGTGTCAGATGAAGCGGTCGTTGTGCTGAGTGCGGCAATATTAATTCGACATTGTTATTTATGGGAGAAGTGGAGCGCACTGATGTTACAAGTTGTATCAAGATATTACACATTGTATCATTACAAGGTGCGCATTATAATGCTCGGTTCTTCTCCTTCACTGATGTAATGCTCAAATCTGTAACGTTACATTACACGCGAATGCTCCCGGTGAGGGAGCACCTTTAGGGTTTTCAATGAGGATTTTTTATTTTATTTTGTTTATTAAGGATTTCCACCATCATCTCAACTGACGCTGAAAAAACACTCAAATTTTATTGTCCGGTAAATATCCCGGACATTAACTTCAATATAATAATACATTTTTATTTCTGTTTTTCGCCCACTAATATGTGCAGTTTTTATATCGCAAACCTCAGCCGTAGAGAAGGATAGCAGATACAACACGACACAAAGCCAAGGGAACCCTAAAAATATCTGAAAGCTTCTACTTAGGCACCTAAAACTCCAGACTGGTTAGCAAATAGGCTTCGAAACTTCCTTCTTTCACAGAAGACGTTTTTAGTTGATTACAGTTGGGAGTAAATGTGGTGATCGCACTTTTATTCCTAACTAGCTGACTCGGCAAACGTTGTTTTGCCATACAAATGATAGGGGTAGACAAATAATTTGCAATAAATTAAAATTGCGACTATAATTTGAGATTTAAACTATCCTATCTCTCAAGTTGGATCGAACTGCACATGGTGTGCGAATTTTATTATAATCGGTTAAGTGGTTTAGGAGTCCATTGAGGACAAACATTGTGACACGAGATTTATATATATTAAGATTTATCATCCCAAGGATATAATGACGATGATATAATGAAGTTATGTATTATTTTATTCATACTACTAGCTGTTGCCCGCAACCTCCTACACGTGGAATTTCGAAACCAAACCTTCAATATTATACAAAACAACCGTCTTCTTGAACCACTTTATCTATTAAAAACACCGCATAAAAATCTGTTGCGTAGATTTTAAGATATAAGCTCATATCCTAATCCTAAACCTAATACTAATTATCCTAATTAATTTATAAATGTGGAAACGAGCTGATGACACTATAAAAATTTTGACGAGCTAAGGAGTTAATGTGTGGAACGAAACTATAGCGCGATTTAAAAATAGTACAACGCCATCGATAGATAGTTAGAAAGAAGTGTACTATACCACTAGTTAAAGTGGTATAGTAAACTTCTGTTTTTAAGATTTGATTTCTAAATTTCACGCGTACGAAGTCGCGGGCAACCGCTAGTAAGGACATAAATACAAAAATAACGACTACATTTTACAATAAGTAAAGGAGATGCAGCTTAACTATCGTTTCCTCACAAGAACAAGCGATTTAGTTCAAATTAACGCTATTAGCGTACAGTGGGACAGAAGTCTGATGATCTTCTGATGAGCTGGTGACCTGTAGCGTCGCGGGATATGCCATCTTTTGAAAGTCAATAATATTATGAATTTAATAGACTATAATGCAGACTTCTTTACGTATTATTCAATTACTAGAAAATGTTAGGTAAATAAATATTTACGTATATTTTTGATGGTTTTTATGAGTTTTATTTATTTTTCTTTCTTCACTCTTCTGCCTAATCAATAATGTCCTTCTGCTGCTCCTCAATTTTGGGAGGAATATTATGGTCTACTGACTATGGGGTGACATATAATAATACTAGCTGTCCCGGCAAACGTTGTTTTGTCATACTAAAAAAAAGGTTTGAAAAATAGATGTTGGCCGATTCTCGGACCTACTGAATATGCATGTAAAATTTCATAAAAATCGGTCAAGCCGTTTCGGAGGAGTACGGTAACTAACACTGTGACACGTGAATTTTATATATAAGACTAGCAGACCCAGCAAACGTTGTTTTGCCATACAAATGTCAGTGGGAGGAAGGGGTTTGAAAAATAGATGTTGTCCGATTCTCAGACCTACTGAATATGCATATGCATGTAAAATTTCATAATAATCGGTCAAGCCGTTTCGGAGGAGTACGGTAACTAACACTGTGACACGTGAATTTTATATATAAGATAACATGACATATTCTCAATCCGTCAACACACGGAAAATTTAATTTCCTAGTTAAGTTATATCTTCTAACCAGTAGTTCCTGAATTTCGCGCGTTCAATTAAACAAACAAACTCGTTAGATTTTGTTAATATAGATTTAATGTCTTTACAATATAGGTAGATATACAATTTATCATGTTCAATGAGTGATAGCTACATAGCTTAGCTTTCTAGAACATATAATGCATCAGCTTTTAAAACCACATACCTATTAAAAGTGTTCAACGTTATATGACCACAATCTACCACAACTACAATCATTTATGATAATGACTTGCGGTAAGTACGCGCTGAAATTAATTCTAATATCATCATCATAACTTTTGTTTTAGTATTCAATACTTAAAGTGTATTGTGGTAGAAAATTTTGATAAATTATTAATAGTGATGGCTCAGATGCAGAACAAAGGAATGGTATTCCGAGGTCGTGGGTTCAAGTCGCTCATAATTATGGTGATCATTGTTTTCACTACAATTTAATTAGTTGATTAAACTATCTGGTGTCCGCTACTTCGTACACGTGGAAATTAGAACATTTTCTCCGTTTTTGCCTTTTTTATTGATGCTACACATCACATTTTGCGACTGCGATCAATAGGAGATTGGTCGCAGTCGCAAAATGTGATGAGGTCTTCTGCCTGTGATCGGGATTAAGAATACAATTGTCACCATCCCCTTTCCTCCGCAGGGTGCTGTGAAAGCCAGCTAAGGGATATTATACACAGACAACATCCTATGTGAGAGACGGAATACTCAAAAATAAACCAAATGCCAACACGCCTGGTCAGCCCGGCACAGTAGACCATAATCCTTTCCAAAGTGGAGGCGGCCCGTGCCCAACAGTGGGACGTTAACAACTTGACTGACTATACGCGTAATATGACGTTAGACAGAATAGGAAAACCAGAAGTCCTGTTAACTATTTAACAAGCAACTATTACAAGACATAAACTAACCACAAGATCAGTATACCAGCTGTCTTCCATACCACATCATGATCTCTATAAACATTATAGTAATAGCCAAAGAGCTACTAATATTATCAGAGTGAGGATTTACATAATATATTCTAAAGTGTTTGACAAAATCCTTAGATAACTGCTTTAAAAATACGCACCTCAATAATTTTGTGTGTGATTTACTACAGAGACTTAATTAAGAAAAAAAAAATTTTTCTGCCTATCCTAGCTTATTCTAGCCTAGACTATCATATGTATAAAGAAAAGACTATAAAACTGTAGCTAGATTTAGGTAATATCTAAATTGTGATATAAATTATCTGCAGTGATTTTGAATGGGGCATTTCGAATAGGGCGTCAAAAGTTTCTTACGGAGTCGGAAATGCTCGCTAAATATTTTCGGTCTTGTAAACATCCATAGGCCACGGTAATCAGGTGAGATACACATACATACATATGGTTATATATGCTTGTTCGATGACTTTTTATACCTCCTCTAACTAAAAAAATACATCGGAATAACAAAATTATGGTTATATTACAATTTTTTATATAATTTTTATCCTGAAAACTTACTCTAAAACATTGAATAGCTCCCATCATATAAGGTCCGGTATTATTTAAGTATAAGTTGTGTTGTTACATGCTTTCACCCACTTTCGCTAACACGATACGGGTGGCTGGCTAAATTGATCTCGTCATGTTAACGCCAGATAGGGCTTTTCAAGAATGTACTTAGAAATATAATGTTAGTTTTCCAACGTTGTCAAATCGTATGAGAATAACCGAATAACGACTAAAGTTGAAAATAAAATGTGTTCTCTAGGAAACGCCTGTGGCTTTACACGAGATTGTATTTAGACTAGCTGTAGCCCGCGACATTGTAAGCGTGGATTACCTATAGAAAATTTTCCCCGTTTTTGCAATATTTTTCACTAATGCTTCGCTCCTATTCATTGCAGCGTATTGTTATATAGCCAATCCTTGATAAATAGACTATCCAATACTGAAATAATTTTTTAAATCAGACATGTAGTTCCCGAGATTAACGCCTTCAAACAAACAAACTTTTCAGCTTTACAATTTTGACGGGCTTCGTGGTCGAGTGGTTCATGTAAAGGACGGCCGTTCACGAGTTCGCGGGTTCGAATCCCGCTCAGAACGATCATTTGTGTGATATTTATAATTGTCATACAAATGTTTGTACTGCGTCTGGGTGTTTTCTATGTATTATAAGTATGTATTTACAAAAGAAAAGTAGTATATTATGTATTTTATCCGTACTCTGGTGCTCATAACACAAGCATAGAAATATAGCTTACTTTGGGACCAGAGAACATTGTATTAAATGTCCAAAATATTGATTTTATTTATTTTTTATAATATTAAATATAGATGTGTGGTGATATTTAGCCAATATGTATCGATAATTTGTGATCCATGAGTGGTAATAATAAATAATATCACGTGTCATATAATTATACCAAAAAGCTATTCGCTTGAACCATTTTATTTATTAAAATATCCGCATTAAAATCTGTTGTGTAGTTTTAAAGATCAAATAGGGACATACATACAAAAATAACCACTTTGTTTTATTATGACGGGCCTTTTTGTGTAGGTCGCGGGATCGATTCCCATACGGGACAATCATTTGTGTGATATTTATGAATTTCATACAAATGTTTGTACTACTTCTGGGTGTTTCTTATGTATTATAAGTATGTATTTAAAAAAGAAAAGTTGTTTATGTATTAGTATATTTTGGTACCCATAACACGAACTTATTTAAGCTTAACTCGGGACCAGAGGACCTTGTGTGGAATGTCCATGAATACTTAAATATGACTACTTAAATATTAGGAGCTAAAGTATTAAAAATTTAAATTTCTTTGTAATTTCACACACTACATTTAAAACATGAGCTACTGACCTACAGGCAAAGTCGGAGTGTATTTAATTACTTATAGTATTGTGTTCATGTGAACTTTATACTAGAGCAATGTCGGGTTATAAGGTTAATAACACTTTATAATTTTTTAAATACAGCAGTTATTGTAAGAGGGTCACTCATGTTTCATTGAAGGAAATTCTCACATTTCCTATAGAACTATCTCTTGGGAAGTTTTTTTTTTATATTTTATCTAAGTGTTCTGGTTTTTAAACCGACTTAAAAAGGGAGTTGAATGTTCGGCTGTATTTTTTTCTATTTAAAGTGTTGACCGATTTTCAAAATTCTTTTTTAATAATAATATCTACTTTGATAAAGCTTTGATATTTTAAAATAAGAATTTTGAATAAATAAAACTTTTTACGGATTAAGACGCGTATATTTGTTTTAGAAACTAAAATAATGTTATTGATTTTATGTAGTCTGAGCATAATATGATATAGTTTATGGTAAAAGTCTATCTTTATGGTCAATGTAAAATTAAAATCGAATGTGGGTAAACCCTGTAATAACTGATCGTAGAAGACACATTACAGCTCAGTCTCACCCGTGACCATGGTGACTGCAAAGTCTCCGAAACGTCGGGCCAAAATTTAAAACAAATATACGCGTCTAAATCCGTAAAAAGTAATTTTATTTAAACAAATGAGTCGTGCAAGTGTTAGAAAATATTAAGTATTTTGGAATCAAGAAGCAGAACAAGAAGAATATTATTATCTACCAAAACTAGGTGTTGCCCGCGACTTCAGACACGAGGAATTTACAAAATCTTGCCTAATTAAAATATTTGACTTTGACTTTGATGTAAACTTAATATTGAAATGTACGTTAAGTTTGTTCTTACGTCTTATATGAAATAATTTATCGATCAAAAACGACGTAATCTTTTACGATGACGTGAAGATTAACTGGTTTCTGAATATACTTGCCTCTATTAATATTCACACTGAGAAGTACTCTGTCAAGTCTGGTGACAGATGGACGTACAGTGAAGTTTTAGAAATAAGGTGCGGTTTTTCCTTTTGATTAAATAATCTACTTGGTTCAAAAACTAAAAAAACACGGTTGAAAATCCTGAATTTCTTTTTATTATTACATTGTCATCGGTCCTCTTTATGTGTGCAAAATTTTAGATCAATCCGACTACTGCAAGTGGCTGAAAATCACTTTGAAAGATAGATTAATACATTGATAGATACAAAAAAAAATAGATCCCAAATTCCTTGCGTACGAAGTCACGGGCAACAACTTATAGGAACTTTATGTTCAGGTAAAGTTAAATTAAGCTTTGGTCATTGACAGTCGGCCTCGACCGTGGTAGTTACATGTAGGAAAGTGAAAGGAACGAGTAACTAGAGATCATAACTTAAATCAGACACCACGAGAGCATTTTTATTATTTCTATGTACCGTGAGAATTTTGCAAATAAATTTATGACTAATTTAGGATAATTGTTCCTATAAATGTGAGTTTGTGAGTATGGATGTTTGGATGTTTGTTACTCTTTCACAAAAAAAAAACTACTACTTAAATGGATTTTAATTAAACTTTTCAATAATGTAGCTTAAACAATACAATAACAGATAGGCTACAATTTATAAAGATATTCTTTGAATTGTCCAAAATGTGACGATAAGTGTCAAGTACCAATCACTATCCCCAAAACCATACTTTCAGCTATAATAGTAGATTGCGCAACAGAAATAAAATCATAATACCTAAACCGAAATATGACATTTTTAAAAAGGATATGTATTACACTAGCATAGAAATATATAATCATTTGCCAGAATCGCTAAGTGCCCTTAATCTTTCACAATTTAAAAAGAAATTGAAAAGTATACTAATTAGGTATTGCTTCTATAGTCTGAAGGAATTTCTTAACGAAAAGATTGTAATATAGCAAACATAAATTATTTATAATATGTAATACGATAAAATAAATGTTAGCATGTAATATGACTATGATAAATGTAACAAATAACTAGAAATGATTGTAAATAATATTTTAATGTAACTTTGACCTGGCTTAAAACTGGAATTATATTATGTAAATTGCTCGACTTATTCTCGACTTATTCTGATCCATGTTGCGATTGATTGTACGAATATTGTATGCCTTTCCGGGTAGATTGTGCTGAATTTCTAAAATCTTTATGTAAAATCTGATGTACCACAATTTATACAATAAAGAGATTATTATTACCAAAGCAACCTTTACTACCTGATACCTATCCTTAATACCGTGCGGCGCAGTTAGTCAAAAATGAATGAATAAAAAATATAAATATTTATCGACATTTGTATTATGGCTTTTATATTATACAGATATAACTACCATAGAAAACACCCAGACGCAGTACAAACATTTATGTGCGACTATTATAAATATCACACAAATAATTGTATAAAACTTTTATGTTGCTGTCTTGAACCGGTAAAAAGAGAAATAATCGCTGACTAGCAGTTTTGGCACAGGTTTCCATCTCTCACGGAGGATGATATCTGTGTAATGTCCTTTAAGAAGGAGAACGGGTGGTGACACTTGTATTCCCAACGCATCATCGCAAGGACTAGATGTATTTCAGTCTAGTAAGTAAAACCTGTGCATGGTTCGGGAGTACCTGGTTACGAAACACGCCTAGTCGGTGTGGCACAGTAGACCATAATCCCTCCCACAGTGGAAGAGGCCTAACAGTGGGACATTTGTAGCTTTTATAGCACCCTGGGAAGGAAAATGGTTCGTGACATTCATAATCCGTCACTACGCGGACAGATGCTGCGTAGGCTGTTTATAACAGCAAAGTTATAACTAAAAATAACACTACAACATCTTTCAAAAGCTCACTTTAAAATGACGAGTCATTCTACAACAAAAACAGAATATTTAAATATAAAACTTTCACTCTTTAATAAGACGTCATACAATATAAAATGTATGAGTTCACTTGTAGAGAGATCAATACTCAACTGAATACATTTTTGAAAGTTATATTAATTTTTGAAAGACAGAAGTATTATGAATATCATATTACTTGAAAGGTAACAATTATATATTATAGGTATTCAATATTATACTATCTATTGATTCCCTAATGATGTGAAAGAATTAAATAAATCTAAGTTTAAAAATTTTTAAGCTCTAAACTATGTAAAAAGGCGTATTATTAAACTTCAGACTGAGTTAATGACAATAAAGCATGGGAGTAAATTGTTCCAGAGCAACACATAATATATTATTATTATTATTATTATTTATTTATATTGTGAGAACGATTGTAATTACTTCTAAATTTCACGCGTATGGAGTTGCGGGTAACACTTAGTTCAGTATACCGATTTTAGTTATCGTATTCAAAAAATCTGTGACTTCAAAGTCTCTGAAACGTCGGGCCAAAATTTAAAACAAATATACTCGTCTAAATCCGTAAAAAGTAGTTTTATTTAAAAAAATCTCTAGTTATTATCGTTCCTAAAATACAGCCTGGTGATAGATGGATGGACAGATTGACACCCTAATTTCAGTAACATGGTAAAATTTTACCTATCAATACGGAACTCTAAAAATCCAGGAATCGAATCCAAAACTAACACCAAAGAATGTTTACCATCTGCAGTTATAAAATAATCTACGTAACACAGTTATAATAATACAACAAAATAATTGAGTCAATCGGTACTTTACAATAAAGCACCAATTTACTCGATTCTACTCGATTATTGTACTCAATTTGCATGTTACGTGATTTAAGAGCTTTTATGATGTATTTTAATAACTGGCTAATGGTAAGGTAAATGATAGATGTTTTGTTTTTAGGGTTCCGTACCAAAAGATAAAATGGGACCATGTTACTGTTACTTCGCTGTCCTACCGTCCGTCTGCAGGCTGTATCTCTGGAACGGTGATAGCTAGCAAACAGAAATTTTCACAGTTTGTGTATATAAGTTAAAGATACAACAACAAATACCTACTAATAATTATCATTTACCTGCCCTCATCCCATTTATTTGTTCCCGTTATATGGTGTTATTTGGGATCGATATTACGAATCATTTTATTCATCAATCATCGGTATTATGACTAGCTGTTGCCCGCGACTTCTATGGCGTGGTTTTTTTTCCGTTTTTTCAACATTCTTTACTGACGCTCCTACCAGTCGTAGCGTTATGTTTCATAGCCTCTGGCCTTCCTTGATAAATTTACTATTCAACAATAAAAGAATTTTTTTAAATCGGACTATCAGTTCCTGAGATTAGCGCTTTCAAACAAACAAATAAACTCGTCAGAATATAATATTTTCCAACACTTACGCGACTCATTTGTTTAAATAAAACTACTATTTACGGATTTAGACGCGTATATTTGTTTTAAATTTTAAATTTTATCCCGACGGTTCGCCAGCTTTATAATATTGATTCAATAAATAGTAGAGATAATTAGAGTACGAAACCCTACGTGTGCAAGTGCAACTCGTACTTGACTGGTTCTTATTAACTAGATATAATAGCTAGGTAAATGAAAGATGTTTTGTTTTTTACTGTATAGCATTACATACAATTTGATATTATTACTTTAGTGTTGTTGTGTAACTATATGCATAAGTGATTTAAGAGGAGTACTTTCAACTGGGCAAAATGGTTATTATCGTTTTAATTTTATGTAATCTGTCCGTGTACTGAAGGCCTTCAATGATCAATCTAAACTCACGGATACATTGTAATCCTCGTTTATCATCAAGATATTTCTATCTCCTGTCAAACTTCTTTTGACGGGCTTCGTGGTCTAGTGGTTCATGTAACGGACTGCCGATCAGGAGGTCTCGGGTTCAATTCCCGGTCAGGACAATACTTTGTGTGATGTTTATAATTGTCATACAAATGTTTGTACTGCGTCTGGGTATTTCTATGTATTATAAGTATGTATTTACAAAAGAAAAGTAGTATATTATGTAGTATATCCGTATTCTGGTACCCATAACACAAGCATATAAGCTTAGCTTGGGACCAGAGGACGCTGTGTGAAATGTCGATGAATATTTATTCATTTATTTATAACTTTCATTAGAGAGTAAAATCATCAGAAGCTTCTTGATATGTAAGTAAAGACAAAAGTTTAGATTAGTCTGACTTTGACAGTAAGAATTGAAGATAGATAACGTATTGAAAACGACCATTAGTATTAACTACACTATTTCTTCCCCAGGGTAAGAGCCAGCTAAGACATATTTTAAGCATTTAACATTAATAAGAGACGGAAAACTTGAAAATAAACCCTGTACCACTACATCTTGTCATAGTGATATAGTAGATCACAAATTATCCCAAAGTGTAAGAGACCGGCCTCCTCCACTTGGGGAGGCATTATGGTCTACTATGCTGCGCTGACCAGGCGTGTTGGCACGGGGTTTATTTTCGAGTTTCTCGCCTCTGACAGATCATGTTATTTGTGTGCAATATCGGATCCCTTAGCTGACTTTTACAGCACCCTTGAGAGAAGATGGGATGGTGACACTTGTATTCTTAATCCGTCACCACACGGAGTGACAACGAAGCTTAATGTAGGCTAAATGTATGTGAAAAGCAAGATACATTATTTATGCAAAAATAATTTAACATACTGATTTTAAACTAAATGATTTGAAAAATCATTGCATTTTTTACAAGAACATCATTGTATCATTGCAAATAACCAATAAAGAGTCTCATTAAAATCAAGCGATACATTTTGCAAAAAAACTACAGCCTACAAACATAGATAACATGACCTGTTCTAAATCATAGTAGCATCACAAGTTCATGACCTTTGCTACAATAAGGCTTTCGTTATGAAACCTGGATTTACTTTTACTTCCAGACTGAGAAAGTATAATTCGGTCGGTACACTTGCACAAAGCTATATAGGTACGGTGAAGATTGCGGGCGCGTCAGACGTTAACCGCATTTACAATGAAACGGACTATCGTGGTATTACTGTGCGCGGCATGCTATGCACTCCCCGCGCAAGAAAATTCACATTCCGACAATGACATCGATGGATTAACCGACTGTCTCCGTAAAGAATCAACAACATGTTTGAAATACAAGTTCTTTTCCTTCGTCGACAAGATGATTGGACAAAAAGAATCGTTTTCACTAACAGATGGAGTTACAATCATCAAATCTGCTGATATCCCAAAGGATACAGGAGCACCAAGATCTTTGGATCCCGTTACAAGATTGAAGAATTATTTCGAAACTCATTCTTTAAGATTGGAAGTTAAAGGTACGGATGTGATCAATACAGTGTCAAGTGTGGGCAGAGCTTTAGAAGATACGGTGTCTTCTTTTATGGATTCTGAAGATTCAGAAGTTGGTGAAAGCAGAGGGAAAAAGAAAAAAGCACAGAAGATTTTAGGACCACTGATAGCTGCTGTTGCATTGAAGATGATGGCTATAATGCCTCTTGCAATTGGAGGTATAGCTTTGATTGCTGGAAAAGCTCTGCTGATTGGTAAATTAGCTTTAGTGCTGTCAGCGATTATTGGTTTAAAGAAATTACTGTCACAGCAAAAGCATGTGACTTATGAAGTAGTAGCACATCCTCATCATACATCAAGTCATGATTATAGTGGAACGAGTGGATATGGCGGTGATTCAAGTAGTTACAGCAGTAGTGGAAGTGGCAGTGGAAGTTCTCATGGCGGTGGTTGGGGAAGATCGCTTGAAGCTCAAAACTTGGCGTATGAAGCGCAAAAGCCTTAGCTTGCGGTATGACCCGGTTCAATGACCTCTTTTCCTTTGATTTCTCCAACGATGTACTTATAGTATAATGTGTGAATGTGTGCCTGTAATTTATTAAAGTTTTATTTAAGAAAGTCATGATATGATTTGCGATGTTTTTTGCTATATTTATTAGTCACTGTCAAGTCAAAAATTTCTTGTTTTTTATTGTATATGTTTTACTTTAGTATTAGATGTTTATTTATTATGGCTTTAATATTTTTAAGTATTATTTTAAGGTTTGATATATAATTTTTATATATTTTCTATCCACGTCCTAAATATGTTTTTATTTATGTAAATCTGTTCTAAGATATCGTTTTATATATTTCCTGATGCTGAATACTCCAAATAATTTATTTTTCATAGTTTATTGGATACAAAGATAATATTATTTTTGTAATACTAATAAATATGTTATGAAATTGGTTTTTCTTATTATTTATCTTTCGTGGTATTATGCCCTACAAAAGCTCAATAGGTTGAGGTTTCGCTCAGAGAGAAATTGTGTAGTTTATACCTAATATAGCTGGGATTACTTACGTACTTGTTTTAGCTTTGAGTAACCTACAAGTTACAATATACTGATCATATTCGTTATTGTAGAAAGACAATTTTCTTATTTTAAAATAGCTGATATCCGTGACTTCGTTAGTGTAGAATTTAGAAAATACGAGTATACCACGTTTTTTAACTCTTTATTGTACACATTTACAAGAAACAGAAAACAGAAATTAAGCTTAAAACTAGGTACAAATGGCGGCCTTGTCACATAAAGTGATCTCTTCCAGGCAACAGGACTAAAATAAAGTGGGGCTGCAGTGTACAAGTAGCTTAATTTAAAGAAAGATAGAAGAAGATAAATAAGTAAATATTGCTTAAAACATACTATACATAAACTGTTATAAGATTGTAAAGAAACCAAAACAGACTTCAAAGCTTATAAAAGCAAAGCTTAAAAGAGCTAAGATAATTTTAAATTTAAATAACCGATACAATATTGTCCCAACATCAATTCAGTAATTCAAAATTAATTTATTTTCAATTCTTATGTAAAACAAAGCAGTTATTATGTATAATAAGTATGTATTTACAAAAGAAAAGTAGTATATATATTCTATCCGTATTCTGGTACCCATAACACAAGCATATAAGCTCAGCTTGGGACCAGAGGACGTTGTGTGAAATGTCCATGAGTATTTATTTATTTATTTATTTATTTATTTATGTATTATTTATGTATGTCCATATGTGAGCTTATATTTTTAAAACTACTTGCTTCAAAACTAAGTTATATCTTTAAGACTACGCAACGGATTTTAATAAGGTTTTTTTTTTCAATAGATAGAGTGGTCCAAGAGGATGGTTAATTAGTATAATTTGTTATGCTTTGCTTTTTAATTCTACTTGTAAGAAGATCCGGGAAACAGCTATTTTCCCATTAAATTAATAAAATAATAATAAATAATCTTTATTGCAGGAAAAATAACCGATAAACAAAATATAATCACACAAGAATAATAAAAATAAAATAATATAGTAATATAGAAATAAAATAATATATGTAATAATAAAATAAAATAAAATAAATAATAACCGCCGCATCTGTTTGTTACAGACTATAAAACCATTGCTTTAATTTGAAAGACCTGAAAATGCATCTATCGATTAAATATTGGCAAAACATACTAGTTGTTGCTTGCAACTTCCTACACAAAAATAAAAATCAAACCTTAACAAATTACAAAAAAAAGCCATCCACTTGAGCCACTCAACCTATTAAAAAAATCCACAATAAAATCTGTTGCGTAGTATTGAAGATATAAGCTCACATAGGGACACACATATAAAAATAACGACTTTGTTTTTAATAAGTATAAAAAAGATTGGTGATAACCAATAGATAAGGTAGATAATTGGTTGAGGTGTAAAATAATTGTAGAGAATGTCGGAAAAAATCAATACGCGTGGGAGCTTTCATCGAAAACACTGCCTTTTTAAGAGCCTACTACAGAGCCAACCAAATCACAATTTAGTCTTAGGTATAATCGCTATCCCTATTCGCGCTGAAAGGGACAACTACAATTTTGCCAGATTTCAGAGATAAGTTCTTAAAAAAAGTTTGTCAAAAAAGTAAGTTAAAAATTTAAAAAACGGAATTTTGCGATAATCATATTTCAAATAAAACCACTTTTTACGGATTTAGACGCGTATATTTGTTTTAAATTTTGGCCCGACGTTTCGTAGACTTTGAACCGTGACCATGGTGACTGCAAAGTCTGTCGTGGTTTTATTTAAACAGATGAGTCGCGCAAGTGTTAGAAAATATTATACATCGATTTATTATTTTAGATAAATAAATAAATAAATATTCATGGACATTTCACACAACGTCCTCTGGTCCTAAGCTAAGCTTATATGCTTGTGTTATGGGTACCAGAATACGGATATACCACATAATATACCTACTACTTTTCTTTTGTAAATACAAAGATACAAGATGGTACATTTCTATAACACTTTTCTCCTCATTTTGCGTATGACTCATAATAAGCCTTTCTTATGTTTATTATCTATAGATTTACAGGAAGTACTACAGCCTGTTATATAGTAGACCGTAATGTCTCCAAAAGTCGGGAAGGCCAGTGCCCAGTGAGACATTTATGGGCTGAAGGACGTTAACTGTATACACTACTTCTTAGATGGATTCTACAGCACCCTGGGAAGGAAAATGGGTGGTGACAGTTGTATTCTTAATCCCTTACCACACGGACTACTATTTCGGTCTAGTAGGTACGAAACCTGTGAATGGTTCATTGGAGCTTAGGTAATACGCCTGTTCAGCGCGGCACAGTATTCCATAGTCCGTCCCACAGCAGAGGAGCCCAACAGTGGGACGCTGATGGACTGGAAAAAGAAAGAGAAGGGGCACGAAATCCTAAATGTGCGAGTTTAACTCGTTCCTCACGGGTTTTTTTTAAACTATTAAGGATCCTTCAAAACTTTAGGATACACATAAAAACGCAATAATATCCGGGAAAAGTAACGCTATTCATGGAAGTTTAGAATGTAAAAATACTCTAATTTCTAGTTGATGAGTTTTTAAAAATATCGTGTGAAGTTTCACTTTCGTGTTGCAACATTATCTTGATGTTAAAATCATTGTTAAAACTGTTAAAATTAATATGCGTAGCATTTTCATAATTTCTTTAGTTCTTACCGAAAGTTTTGCTCTCACGAATTTCCGAGAAGCGCTCCATTTTTTTAATTACCTACTTGAGGATTATATTTTTAGGGCTCCGTGATATAAAAAAAACCCTTACAGGCTCAATACGCGGCTGCGGGCTTCATCTGTCCCTTTTTTTTGAGTAGCGGCTCTTCAGGGTACATTACCCTATCACTGCGACCAGATTGATCTATTGTGATCGCCACTTTCTACAGTTCTCGGTCCAAACCTGTTGCCATAAAGAACTCCAGGATCTTTTTGGCTCCGAGAAGTTTGGTCTCTTCTGGGTGCATGGTATAATTGCCCAGAGAGGAGCATCGCATGTGCATCACTGAAGGGCAATCAGTGAGAATGTGAATGGGTACCTCCGCCGAACGACAGAGTCTACACATCCAATTGTCAGTTAGCCCTATTGTCTGCGCATGCTTATTTAGACAGCAATCTGTCCCTTTGTCAAAGAGAATTATTTTAGAAACTTATACGACTTTATTTGAGTAACCATTGGATCTATGTCGACTACATAGCTCGCTAAAGTGGCAGTGGGCTGGCCATGTCAGTCGAAGAACTAATGGCTGATGGAGCAAACGTAGTAGGGCGCCCCCTTCTTGGTGGACCGATGCCCTGAAGAAGGTCGCAGACTGGGACTGGATGCGGAAGGCGGAGGACCGTATACTGTGGCGCGAATTGGGAAAGGCCTATGTTCAGCGGTGGACTATAGTTGGCTGATTTGATTGATTGAATGATTGTAATATTGGAAAGATTTCGCTTTATGACAAAGGCGTACAGAAAACTAGAATTGTATTTTTATTTATTATTATTTATTTATGTGAGCTTATAATATCTTAAAAACTACGCAACGGATTTTGATGCGGTTTTTAATATGAAGATGGAGTGGTCCAAGAGGATTATTTTCTTTAATAATTTGTTATTTTAATTCCACGCGTATGAAGTTTCGGGCAACAGCTAGTTTATTCAATTACTCAACTACAAAATTAAAGTCAACTTCTAAAATGAACTTTAAAATATTTAAATATTACCTACGCTTTTGTTTTGTTATGAACGGAACCTTTGAACAGAGAGTCTGATTCGCACTCTATTGTTATTTTTTATTGTTGTCTGCTTCCACCAACAAAACAAGTCTGCGAATGTTTTTAATATGAATTGAAGACAATGTTTTGATAATACTAGCTGCAAAGTTTCAATTGTGTTTAATTTGGATCTAGAGAAGGTTGTGTTAAATATCCAAGAATATTTATAAGTATTTTTAAAGAGGTAATTTATTTACTGCTGTTCATCTCCAGCTGATTTACGTCCCACTGTTGGGCACGGGCCTCCTCTACTTTGGGAGGGATTGTGGTCTACTGTGCGCCGCTGACCAGGCGTGTTGGCACAGAGTTTGGTTTCAAATTTTCGTCTCATAGAGGATGTTAAGTCTGAGTACAATATTCCTTAGCTGCCTTTTACTGCACCCTAGGACGGAGAAGGGGTGGTGACACTTGTATTCTTAATCCGTCACCACACGGATAGTTTATTTACTAGAAGCTTTGATTGAAGGCTTTGACGATCACAGTTTCAGCTGAATTGAGCTTCCTTACTTCAACATGCCCATGCCCAACAGTGGTATAACACCTGTATTTATTTATTAAACTCCGCTATATCTTGTGACTTATACAACCAGATTTGAACTAGAAAAATGTATGAGACGAAATCATTGCAACTACTGCATTCATCACAATAACTTTGTAACACGGTAATTACTCTATACTTCTATACTAACTAGCTGCCCCGGCAAACGTTGTTTTGCCATACAAAAAAATACAAATAAATTCATCAATAAACAAAAAATTTCTTCAAAATCGGTCCAGCCAATTGTGAATCTAAACCATCCTCAAACCCCCATTGAATACACACAACAAATTTCATCAAAATCGGTCCAGCAATTGTGAATCTAAACCATCCTCAAACCCCCATTGAATACACACAACAAATTCATCAAAATCGGTCCGGCCGTTTAGGAGGAGTTGATTTTCAAACACACGTACAGAAGATTTATTTATATAAAGACTAGCTGACCCGGCAAACGTTGTTTTGCCATACTAAAAAAAAAAAGTTTGAAAAATAGATGTTGGCCGATTCTCAGACCTACTGAATATGTATGCAAAATTTGAGAAGAATCGGTCAAGCCGTTTCGGAGGAGTACGGTAACTAACACTGTGACACGTGAATTTTATATATTAGAAGACTAGCTGACCCGGCAAACGTTGTTTTGCCATACTAAAAAAAAAAGGTATGAAAAATAGATGTTGGCCGATTCTCAGACCTAGAGGATATGTACACAAAATTTCAGGAAAATCGGTCAAGCCGTTTCGGAGGAGTATGGTAACTAACACTGTGACACGTGAATTTTATTTATAAGATAAAGCTGAAGAGTTTGTTTGTTTGTTTGAATGTGCTAATCTCAGGAACCACTGGGCCGATTTGAAAAATTATTTTAGTGTTAGATAGGGCATTTATCGAGGAAGGCTTTAGGCTATATAACATCACGCTACGACCAGTAGAAGCGAAGCAGTAGTAAAAAATGTTGCGAAAACGGGGAAAATTTTCTAAAATCCACACGGACGGAGTCGCGGGCAACAGCTAGAAACATAAAAAAATCCATATTTCAAAAAGTAGGACACTAAAATATGTCTAAATTATACCTCCTTCGCGTAGAGAGAATGGAGCTAGACAGTTTGGAGACTAATCTAGTCTATACTCAAATTTCTACGTACACGTAGAGATCATTAGCGCGAGAGTAACGGAGCTTGTCTACGTAGACTGTATCAAGTAGAGTATCACTCTAGCTAGAGTAGTCTCGCTAATGTGTACACGTTGTAGGACTTGTAGGTTGCCTTATGAGAGTCGCATTTTATTATAAACGCCTATTAGTCATACAATTTACACTATAAGTAGTAGTTATAGCCCTCGAATTGGTACGGAAGTTGGGATCATTTCTCGTCACTCTTTTTTCCTTTCTCGAGGTCTACTCGTGTACAAATTTTTATTTGAATGTCTTTCACACTTTTAGCGTAATAGATAAACATGAATTTTCCTTCAGCCGTTGCTAAGTAAAAATGTTTTACAGACGGACAGATAGACAGATGGACAGACAAACAGACGGACACCAAAGAGACACTTTAAGGGTTTCTTTTTTTTGCGACACCCTAAAAATAATTTACTCACAATCCTGCTCTGACATATCCAAATATTATCACAGCAAAGTTAACAATAACTTACATAATAACATAAACATCAAACAAAAAGCAAATAAAACAGCTACAAAACAAGTCTATTGAATAAGATTACTTCATAGTTCATACCAAATAAACTTAAAACTCAAACAAAATAGTTACCCAGTAACCGACATTGCTGTGACAATAAAAACAAAAGAACAGCGCCATCTATTTGTTAATACGTGAAATAAAACAACATCAATGAAAGATAACTTGTTTAAGTGTGCGTAGTAAGAACAACCTTGGCCCGCTTATTTTTATGAATGAAAAATAATAATCATTAATTTAATTGAATTGCAGCGTTAATGTTATTGGTAAATATCGTAAATAATAATTTAATAGCAGTATTAAGTTTGTTTATAATTAATACTATAATCATTTAGGTACCCGCAAATATTTTTAAACAGGTACCTAACTATGAAAACACAAAAGTTATAAGACCAAAATATTACTTTTTTAATCTTATTAAATACTTAAAGTTTTAGTGTTATGTACAAGTTTATTAACTGACATTAAAATTAACGTAATATGTATTAAAGAACAAAATAATAGTAAATAATAGCAATAAAAATAAATACCGGTTCAACGACTCCATTACGTTCGTGGCAAACACCTTGAACTCTTGATTGTTTAACTTTGTAAACAAACATGGCCATGAAAATTGTTCAGTATATCTGTCATAGATGGCGCTGTAAACAAGTAATTATAAAATGAACGCCAAAAATATTTGAAGTTTAGAACGGACCCAACCAATTCACAAGACAAGTATCTAACCTAACCTAACAGGTATTGCTGTCTCTAGTTTAGCCAGATTTTGTCTTTTTAAATTAAATCTTTGAAAAAAATATACGTTACGTACTCCGCAGTTTACTGCATGAAAAATAAACCCATTTAAAAAAAAAATTACGCCGTAATAGAAAAAAGAGTATTAATATTATAGAGAGAAATATCTATGCTTCTATAACTTTTTTAGGGCATGTATGACCAGATGTATGAGGGTGGATGAAGCCAAGCAAGTATGTTTGGATCGTAGCAGATGGCGCTCTATAGTCTCTGCCTACGCCCATGAGAAAAAGGCGTGATGTTATGATGACGATGATGAGATACATAAGACCTAAATACTGTGAGAATAATTTGTTGCTCTAAAGGCAGTTACCACGAAGAAAACAGCGGACTACCAAGTCTATATTCTATAAGCTTGCTAGATCCCTCTTAACAAAAAAAATTGGTCAAGTGCGAGTCGGACTCGCGCACGAAGGGTTCCGTACCATTATTTATGCAACATAAGGCAACGTTATTAGTATCGAGCAAGAAACGTTAAAAAAATCATGTTTGTTGTATGGGAGCCCCCCTTAAATATTTATTTTATTTTATTTTTAGTATTTGTTGTTATAGCGGCAATAGAAATACATCATCTGTGAAAATTTCAACTCTCTAGCTATCACCGTTCTTGAGATACAGCCTGGTGACAGACGGACGGACGGACGGACGGACGGACGGACGGACGGACGGACGGACGGACAGCGAAGTCTCAGTAATAGGGTCCCGTTTTTACCCTTTGGGTACGGAACCCTAAAAACTGTCATTGATTTTGGAACAGAAACTTTTCCATTTAATTGAAACAGTTTAACTGCTCATTTCCATTCTGTCATTTTAATAAATTTTCACTTTTATTTCGTAACTATCCGGATGTTCAATGTCCATCTATTAAGTCATGCGTTCTCATGCATATGCGTGATTACATCAAAGTCATGCGACGGAAATGAACCCACCAAATAATCGGTACAAAAATGATGATCTTATAAAAATACACGCCATTTTGTAATTTCCGAATGTTAATGATTAATTGTTTATACACTCGCTATTTTACATAATTTTGTAACTGCCTATATAAGAAAAACCGGTCAAGTACGAGTTAGACTTGCCCTAGAAGAGTTCCGTAGCGTTTAATAAGATAACTAGTTGTTACCCGCGACTGCGTACGCGTGGGATTTAGAAAATTTTGCCGATTTTGTAACATTTTTTACTGGTGCTTCTCTCTTATATATTGCAACGTGATGTTATAGAGCCTATAGTTTCTCTCAATAAATGTAGTATCCAAAACTGAAAGAATTTTTCAAACCAGACCAGCGGTTCCTGAGATTATTGCGATTAAAGCAACATTTTTTTAATAATTTTAGTAGCTGTTGCCCGTGACTGCGTCCGCGTGGAATTTAGAAAATATTCCCCATATTTGCAAGATTTTTCCCTACTGCTTACCTTCTACTGGTCGTAACGTGATGTTATATAGCCTAAAGCCTTCCTCGATAAATGCCCTATCTAACCCTGAAAGAATTTTCAAATCGGTCCAGTGGTTCCTGAGAATAGCGCATTCAAAGAAACAAACAAACTCTTCAGCTTTATTATATTAGTTTAGATAATTATATTCGTCATACTGACTTCAAATAACGGAATAAAGACAGGAGAATGACGATAATGATATCCCTCATATGCGAGTTCAGTTTCATAGATCTTTCATATATTTCATTTAAAATGCTAATCAAGCAAGTTAGTATAGTATGTTATTTTTATAGTATATTATTTATTTATATGTAAATAGTCCGAGAGCTGCGTGCCATCATGTCGTGTCCACATTAAGTATTCACTTGTAACTCGCACACTTGAAATTGAAAGCTATTGTTAAACTCACCATTGTTTTAAGCTCACTTTCTGCTTTGTTACTGTACAACTATTAGGTGATAGGGCTGTCAAAAACATTAAAATTTAATTAGCAGAAATATTGTTGACGGGCTTCGTGGCGTAGTGGTTCATGTACTGGACTGCCGATCACGAGGTCGCGGGTTCGATTCCCGGTTGGGACAATCATTTGTGTGATATCCATAAATGTCTGGTGTTTTTTATGTATTATAAGTATGTATTTACAAAAGAAAAGTAGTTTATGTATTATATCCGTATTTCTGGTACCCATAACACAAGCATAATAAGCTTAGCTTGGGACCAGAGGACGTTGTGTGAAATGTCTATGAATATTTATTTATTTATTTATTTATTTATTTATTTATTTGTATGATATTTATAATAATTGGCATACAAGTGTTTGTCCTGCGTCTGGGTGTTTGCTATGTATAATAAATATGTATTTAGAAAGAAAAGTAGTTTATTTATTATATCAGTATTCTGGAACCCATAATACAAGCTTATTAAGCTTAGCTTAGGACCAGAGGACGTTGTGTGAATATTGGTTTGTTTTCCTTTTCCTTTCCAGCCCATTTACGCCCCACTGTTGGGCACGGGCCTCCTCCAACTTGGAGGGATTATGGTCTACTGTGCCGCGCTGACCAGGCGTGTTGGCACAGGGTTTATTTTCGAGTTTTCCGTCTCTCACACAAGATATTATCTGTGTGCAATATCCTTTAGCTGACTTTTGAAGCACCCTTGGGAGGAGATAGGGTAGTGACACTTGTATTCTTAGTACGTGACCACACGAATATTGGTTGTTGATTGGTTTGTTATTATTTATTAATTTCAATTAGGGTCAGTTAAGGTCAGATAATAATGTTTTCAAACACTTGCGCGACTCATTTGTTTAAATTAAACTACTTTTCACGGATTTAGACGCGTATATTTGTTTTAAATTTGGCCCGAGGTTTCGGAGACATTGCAGTCACCATGGTCACGAGTAAGACATTACAGCGCAGTCTCACCCGTGGCCATGGTGACTGCAAAGTCTCCGAAACGTCGGGCCAAATTTAAAACAAATATACGCGTCTAAATCCGTGAAAAGTAGTTTTATTTAAACAGTTAACATAATGTTTAATGTTTTAAGCTTTTAATCCATGTACGTACTACTAAGGGGTCTACAGTTTATTATGTAGACTTCACCGGAAACCTGTCTCTGGCTGCTTACCTCGCCCCTCACCGGTAGGCTACAGGCTATAAGCCATTGGGCCTATGGTAAAAACATCACTCTACGATGTATGTACATGTATATTAACTTAACTACCCGTAAAGCAAGCGATTTAAACAAAACAAGGCTTTGAATATGTTTGGAGTCTTCAATATTTAAATGTTTTGCGGAAACTCTTTATCTAGCTTATCAACCTAACACTGTTGGGCACGAGACTTCTCCACTTTGGGAGGAATTATGATCTATTAAGCTGCGTAGACCAGGCGTGTTGGCATAGGTAATGTTTATTGTCGAGTTTTCCGTCTCTCACAGAGGATGTCATCTGTGTGTCCCTTAGCTGACTTTTATGGCACCCTGGGGAAGAAAGAAGGTAATTACACTTGTATTCTTAATTGGTCACCACACGGATGATCGGCGGTCAATTAAAATTTTATTTTATTTTATTCAATTTCATTTTATTTTGTGGTATAGTGGGACTGTGGGAAGCTTAGATAAAATAATATAGCTTTAATAGGACAGAGTGACAACCCTACCCAACATTAGATGTACAGGCTGGTGCAATGTCATAATTGTGAGAGGTTTTCTTATCTAATTACTGATTGTCAGTAATGCTGTAACTTGTCATAAGAAAGCGTCATTACATGTTTTCTAAAACATTAAATTATCTAATGTTTTAACTCATATTCACTTTTTTTTTAGTTATGAGAAAATGGTTAAATAATCAAGCGTCTAAAGATACAAGATAATTTAATACATTTTTTTTGGACATTTCTCACAACGTCCTCTCGTCCCAAAGTAAGCTATTTTTCTATGCTTGTGTTATAGGTACCAGAATACGGATTTAATACATATAGTACTTTTCTTTTGTAAATACATACCTATAATACATAGAAACACCCAGACGCAGTACAAAAATTTGTATGACAATTATAACTATCACACACTGATTGTCCCGAGCGGGAATCGAACCCGCGACCTCGTGCACAGCAGTCCGTTGCATGAACCAATGCACCACGAAGCCCGTCAGGATAAATTAAATACCTAGAGGATCAGGTATACGCATTTAACTGCTGGTTTTGTAAGTAATATAAGAGATAGCTACAGAAATCTTTACTTATTATAAAACAAAGTCGACACTTTTGTGTGTATGTCCCTATGTGAGCTTATATCTTTCAAACTACGCAAGGGATTTTGATACAGTTTTTTTTTCAAATGATAGAGGGGTTCAAGAGGATTGCTTTTTTTGTATAATTTGTTAAGATTTAGTTTATTAGATTTAGTTTATTCTACGCATACGAGTTTGCAAGCAGCACCTGGTACTAAATAAATTTAAAATTTCAGGAGTAAGTAAATCATGGAAGAAAAATTCTTAGTGACCATGCCAGAGACAGGTGACTGAAAAACTGAGAAATGAGTACTCAGTTTTCGCCATAGTTGTCGTGGTCATTGGCCTCCCTAAAAATACTCTTTTTAATAAAATCACTTTGTACGGATATTGACTCGTAAATTTATTGATTAAAATATTCTTCCATCTCAAAATCGAGTCAGGTCCTATATAAAGGGGGCAATCCTTGCCGGGTCAAGGTAAGGCTCAGGCTATCACCACGGACTTGTGGGGGCGTAGGAGATAAAAAAATCATCTTAACATTCTATCTTCGCTACGATTCTTGCAATTATCGCTTTCACATAAGGATATGAATAGATATATTGGTATAAGTTTCGTTGCGTTAACCTGCAGACGTTGCTGAGTACGTCAGATAGATGGACACCGAAGTGTCACTATAAGGGTTTTCTTTATGTTCGAAACCCTAAAAATTACTTAAATAAATTTACGGCGTAAAACTTCTTAAAAAATTAATTAATGAGTTTTTAATGTATATAGTGCACCCTACATTTATAGAAAAAGTAGTTAAATTTTTACGGTACTGTGAAGCCTCTGCTTCACATAAACCTTCTTCTTGCACCTTTACAGTACCATGATGGCACCATAAAGCGGAATTTAAAGTACCACTTAAGTGCCATAAAAAGCATACAGTTCCGATTTTTGTACCAGTTATTTCAATATTGATGAGAAAACATTTATTTGTGTTTAAATTCAATAGCATTACTATTTGTGCTTTTATTTAATTCAAATGAGAAAAATTGTGACAATTATTATTTAAAATTGCCATACGATTACTTATCTCTGTCTCTGCCTTTCTAGTTCCTTAAGAGGGGCCTTCTCCTCTTCTGGAGGTATTATGCTCTACTTAGCTTACTATAGATGCAACGCTGACCAGGCGTGTTGGGCATTGGGTTAAGTTTTGAGTTTTCTACCTCTCACTGATAATGTTATGGATGTGTACAATATTTCTTAGCTTTAACAGCACCAGAGGAGATGGGGTGATGACACTTGTATCTATATTGACTAATAAACTTATTTATATATAAAACTACCTTTTTAGGATTAGTCTTTAATATATTATGTATACTTAACCGGATATTTCGAAGATTTTTGAGCAACGATGGTCATTGGTAGGATTTGGTTTTTTTGTGACAGACTCACTAAAGACTACATACTTTCGCTTAACAATAATAGAGAATATTTAATAATTAGTGTTCAAATAATAATTATATTCAATTATGAGTAGAAAGTTCATTATAAAAAAAAAAATATTTATGTAATTTATTTTAAAAATATAATTTTCTAAATAAAATAAATGCTAATTGTGTTGAAGAAAGTAAGCGTAACGTATAACACGATAATAAAATTATGTATACATTTTGCTTTCTTATAAAATAACAATTACATTGGCCTCAAAAATGTATAGGCTTTGTGCTATGTTTTTTTTATAGTGAGGATTGGGCATATTACTGCGGTCGTGTGGTATTAACTAACTAACTTATATTGTATTATAGTTTTTAGTATTTTTATTAATTATTTCAACCGCTGGATGCAAGTTACATGTACTTGTATGTTGTAACATTTTATAAGGGTTTTCTCAATTCGTCTGTATGTTTTTATGTTCAGCAGTGGACTGTTAAAAGCTAATTTAAACACAGTAAATGTAGGGTATTATTTCTATATTAAGTACCTAATATTATCCTCTATTACAAGTATATTATAGATTTATTTTATGGGGATAATATGCTTTTGTTCACTGTGTAAGCATAGGCTCATTAGTTTGACAATTGTAATGAAAACTTTTTTTCTTTATTTATTTTTATAAAGTAACCTATATATTTCATGTAAATAATAATTGAATATAAAGTGAATACTTAAATAAAAGGAGAAAAAGAATAGACGTTTGTAAAAACAACAACTGTATTATTTAAAATATTTGGGTGGTTCATAATAAATAATAACAGCTTAAGAAGTAAGATTTGTACATAAATGCATCACCTAAGAAATACATATTTACAATATTTATATATTATACGATATAATACGATACATAAAATAATTATAATATAAAAAAGAAGAGCAAAAAAAAATATTTTACGTAAATAATTCGATACGAAAAAATATTTACAAAAGCTTTTAATAAATAAATAAATAAATATGGAAAAATATATATATAAATATAAAATGACTAGTTGAAAATGAACACATGAAAATGCTAAAATAAAATAAAAACAAATGATATGCTAAAATAAACAAAATAAAAAAGTTAATTAAAGCTATTGATAAATGTAAGGTTGTAATATAAAAATTAAAACTTAAAATAAACAGGTACTTTGTAGTGAAAGATTATAAAGATTTTATAAATAAACTTGGCGATGCTTATGATAAAACCTAGACAAGATACACTCGTCATGTAACAATCATTAATAAATAATTTAAATAAATTATTAAATATTAAATTAAACTCGATAATGAGGTCCAAACTAGACTACGTAAGTATGAATCATGGCCCTTGGCACTTAGATTATCTTAGGTATTAGTTGGAGTAGGCATTGTAGGCCAGATTTTGGGCATCTTGGGATCTGCCCCAACCTCCATGACCACCACCGTGGCTGAAGTGTTCTTCGTGGTGTGGGTGAGCTACAACTTCGTAGCTTTCATGGTGTTCACCCTTGGATAAGAGTTTCTTGAGGAGGACTAGAGCGGAAGCAAGAAGAGCAGCCTTGGCGAGCATCAGACCCTTGATGGCGGCGAAAGCGATAATACCGAGGAAAAGAGGGATGAGAGACTGGATCTTGAGCTGGAGGAGAGCGAGGATGGGGAGGAGCTGTTTCAGCTTCTTCTTCTTGCCACGGCCTGCAATAAAACATGTGATTTAGAATATAACTCAATAGTAAATAATTAAAAAAGTAATTGAAAAAATAATTGATTGATTAAATAAAATAATCAATGACTGAATTAATGAAAGAATAAATAAATAAAACGGCAGTCAATCTAAACAGTGACTTTTTCTGATCAAAGCAAAGTAGAGAACTATTTCAAACTAGCCAATATTAAACAGATCTATGCAAATGCCTAAAGTTTAATAACTGTATATCAAATAAATTATAATTTTGAATCATATTTTGATACACTAATATAAACTTCCACTGTATAATCGAGTGCAATATTATTATCAATTTCAAAGTAAAATAATCAAAACCAAGCCATGATATTTGATATTACGCTTAGGTTGGGTGTAATTTATTAAAGAACTTTGTCTTATATTATTGATATCAGGTTCCTATTACATAAGTGTGAAGAAACAGTTATCTTCGTGGAGTAGATATTATGTTATACAAACTCAATCTCTTCACAACGAATTCAAATTAATGTTAAAATTAAAATATTAAAATTCATAACAACTGTTTATAAATTCAAAGTCTATGATAAACGATGACAGAGTCATCAAATATTTTGAATAAATCTTGAAACTGTAATAAAAACCACTTTCTATTTACTAGAATTTAAATACAAGCTTGTAATTGAACGAGAAAGGGTGTTTGTAGGCAAACACTATGTTTTGAATTCAAATTAGGTCCGTGTCTAGTAGATAATTTACTATTTAAGTTCAAATGTTAAAGGAAACTTCATTGATATTCAAAGTCCTTAACACACGACTGAAATTGTAATTCTCCATGTTATATCCAGTTTGCATAACCTCATTCACCTAGAAAGTGTTTTGGCTGGTACCAATTCGAAAGCTTCAAACCTACATCCATATTTCGTTAGTAAGATTGCGCCTGGAGCGTTACTTTTACTCGTTTCTTGATAAAGATATCAATCTTGGACTGTCTTAGCGGAACTTGAGAACTAGTCGAGCCTACATACTCAATGTGTATTATGGTCATCTAGCAAAAACCAGAAACACATTGCCCGCTTTCCAAGATAATCAACCTCTTTAATAGGTTAGAGAAACCCTCAAGAAACTAGTTTTGATACCACGTTTTCTAATAGCTCATTCCGGATGTCCGTTTTTATACTTTTCACAATTTCGTAATTTTAATGTTTCAAATTTTTTTTTATTATTATTAATTTCCGTCTTGTCATGTAATAATATCTGGTTAATTTATAAACGTACTTTCTATTTTAAAATTCTCAAGCGCACCATAACAGGTTTTGGCATGTTTTAATTTATTTGGCGAGAGTTATGCGAAGAATTATGAACATGAACGCTAAGTTTTATATAACTGCTTTTTTAATTTTTATGATGTTACTATCATAGCTCATATCGTGACTTTTATAAATATTCGACACAATTTAACTGTTTAATTTCACTACATCAATGACTTGCGTATTAGTAACTTTTTCTATATCGAGAACCTGTTCTTTCAAATTACATAATGCATTGCCATAATTCGTGTAACGAATGGTCAGAACAAATTCCCAAACAATTCACAATGAGGTGTGAAATTGATTATTTATACATTTGGCTTAAACTCGTAAACTTATTATTGTTTTACAATGATGATGAGAATTTGATTGACCTTAAGAGAAAATCGTTTGCCTTTTATCATATATTGGGAATCTTTTATGATCATATTACTATAACTTTCACTTGTTAGTTTAATTAGATCACTTATAAAAATTACATTTTAATGATAGACCAGATACGCAAATACTGGTTTTAATAGAGATAAATCTTGCATTTTATTTGGGCATCGTTATTTGTGGTTACAAATATGTAATTATCTTTCTTCTCGTGGGAATCATATTATATGTAATTGATGGGAAGTATGTTAAACAGTTTAGAAAAAGACTTGTACTATTCATATGATAATTTGTGGTTTTGTGTGTTATTATGTGCTTCAAATACCACTACATAGTTATGTTTTAGTAATAAAAAATTATTAAATGGTTTAAGCTATTTTGTTACTTTTTGTGATATTTATTTGTTTAGTATAATTGAGCTGGTAATTTTTAGAACATCTTTTGGCATTTTGTAAAGAAAATTTGAATTCTATGAGTTTTTTGAATTGGAATCTTACCTTCTTCGAGAGACCTCTTCATATCTTCAACAGTGTTCTTGGGTAAGCGGAGCTGGATAACATGGTTTTCCATGAAGTCGGCAGCAGCATCCACTAGCCTAGATTCCACTTGGTTTTCTCTTGCTTTAGGTTCATCAGGGAGTGGTTCATAGGACCTCGCAGAGCGTGTGCTTCCAACATTGTAGATAGTCAGACCATCAGTCAATTTCAATTCGCGAGCTGAAGCTGCGTTTTCCACAAGTCGGAGTGATTTTTCCTGTGTAACCAAAATCCAAGTTGTAGTTTTATGTAAAAATTATAACTGATTGTGCTTTTTAAAATGAAAAAACTAAAGTTTGTAAATATTTTGAGGTTGATAACATTAAAACAAATCTTGTATCAAAATGTTATAGTAAATACTTAATGCCTGAATAGAAAAATAAAAGAAAAATGTATTGTCAAAAAATACAGTTTAAGTAATTATTAAACATTGATTAAAATAAAATTATGAACTGTAAAATAGCAAAAGAACAAATCCTTTTTGATGTTAATTATTTTTTGAAGTGGTTATCATCAAAACTAGTTGAAATGTTATCAATTGAAAACTTAAAAAAATATGTGCTTAGTCATAGAAAAAATAAATTGAAAGCTTTAAAAAATTTTTAAGAAATTAAAAGTATTTGCGTTCGAAAACTTAGACAAAGTTAAATTAGAACATGCAGGATTTTAAAATTAGAATTAAGAGTTCGTTTTTGCACTAAACACAACACAACACACCTTCAAACACGCCCATGTATCTTCTTCGGAACAGCTTTTGACGACTCCAACAACTGAGCTGATGACATCATCATCAGAACTGGCAGGTTTACAATTAACCACAGCCACACACACTAATAATACTATAAAGGTCTTCATATTTGAGGTCCTATACTCCTTGACGGTGGTAAGTGAAATGCTGCTAGGGAACTGTCAGATAGCGGTTTTATTACGCTAACCCCCACTTCGGGGTATCGGCAGAATTGCGCGTTTAAAGCACGTGTTACGAATGTTTTACAAAACAGGTGGAACACTTTGTGATGGGGTTAGGTTCTTAATTGGTTATAGGAAATTTATTAGTCAAGTTGATTATAGATTCGGGTGAAGCTTTTGATCAACTTAAAGAATGAAATGATTAAAAAAAAATTTTATAGTAATTTCTTTAGGAAGTTTAATTCAAAATAATTTATGATTATTATAAAGAACAAATTCACTTTCATTGGTCTTATTATACTTGGATGATTTTTGAATAATTGTTTATGTTTAGGTCAAATTAGATTTGAATTGTGTCTTATTTGCCGATTATTCAAACAATTTTATTGTTCCCCTAGTCCTAAATCAAGCTTTTTGTCTGTGTTATGGGTACTAAAAATGGATGACTATTTGAAATTCATAACTTTTGCACACATGTTTGGCTTATATTATTGTTACTGCTGCAGCTGAGGAAAAATTTAAGAGATACTTTGCAAGGGAGATGGGATCCTTTGGAGTATCTGGATTTGAATCACCAGTATAGTAGATCAAATACACTTGCGTCTTTCCTCGAGATTGTTTTAGGAAAGAACTAAATGTAATTAGATTTTATCATTTCGGTTTTATTTGGTTTCAAAGAGCAAGTATTGACTTAGGTAGAAAAAATATTGGCTGGGTAGGTGGTTTAGTCTACAGATATACCAGATGGTGCGTTGACGTTTAAAATTGAGAACAAGTAAATTCAGCCTGTCAAAATTGTAGTTCATAGAATAATGACGTTTCATATGACGTATAGCCTGTATCATAGACACACATAGATATTTAAGTAGCTCCAAGCCGACTTACTGATGTATGTATAATATCAGGTATAGTCAGGTGAAAAGGATGGCTCATAGACGATTAGCTAAAGGTACACAGAGAAGGTAAAAGTAAATGATAGGAGAGGACGCCCGAGAAACAAATACTCTGTTGTCACAAACGATGTCCTTTAACAGGGTCAAGGGCGTAGCACATACAACCAGTCGCGGATGTATGACCACATGCATGAGTGTAAATGAAGCCAAGGAAGATTGTTTAAAACATTCTATTATAAAATGCTTTTGTTAGCTATAATAGTCCTAAGTTAAGCTCTTATGTGTTTGTGATATAGGTTTGAGAATGGGAGACACATACATTTTTTTATAAAAACATATTTATAATTGATATTAATTTGCTTAGTTTAAAAACTAATAAACGCACTTTATAACACACTATCCATGCGACAACTACACATACACGCAACACCTACATGCCTTCCAACCCACTTCAGTTATACTTGGATTGTTATTTTTATGTTGAATACTAAAGAGACACAGACTTGTTTGTTAATGGATATATTTTTCTCTCGACCAATGTAAAATTAGCTTTGCTATCGGAGTGCTTCATAATTGGCATATCTATAAGCCTAGATTAACTATTATGAAAATAACAGCTGTGAAGGACCTAAATTAAATAAATAAATAAACATACTGATTATTTTATTAAATTAATGCACTGTCGCAAAATTTCAAATCAATTCGACTACTGTAAATGGGTGAAAATAACTTTCAAAGTTTGCGTTACATAAATTAAACATGTACACGCACCAAGCTAATAAAATTGGTCAAGTGCGAGTTGGACTCGCGCACGAAGGGTTCTGTACCATTATCTATGCAACATAAGGCAACGTTATTAGTATCGAGCAAGAAACGGTAAAAATATCATGTTTGTTGTATGGGAGCCCCCCTTAAATATTTATTTTATTTTATTTTTAGTATTTGTTGTTATAGCGGCAATAGAAATACATCATCTGTGAAAATTTCAACTGTCTAGCTATCACCATTCTTGAGATACAGCCTGGTGACAGACGGACGGACGGACAGCGAAGTCTCAGTAATAGGGTCCCGTTTTTACCCTTTGGGTACGGAACCCTAAAAAAGGATTAAGACTCTCTTAACTTACTCCATTTCCTTTACAGGTTACTCTACAAGAAAGCTAAGGGATATTATACACAGAAAACATCCTCTGCGAGAGACGTAAAATACGAAAATAAACCCAGTTCCAACAGCGGTCAGCCTGGTCAGCGCAGCACAGTAGACCATAATCTTTCTCAAAGTAGAGGAAGCTTGAGTCCTAGAGTGGTACGTTAACAGGTTGGAGAGAATAATGATATAAAACAGCTATACATAATTTTCATGATAATAAATATAAACATCCTGTCCTGTGTACAAATCAAACCCGCGACCTCGTAAACAGCAACCCGCTACAGAAACCTCTGCTCCACAGGTCCCGTTATAATTAAATATTCTTAGATATTTTTATTAGTTTTATTCAGGATCTAATTAGCTACAATATTAAATATGTATGTTATGTATTATGTAATTTTGAATGATAATTTATATGACAACTAATTCATTATTTTCTGTTTTCTATTAATTTAGAAATTCATTATCAGGTTACAATTTCTAATTTTGCTATAATCCACATATGAATTTATAAACTTTATCTTATATAATTTATACAAATCGATATTTTGCGAAGAATATTTTAATTTTAATAAATACTAGCTGGCCCGGCAAACGTTGTTTTGCCATACCAAAAAATAGTAAAGAAAAATAAAATGAACTATAAACCTCACGGAGCCCGAGACCTTTCCAACGAATGCAAAACCGTGGAAATCGGTTCGTGCGTTCTGGAGTTATAGCGTCAGGAAGGAAAATCCGACTTATTTTTATATAGTAGATTTGTGACTATATACCTACACATTTATAGTGGCCATATCATTGGATATGTTCCACGCAAGACACCCTTATTATAGATACACCAATTGCCAAATGTCTTATTAGACAGATTGCAAGTAAAACTTTAGAAAAAATTGGTCAAGTGCGAGTCGGACTCGCGCACGAAGGGTTTCGTACCATTATCTATGCAACATAAGGCAACGTTATTAGTATCGAGCAAGAAACGGTAAAAAAATCATGTTTGTTGTATTATTTTTAGTATTTGTTGTTATAGCGGCAATAGAAATACATCATCTGTGAAAATTTCAACTCTCTAGCTATCACCGTTCTTGAGATACAGCCTGGTGACAGACGGACGGACGGACGGACGGACGGACGGACGGACAGCGAAGTCTCAGTAATAGGGTCCCGTTTTTACCCTTTGGGTACGGAACCCTAAAAAATAATATATATACCTACACACTTAATTTTTAATGTCTGTACTGCTTCTGGGTATTTTCTATGTATTATAAGTAAGTATTTACTAAAGAAATTATTTACAAGCGTATGAAGTCTGAATGAATGTAAAATGTCTAATATTAAATCCCTGAATGTCATATTAAAAATCAAAACTGGCGCGATTCTAATATAATTTATTAATATTCTCAGGCTCAACAGCTTCGATCGAATTGGATTCGTTGATCGTTTATTCGTAGACTGTCAACCCGTAACTACGGTCGTGAGCAACTCGATTGAAACGTTGGGAGCGAAGCTATTCAGTATTCGTTAGAGAAAATAAAAAATCTTGACGTTGCAGAAAATTGTCAGCCACCATTATCTTGGCCCACGATTAGAACTAATTCAGGCTGTTATTGTTCAAAGTCAAAGTAAAAATGTTTATATCGAGGTGGTATGTTTTACATGCTCTTTTAATGTTTTAAAAGAGCATGAAAAACATACCACCACAAAAGCCGGGTATCTGTTCCAAACGCTAGCTAGAAGAAGCTAGGTGTCTGTTCGTAAAATTATATTATTTTGACAGTTACATATTTATAAATTACGTGATATAATATAATTTAAAAAATGTTCAAATACAACTAACACAATTTTATATAAAATTAAATTAAATAAAACTACTTTTTACGGATTTAGACGCTTACGTTTTATTTAAACAGATGAGTCGCGCAAGTGTTAGAAAATATTAAATTAAATTAAATTTTCAATAATACAAATTATTTAAATTTATTTTATTTATGACTCTGTACGTGTAAATTTTTATTTTTATTTATATAATAACTAGGTAGATAATTTGTTTGTTAATTATATAAAAAAATAATCCTAAACAGGCATAAAACCTATATTTTTGTTTACAAAATAAAATTGCTGTATTATTAATGATCAAACTATGGTGTAGTATAGATTAGTATATCTGCTAACCTTATTATAACTAGTGAATTGAACTAGGTTTATGTGTTAAAATTTTATGTCTATTTTTTTAGAATACATACATTAATTTACATAATGATATTTTAAACAATAATAATTATGTATGATATTATAATTATATGCTTACTAGCTGTTTACCGTGACTCTGCACATACGTAATTTAAAATCACTACTTCCTTTTTAAAACTATCCGTCTTCCAAATTTTATTATAATTAGTTCAGCAGTTTCTACGTGGAAGGATGAAAGACAGAATTACTTTTGCATTGATAATACGGAGTCATTGACATACTATTTAGTAATGGTCTTATTTACAATGACTTATTGGAGGTTTAAACCATAACTTTATCGGAGAGTTATTAAACATTTTATCGTAAAACGACTATTATGAATAACAATTTTTGTCAATTTTATCGAAATTTTAAACCTCCGATAAGTCATTATGAATAAGACCATAAAAATCTTCTGCCTAATTACAGACAGACAGACAAAACAGATACTTGTTTTACTCTTTGCAATGGAGCCAGAGCAATAATCTTCAAGATCAACCAATTCGAGATTTTAGCTATTAAAGTCTTTTGAAGATGGCACGACTCAAAATTATGCAGCTTAAAAAAAAAACGGCAGACTACGAAAAGTTTTCTTTTTCAAAGAATTCGTAGGTAAAGGTTCGCGGCGCACAGGAATAGGGATAGCAATACCTAAGGCTAATTCCTAAATTAGGACTCTAGTCCCCTCTTATGGGAATGTTGTATGGACATTGGACAGGCACGAGTAGATTAATATTTTGATATAAACTATATAAAAATGTAACACTCATAGTTATATCAAGAAAAGCGTGAATGATATATATTTGAATATATAATATTAAATATGCTTTCTTTTTCGTAATGTGTGACGATGAATTTCGTTTTTTTTTTTGTTTTCGCTTTATTTTATTTTAGTTAGTCTAGCGTAAGAAACACACGTAGTCTGGTTAAGTAAAACGTACTCAGTATTTTCGTCTTTTTTAACAAATTTTAATTTGAAATCATTAAATTAATTATTTATTTATAAATTAATTATTTATAAATTAAATTTGAAAATAAAAGTTTTTTTTTATACTTAAATTTAAATTTTATTTTCTCTATAAATTTATTAGGTAATTCTAGATTAAATTTGAAAGTAAAGGTTATGATTTTTATATTTCAATTATTAATTTTGTTCATGTTCTATTTTAATAATTAGGTTAAAGATTAATCTATAAAATTTGTCCAAGATTAAAAGTGATTATAGTTATAATTATATTATTAAAATGTAGCTTTTTTGTGTAATATAATTCTTTTAATTATATTTGTTTAGTGTTGTTATTTTAACAGTTTTAATTTGAAACTAAAAGTGTTTTTTATAAGTGATACCTAATAAGCTTTATACCGACATTGTTATAAAACAATAGCTGGTTCTGTAAACTACAGTATTTTTTATTTGTCACAGAATATAACATGTAGAGTAAATAAATTTAATTGTACCTACTAAAATTGTCTCAGGGATTTTCCAAATTGAACAATTATTTTTTATTCGTATAGTAGGTACTATCACCCATTTTTTGCAGTTCTCTAGTACCTAGTGTCCTAAAACATATGCAATTTTATGGTTCTAAAAAAATACCTCATGAAATCCTTAAGAATATCGCACAAACAATAGTCCAGTGCGGAAATAAAACCACACCATAAATGGCAGACCATGAGGCTCGTCAAACCCAACTCAAAGCATAAAGTCATGATGCCACATGAACGTAGCTGGCATAGTTAAAGTATAAAGTCAGTTAACAATGATTAGGCAAGAAAAGATATGTTTTCACAAACATGTTAACCTCATCATTTACAATGACAACGCTGTTCAATCATTCACTTTTAGTTTCTTTCTATCTGGTTGACAGGTTTGCCTGTAATTTATACGTACGCAGTTATATACGGTAAAGTTTGATTTGGGATAAGAGATTAACTCTTAGATTAATTCAAGGACTTTTGAAATAAATTTAGTTTAAATAATTTTCAAAATTATATCAAGTAATTTTGAAAGTCATAATTATTATACACTTTACTATGACCTTATGACCTTTAGATAGAATACTGCCTTACCTCAAAAGGCGGTAGGACGCTCTCCAACGAGCTTTGCAGCAGTCGACCGAATATTTGTGTCCTTCCAATAGGAAATAATAAATATTTTTCTTTCTTTCTGTCTAGGGGTAGAGAAACTGACGGACTATACGGGTATTGTCTAGCAAGACCGCTTTCTGCATCTGAGCCGTCATGGACTTACTATTGACGCCGAGCATCTCAAGGTACGGTTCTTGTCGTATGATGATATTCATTAGAAATACCCGAGACTCTGTCCGATCCATCAGCACGATATCAGGCTTATTCCCAAGAATAGTCCTGTCCATGATGATGGACCGATGTCTGAGCTTGGTGCGGTAGTTTCCTAGTACGGATTTCAGCTCGTGCTTGCAATACGGTAGCCTCTGTTCGACGAGACCAGATTTCAGCACGAGCTCTTGATTTAAGATCCTGGGTGCTATGTTATGCCTGTGCAAGTACTCAGTGTTAGCAAGCATAGAACAACCAGAGGTGACATGTCTGAGGGACTCACCCGGATGGTGATATAGTTTACAAATGTCTGCCGTTATTATTATAATATGGGTTATAGAATAATAATAAATAAATTTCCTTATATCTTTTTTTATTTAAACAGAGGTCAGAATGTCAAATAATAATCTGTACTTATAATGAGGTAATAAAATCAGCGTTTATCAGTTATAAATAGAAAGCTAATCAATTATTTTATTAAATACATTAATATTAATAGAGATTTTGCAGATAACTGGTCCAAAGCTAAGCACAAAATTACGCTAGTGATATTTTCATAAATATTGAAATAAATTATTACTAAAAAATATTATAAGGATTAATTATGGTGTAATAATTGCGTCGTCATCTACATTATATTATCAATAATAAATAAATAAATATTCATGGACATTTCACACAACGTCCTCTGGTCCCAAGCTAAGCTTATATGCTCGTGTTATGTGTACCAGAATACGGATATACTACATATACTACTTTTCTTTTGTAAATACATACTTAAAATACATAGTAAACACCCAGACACAGTACAAACATTTGCATGATATTTATGAATATCACACAATGATTGTCCCATGCGGGAATAGATCTCGTGGCCTCGTAAACGGCAATCCATTACATGAACCTCTAGACCACGAAGCCTGCCGATGAAAACGTTTGTGGAATGGGAGCACCTTTACTTATTACCTTATATTTTTTATTTGTTTTTACAGCAAAAGTAGAAATACATCATAATAAAATTTTTGCTGGCTAAGTATCACCATCCCTGGTAACAGACAGGTGGACAAACGGATAGTAAAATCTCAGTAATAGTATCTCGTTTTATTGTTTGTTACGGCAACCTAATAAGCTAGGTATCTGTTCCATGAGTGAATTTTATGGAGAAGAATAGACAAGAAACTTCTCATCTTCCGCTGCATATCTTTAATAATAAACTGCATAAATATTTATGGTCTTATTCATAATGACTTATCGGAGGTTTAAACGGAGATTTTATCGGAGATTTAATAAACGTTTTATCTTAAAAAGACTATTTTGAATAACAAGTTTTGACAATTTTCGTGAACCGATTTTAGCGAACTTTTATACCTCCGATAAGTCATTATGAATAAGACCGGCAATATGTTACTCTATGAGTATTATATACGCAGTTTAATTGGATAACCATTCAATTTAACAAAAATGTATTTTTCGTTGACTTTGAATAAATTAAAATAATTATAACAAAAAATGTAGACGCATTATTTTAATTATTCTTATTTTGAAATGTCTACTTTTATTTTATAATTACTTATATCATACAAAACTAAATTGCTATTGTAAATTATAATGAATTGTAATTTTTGTGCTCGTGTGGTTGACATTTTTTTTTTAAACTCTTTAAATTTTTACTTTTATTTATTGCATAATCTACAAGTCTACGTAACATATTTTTATATATGACTAGCTGACCCGGCAAACGTTGTTTTGCCATACCTACTAAAAAAAAAAGGTTTGAAAAATAGATGTTGGCCGATTCTCAGACCTACTAAATATACATGTAAAATTTCATAAGAATGGGTCGAGCCGTTTCGGAGGAGTACGGTAACTAACACTGTGACACGTGAATTTTATATATAAGAAGAAGATTTTACGAAGAAGAAGATTAGAAGAAGATTTTACATTTAACGTTTGGATAAAAACCTCTATTAAAAAAAACCTAAAAGATTTTTTTTTTCATATTTGAGAAAACATTAGAAAATAAAATGAATTAATAATAAAAACAAAAAAAAATCCTTAGAAACTGCAAAACAATCAAGCTTTATATCAACATTTTCTAAATATCGAAAATAAGACCAAAAATCGATATAAAATGCAAGAAGATTCAAACTTTCCAAACCAAATGTTATTTTCTCTAATTTTCTTCTCTTTTCCCATGTTATGTCCCAACGTTGGGCATAAGGCTCCTTCACTTGAGGAGGACTGCCCCCAATAATGGCCTTTATCTCTTAAGAAGGGTCACTGACCTTAAGTAAATACAAGAAACAATCTAAAATTCAGTCGTTTTACATTCTGTGCTAGCACAACCTTTGTCACTTTGCCAATAGTATCTCACATTTGACGTAATTTACGTAATATTGTTACGGGATTCATTCACTACTTGGATGAATAAATACTGTAAATACCTTAGATTATATTCGTTGATAGAATAAAACAACTTTCATACGGAAAAGCTTTGATTGTTTGTATGTTTGAGTCAAAAAGGCTCTTAAACTGCCGGACCTATATAAAATCCCTTTTATTGTTAGGAGGCCTCACTATATCTTTTGAATATAAGCTATTTATACTCATCATCATCATTCCCTTATCGCGCACAGTGTTAGTTACCGTACTCCTCCGAAACGGCTTGACCGATTTTTATGAAATTTTACATGCATATTCAATAGGTCTGAGAATCGGCCAACATCTATTTTTCAAACCTTTTTTTTTAGTATGGCAAAACAGCGTTTGCCGGGGCAGCTAGTCTAATATATAAAATTTTCATGTCAAGGTGTTTATAATTATACTCCTCCGAAATGGCTCGACCGATTTTCGTGAAATTTTGTGTACATATCCGTTAGGTCTGAGAATCGGACAACATCTATTTTTCATCCCCTAAATGTTAAGGGTGGTCCACCCCTGACATTTGTATGGCACAGCAACGTTTGCCGGGACAGCTAGTTGCCTATACTAATATTGTTAAGCTGAATAGTTTGTTTGTTTGAACGTGCTATTCTCATAAACCACTGGTCTGATTTGAAAAATTCTCTGTATTCGATAGTTTATTTATCGAGAAAAGCTATGGGCTATATAACATCACTCAAATCTTTTCCGTATGACCAATAGGAGCGAAGCATCAGTGAAAAATGTTGCAAATAGAGAAAAAAATAGTTAATTCCATGTATATAAAGTCGCAGGCAACAGCTATGTCGTATATATTACGATAATATCAGTACGAAACCCTTTATGTGCAATGCCAACTCGTACTTAACCGGTTTTTTGCTAACCTATTACCCATACAAAGCAGGGCTGATTGCAAGTTACTAAAGTAATTTATTAATTTTGCAATTTACATGCTATGCTTTTTACTTAATAAATCAAATTATGGTGGAAAAGTGAATTGCCGCAAGCGGGACTTGAACCCGCGACCTCGGAATACCGTTCCGTAGCTCTGCCTCCTGAGCTTATTGCGGTCGTGCTTGCAACATTCAAATCAACCACCACATTTGTCACACGATTGAGTTTATATATATGTTTTTTTTTCGCAAGCACGACCGCAATAAGCTCAGTTGGCAGAGCTACGGAACGGTATTCCGAGGTTGTGGGTTCAAGTCCCTTTTTCCACCATAATTTGATTTATTATGCATGTTACTAAGTTACAAAAAGTGGCGACTTTATAGTATTATCTCCTAACTACACATTTTTCGTCATAAAAATGTATTTATAAGCCACTTTAAGTCTTCTTTAAAACTGTTCAGTTTTGTAGTTTACACAGCTCAAACAAACCAAATGATATGGCGTAAAATAGAGTGCTTTAAATGTCAAACAATGTTTGAACTTTCACTGTTTCTGAGAGTATGGTAAAAATTTACTGAGTTTTCACTATGTGCACTTAAGAGTTCTCAAGTTTGATGTCCCGTTGAAAAGTATTACGAATCTATAATTTAGTAATATTACAGAATTTTTTGGTTTTCTGATTATATCACAAATTACTTTTAAGATTAACGTTATGAAACTAAAAAAACTGCTCTCCACCGAAATGGTTTGACCTGTTCTTTTGATTTAGTAGTTAGTAGATCTGTGAATATGAAGTAAATTATTTTAGCACGCTTTTTATCATCAAACATCTTGGATTGTATAGGGCGTTTCTTAATTTTTATACTAAGTGAATTTATATACCGCAATCTGAGTAATTTTGAACATTGCAAGTTTAACTGTGAGTTACAGCCAGTAACTACGTAAAATCAGCATTTTTAAACTGCCAGATCTATTTGATGTGCAACGCCGTCTATCGAGACTGTTCTCTGACTGTTCTGTTGCACATTATCGACCAGCCACCTAGTATTTTTTACAGAATACAATTGGACTGAAATAATGACGTGACTTTTATTTCTAAAGTAATTTATTAATTTTGCAATTGACATGCTATGCTTTTACTTAATAAATGCGATGTAGACTCATTCGAGTAACATTGTATTGGAGAAATTGGTTACTATTGGCATGGCTGCACTAGCTCAGTCGGTAGAGCATCGGTACGGTATTCTGAGGTCATGGGTTCAAGTCCCGCTTGCGGTGATCACTTTTTCCACTATAATTTAATTTATTAAGTAAAAGCATAGTAAGTAAATTATAAAATTAATAAAATACCTAATGTCAGACCTATTTAAAATCCTTTCACTGTCGGTAGGCTATACTATATCCGTTGAATATAAGCTATTTATACTCATCATCGTCATCCTCATTTCCATATCGCGTTAACTATCCTATTTCTGACCTCTAATACCACTAAATAACAGTAGACCAAAATTTTCCATAAACTACGTACTAAGTACGTAAAATCAGCTAACTTTTAGTAACACTCAAACTTACATCAACATTTACCTACTTACGTAAATTTTGATGTATGTATACGGATGGAATAAGGGTAATAAGGGTAATAATTTGTTTTTCTCCGCTACCTGCCCTGCCGGACCATGATGGTGCTTTGAGCTTTACCATGACCCAGCGAGGTGTGGCCTCGTTAATCGGGGCCTAACACGACGGGGGAGTACTAAGTCTCCCTGTCGTGTTGCCGTGGCTGACAGCCACATTTGCCACTCTAAGACCCACCCGCCGCGCGCGACCACCTCGTCGGGAGACGGAATAAGGGTGACACTACTCTACATCCTTTCGCTGCACAACTAAATGGTAACTGAATGAAACAAATCATACACAGTCAGATTGTTCAGAGGCATTAGATGCAAACGTCTAAACATATGAAGTGCTTTTTTATATAACTAAGGTGGCGAACAAACATACGGCCCACCTGATGGCACGCGGTCGCCGTAGCCTATAAACTAAAGGAACAAAACTTATTAGAACTACTGAACAGTGTCATGTTTATATCGCAAGAAATTCAATAAACAGTATCTAAACGGCACATTATACAATAGATTACACAGATTGCATCAGAAAATCGTTTTTTTCTAACAGCTATTGAATTCGGTATAGTTGGTCTACATAGCAGAGGCTGTGTAGACAGTCCGGCGCTGGCGTTTTTTTTCTAAAAGCTTTCTCATAATGCATTTGTGTGTGGCTCAATGTATATATTTTCTTTTAGTGACTACTCGAGTTTTATAAATTTGTGAATTCACCCGTATGTTGTTATTTATGTTTGTTACCTCCTGTGGTTACCTCATAACTTTTATCTAGACGAAGCGATTTTAATGATTCTTTTTTTATTTATTTATTAGCACTAGGTGAGGAGTTGATGGTTATTATACAATGTTATCACATATTAAGTATCTAAGTAATCAAAGAGTAGACTACCGAGGTGTTCTCATGAAGTCAGATATGTTTTTTAAATAAATATAAATATTCATAAATAATTAATATCCATGGACATTTCACACAACGTCCTCTGGTCCCAAGCTATGCTTATATGCTTGTGTTATGGATACCAGAATACAGATAGAATACATATAATACTTCTCTTTTGTAAATACATTATTTATAATACATAGAAACACAAAATAAAACGCCATTATTGTCTTTATGATACGGAACACTTCGTGTGCGTCTCCAACTCGTGCTTAATCGGTTTTGAAATTAAGCAAATGATTTTAATCATAAATTCAAAATAGTAGCGATCATGGAACCCTATTTGAGAGTTATGGTAGACACAACTTGTTAGTTTTCTAATATTGCGTAACACAAACGAATGAACATTCTCATACAACATAATATTCGCATGACTACAAATATTTTAATCGAGTACATTTTATGTAATATCCGGTATCGTACAGTAGTTCCTATTTTTAGATTCATTTGAATGGTTTTTTGTTTGGTAAATATGCAATGGCGTATATTCGAAGTAATATTGTAAGTACCTAGTATTTTAGTAAGACTATTTCTATGTAAGTAGATGTCAGTATGGTGACGCATTAAGAATACAAGTGTTACCACCCTATTTCCTTCCCGGGATTCTGTAAAAGTCAGCTAAGAGATCTTGTACACAAATAACATCCTTTGTTAGAGATAAATAAAGTAATTTATTGATTTTGTAATTGACATGCTATGCTTTACTTTATCATAAACCGCTTGCCCACTTGCGGCAGTCATTTTTTCCACCATAATTTAGTTTATTAAGAAATAAATAACTTAAAAACTTTAAATTAAACCCTGTGCCAACACGCCTGGATAGCGTGCCATAGTAGACCATACTTCTCTCAAAGTAGAGGAGAATTATGCCCAGCTGTGGTATTCAGTAAGAAAAAGTGAAGGGAGTTTTCGATGAATCTTGATCACGTGACAGCGCTCCTCTATTTTTATTGGAGGAGCGCTGTCAACTGATCAAAATTCACCGAAATTTCACTTCACTTTTTCTTACTGAATACCACTGCAGAAATGGGACGTTAATGCACTAGGAAGGAAGGCTAATATATGATTATCATCTAAAAGATAGAGCATGCCCAATAGGTAGTCTTTTACTAAATATAATTAGTCTATGGGTAATATGGCGAGCCTTGTGTACTAGTGGTTCAGGTAACGGACTGCTGATCACGGGGTCGCGGTTTCAATTCCCGCTCGGGATAATCATTTGTGTGATTTTTCTAATTGAAATTCAAATGTTTGTACTGCGTCTGGGTGTTTCTATGTATTATAAGTATGTATTTACAAAAGAAAAGTAGTATATGTATTCTTTCCGTATTCTGGTACCCATAACACAAGCATATAAGCTTAGCTTGGGACCAGAGGACATTGTGTGAAATGTCCACGAATATAAAACAAAATGTTTTTATTGCTCTGGGTGTTTGTTAAGTCCATGAATATGGGTAATAACTTTCCTTTTACAGTCTACAAGAAAAAAAAAATTACCCTTAGACTAATTACAATTAGACAAAAACATGTAGGCGGATCTTTAAATGGCGCCTACATTCATCAATATTAAAGTAGACTAACTCTATGTCAATTAAGTGTACGAATAGAATTCTAAGAGACAAATGCAATGTACAATTGATATAGAAAACTGATCACGAACATTGTAGCTGTCAATTTTTACAATTAAATGATTCGCAATGAATGAATGTGTATTTGTGTGTCGTATGTACACAAACAACACGCATACAGTCAAACGAAACATGAACTTTGTTTTACATGTGTGTGTATTATCAGTCTATATTTTGAGTGTGTGTTTGTATTTCTCTACGTTTCCTTATTAGTATGTTAAAGTCAGTGTATATATGTGTGTGTCAAACGCATGGTTATGTCTGTAAAGATGTTTTAGGGTCTTCACACAAGAGAACCTTTATAGTCTGTGCTTTGCCTCAATTTTTTTTATTCGAGCAGCGCAATGTTTTATTCTAACAAGTAATCTAAAAAATATATATAAATTATAGGTAAGTCCGTGCTGAGTTATAAAAAGGCTTTGCTGAAAATAATCAATACGTATGTGATCTATGATTGCATAATTATAACGATACCGGATATGGAGGCTATCTTTACTTATTGTAAAACAAAGTCGTTATTTTTGTACATATGACCTTATGTGAGCCTTAATCTTCAAAACTACGCAACGGATTTAGGTGTGTTCAAATAAAACCACCATTTACGGATTTAGACGCGTGTACCCGTGACCATGATTACTGCAAAGTATCCGAAACGTCGGGCAAAAAATTTAAAACAAATATACGTGTGTAAATGCGTAGAAAGTGATTTTATTTGAATGAATGAGTTGCGCGAGTGTTAGAGAATATTAGGATTTGATGTGTTTTTTAATAGATAGAATGATTCATGAGGATGTCTTTTTTGTATATTTTGTTGCGGTTCGGTATGTATTGGGAGAGGCAGGGAAAAACTATAAATACGTGTGAAACCACAGACATTAGCCAGTTAATATATAAAATAAAAAAATCTAGTAGCTACGGAATCAGAACAACAACTCTCCTTCGCACTTGACAGAGTTTTTAACCAGTTTTTTTTTGTACGATATTATCGCCTATAAAATTTAACAACGTTATTATAATGTCTCTTGAATGTGATGAGTCAGGTTCTAAACATTTAGAACAACCTGTTTGTATATCAATTCGGTTTAACTTTCTTTTTACCTAGATCATAAACATCAGGTGAACAGCAATAGTGTATCATAAAATTTATATTTCCAGATTTTATCATACGACTAAATAAATAAAATGAAATAAATTATTATTGTCACTAAATTTTAGTATACATATTTCAACATAATTTCCTAATTTTACTTCCTTGAAGTTTTTTTTTTTTTTTTAATTTACGGACATTTCACACAACGTCCTCTGGTCCCAATCTATGCCTGTGAATTCATACATTAATACTAATAAATTGATTCATTCTGATTATTCAAATTATTCATGAACATTTCACACACATTTCTGGTCCCAAGCTGAGTCTACATGCTTACTACATAAACTGCTTTTCATAAATAAATAAATCATTATTATATATGGTAAACTCCCAGACAGACAGTACAAATATTTGTATTACATAATATAATATCTTATATATAAAATTCACGTGTCACAGTGTTAGTTACCGTACTCCTCCGAAACGGCTTGACCGATTTTTACTAAATTTTACATGCATATTCAGTAGGTCAGAGAATCGGCTAACATCTATATTTCAAACTTTTTTTTTAGTATGGCAAAACAACGTTTGCCGGGTAAGCTAGTAAATATATAAAATTCACGTGTCACAGTGTTAGTTACCGTACTCCTCCAAAACGGCTTGACCGATTCTTCTCAAATTTTACATACATATTCAGTAGGTCTGAGAATCGGCCAACATCTATTTTTCAAACTTTTTTTTTGTATGGCAAAACAACTTTTGCCGGGTCAGCTAGTATAATATAAATATAATGATTGTCCCGTGTGCGAATCCAACTTTAGTCTACTTCGTAAACGGCAACCATGAGGCCTGTCATATATGTCACTTACTTATAATTAACAGGCTCATGCCCGCGACCGCGCATGCGTGAAATTTAGATTTATTCCCGTGTTTACATCATAAATCACTGATAGTTCGCTCCTATTAGCCAAAGCGTGATGTTGTAGAGCCTATAGCCTCCCTCGATAAATGTTTCTGTCAAACACGGAAATAATTTTTCAAATAAGACCAGCAGTTGCCGAGATAATCGCTTTCAAACAAACAAACAAAGAAACAGAACTCTTCAGCGTTAGATTCGATTTTTTTGCGTTGCGTTTTCTTCTTTGTATAGATTCGGGTATGGTATCTAAGTGGCGAGCAATAGCAAGTTCCTACGAATCGAGATTATAAGACATGATTGATTCTGTAAACAATATCTGTGACGTAATCAAGTTATAAGATCTCATTATATCTAAGTAGCAGCCACAGATCATTCATCTCTGTTATTAGACAAGATCTAGACAGTTCTCAATATATAAAATCCCTAATAGCCGCGATTTTATCTGCGTCTATAATTATTGTGCCCCCTTCCTTTATATACGTATAATCTTAATAAATAAATATCTATTCGACAGGCTTCGTGGTCTAGTGGTTCATGTAACGGACTGCCGTTCACGAGGTCGCGGGTTCGATTCCCGCTCGGGACAATCATTTGTGTGATCTTTATAATTGTCATACAAATGTTTGTACTGCGTCTTGGTGTTTCTATATATTATAAGTATGTATTTACAAAAGAAAAGTAGTATATGTATTTTATCCGTATTCTGGTACCCTTAACACAAGCATACAAGCTTATCTTGGGACCAGAGGACGATGTGTGAAATGTCCATGAATATTTATTTATTTATCTATCATAAGACCCGCATCATAATCCATTGCGTAGTTTTGAAGATATAAGCTCACACACAAGAAAGAAAGGAAGGTTTCGAGAATCATTAAGGCGTAATATTGCTCTTCCAATCCAATAAATTTTGTTAATATAGTGTCTCAATCCATCCCAGCCCATTAGCGACCCACTATTAGGCCTTTTCTTCATCTGGTGGGTATCTGCTCTACTTATGCCTTGCTAACCAGACGTGTTGGCATAGGGTTTAATCTCGAGATTTCCAGCTCTCACAGAAGATGATATCTGTTAAGTTCATCACACAGCGCTTACAGTATCATGGGAGGAAATGGTATGGTGCCAATTGTACTCTTAACCCAGCCTCTCCAGCCCATTCACATCCCACTGTTGGGCACGGGCCTCCTCCACTTTTGAGGGATTATGGTTATATTAGGGTTTATTTTCGAGTTTTTACCTGTAGTACTTTTAGCTTACCCTTACCGAGATCTCTTAGCTGACATTTACAGCACTCTTGGGAGGAGATGGGGTGGTGACACTTGTATTCATAATCCGTCACCACACGGAGAATATTATTCTTAACCCATCACTGTACAAACATTTTTCATTTACTGTGTATTTCTTACTAGCTGTTGCCCGCGAATTTTTGTGCGTTGAGTTTAGACAAATTTCCCCACATGCGAATTTGCAACATTTTACGCTGATGCTACGCACCTAATTAGTTGCAGTCTGTGTGGTGATTGATTTTTGATTTTGGAAGTTCTCTATTCTCATAAAAGTACATAAACGTTACAATAAAATAAACATTTATACATAAAGGTATACGTTTTTACAGACTAAACGCCTTTACAAACATTTAATACTAAAGCAATGCATTTTTTTAAATCATAGGTACATATACACGTAATTACACTGTAAAACGAATATCTTATCACTAACTTTTGTCAATAATGAATGTCATTAATTTTAAGTAAAGAAACAATATCAGTAACAGTATTGATATAATTTTTTTTTTTTTTTATATTTTAATAATTATAATTTGTAGGTATATTTGATAAAAAAGAACAAGATTATCGCCTGACAATTGACGCACCGAGACGCACTCTGTGTGGTGTTATATACCTAATACCCTTCCTCGATACATGTGCTATCTATATATTTTTCAATTCAAACCAGTAGTTTCTGAGATTAGCGCGTTCAAACAAACAAACTCTTTCGCTTTATGATATTAGATAGATTTGAATTTTGAGTACGGTAACTTTAAAAATGTTAGTCTGGCTGGAGGCCCACACGAAACCCGAAGTTTGACACCGCCATTGAACATGCGAAGTTCGTACATAAAATAAAAACAAAACAAATATTTTTATATTTAAAATCGCGCTTAAGAAAATTTTAATGGATCAATGTTATTATTCAATTGAACAATTTTTGACTGATATAGGTACCAATTCTACGCGCACAACTAAACTTAACTTAACTAAAAAATGAAATTTGATTGTGTCAATAACACAATTCCGTAATGTTAACGATTCTTTCTTGTTAGCAAATCTGTTTATTATAGATTAACGATTGTAATTAATATAAAATTACACAACAAAACAACCAAATAATCAATATACAGCAATAGTTGTTTTCATTTTTTGGTTAAGTTAAGTTTAGTTGTGGACGTAGAATCGACACCATAATCGATTGACATTTTATAACATTAATTTTTTTCTATTTAATTTGACATTGTATAATTGATTGAATTTGATTTTAGAACATTAAAAGGATTAGTATTTTATGTAAGTACTTTATTATTTGTACAGGATATAGCCAGAACTTAAATTGTAATTTATACCATCATGTAAAAAAAAAAACAAATAAAAAAAACTTTTAAAGTGTACTGAACACTCATAAAGAATTCTTAAGTTGAAGTTTGCTTAAAAAACTAAATTTAATACACATACTACAGTTATAACACACACTAGTCTATTCGCGAACCTCATCATTACCAAAAACCACTTTTACTTTTTCGATTATAATTCGCACAACTTGTTTTATACACACACTTTTAAAGAAAGTTGAATAATTCTTTAAATATCTTAAAATTTTGTAGAGATGAACAAAATTAAAACAACTAATTTAATTCTAAATCTAGGCGTTGTCTTGATTTCACTTTATGAGATATTTGCTTATGATGTCTGGCTAAGGATTAATCAAATAACTAATAAATATTTGAGTGCTGAGGAAAGCTTAGGATTTTCGCGCGTATTTTGTACGTGTGTTTGTTAAATGTTAATAGAAAAAATGGCTACACAGGTTTTTTTTTAAGATTGAACTTAAGAAATCAGTGTCTCAAATTAACGTTGAAAAATCACTGATTCTATAACGAGGCCTGCGTTTTAACGTAATCATTTCATTGATAATGTGGTTCGTTAAACTGATGTAGAGCTTCCTTTTTCTATAATTTCGCCACGAAAGTTTATTTAGTTTCTGGGTTTATAGCGTACTGCAAATTTTTAAAAGTAAGGCTTTTGTATATACATACATTATATTTTTGTACATACAAATCTCCGCAAATTTGTACGCATGGAATCTAGGAAACGAAATATCCTTAACAAAAAATAGAAAAAAGACCTTTCTATAAAAAGCGCATCAAAATCGATTGCGTTGTTTTGAATATACAATTACAACAACAAAATTTATTTCTTCTGTATTTAATACAAAAATAACTACTTTGTTTTGTAATAAGTGAAGAAGATATAAATGTTGATACAAAACAAAATATTAAAATATAAAAGTAACTGGTGCTTAATAAATTATTTTAGAAATTAGCTTGATGTGAGACCAGAGGCGTGCCACATCCCTCGACGATCTGATGACCGTTAGGTACGGAAGGCCAGACCGGACAACGCAGCGTGGGGCAGCCCCCAACAAGGTGGACTGACGATATTGTCAAATACCGTGAACGCTGGATGCAGGTAGCGTGAGACCGCGCGTTGTGGCGTTCTATGGGGGAAGCCTACGTCTAGCAGTGGACTGAGAAAGGTTGATGGATGGCTGGTAGAAGACCATAGGAGTTTATTAGAAAAGTCCGTAAAAATAAAATTTTGCTTTAATATATAGCTAAAACTATGCTAATATATTATTACTTATTTGCATAAATAATTGTAATGTTTATGTTAATATTCACGTTATCATGTTAATAGGATATTTAACAGTATTTTAGATGTTAATAGATATTTTGTCCGTGTGGTGACGGATTAAGAATACAAGTGTCACCAACACTTTTCCTTCTCAGGGTGCTGTAAAGGGCAGCTAAGGGATATTGTACAATTGTACATAGATAATATCCTCTGTGAGAGATGGAAAATTCGAAAATAAACCCTGGGCAACATGTCTAGTCACCACGGCATAGTAGACAACACTTTCTCACAAAGTGGAGAAGGCACGTGCCCAACAGTGGGACATTAGTTGCAAAGATGTGTGTAATAATATTTTAACGTAATTATTTTATGAAATTTACACTCTTTTTAATATGGTCCGGTATTCGATTTCGGTTTAGGTATAATCATATCACCTAATAATTCCATTGTAATTATTAAGAATTTATAGCTGTATAGTTTTTATTGTGGTATATCTGACACGATCGTAGATGGTAGATTTGATGCCTACTACGTATCGCCAGTATCGCCCAGTTAAAAGTTATTTGAGGTAAAAAACAACGCAGACGAAATGAGAACCTCTTCCCTTTTTTGGAGTCGGTTAAAAATACCTTAGTTTTAGACTAAATGTTTTCTAAAAATTTTAGATGTACTATTATTAAAAAACAATAGATCCCATAAACATGTATGTAAAGGCATAATTCATTAACGAATTTCACGCGTAAAGATGATAAAGAATTAAAATAAAATACCTAAACCGTCCTTCCGCACAATAACGGTATCGATTGCGTGACACTTCCATCCGATTGCAATTCAAATCGATTCATTTATAGTAATATCGATGTCACACGAAAGTTGTATCGAATAATCCCATGATATGTATTCTATGTAAGGATGTCAATACGTGAGAGAAAATTGATTTTAGTGATGTAATTAGGTTTTAAACTTTCGATTTTAATTCGATTATAAATATTTGGAATGACAGTCATAAAGACAAGTTAGTAAAAAGGCTTGTCAAGATGAAGAAGACCGCGTGTTAATGGTTGCGTAAGTTATAAATAAAATCTCCGTTCAGCGATGATAGAGGACGAAAATTTGCTCAGTTGCTCTAATTTTCTTACGAGGTACAGAAATATTTTAAAACCAAACTAAAACTTAACTTTTATTTTTTACTTCCTTACTTATTGTAAAACAAAGTCGTAATTATTGTATGTATGTCCCTATGTGAGCTTCAATACCACGCAACTAATTTTGATGCGGTTTTTTTAATAGATAGAATCGTTCAAGAGGATGGCGTTATTGTACAATTTGTTAAGGTTCCGTGTATTTTTGAGAAGGGGGGACTCAATAACTATAAACGGGGGGATATTGCGGGCATTAGCTGGTAGTTTTTTAGAGATACGGCCTCTTTTTTCATATTCACCTTCCAAAAACAAATCGCTAAAATAGAATAAAAAAACTTAAATTGTGTAAAATTATAGACTAATGCTAACTAAATAATACATTGGTGAATGAACTGTAGACTGAGACGAAATAACAACATTGGCTATACCTATTATTACTTATATGTGAAAAATGGATGTAAGAATATATTTAATAGCATTATGATGGATGCGGTATATAAAATTTACTCAGCTTAAGAAAGTTGTTAAATAGAAATTATACTACGATGTCTGCTGATGTATTTAGTGTAAAGGTCTAAATGAAGCCAAGCAATTATGTTTGGATCGTAGCAGATGGCGCTCTATAGGTTCTGCCTATCTCCATGGAAGAAAAGGAGTGGTCTTATGATGATGATTATGACACTAGCATAACAGACACATGAAATTAACTTAGGTTTATACACACCTTTTGTATATCAAAATGCTTCCCTGTATGGAATTATGTCTGTGTTATAGTGAAACGTTTATAGGCACATAAAAATAACCTAGTACTTTTTATGACACACAATCTTGTAAGTTTTAATTTGTAAGTTTTAAGCATAGTGTTATATACTGTAAGTTGATGAAATAGACGAGGATGTTAAGAATTTTCTAGTGATGCGGCAGGTATTTAGTATTGTAGCTTTTTGTAAAAGTTTGTAGGTGTGTGATGGTATGTGTAGTGTACTTAGGCTCTCACTGAGTGATTTTGGTATAACACCAGTTGAGTATAAAACTATACGTAGGTACTATGTGGACAGTACGAGCCTTCCATTGTGTTTTTAATTCTATTGCAAGGTCTTGATATTTTGAGAGTTTTTCGGATATAACTGATTGGAAGTTGTAAGTATTAGGGATCGAAATATCTATAATATGTACGGTATTACTTTGTTTTTCATGAATTGTTATATCTGGTCTATTAAAGTGGACGGTCTTATCAGTAATTATCGTTCGGTCCTAGTAGATTTTACAACTATTGTTTTCAAGTACTGCAGTGGTATTCAGTAAGAAAAAGTGAAGTGAATTTTCGGAGAATCTTGATCACGTGACAGCGCTCCTCCAATAAAAATAGAGGAGCGCTGTCACGTGATCACGATTCACTGAAAACTCCCTTCACTTTTTCTTACTTTTACCGCTGCTGTTTCTGGCTTATATTTATAATATGGTAATTTTTTGTTTATGAATTGATAACGATTATTATTATAATCTTGCGATAATGAATATGATATCCTAGTAAATAGTTTCTAATGGGTATACAGTTAACAAATGCATAAAATGTAAACTTTAATTTTATTTAAAATTAAAATTCTAGTCGTTGCGTTAGTTTGAAATACTTTATTCTACATAATTATTCACAGTTCACGATAAACAACTTATTTTTAATTTGGTCGATAGCTACAAAGTATTCATTAAAGCAAAAAAAACAGCAAAAATGGTCTTAATAAATACTACGTCTACAGACTCTTTGTAGTCAATGGGTATGTTTTCAAAAAATTTTGATACCTTGCCAAAGCCAAAAAATATACCTACCAAAAATTAAAAGAATACCATATCCAAAAATTTTTTTTTTACTTCTTACACTTTGTAGTGTAGCGCACGTGTTTCATGTCGATATTCGTGTATCGATACGCAGACGATCTGATTCATTGCAATAAAACTTTCATCGACATCGATAAATCTTTATGATCTTGTTATGAAGTGTTGTAATTACGTAGGAAAGTGCTTTTTGATTCGGGCGGTAATAGTAAGTACCTGTAATAAAAATAGATATTAATATAACGGGCTCCATTGTGCAGTAGTTTTAAATTTGATTCTCTCACATGGTAAACATTTTTGCGTTGCTTATGTGTAGGGATTAAAAATATATTTTGTAATGTGTGAAAATATGTTTTTATGTGTTGTGAATATTATTTAAATAAAAAAATAATATTTCTTCCCTGTATGTACGGTATCAGATTAACAATATAATTATTGTAACCACCCTATCTGGTTTATCCTACAGGGTGCTGTAAGAACAAGCTAAGGGATCATATAAACAGATAACACTCTCACCCTCACACAAATATTAAGGACATTCGAGCATCGTGGTCTACTGGGTTGTGTTATGGACTGAAATTCACGAGTTTGCGGTTTTGATTCCCTCACAGGAATTATTTGTGTGATATTTTTATATGCTACACAAATATTTGTACTACATCTGGGTATTCTCTATGTATTACTAAAATAACATGAACATGACAGTAATAAATAATCCTAGTTACAGAGCAGACGTTGTATGAGGTAGCTTTAATATTATTTTTATTATTTCTTCTTCTTCTTTTATTTACATAGTAATTAATATTCTAGCCCCAACAAAATAATCTGGAACCCATAGCAGGTATTTCAATACCGTGACGAGAAGACATGATGTGAATATTTATATAATTTTATAATATTTATTATAATGTATAATATTCAGTACATTATACAACAAATAATACAAACGCAGTTATAACACAATAGGTTATGTAGAAAAGAATAATTAATTAATAACAGTTACATGAAAACAAACGTTATATATGAGTATTGTATGCGAAGTTAATTTACGATGAATGAATAAAATCATAACCATGAAATAACATCGATAAAATTTTATTAAAATTGCCGTATCGATATCGATAAAACATATTAATAAACACTGATGTTAAAATGATTATTTATAGTCCATTGAAAAGTTACATTTGGGGTTGCGTTTCTTAGAGGACGCAATTTTATTTTTTTGATGTGTAGGGGGGGTAAGTGTAAAGCTAAAATCAAGTTTGTGGGGTCGCCACCCTTGTCCCACGGCCGCCATCTTGAAAATAGGGGTTGAAACGGTTTTTACGATATATCTCTTAAACTATTTATCTGATAAAAAAATTTTCTTAACGTTTTTTGTTGCAAATTAAATTCTCTATAACTTTGGTCCAGTAATTTTTTGTCGTAAAACTATAAATAAAAAAGTTATAAGTGAAAATGTTCAGAAATTCGAGAAAAAAATTTATATTTTTCGATATAACTTTTTTTTTTATCATTTTACGAAAGAACGATATCAGACCATTTTTGTAGATCGGTTTTTAAGGAACAACTTTTATATGCAACATTTTTTCATTAAGTCAATAGCTAAGGTTTTACAGCGCTCCGAAGTGAGTACTATTTTTCAGTACTCTTAACTATACATATTTTATACGTGGGTACTAATAATGTGTCATCAGTTATTAATTTTTTTTTTTTATTTTGTTATTATAATTCTTTTAATTAGTAATTTTGCAATGTTATTAATAATTAATTATTGACTCTTTTCTGGATCAATCAATTACTTGGATCCTGAACCGTTTTGGCACAGATGAAGCAATTGTTCACAAAATCAAAGTCTGGCTCTGGAGCTTCTGAAACTGAAGATAAACTACTGGAGCTGCTGCTGCGACGACGAACAACATTATCAGTTCGATTGTCCACGTAATAACAATAACACGCAATATGTACAGTAACTTCCGAAACAGTTCGTAAAAATTGTTCATTAACCTCATCATTTTTTGCTACAGCTCGGTCTAGTAAAGTTTTTACACCTTTTGCCTTCACAGTTCTTATTTTATTTTCACCTAAAGGTTTTTTACAAATAAAACAATCACTCATGATGGAATAATAGAAAAAGCACGCTTAAAAAGTCTAAATGCTAATAAAAAAAGAATAGTTTTCACTGCAGTTAAAATCGAGTCTAAAATCATTCGAAATCGTCTTCACAATTAAAAACAGAATAAAATACATCCGCGCGTAGAGAAATATGTAGCACAACTAAAAGATATAAGTTGAACGACAACTTCAACACAATATTCTCAGCTATTCGTACAGTAAGAGAGGTTAGAAATAATGATAATAATAATAGCAGCTGTTCTTTTGTTCCCTAATGGTCGCTTGGGTATTTTCTACCTGGACAGCATTCTCGGTAACGGCCGTCACATTTAAAATTATTTTAAAAATCAATAATTGTAAAATTCTGTAATGGAGTGGAAAAGAGTCAATAATTAATTATTAATAACATTGCAAAATTACTAATTAAAAGAATTATAATAACAAAATAAAAAAATAAATAAATAACTGATGACACATTATTAGTACCCACGTATAAAATATGTATAGTTAAGAGTACTGAAAAATAGTACTCACTTCGGAGCGCTGTAAAACCTTAGCTATTGACTTAATGAAAAAATGTTGCATATAAAAGTTGTTCCTTAAAAACCGATCTACAAAAATGGTCTGATATCGTTCTTTCGTAAAATGATAAAAAAAAAGTTATATCGAAAAATATAAATTTTTTTCTCGAATTTCTGAACATTTTCACTTATAACTTTTTTATTTATAGTTTTACGACAAAAAATTACTGGACCAAAGTTATAGAGAATTTAATTTGCAACAAAAAACGTTAAGAAAATTTTTTTATCAGATAAATAGTTTAAGAGATATATCGTAAAAACCGTTTCAACCCCTATTTTCAAGATGGCGGCCGTGGGACAAGGGTGGCGACCCCACAAACTTGATTTTAGCTTTACACTTACCCCCCCTACACATCAAAAAAATAAAATTGCGTCCTCTAAGAAACGCAAGGTAAGGCCTAAAAAATGTAACATTTCAATGGACTATTAACGATGCGCAAATGTTCATAATATTTACAGTTTTTTAATAAACTATTAGCCCTGACTACACCTAGGGAACATTAAATTATTTCTTCTTCTAACCATCTGAGACAGTGATGCTTCCCATTATTAAAATATTTTTTAAACAGGTCTTTTGTAGCGCCCATTATTTTTAAACAAACCTTAAATGGAATGTTCCCTCTGTGTTTAATTCGTCAAAGTTACTACACCACACCACAAACTAACAGACTTACATTCGAACTCTTAAAATACCTTTTGTTTTTAGATTTACAAATAAAGAAAAAGCGGTTACAGCATGATTACAAATGTGCACAAGTGTTTAATATAATATTTTATTGGTTTAATATTAATTCAATACAAAAGACTTCAACGCGCTACGTACGTTTCATTATTAATTACTAAGCAGGCAAGCAAATTTTAATATTATTAGGTTTTAGTATGTTTGTTTGATAATAAAAATTTTTTTTTTAATATAATAATTTAGACATCTGTAAAACAAATAAACGTTAACAACGAAAGCGTAAACATTAAAAACTTTCACTAATAATAGTTCTCATTATACAGAACCCTTTTAAAACGTTCTTTTAATTAACTGTTGTAATGATATCTCACAGATCTAACCTCCATATTCATCTTTTATCTTCAAAATATGTGTAAGATATGCGCAACTCGTGAAAGCGATTCATTTGATGTTGCATACGGGAGTTTATTACGTTAAGCTGCGGTAGACGAACATGTTGGAAGGGAATTGTATACGCACCGTGGAGTAGCAACAGTGTGAAGCGGTTTTCTTTCAGATGAATCACCGATAGATGTCACGGCTGCTATTTCGGTCATTCGGCAAAATTTATTCCTATGTTCTCTTTTGAATAAGATAGCCCGTGGTTTAATCTTTAGAAAACCCCCTTAAGTTTTACTACAGTTGTTGTTCTGTGTGATTGTCTCGTCATCACTCTCCTGACTTTATCCCATTATATATAAATAATTTTCTTATTTAATGCTTATCTCGATATATTAGGTGAGGCAACTGATGATAATCTGCCTTGACTCTTCAAAAGCACCTATTATGCAACGGTTACTATAGCGTATAGTTATAGCGTTTATGATTTTTTTGATGATGAATAATTAGATTGATTCAGTTTGTAAAATATTTTAATAAATTAGTTATATGAATTGATAAAATAAGATCAAATAGTATAATTTTAATAAATGTATAAAAATATAATTAAGAACATGTAATATTAAACACTAGCTGTTGCCCGCGAAATCAAATCTTAACAAACAGAAGTTTACTATAACACTCGATAGATGGCATTGTACCGTTTTTAAATCGCGCTATGGTTTCGTTATATACGTTAACGCTTAAGCTCGAAAAAATATAATTGTGTCATCAACCGGATTTCGCATTTATAAATTAGTAAGGATGAACAATTAATAATAATTTATGTTGGTGTGCCCTAGCAGGGTTCATGTTTGACACTGTCAAATATTTTAACACCGTGTGTAAACAATGATTGATACATATTTGCAGCGATGTAAAAAAATTCACATTCTTCCTCTTTATGAGAGAAGAAATATCTCGGATCTGTCTTTCCTATTTAAATTATTTAATGGTCGTGTTGACACACCAGCCTTCGTTAGTAAATTTGGTTTATATTCGCCACGAGCGGCTCTGCGTCATCCTAAATTACTTCATATTCCCTTAGTTAGAAGTAACTACAGACAGAACGCGTATAGGATTCGCGCGAGTTACATGTACAATGCGGCCTGTCAGGACACTGATATCGACATTTTTTACACTAGTGAAAGAAAAATGAAAAATATCATAAGTGATTGTTTCTTCAAGTAGTGCCTTATCTTATTATTACATAATTTAATATTAGTTTAGACCTCTACCAATTTGTATGTAATAATGTATTCGATCTATGTATCTGTGGAAACTTTTAATTGGCCTTCTTACACTATATTAACTTATTGATTGTTAAATCTAGCTGTAAGTTTTCCTAATAAATTAATAAATAAATAAATAAACAACATGATTGCAATGAATAAATGTTTATGATTAACTTGCAATGCTTTTTGCGTTTTCCATATTATTTGAGGGGCAGAAAACTCAAAACTAAATGCCTGTGCGAACACATATTTTATAGCCAGTGTGATTTTGTAGACCAATTACCCTGCCGATCTGTAGGAGTCCCGTGCTCAACATTGGCACACACACACACACATACATGTTGACCAACTTGCTCGGCCATATAACGTCTCGTATATACCAATTACATATGACATGACCAACTAACGCAGAATAAAAATACATTTTATGACATATTGTCATATTTATGTAATAAATGCGGATCTTGAATAGAAATTTCAGTAAACTTACTCTCTACGGATTTTTGTACATTCTTTTTAGATTTTTTAATGTTTAATTGTCTCGTTTTGCATTAATTACAATACAGCCTTTCTTTTATTTTATTTTTTGAGAAATTAATTTGTGTTTATCTTTTCAGTTCATTATTTTACAACTACAAGATGTCGAGCTATTTTTCCAATCAATTAATATTACAGCTTACCACATCTAGTGTAGAAGAAAATTCGTAATAGTAATATACAAAAACCAATAAATTCTGCTGATGGATACCGGATTTACAAGCAATTACCTAACAAAAAATGCATGGACTGTGTGAATGAAGATATAAAAGAAAGAGGACTTACAAGACACTATTCAATGTAATAACGTGTAGTTCTGTAGACCTTACATCCAAAGGATTCTCACACTTGATTATGGAAAAGAGAAACAAAAATATCCCGTTGAAGTCGATGTGATTAATAACCAAATTAAGTTTACATTAAATTTGTTTTGGAGATATTTTTTTCGTACTTATGTTTTTGTATAACAGCGCCATCTTCCGTAACACTATAACACTAACAACTAAGAAACTTGTTTTGAAGTGCAAGGTCATTGTTTTAGTTGCCCAATTAGAGAAATTGCTGCTACTTTCACTCGGAATATTTTATTCTGAACGTTTAACCACGTGATTGTGTTATTAAGATCTTACATTAACGGTAGATGGCGCTTTATGTGTAATAGGGTTCCGTATATAAAAAGGAAACCAAAATACGAATTTTTTTTTCTGACGTATTAGGTCTTCGTTAGGTCTGGACGTCATACATTATATTCCTAGTATGGTATAACCAAAGATAGCATACTTTTAGGTTTCACAACAACACAACTAACAATTACACCTGTTCCTTCCTATTTATACTAATAAATATTATTAAGCTAAAGAATTTGTTTGAATGTGTTAATCTCAGGAACCACTGATCCCATTTAAAAAAATATTTGTATATGGGCTAGTATATTTATCGAGGAAGGCTATAGGCTACATAATATCACGCTGCGGCCAAAAGTCGAATCTCTCTCTCATTTATTAACGTTCCACTGTTGGACACGGGCCTCGTCCACTTTAGGAGGGATTATGATCGACTATGCCGTGCTGACCAGGTGTGGCAGCATAGGGTTTAGTTTCCAGCTTTCCATTTTTCACAGTAGATGTTAATTGCTTATAATATCCCTTAGCTGGCTCTTACAGCAAGAAATGGGGTGGTAACACTTGTATTCTTAACCCGTCGCTACACGGACAGATATATTATAAATGTCCCTGTCATAGTCAGGTAATTTTTGCGCATAATTGAAGGAGAAAGAATTTGAATTCATGATATTACTTTCTTAGTACATTCAACTTTTAATTCAAAGAACTAATTGGATAATATAATTGTTGTGTTTACATCATACAATACAAGGTTGTTACTAGGCCATTATATAAAATGTAAAGCGTATTAATGTACACATAAGCATTCATATAAATAATAAGTTAAATATATCTACTATCATTGTAAAACCCGTGAATGGACACATTTAATAAAGGGTTAAAATTACGTGGTCGTATCCTGGTTTTCTTTAGATGAAATAGCAGCGTCTATAACACAAACTTTGTAATTGTTATCCAGAAAAAAAGTAATAGACGCATATATTATTTTTCATCTTTAATATATGGCAAAAAATAAATTAAAATAGGTTTATATTTCACGAAAAAGCGAGTAGACTACGAAACGTCTTTTTTTTAATATCTTATAAAATCTGGCTGATAAATTGCTGGCGAAAAATCCCTATTTCCGAGAATACGCAATACCTAACAGAAATACCTAAGTCGTGAATTGCCTGCTTCTGTAGTGGAATCTTAAAGAATCCAATGTATTATCCAACGTATTTATATTTTTTTCTTGCCACGATCGACTAGACTGACAGTCCCAATCGACCTGTTGGCCACCCCTGCTCTAGAGTAACATTCTTTACTGATTCACATAAAATTATGAAAAGATTTAAATCAGAATTTTACTGTATTTTTTCTTAATAAAAAACAAAGTTGTTATTTTTGTATGTATGTCCCTATGTGAGATAATATTTTCAAAACCATGCAACGGATTTTGATGCAGTTTTCTTATACAGATCGAGTGGTTGATGAGGATGACTTTTTTTGACCGATAGGGATGGGGTCAGTAATGAATTAACAGGCGAATTAGTTCTGTCATCATCATCATCATACCGTCACGCATTTTGCAATAGAGGCAGGCAGACACTACAGAGCGCCATCTGCTATGATCAAAACACAATTAGTTCTGAAATGTAGAAAATAAATAAATTGGAGAAGTGTAGTAGATTCTAAACTATACTTGTTTAGAAATATGATTGGCTATAATTATTGCCTAGAATTTAATCTGTCTAGTCAAAGCCATAAAGTTCAATGAACTAATATAATCATTAAAAAACTCTCTCACGAATAGTCTAAATAAAATTATAACATTGTGACATAACAATCATTACTTATTCATATTGCAAATTAGTTAGTAAAAGTGGAAACCGTACACTTTCGGCTGTACATTGGTTAATTAATTATTTATGTATTGTGTAAACGGATGTCAAATACATTAATATTTATATGATGACACTTATAACTTAAGTTGTCATATATTTATTGATATGTATGTGATAGTAATATAGACTCAGCAATCAAAAATTATGTAACTAAATTGCTGTAAGCATTTTTATTATTATTTCCATTTTCTTACCATTTAAACTTGGTATTCGAAGTATTTTAAAGCCAATATTTATTATTTCAGTTCAGTTATATTTTAATTCATACGTAATAATATTATTGGTTTATTCCCCGTGTGATGATTAAGAATACAAGAGTTAACTGTTAGGATATTTTACCCAGTTATTATTATCCTCTGTGAGAATCAAAATCTTGAAATCCCAAACCCCTAACACGCCCGGTCAGCGCGGTTTAGTAGACCATAATCTCTGTCCAGCAGTGAGACGATATTAGGCTGGAGATAAAGAGATTGAATAAGTATTTTATAATAAAAAAATAAATCAGTCTATACCTCTCTATGTCACTTCAAAACCATTACACGGCTTGAGAAAAGCATTAGAATAATTTTAATGTGTAAATTAAAGAAGAAAGACAAGCACAAATAAGAAAGAAAAGAAATATTATTTAATTGCGTTTTATCCCAAAGTTCTAGAAAATACTAATAACAAAATAAAGTAACACATATTATTCTATTATTTCGAAAGGAAAATCTTATATATTATGTCATTAAATTATTGTGTAAGTTAGAAGCACTCTTTATTATCTGTGAGAACTTTATTGTGATGAGTAAAAGTAGATAATGTATGAGTTTAATGAGTTTTTAATCAGTTTCACACGTATAATTTTTAGTTTTTTGACGGTGGTTTAGTGGTTTATGTAACAGACTATTATTCACGAGGTTGCGGGTTCTGTCTTACAAAATATAAATTTTAATGTAGTATGTGTATGTAATGTGTGATATTTGTATTTGTCTCATAAATATAAAAATTTTTACTGAGTTTTTCTACATATTATAAGCAGACAAGTAAGTATTTACAGAAATAAGTTATTGTGTATAGTATATCTAATATACCATTACCTAAAACCACTCTATCTACTGAAAATTGCACCCAAATCAATTGCGTAGTTTAGAAAATATAAGCTCACATAGAAAAATAACAACTTTGTTTTCAAGTTATAACATAATATAGTTATAACAAGAACAATAAAGATCAGTATTGATTGATATATCGAAAGTATGCCAAAAATGCCCTACCTCTGACCTGAATAGAAAGTGATATTAAGAATTCATTCAAATATTATGAAAGTGAGGTGTGGAAGAAAATGAAAGTTTTACGTTCCGTGTTCATGATGATATTTAAAAATTAACCATATTGCCATACTGAGCAGTATACTTTTACATCATACGATATTCTTAATCTATATAAAAGGGCGTAACTCATCATCAGATAAATAATACCAGTATACTTCCAGTATCATTCATATACATTTACTTATCATTTACTATCAAATATTAATGAATCTTCAATAATAGTTGTTACTTTTTATAAATTCAATACAAGCAATGACAACTGCCAAAATATTCGTATTTCGAAAATATTTCAACGCTTAGACGACCTCCTTGGAGTAGGATCATAAGAATACTTATTGGTGTTATCCAGGATGAATTAAATACCCAACACCTTGCTGACAATGTACTACGTTTAAATCGTAGTGTTTGCCAGTCTTTGAACTTGGATATTACCATTTTTTTTAAGTTTGGAGAAACAGTGTTCCTTCGTTACATTCATAACAATAAATTTCAACACAAGATGATCAGCCTATACATCATATTATTTTGATAAATAAATATAAATGAATAAAATGCAAAGATATTTTAGTTCTTCAAAAATCACTGTAATCACATCGGATAGTTACGACTACGATAAATCGTATCTTGTAAAAACCCTCTAACGGTCGCTTGTCATCTATATCTTAACTTTCGATATCGATCGATTAACATTATTACATATCCCTTTCTAACACAACACATATATTTTCTATCTCGCTCATAAACTAATGATACTTCAAGCATCATGTAATTGTCTTAAAATTAATAGCTTTCTAATAGCCATTAGAAATATAACATCATAGTTATTAAGATAGTTATGTATCTTATTCAGGTGTAATAAAGACAAAGTCAAAGTCAATTTTTTTTTATTTCAAGTTGGCATGTTTTACAAACTCTTTTGAAACGTCAGAAACTAGGTGTCTGTTCCAAACGCGAATCCTATGGAGAAGAACAGACAAGAAACTCCATGGATTTTTTTTTGTCATTTCTTTTCATTTTTTTTTTTCTTTAATATTATACGTAGTTGTATCAGGGGTGTGAGAATGATGCCGATCAGTACAATCACGACTAACTTAAACTAACTTAATAATAAAAAGCCTTGTTGGAGCAAATCAACCAGTCCCAGCAGAAGGCACCCGTTCACGAGTATAACGCACACATCAGCCCCGCACAGCTCCACCATATTGTAGGGAACCGTGCGACCCGACATGCAACGCTACCAACTTCGAGACATTTGAGTGAGCATGACGAAGTCGCTCCGTGGCACAGTACACAAAGCAAATAAAAACAATAAGAAATATACAAAAGAAATACACTAGGTTCGGCATAATGCTCACACTTTTACAATCTCATTAATAACTAATTACAATATCTTCTAATATATAAAATTCACGTGTTACAGTGTTAGTTACCGTACTCCTCCGAAACGGCTTGACCGATTCTTCTCACATACATATTCAGTAGGTCTGAGAATCGGCCAACATCTATTTTTCAAACTTTTTTTTTAGTATGGCAAAACAACGTTTGCCGGGTCAGCTAGTAGATATATATAAATACTAGCTGACCCAGCAAACGTTGTTTTGCCGGGTCACTAATTGTGTCACTAATTGTGACTATAGGTATTTACGCGCATACCATTGGCGTATCTGTGTGCGCATCCATAAATATAAATAAATATTCATGGACATTTCATACAACGTCCTCTGGTCCCATGCTAAGCTTATATGCTAATAATATACTTACATATACTTTGAAAGTGCTTTGATTCTTATGAAATTTCGTATATAGATTTAGTAGTTCTGCAAATAGAATGTCAACTTTTTTAGATTCATAAGTCACTAGCTGTTGCCCGCGACTCCGTACGCGTGAAATTTAGAAAAGTTTCCCCGTTTTTGAAACATTTTTCACTGACGCTTCGCTGCTTTTTGTCGCATCGTAATGTTGTATAGCCTTTCTCGATAAATAAACTATAAAACACAAAAATAATTTTTTGATACGAATCAGTAGTTCCTGAGATAAGCGCGTTAAAACAAACAAACCAATATAACTTTATAATTTTCGTATACCTAGATGAAGGAACCAAACTTATACATAAAAAAATTACTACAAAATTTTGACGGTAATAGTTGCAATTAGTAGTTTTATATTAGCTTCACTTGTATGTTTGTTTGTATGTTTGTATGTTTGTAACCGACTCCTTTAGACGCTATTATGACCCGCTTTAAAATTTGAATAGAATCTGACCGAGATTCTATTCAAATTTTGCACACCTGTCAAAGACCGATGACAATGCAATAATTCGATTAAAATTTCAGATTATCCTGGTTAGATTCGCCAGGATTCATTAATCTTTTCTGTTTTTAGTTACCTAGACTTTAGATAAGACTAACATCTTTCCACAACCCGTTTGTGGCGGACGACTCGGCGAGAGCTGTCAGTCCGAAACGGGGGGGGCACGTTGCCCACCCTGTCGCAGTTAGCCCCCACCACTAAGTGTCGTGTCGTGGTAATACCTGAGTAACTACCACGTCCCGGCAACGGGCGAGGAGAACACCGTAGGTTTAGTGGGTAGGCTGGGTCGAGAATTTCTCCCCGGGAGTCCCACACGACATCGTGGGTAAGTGCGTAAAAAGCATTCCTACGAAAAAAAAACATCTTTCCACAACACTGCAAAGATAGTCAGTGAGAATTAATGAGAGTAATTTATTCTATGTGAATGTTAAGTCAGTCCACTTCCCATAACTATTTACTTAATGGTTTCATGGTAAAGTAGGCTTTATAGGAAAGTAATTCTGGACGTGTAGATATCGAGCGCTTGTACTTTCAACAATAACTTTTTAACCACAGATTGTGCGATACATAATTATTGAAATATTAGTTTAGAATTAATATGCATTATACACTAGTACTTATCCGCCAATTTGTGCGCATTGAATATTTGAATTGGGAACTAATACACATTTCTTTTTAACTTGTGAAGGTAGCCTATATGAGGTCCTTATTTAGGGTATTAAAAAAAAATTTAAACCTAAAGAGATGATAAGAAATATTTTTTTTTAATACTAATAAAAAGATTTACACAGTTATTGTATAATCATCGGTCCATAATATTTGTGCAATGTTTCAGATCAATCCGACTATTGCAAATGCGTAAAATCACTTTCATAGATTCCGTTCCATAGATTAATATACACATACAAAAATTGATATTGAGATACGAACGAAGCTAATAAAAGCATGTTAAAATGATACATCTATTTCTAGACTATCTGTGTAACAAACTTTATTTATATCAGTTTAAAGTTCTAGCGTAAAAGAACGAAAGACAGATAGTGTTACTTTTACATCTATAACATTAGTTAGGATTTAAAAAAAAAGATTATTTTTGCTCAACTAGTTTTTTGACCCACCGTAAGGTGAATGTGTAACCACTGCATTACGAAGAGCATAACTTTTAACAAATTATGTAATATCTGTAAGCATAAGCTAACTGCTTCTTCATATTAAATATCAATCATGTAAGATGACTAACGTGTTTTAAATCACGTCTGTCGATTCATTCATTAAATTATTTTTGTTCTGCATGATTTGTTTTGACCGGGAGCTAACAGCTTTCAAATTTACGTCATGTACGATGACTTTTTTATTATTCTGAAATAATTGCGCTATATTATGTTTAAAAAATGCCAGACCAGACCAGACCAGGAAATGTCCACAAATAATATTAATGAACTTGAAGTCATCAAAACTTCAACTTTTTTTTAAAATTTCATTCCGTAATTCAGTATATTTACAATTAATAATTAAATTCAGGTAATTTTTCATCCGGTGTCGAGTGGTTCAAGTAACGGACTGTCGACATCCCGTATATTCGTATTCTGGTGTCCATAACACAGGCATATAACCTTAGCTTGGGGCCGGAATACGTTGTGTGAAGTGTCCATGAATATTTATTTATTATTATTTATTTATTTCAGAAAATTAGTAACGTTTAGGTGCTCATAGCTCTTACACTATAAGTTCAATACACTAACTACATAATTTTCATATGTTATACAATATTTCGAAATTAGTGAAAATGTTACCATATTAATTACCTGTGATAGTGTTTTTATGTGAAATTACGTTGGTTCAGATGTATATCTTAAACTTTCTACGCTATTTGAAGTACATTTGTTTATCTAGTTTTACTTAAAAGATTACTTAATTATGAAAACTCATTAATTTACGTAAAAACTATATGAAATCATAATTTTAATTGTTCCACTGTTAGTTACATGCACCACGTACGAGTCTCCCCTGGATCGGAATGTAGGGTATCATACAATGAAAACCGGGAACAGGGTTGAACAAAATGATAAGTCTCTCTCTCCAGCCTTTACGTCCAACGTCAGTCACCCGCCTTCTTCACTTCGGAAGGCTTCCTTTTGGGTTTAATTTCATCTCTTAGTGAGGATGTTATCTGCTTACATTATCCTCTAGCTAGTTCTAACAACACCCAAAGGTGGCAATGAGATGGGAAAGTTTTATTCTAAATGCGCCATCTGTCGACATAATGCTATCTAGCAAAATTTTACGTATTAGTATCATTCTGTCAATTTACTAATCTATGTAACGGAATCTTTGAAAGTGATTTACACTCACTTCCAGTAGTCCAATTGATCTGAAATTTTGTGTACATAATAAGGATCGATGACAATGCAATAATGTAAAATTATATTCAGGATATATGATTTTTTTTTTTTTTTTTTTTATATTCATGGACATTTCACACAACGTCCTCTGGTCCCAAGCTAAGCTTATATGCTTGTGTTATGGGTACCAGAATACGGATATAATACATAAACTACTTTTCTTTTGTAAATACATACTTATAATACATAGAAAACACCCAGACGTAGTACAAACATTTGTATGACATTTATGAATATCACACAAATGATTGTCCCAAGCGGGAATCGAACCCGCGACCTTATGAACGGCAGTCCAGTACATGAACCACTACGCCACGAAGCCCGTCTATTAAGTTTAAGTTAAGTTTTGTTAGTTTTAAAACTAAGAAAATTATTGCTTCTTTGAGAGGAAATGGGTTTGTGACCTGTGTAAATAATCATCGTGAACTAACAAACGGAATTCTTGACCTATAGAACCTATAGTTCGCTATTTTAGGGTGTGGTATTTCTAGTTTAGTAAACGTCATAATAAATAAATAAATATTCATGGACATTTCACACAACGTCCTCTGGTCCCAAGCTAAGCTTATATGCTTGTGTTATGGGTACCAGAAGACGGATATAATACATAAACTACTTTTCTTTTGTAAATACATACTTATAATACATAGTAAACACCCAGACGTACTACAAACATTTGTATGACATTTATGGATATCACACAAATGATTGTCCCAACCGGGAATCGAACCCGAGACCTCGTGATCGGCAGTCCATTACATAAACCACTCCACCACGAAGCCTGTCTAATAATAATATTAATACTACTAATATTAAAAACTACTAATACAAAATACTAAAAAAAAAACTACTAAAAGCTACTAAAACTAACTAATATTAAAAATCTTCTGACTTAAAGTAGGCTTTAATAAATATAATACATATGCATTAGTTAAACTGGTTATATTAATGTTAGTAAAGAATTTAATAGAACTTTTCTCATATGAAGTAATCAGCAAAGTATATTTCATATTTTTGCCATTTGCTGGACTTTGAGCATTTGTTATCCGGTGATGAAAATGAAAGTGAAAAATGAGTGACAGAAAGACATAAACACATAGATGACGCTATGAAATTCATATACGAGTACATTTTAGACTACACGTTGCCCGTGACTTCGTAACCCTAAAAGTTTTAAGCTCTACTTAAAGACATCTATACTATTAACTTAAAGCTGAAGAGTTTGTTTGTTTGGACATGCTAATCTCAGGAACTACTAATTCCAATGAAAAAAATCTTTGTGTTTTGGACAGTCTATTTATCAACATCCATATCATCACGCTGCGACCAATAGGAACGAAGCATTAGTGAAAATGGTTGCAAAAAATAGGGAATTTTTTTTAAATTCCACGCGTACGGAGTCGCGGGAAGCAATTAGTTATTAATATACCTAATAAATTAATATGAGAGGCCGAAATTGATCCTTCCTCAGCAACTACTATAGTAGTTAGCTAAAACAGCGCTGATTTTCAGTAAGGATCAGAATAAATGACTAAATGTATGGGTTTAAAAAAAACCGATTGCAATCTATCATTACTATCACTACCACGAGAATAAGGCGTGATGTTATCTAGTTCAATATAAAATTTTCAATACAGTTTTACTGATAACGGTAAAAAACAGCTAAATCTTTAATACTCCAATAAGTAAATGGAATAAGAAGATACTACGCGTGATAACACAACTATAAATTGTAACAAACTGTATGTACTTGCATACAAGCGGAACTGAGTGATACCGTTAGTTTAACTGCATAAATTGTGTAGTATTATAGCTTGAACATAGCTTTGTATTTTTTTAATTCTAAAAGTAAATATATCTGAATGAAATTATTATTGTTAATTTTTAACTGACTTCACAAGAAGGAGGTTCTTAATTCGTCTGTATGATTTTTTATGTTTGTTATTTCATAACTTTTAACGTAGCGATATAAATAAAATAAATAAATAAATATTCTTGGACATTTCACACAACGTCCTCTGGTCCCAAACTAAGCTTATTATGCTTGTGTTATGGGTACCAGAATACGGATAGAATACATATTCTACTTTTCTTTTGTAAATACATACTTATAATACATAGTAAACACCCAGACGCAGTACAAACATTTGTATGACAGTTAAAAACATCACACAAATGATTGTCCTGACCGGGAATCGAACCCGAGACCTCGTGAACGGCAGTTATATGAACCACTCGACTACGAGGCCCGTCGATCATCACTCTTCTGCCCTTGTCTTATCATTTGGTGTTGATTGGTAAATATTATTAAGAAATTAGCGGTACGAAACCCTGTATGTGCAAGTCCAATACGTACTTTATTGATTTTGATATTTTGAAGTAAAAATTGGGAATATAAATATATTGCCAATTTTTTCTTAGACGAGCCTCGTGGTTGAGTGGGTTATGTAACGGACGGATCAGGAGGTCGCGGGTTCGATTCCCGCTTGGGACAATCATTTGTGTGATTTTTCTAATTATTGTCATACAAATGTTTGTACTGCGTCTGGGTGTTTCTATGTATTATAAGTATGTATTTACAAAAAAAAAAGTAGTATTTGTAGTATATCCGTATTCTGGTACCCATAACACAAGCATATATGCTTAGCTTGGGACCAGAGAACGTTGTGTAAAATGTCCATGAATATTTTATTTATTTATTCCCAATTTTTGCGAATCCAGCAAGCCATTCTTGAAACCAAAATTAAACAAAAATTTTAAGCCTGTATTTGTAGTCACCAACGACACTTGCGGTGCAGTGGTTATCTCGTCAGACTTATGTTTACGATGTCTCCTTTTCAATTCCCGCAGAATCTAAACTTGTGATATGGGTATCAGATTGTAAGTACTATTCATAATCTTTACTTATTATAAAACAAACTAGCTATGTTTGTTCGTATGTCCCTATGTGAGCTTGTATCTTCAAAACTACATAACGAAATTTGATGCGGTTTTTTTTAATACATAGAGTAGTGCCAGAGGACGGCTTTTTTGTATATTTTGTTATAGTTTGATCTTTATATTTATACTAGCTGTTGCCCGTGACTTCGTAAGCGTGAAATTTAGAAATCAATCCTTAACAAACAGAACTTTACTCTTTTGCTCGATAGATGGCGTTGTACGTTTTTTAAATCACGCTATCGTTTCGTTCCACACATTAACACTTATAAATTAGGAGTGAGGATCAGGATCATGTCATCATACGGATTTCGCACTTATAAATTAGTTAGGAGTGAGGATTTTGTTAAGTTTCGATCATTATCACTAAACTCGAATATTTGTAGATATATTTTTTAAACTAATGATATTCACATCGTTTAGTCCCTTATTAAGCTTAATACTTTTATTAATACTAGATTACGGATATACTTGCGACGGAGACATCATATGACATAATACACTTTCCATACAACAAATATTATTCAAGATCTTAAAAGCAGTTTTCTTTTTAGGATACCGTGGCGAAAGAGTAAAACGTTATACTATTAGGTATAAAGACTTGGCTGTGAGTATTATGATTATCTTTTTGCCATCAGGTTGTATCTATTGTAGACATCGTCTCGTAGTTTTTGCTCATTTATCATAGTACTGATCGGCATCATTCTCATACCCCTGATACAACTATGTATAATATTATTGAAAAAAAAAATGAAAGGAAATCTGTCTGAAAAAAAAGAAAGAAGTCTGTTCTTCTGCATAGGATTCGCGTTTGGAACAGACACCTAGTTTCTGATGTTTTAAAAGAGCTTGTAAAACATGCCAACTTGAAATAAAAAAAATTTACTTTGACTTTCACTTTGACTTTTGCGTGAAAAAGTAACAAATATCCATATATACTTTCACATTTATAATATTAATTAGGATGTATCGAAAATTTTATCGATAAATGTACATTTATCGATAAAATTTTCAGGAACCAATGGACCAATTTAAAAAAATACTTAAGTATTTTTTTAAATTGGTCCATTGGTTCCTGAGTTTAGCGCTTTCAAACAGACAAACTCTTCAGTTTTATCATATTAATATAGATATACTCGTAGATTTATTGTATTCTGGTTTTTAGTGTTTTTTGTAATTGAATCAACAGACATACATCATTTATGAAGATTTCAAGTCTATAGCTATCTCTGCCAACCTTTTCTTAAGATATAGCCTGATGACAGAGGGACGGACGCCAGAAGGCGTTATGTATTGAACATTAAGTAATGATAATACTTATTAAAAGGTCATTGAAGAGGAGAAGAATGAAATTAATTTAGATGAAATCTGTGGAGTAAGCCTGACTGAGCAAATTTGTAATATTGTCTAAAAATATTATAGAGCTTTCACGTGCCATAGTCTGGTCCTAAATTGAACTATTTTGATGCTTTTGTTATGACTATCACATTTATGGATATCACAAATACTATATACTTTTTTTGGAAATTATAATAGGTAGAAAACATAAAGACGCGGTACAAATAAATCTGTGATAAACACACATAATTGTACATTAAATAGAGTCCTGTGCGGAATCGAACCCGTGCTCGTCTAATTACAAAAGTGATTTTACATTAGTGTGACTCTGTACGCGTGGAATTTAGAAATTTTTCCCTGTTTTTGCAACATTTTTCACTACTGCTTCGCTTCTACTGGTCGTAGCGTGATGTTATAAAGCCTTTCTCGATAAATGCCTTATCTGACATTGAAAGAATTTTTCAGATCGGCCCATTGGTTCCTGAGATTAGTACGTTCAAACAAACATACAAACTCTTCAGCTTTATAATACTTTCCTTCAGCACTATAGAAGATGAGATACGAGTGTCCATAATATAAGAATAACGCTTTGACTGGAACCAGAGCACGTTAAATGAAATCTCGAAGAATATTTGTGATCTTAATCTTAAGTGTGTATTCGTTTATTAAGGTGTGTTATGACTTTTATAGTAACTAGAAATATCAGAATTTTTCTGGAAAAGATTTAGTAATCTAAGAAAGAAAGAAAGAAAATAAATTTAATTGCAACAGAATACTAAAATAATTGGTCAAGTGCGAGTCGGACTCGCGCACGAAGGGTTCCGTACCATTATCTATGCAACATAAGGCAACGTTATTAGTATCGAGCAAGAAACGGTAAAAAAATCATGTTTGTTGTATGGGAGCCCCCCTTAAATATTTATTTTATTTTATTTTTAGTATTTATTGTTATAGCGGCAATAGAAATACATCATCTGTGAAAATTTCAACTGTCTAGCTATCACCGTTCTTGAGATACTGCGTACGGAACCCTAAAAATCATGTTTGTTGTATGGGAGCCCCCCTTAAATATTTATTTTATTTTATTTTTAGTATTTGTTGTTATAGCGGCAATAGAAATACATCATCTGTGAAAATTTCAACTGTCTAGCTATCACCGTTCTTGAGATACTGGGTACGGAACCATAAAAATCATGTTTGTTGTATGGGAGCCCCCCTTAAATATTTATTTTATTTTATTTTTAGTATTTGTTGTTATAGCGGCAATAGAAATACATCATCTGTGAAAATTTCAACTCTCTAGCTATCACCGTTCTTGAGATACAGCCTGGTGACAGACGGACGGACGGACGGACGGACGGACGGACGGACGGACGGACGGACGGACGGACGGACGGACGGACGGACGGACGGACAGCGAAGTCTCAGTAATAGGGTCCCGTTTTTACCCTTTGGGTACGGAACCCTAAAAAGAAAACATAACGAAGATAGAAAAAAGTAGGTAACATAAAATGAAAACCTTGAGAGAACTAAAATAGCTCTTACAGACAAACTAAATGTGTCCACACACAACACAGTTCTGACACCTTCATTCTCAATCCACAAAATTTCTATGTCTATACTTCTATACTTAATATTATAAAGCTGAAGAGTTTGTTTGTTTGTTTAAACGCGCTAATCTCAGGAACCTATGCTCCGATTTGAAAAATTCTTTCAGTGTTGGATAGTCTATTTAGCGAGGAAGGCTACAGGCTATATAACGTCACGCTGCGACTAATAGGAGAGAAGCATTAGTGAAAAATGTTACAAAAACGAGGAACATTTTCTAAATTCTACGCGTACGAACTGGCAGGCAGCAGCTAGTAATAAATAAAATAATGCATTAAACAATCCATTTATTTAATTAGTTAGAAATTTATTTAAATAAACTAAACGAAATCCTGAAAGAAAGTGAATTCGACATTAAAATCTATTTTATATTTTATATTTTAGACGGGCTTCGTGGTGGAGTGGTTTATGTAATGGACTGCCGATCACGAGGTCGCGGTTTCGATTCCCGCTTGGGACAATCATTTGTGCGATATCCATAAATGTCATACAAATGTTTGTACTGTGTCTGGGTGTTTTCTATGTATTATAAGTATGTATTTACAAAAAAAATAGTTTATGTAGTCTATCCGTATCTAGTACCCATAATACAAGCATAGAAATATAGCTTACTTTGGGACCAGAGGACGTTGTGTGAAATGTCCTGACTATTTATTTATTTATTATTATTTATTTTATGAATATATTTTTAATCACATTTTTATATTTAGTTTTAAATATACACCAAAGGTAAATAAATTATACATAAAATCTATCCTCTTTAAGCCACTCTATGTATTAAAAAAAACCACATTAACACGTTCCCTGCGGCACTAATTTATCTATACTTTCCATTACTGCGTTACGAGGCGTTCGAAACCTGATCCTGAACCAGACGTTGGAGCGGTACGAGGCTTAGTAAATCCCACCGCCCGCCCACTGGAGACAAAAATCCTTTTTTTGGCGCCAAATAAGGCAGATTGTACGGTTTTTGTCGCGATTATTATTATCGATGAGCTGATCAACCTAAAGCTGCCGCCGCCCGTGGACAGATTATTTAGTTTAGATTCTATACGTAAAATAAAATGTGGGATCGTATGTACCCTAGACACCTAGTTTCTGACGTTTCAAAAGAGCTTGTAAAACATGCCAACTTGAAATAAAATATTTTGACTTTGACTTTGACTTTGACTTTGACCCACACCACATTGAAAAAGGGCAAGTTTTTCATACTGTATAGTGATGGGAAAAGTAAACAATTTTATGAAATTATACTTATCGATGCTTTTTATTAAAACAGGATAAACAATAATATTTTTTGCAACCGATACTATTAGATACCGAATAGAATACCGATATAGATTATATGAGAATTTTCTTTGCTTTTTTGTCGGCGTCACGACTTGATAAGAAAGTGCGGAGTAACTTATTTATTATATTCCTACATCATTATTTCAATTAGACTGTGTAAAATTTATAAATATTGATCGGAAACTTACTTGTTTTTCAAATATCGGTAATTTTGAATTAGATTAGATAGATAGATAGAAAACTCTTTATTTGTACACCACAATAATACATTTTACTTACATTATAATTTCTTAAAGTAAGGTATTGTACAAAGCCACTTTATCACTAGTGTGATTTCTCCCAGGCAACCTTAGGATGGATAAAAGTATCTAGGATAGATAACGTGGTAGTTTGTAGGTAGATTCCTCTTCATCATCATTAATATTATTAATCAAAATTCTTCGGCAACGGTTAGACATATTATTATAGCGTCGCGGGCGCAGCGTTCAACGTTTTGCACAACACTAAGCGCGTGAAGCTAGCGTAGGGTGCTGAACTTTTTTTTATCCAGTGCGGCACGAGACCTAAAACATCGGGTATTAAGGTAGGTATACCAAAATACTCGGAATCAATAGCACATCTCAGAAATATAGTTATCTCTTTCCTAAACTGAACCAGACGGAAGTTACGCCTCTCGCACGACAGAGAAGTTTAAGTTTTTCTTTGCCACCAGAAAGACGAAACACGGACGAGATCTTTTAAGCCTCGCTTCGCACTGATCGTGTTAAAATCCATTGCTTATTTTGGAAAATATAAGCTCATATACATACAAAAATAACGACTTTATTTTATAATTATTAATGAGTAAAGATGGCCAATTTCATCATAAGTACGTACAGTTAGTATTACTTTAATGTTCAAGGACAATTCATAAGGGTACAAAGTCCCAAAATAAGCATTAGGTTATCTTAAAGATACTGAGGGCAGAAGTAATACTTATAATTCTTTTTGGCATTATATTATAATGTACTGTTCCCCGTTTTCACAACATGTTCACGGATGCTTAGCTCCTTTTAGTTGTGGTGTGATGTAATATAGTCTATAGCCATCCTCGGTAAATCTACCATCCAAAACTAAAAGAATTTTTTCAATTGAACCCGTGCAAGTGGTTCCTGAGATTAGCGCGTTCAAACATACAAATTTTTAAGCTTTTTACTGTTACTGAAGATAGAAAACACTTGTATGTAATAAAAAAATCCCTATTTATTACGTAAATAATAGCTCTTAAAGACCTGAATGAGAATCGAACGCGTCACTCAAGCATAACAGATAATGTAGAGCTGTCTAAGAATATTAACTGTCTAGCTAGCACAGTTCATGAGATACAGCCTGGTGACAGACAGGTGGATAGATAGATAAACAAGCAATTAAGTCTTAACTACTCAATTTAGTTTTTGAAACCGTAATAGTTGTTAAGATTTAATTGCTTGTAAAATTAAAAAAAAATTGTAGTAACAAATATTGTTTGATGGTCTGTGTTTATTCACGTTGTTAAAACTGCACTAAACCTTCATGAACATCCAAGAAGAAGAGGACGCCTTAAGTCTACGTGGTGGTCCGGTATCATGAATGACCTTAGAACCCTAAGCTTGGGTATTGAAGCAGCCCAGGATAGGCTAAACTGGCGAAAGGTGATAAGGAGACCCGACCCCAATTAAAGGGAGAAGGGTAGGAAGAAGACGAAGAAGAAGATCTGTGTTTATTCACGTTTTCTGGTATCGAGAGAGGTCGAGCTTCATTGCTTCTCTTACTGATACCATAACATGGATTGAAGACATATTTCTTCTAGTTCTTCTCAGTCTAATATTTTCCCGCTGTTATGCACGGTCTTCGTCCATTTCGGGAGAGTATTGTGTCTACTGGAAACTGCTGGTGGTAGGGAAAACAATTGGACCTGTCACAAGCACATATCTTTTCTGAAAGAATAAAAATTATGTCTACTTCATAAAATGATTTTTCATTTCATTTCATTTACTAAGTCATGCTAACCAGACATTTGATTATGGTGTTTAATTTCGGATTTTCCCTTTAACGACAGTTGATATTTGGTTATAATATCCCTCAGCTAGCTTTTAAAGTATCCTTGGAAAGAAATGAGGCATAACTACACTAATGCTGAGTTTCTTACGCCGGTTCTTCTCAGCGGATTAAAAGTCCTGAACCGGTGGTAGGGAAAAACATTTTTGGACATATCATAAGAGCTTATTTTTTTTTTGGCAAAAAGAGAATATGCCAACGTGAATAAATGATTTTTGATTTTGATTTTTGATTTTAATATTATAAAGTTAAAGTGTTTATTTGAACGGAATAATCTCAGCAACTACTGGTTCGAATTACAAAATTATTTTTGTGTTGGATAGTACAATTATCGAGAGAGCCTATAGGCTATATAAAATCATGCAGTAACGAAGAGCGAAGGATTAGTGTAAAATGTTGCAAAAACGGAGAAAATTTTCTAAATTTTAAACGTACGGACTCGCGGGCAATATCTTGTACTAAATACACATAAAAAAGAAAATATAATTTCAAAATATTCAAAATTAAAATATTTATACAACATCTCTAGCCTACATAGTTTAAACATTTTATGTAAATTACAATCAAAAATACAAATATTTACAAGCATCCATTGAAGAAAACCTGACCTTCGGAGTACAACAAACCCTGTTATAATCAAAAACCCAAACAAAACCCAACCTTAATATATCGTATAACAGTCTAAAGTTTACAAAATCATATCTTAACCCAGATGGTCTAGCGTGCTTCATATTGAATCGTGTTTACTGGTGGGGGAATATATAATAAAACTAAAGAACACTCGAAACGTATCGCCAAACATTACTTGACATCAGTGGATGTCAGAAATTAAAAAAAAATTATAAAAAAAAATTAATTAAAAATGAAACTTATATTTGTAATAATGGCCGTTACGGCTTTTGTCTCAGCTGAAGACAGTGATAACACATTCGAAACAGCAATTAACTTTATAAAGGATTGCAAAGGAGATTACATCGTTTGTGCAAAGGTTATAATCAATTTTATGTAATTTAACAGTGAAAGTGTTAATGTGTTGTGTTTAACTGTGAATTTTATAATTAAATAAGTGCACCGAAAATATAAAACCGGACATTTTTCATCGACTTCTAATAAATCCATGAAATTTCTAATCCGATTGTTAATATGATAATATTATATTTAGAAATTTTGACTGGACTGATTTAGATGATTACTTTTTTTTACCTAAAATCTTACGCTTTGACTGTGGTTAACTATTTGAGTTTAATCCAGATTAGACAGTGTTATTAATAAGAAAAGCAATGGAGTGTTGAATTTACCAATTATTTTTTTTCTTATTTTGAAAATAATAATAATTTCTTTCTTTTTCAGGAGAAAATGCTTAGAATCGTTGATAACTTAAGAGCTTCAAGAAGCATTACGATTGTCGATGGTGTAGTGTTCAAAGGCGAACCAGAAACGAGGACAGCTAAGAAATTCGACCCACTGCCTGTTGACCCGACTGCAAGAGAAGCAGAAATTAACTACAGACTTGTTGATGGTGTTGTTAATCTATTTGAAACTCATGCTCTTGAAGTTAAAATGAATGAGGCTGATAAACAATCAATTCAAAGGTCTTTGGAAGAAGGTAATATTTTATAAATACTATTAATTTTCAGCTAAAACCCTATATTGGCTAAAAAAATAATTTAATACAGGTGTTAGGTCTATTCAAAGTGGTACACTAACACCGCTTTGAATGTTATATAATGGTATAATAATACCACTGTGAATAATTATGTCGGTATAGCTTTTTTATCTTTTGCAGAACACATTTCCTATATAAAATATCCTTCATATCACTCTTAAACAACAATAGAATACATTATTTATATTGTATTTAAAACCGTCAACTTTTAAAAGTTTTCAGAACAAATACGTGTTGTAATTCGCCAATTTTCTATGCACAATAAAATGCTTACCAATCCAATAATTTCCAATTTAATCCAAATTTGACTTATTCTATTATCTACTTACATTGATTTTCTATAACTAATTTAAGCTCAATATTTATTTGATTAAAGATCTTTTGTTGAGAGTGTGATGTCTTATGTGTAAATCTAAGAGAAGCAAAAATTCTTATTTTCATTTTTATGTAATTTTTAGTTTACAAATCTACTCTATGTATGGTACATATGATAAAAGAAAATCCAAGGATAATGTCCAGGAAATTTGTTATAATTAATTTCTTCTTTTTAGGTCGTGGTAAAAACAAAAAAGGTGGTGCCATGGGCATCATCGGTCTTTTGGGAGCCAAAATGCTGTTAGGAAAACTGTTCATCATCAAACTTATTGCTTTGAAAGCCCTCGCAACAGCCAAGATTGCTTTAGTTATAGCCGCAGTCCTTTTCATTGCGTACTGTCTGAAACAAGAGCATACCAAGACTACTTATGAAGTCATTCCTCACGCTCAGCATCACGAATCTCATCACCCAGTCCATGTAGAGCACATTTCTCACGATGCTGGTCACGGAGGCGGTGGCTACTCCAGCTACGGCTCCGACTGGAACAAAAATCTCGATGAAGCCCAGAACTTGGCCTACAGTGCATACTCCCACTCAAAATGAGTAAACCCTTAAAATCTTTCCAAACAGACCTCTATTGTACAAAGAATTTATTTATTTCTAATTTATTGCCATTAATTTATTGAACTTATTAATAAAAAACTTATATATTATGATTTATTTATTATTGTTTTATTTGTGAATGGAAATTTGAAAGTGGAAAACTTCCAATTATTGATTCAGCGAGTTTTCTACGCGGCCTATTATATCAGCTAACCACATCTGTTACTATATATATATTAAATAGATTTGTGCCTTGTCCACTATTACCTGCCCATATTTTTATCCCTTGAATACATGAATTCTTAAACTATCTCTACAAAGACAAGTGTCGGGTCAATAACACGCCAATGAACATACACCAAGCTTAGATTTTACTTTCATTTATCGATTGATATTTTTATGATCGCATAAGGCGACTTAAAACAGAACAACATATTTATTTGAAGTATTTGATACCGGAAATACTTACAAATGTATATTCTCATTAACTGTTATGAATATCAATATATTTGCAAACTTTCTAAAAACAAATCTCTATTTTCTATTAACAAGTCTAATTAAATATAAATTACATACTAAGTGTATAAATTATTTTCTAAATTTTAATATTAATTTACATTTTTGTCGTTAAAGAGTTAGACTGATGTATTAGTAGATTTAAAATATTTCATAACTCTATGTAACAAATTCTCTTGGTAACTGCAATACATAATTTTTTTGTCCTTGTTAAATAACTTACATACAATTTTTCGTCATAGATCTACAAAAAAGAATCATTAAATTTGATAATCTGGGTGCTTTTTAACTTATTATCTTGAATTAAATATATGTTTTATGAATATAACAGAAACAACAATAACCAAATACAAATTAATTGTTTGTTTTATAACCATAACACATTCTATGAATAGACAAAATAAATTTGAAATCGGTTATTAAAATAACCATATTTGAATAATTATTATTAACCCTCATTGTATTAATTTGACGTCTAACTTTATATTTTAAGGCCTACACTATAAAATTTAAGCCCAGTAATAACTTTTTTTTTTCATTTAATTAGAAACATGTATACCAAAGTTTACCACACCCATCTTTTCTAAATATTTTACAACATTCACAATAAATTATATCCAAAATGATTACTAATTTACTTAAATAACTTGTTTGAATATGAACACGAGACAACTCTCACCAAAGATTATTAATAAAATCTAAACTTTTATCTACTTATATGTAGATACTATTAAACTGGTCAAAAACAGGTTAAATGTATAAAGTGTGATGTCCGCTTTCTATAGAGTTTCACGTGTTTTAGTCTAATTTCATCTTCAACGAGAGTGACGCCAGGTAGCGAGACGGTATTTCATAAACGAGCAACTTTTTAATTTTCTTAAATTATTAACATATTTTTAAATATTTCTGAAGTGTTAATTTTATTTATTACTTTTCGTAAACAATAACAAATCTTAATCTAACCTAAACGAGCGATAGCGGGCTGAGAATTCAAATATATAAAAATAATACGTACAAAGTTATTAAGTAGTACAAAATTACGTACAAGGTTCTGAGATTTTGGTCTCTTATTTATCTCCATTGGAGAGCTTATGCTTTATGTCTGCTATTCCTTGATGTACTCTCAACCTATTTTCGTCCCACTCTTGGGCACGACCCTTCCTCTTTTATATACTTTTTCATTTCAAAATTGACTTTCCTCTTAAATATTATTTTGTCTGCTATGCAGCGCTGATCAGGTGTATTGGCAAGATTTAATTTCATCTCTCATATGTCTATTTATTTATAGTAAGTAAAAAGATTGACCACGACAAGGTGCAGCGATGATATCGACAAGGTCGTGGGGAGCCTTTGGATGCAAGCAGCATAAAACCATGCAACAGTGGACGGAGAGAGAATGGAATGCATGGAAATAGATTAATACATTACTTTTGTAACTACAGTTGCCAGCGACCGACAGCGACTAAAAATCGCCCGTTTAAACATTTATAACAACAAAACCGGCTCTGTTGCACACACTTGCCGTCGTCGGTCAAGTTCTTTACCCATTACATTACTGATTTCCGGTTATGAAAGAAACCACCCGGATCTGTTAATAGCTTTCATTTAGCTTTATAAATAATAATATGCTGATCCTTATGTCATAGTGATTCTATTCATTTGAATTAAAAGTGTTGTTTTAAAATCTATGTTTTCTTCTGAAAGGCAGCATAGGCTTAGGTCGCTTCTCTAACACTTGCGCAACTCAATTGTTTAAATAAAACTACTTTTTACGGATTTAGTCGCGTGTATTTGTTTTAAATTTTAGCCCGACGTTTCGAAGACTTTGCAGCCACCATGGTTACGGGTGAGACCTTTTTTAAACAAAAACACTCGTGTAAATGTGAAAAAAGTAGTATTATTAAAATAGGTAGCTTTTATTTATCTATGTGTAACAGAATATTTTCTAACACTTGCGCGACTCATCTGTTTAAATAAAACTACTTTTTACGGATTTAGACGCGTATATTTGTTTTAAATTTTGTAAAAGTTTAAATTTCTATAAATTCAAATAAAATTAACAATTTCTTTTTAATATAAACTAATTTAAATCTTAAACCAATAATTCTTTTTAAAAATTCTTGTTATGATGTAAATAATATTGTATTTAAGTATATAAACTTAGTTTTGCTTGCTATATTGTATACTACCTCTATAATAATTAAAACTTTAGTCTATGATAAAATTATGTATGTTTCACCTTATATAATTTAAAAATTTCTTTATATTGTTACAATTTGTTAATGTATTTTAGAAACTAAAATAATGTTATTGATTGTATGTAGTCTGAGCACAATGTAATATGATATAGTTTATAGTAAAAGTCTATCTTTATGGTCAATGTAAAATTAAAATCGAATGTGGGTAAACCCTGTAATAACTGATCGTAGTAGACACATTACAGCTCAGTCTCACCCGTGACCATGGTGACTGCAAAGTCTCCGAAACATCGGGCCAAAATTTAAAATTTAAAACAAATATACGCGTCTAAATCCGTAAAAAGTAGTTTTATTTATGTGTAACAGGTTTTTTCAAATCCACTCCTGTTCCTTCCTCAGTCATTTAAGATTAGTCTGAAATTTTGATATTAACTGATTTTTCCTGTTTCTAAAACAATAAAATACTTTTGAATAATACATCATCTGGGCCTGTTATTTACGACCTTCGTCGATCATTTATAATAGATTAAAGGCATTAGTTCATTAACCTTTCGCCCCAAGAGAAATCTCTAAACAAAGTACATAATAACAGGAGGCTGTATCATAACAATAGAATGTACAGAACTGATATAGTAGCAATTATTTCTAAATCTAATAGCGACGTTCAATTTTGAATGATCCCTATGTGGGTCATGCATTTCTTTTTTGTTTTCAGCGTTAGCTAGTCCAAAATTAAGCAGAATTATTTATCATAAAACAAAATTGTATATCCCTCCCTCTCTGTTTCTTTCCCTCCAGCCCATTAAAGTTTTACGGTTGAACACCGGTTACTACCACTTTGGAAGGGATTATGGTCTACTGAGCCGCGTTGACCAGGCATGTCGGCACAGTGGTTTTTTTGCACGAATTCCGTCTCTTACAGAGGATGTTATCCCTAACAGCCTCTGACAGCACTTTAGGAAGGAAAAGTGATGGTATCACTTGTATTCTTAATCCCTCACCACACGAACAGATATATTATTATGTAGAGCTGTATTTTAGCTTATTATATTTATATGTTTGTTTGTTTGTTTGGAATGGCTAATCTCAGAAACCAATAACACAATTTGAAAAATTCTTTCAGTGATAGTACATTCAATTCTACATTATTAATAAATAAACTAAATTTTAGTGAAAAAAAAAAATAGTTTAAAAAAACTAAAAAACACGCTTTATTTAATCGAATTATTGCATTTTATTACATTGAAAAACACAGGTATTAAACGCGTTTAAATTTTTAGTATTATATTTAAACGCGTTTAATACCTGTGTTTTTCAATGTAATAAAATGCAACGCGAAAGTTTAAAAGTGTATGAATTATTGCATTGTCATCGGTCTTTGACAGGTGTGCAAAATTTGAATAGAATCTGACCGTTTAAAGTGGGTTTTAATAGCCTCCAAAGGAGTCGGTTACAAACATACAAACATACAAACAAACAAACATACAAACAAACATACAAGTGAAGCTAATATAAAGCGTGTAAAAAGATAACCATGAGCGGGAACCCACGACTTAGGAATACCATTCCGTTGCTTTCCCATCTGAGCTATCATACTTCCCGCATATGTTTACCAAATCTTCCACTACTATCTTCTCAATGTGAGTTAAATATCGTATCTGTTTTTTTGTATTACGCCATCTATTGAGCGGTTTGCACCAACTCGATCAATCGATCGTTTAGTGTTCTTTACAGAACACAATTGGACCGAAATAATGACTGTACATGTATTTCTACATTAATTTATTAATTTTAACAATTGACTTGCTATGCTCTTACTAAATAAATTCATTTTTCATTTTCATCATTTTGACCACTATAATTTAGTTTATTTAGTAAAAGCATAGCAAGTCAATTGCAAAACTTAATACATTATTATTATTATTATATTTTTTTAGGCTGTATGTGAAAAATGTTGCAAAAACGGGCAATATTTTCCAAAGTCTCCATTTACGAAGTCACGGGCAATAACTACAGCAGTATCTGTACAAGAGTTAAAAATCGTTATGCTAATAGTCACAATTTACACGGATAAAACCGCGGCTATAAGCTAGTAAGTCTAAAAAAATTTTTGAAGCAAATAAATCTAATAGCCTGTCATTCAAAAATTATAGTGAGCACACGCGATCTGCTTAGCCGTTATGACAAAAAACACTATCAAATTATGTAATTACGCTGTCAAGTTGTTATGTTCAGGTCTAATGAGTAATAGGTACATTCAACTTAGCATTGTTTTGTTTTTTTATTACTTAAACTTACTGTTGCCGGGAACTTCGTATGTGTGGAATTTAGCACAAAAACTTAATAAATTATACATAAAAGCCATCCTCTTAAATAACTCTATCATTCAAAGAAACCGGCATCGAAATCCGCTGCCTAGTTCGGAATATATACTAGCCTCGTGGTTGAGTGGTTCATGTAACGGACTGTCGATCAAGCGGTCGCGAGTTCGATTCCCGCTCGGGACAATCATTTGTGTGATTTTTCTAATTGTCATACAAATGTTTGTACTGCGTCTGGGTGTTACTATGTATTATAAGTATGTATTTACAAAAAGAAAAGTAGTATTGTATTCTATCCGTATTCTGGTACCCATAACACAAGCATATTAGCTTAGCTTGGGACCCGAGGACGTTGTGTGAAATGTCCGTGAATATGCATGTATGTATTTATGTTTATCAGCTCACATTGGGACACAGACACTAAAATGTGGACTTTGTTTCATAAAATATACTCTTACAAAGTTTTGACGGGCCTCGCCTCGACCAGTAGACCCACTGGTAACGGACTGCCGTTCTCAAGGTCGCAGGTTTGATTACCGCACGGGACAATAATTTGTGTGATATTTACAAATATTATAAATTGTTTGTACTGCGTCTGGCTGTTTTCTATGTACTATAAGTATGTATTTACAAAAGACAAAATAAGTTTATGTAGTCTATCCGTTTTTTAATACCCTGACAAAAGCATATAAGTTTAGCTTGAGACCAAGTGACGTTGTCTGCAATGACGTAGAATATTAAAAAAAAAATATTGGAACAGGCCTGTACCCAACAGGGAGCTGATGTTAATAGGCTGGTAGTAGAATGCGTCTATCGATCTTCGTAATATAATTATAGTCAAACAAAAATAATACAATCCATGGTATGTAGGTACTAAGTACGTCATAAGATACGGAAACTGAACTGGTGTCTACCACATTCTTGTGTATATGAACCATGGGGCCACACCGAACCACAATTCTCTCTTAGCGAAAGTGATAGTATCTCATTTATAAATAACTATAACCTATTAACATTACTTACTACTGCTTTAAGATTAAACTATTGTTTACTACTTATTAAACTTAGGTTTCACTTTCTTTAGCAATATTTTTCTTTTGCAACATTTTTCACTGATGCTTCGCTCCTTGTTGTCGCAGCGGGATGTTATATAGTATATAAACTTCAACGATAAATGTGCTATCCAACACTGAAAGATTTTTTCAAATCGGACTAGAGGTTCCTGAGATTAGCGCGTTCAAACAAACAAACTCTTCAGCTTTATTATATTCGCATAGATTTTAACAACAAAATTTCCTTAAATTTTGTATTTGGGTTTACAAATAAAATAAATAGAAAGCTATTTAAATTTAAATAAAAAAAATATACTTGTTTTAGAGGAAAAGTTCATGAGTGAATTAGAAAATTTCAGTGATCGTACTTCATTCTCCTGCCCTTATCCCGTTATTTGGGTACAGCATAAGTTTTATGAATTTTCTGCTTAACGTCGGTATAGTTATGTAAAAGAAATATAAATGCTCATATTTTCGTGTCCTCTTTTACACAGTCCGTCTTTTCTTTGATATTCCTGACTTAATATTCATTCTTCCTTCCATATTCATTCTTAAAACACTCTTAACAGTATTACTTTCTTCTCGTGTCATTACATGACCAATCCAATCGTTCTTACACAACAAACTTACAGATTGACAAGACTTCAGGTTACAAAATATCGTTTAGACATTGAATGCAAGCAGCACGAAACTACGCAAAGAAACGCTATTTACAGCCTACGTTTAGCATAGCATAGACAGAGAAAGGCTGTTTATATGAAATATGAATAGTACATCTTTAAAGCGTATATATGTAAATAGTTGAAGTTATAAATATTCATAATCTAGTGCAAAGTAAAATAGTTAATTATAATACTACGAGTAGATCCGGTTTAAACGAACCATATCGTCACAATAATTTCACATTTAGATAAATTTCACTTGAAGAATTAAATTGTATCCGTATTTTGATATATCACTAGAAAATAAGCTTAGCTTGGGCTCAGAGGATGTCGTGTGAAATATTTTTGACTATTTATTAGTGTACCTTCTTAATTATAATCCCAGCCAAATAATATCCCACTGTTGGGCACGGGCTTCCTCCACTTTAGGAGGGTATTTGATATACTGTAACGCGCTGCGCAGGCGTGTTGGTGTAGTGCTTAGGTTTGAGTTGTCTGTTTCACACAAAGAATGTTTATCTTTTTATAATTTCTTTACCTTGGGAATAAAATGGGACGGTGACACTGGAATTCTTAATCCGTCACCACATGATATGCTATAATTATGTAAACACTAGCTGCCCCGGCAAACGTTGTTTTGCCATACAATTCTGTATAAAATAAAATTTCATCAAAATCGGTCCAGCCAATTTGTAGCCTATGTGTTATTCTGATGTATAAGCTATATTGTGGTAAAGTTTCATTCAAATCCATTCAGTAGTTTTTACGTGAAAGAGTAACAAACATCCATACATACATCCATACTTACAAACTTTCGCCTTTATAATATTAGTAGGATATTTATTTAAATTGTTCACAAATTCAATCAAATAAAGTTGTTATTATTAAGTTTGTAAAACTCCCACAAATGTTGTAATGACCTACCTTACACTCTTCGACATTTTAATTTTACTTTTGTTTTCTTGGATTTTAGTTTTACATTAATTATAAAAATATTTTAACACTTTCTAGTAATAATATAGTAATGTATTTCTCATGTTTTTGTAACAATTAACAATTTATATTCAAATCAACACTTCTTAAATATAGAGCTCTAAACTTTTAAATAGTTCTAATCTTTATCTTATTCTACAGATTTCACAGTCATATTGTGGTCCATCATTTATTATCTAATTAATAATTGGTTAAAATCTACCACCCCTACATCTATCATTCTATAAAGTATTATCCGTTTTGTACGATTTTTAGGGTTCCGTACCCAAAGGGTAAAAACGGGACCCTATTACTGAGACTTCGCTGTCCGTCCGTCCGTCCGTCCGTCCGTCTGACACCAGGCTGTATCTCAAGAACGGTGATAGCTAGAGAGTTGAAATTTTCACAGATGATGTATTTCTATTGCCGCTATAACAACAAATACTAAAAATAAAATAAATATTTAAGGGGGGCTCCCATACAACAAACATGATTTTTTTACCGTTTCTTGCTCGATACTAATAACGTTGCCTTATGTTGCATAGATAATGGTACGGAACCCTTCGTGCGTGAGTCCGACTCGCACTTGACCAATTTTTTGCTTATCCGACATAGCCCCAAGGGTTAGCACGTTGAAGTGGCAATGGGCAGGCCACATTGCTCGTAGGACTGATGATCGTTGGGGAAGAAAAGTCCTAGAGTGGCGACCACGGACCGGAAGACGCGGCCTTGCGTAGCCCTCGACAAGGTGGAGCGAGGATATAGTCAAAGTCGTGGGGAGCCATTGAATGCAAGTGGCACAAAACTGCGCGTTGTTGCGTTCTATGGGGGAGGCCTATGTCCAACAGTGGACGGAGAAAGGCTGATGGATATACGTTTCTTTACCCTCTCCCTTCTCTGTGGTGGAACCTTGAACCTTACTATAAACCGGGTAAGGGTGGTCCCTATTTATTTGAGACCTGACTCGATAGGTTAACAAAAGATCCTCCCGGTCTTTTTTATATATTAGGAATTGTTTAGTAACTAACTTTGTGATGTTAGTTTATTTATGACGGAGCACATCGTAAAAAAATATTTTCAAAATTTTTCCTTAATGTGCTGAAAGAATGTAATGGGAATCAAATGTCTCTACTTTTTATGGCTGAAGAAAAGATGTATGGATTGTGTAAAAGAACATTATATAAGAAGTAGGAGCAAATATAGAAATGACATCTGTCAGAAGAGCATAGAAGAAAAGGCATGATGCGCTGACCCTAAAAAAGGGGTAAGAACAGTGATGTGTTTGAAGAAGTAAAACTTTTAATACAAACATAATAGATCCTCACTCCAATAAGCCGTGCAAGAGATTTAAAGAAGTTAAAAACTTAATTAAGAGTTAAGCTTTTAACTACTTCATAAGGTAGATATAATTAAAAACAAAACTATCAATTATACAAATTACCACACAAAATACCAATAAACACACAATAAAACTGAGAATATACAATTAAAACGCACAATTAACGCTATTTATAACATTAGACGCGAACATAAACACTTTATTTGCATGGTCTTAAATATTAATGATTAATAATCAAATAAAACCACTCTATAAGAGTTTAGATGCGTTTAATCTGTTTCAAACTTTAGCCTGATGTTTAGGAGACTTTTCAATCACCATGATCACGGGTGGTAAAGAAACTGAGCTGTAAAGTGTGCTGTGTGATCTGTTACGGCATACGAATTTAAACATATAATACATAAATAAAATCACTTTTTACGGATTTAGACGAGTATATTTGTTTAAAATTTTATCCCGACGTTTCGGAGACTTTGCAGTCACCATGGTCACGGGTGAGACTGAGCTGTAATGTGTCTTCTACGATCAGTTATTACAGGGTTTACCCACATCCAATTTAATTTTACATTGATCGTAAAGATAGACTTTTGCCATAAACTATATTATATTACATTGTGCTCAGACTACATAAAATTAATAACAATATCTTAGTTTCTAAATATATAGTCTGGTAGTAGTCTATATATAGTCTGTCTCAGAACCACTGGCACTGGTTCGATTTGAAAAATCGGCTGAAAGCTATATGACATAACGCTGCGACCAATAGGCGCGCAGCATCAGTGAAAAATGTTACAAATACAGGATTTTTTTTCTACATTCCACGCGTACAGACTAGTCTTAATACAAAGAAACAAACTAGCTTTATTGTAATGGGATAAGTATAATGATGTGAATGCAAATTGAACCCAAGACTAAGTGCACAGTACCATCTTGTTTACTAATTTCCCGCAACGTCGAGTGCAAAAATTTTGAAACCAAACTTTAACAAATTGTACAAAAAGCCATCCTCTTGCACCACTCTGTTCATTGAAAAATAACGCATCCCAATCCGTTGCGTAGTTTTGAAGATATAAGCTCACGTAAGGACATACATACGTGACTAGAGACTTTAAATCCAATATTTTACTTTCAATATCAATGTAAGTCAAAATTACGTACAATTTTCTTATTATCTACAGGATGTTCGGAAATAAGAGCAAATAATCTTTAATTACAGGTTACATTAAAATCAAGCCAGGTACGGCTAATGACCGAAGGGTTTCGCATAATTATAATTCTTAATATTCGGCATAACGTACCGTCGCAATCAAAGTCGTCTTAACTATAATTATTATTTAGTTACACACAAAATAATATTTACTTATTATAAAACAAATTCATTATTTTTGTAAGTATGTTCCTATGTGAGCTTATATCTTCAAAATTACGGAACGGATTTGGATGCGGTTTTTTTTAAATGATAGAGTTCTTCAAGAGGATGGCCTTCTCGTATAATTTGTTATAAAGTTTCTAAATTCCACGCGAACGAAGTTGCGTACCAGGTACTATTCTGAAATGACCAATAATTCTGTTCTTTTATAATTTTTTTGGTTAGTATCGTTTGGTATTTTCTTTTTATATGGCGATAACACTAAAGCATCATCTACAAATACTTCATCAGTCTAGCTATCACCGTTAATAAGATACCGCCTTGCTGGAAATTGGGTGAACAACGAAAATTTGTTAAAAAGCTTCCGTTTTAACCTTTGGATATAGAACCCTAAAAACCGATCACTAGGCGTATATTTTAATTCAGTTAATAATGTATAAGTATCAATAATTATGTACAACGCCCTCTGGCGTCTAGAAAGTGAAATAAAGTAGAAATTTCATTTAATGAGCTGTAATTAGGCGGCGAATAAAAAGTATCTACCTGTTTAGTAGTTAATCAATAATTATTTTAGTAATATGTAGTTGGAATGATTTATTAGACTGTATTATTGTCTAGAAGGTTCTATTAAATAGATGCCCGGGCGGGCAGCCTGAGAAGAGCGACGAAAGCCCTCACTTTTAAAATTTTGCTCTATCTCTATTAATTTATAGAGCGGCTAATTAAATTGGCCCGGGGCGTCAAATCAAATGGCCCGGGGTGTTTATTTTCGAAATACGCCTCTGGTAGGGTCGCAACCGCGGTGTCTGTTACAAATTCTACAAAGGGGCCCTTTGATTTATTTATTGTCCCAAGCTTTCCTCTTGATTCTAGGTAAAAGTGATTAAATTTCTGAACGCGGAGTCCTTGAAAGCGCTGTGCCCAGTGGGACGGTATGAAGCTGAGGAGGACGATGTAAGATAATATCACAATTTATTTTTTAAAATAAACGGAATAATAGGAACATTTTTTAGAAATTATTATTTACTTGTAACGCCAATATTTTATTGTAACAAGACAAGAAGATGATGTGAACTAAGATACATTCATTCATGCTAAATATTATTTTAGTTTTGAAATACACACATAGATGGCACTGTTGAAAATTTTAAAATATAATATTAACATAATTTTGAAATTAAATTCACATGTTGTGTTAGTTGCTATTGTGTTCTAAAACGGCTTAAGTAATTTTAATATTTTTTATGGTGTTATAAGTATAACAATGAAAGTCTTATCTAAATTACATGCCAGTGAAAGTTCAAAAAATATTATAAAATTTAATTTATAAATATTAATGTGTTAAATAATTATTTCTTATATTCTTGATAAAGGTATAATTTGTAAGGACAATTTATATCTAAAAATGTAAGACTTTGCTTATTGTAAAATATATAAAAACTCCTACTGATTAAATACAAGCAATTTTCTTAAATGAGAAATACCGTTCTAATGAAAGTTCGAGCAGCACTGTCTTCACTAAACTTGTTGCCTCACCCATTTAAACATTTTGCTATAATCTTTTTATAGGCGTTATTGAATTCATGAAATCCCGTACCATAGACTTTTTAAAACGGGAAAATAATTATGTTAAAGTTTTTTTTTCGTTATAAAGCCCACTAAAAAATGGGTAGACTATATATAATAGGAAATAGACGTAACGATGATACTTTATAAAGGGAATGTGTTGTATGTATTTATTATTTACACGCCTTTATTAACTTGGTTCGGATCTATCTACCTATGTATGGTGTGTAACAATATATGTAACGGAATCTTTCAAAGAGCTTTTTACCCATTTATTATGTTTATTTATTTGCAATATCATCATCATCGTAACACCACGCCTAATTCCCATGGGGTAGGCAGAGACTATAGAGCGCCATCTGCTACGATCCAAACATACTTCCTAGGCCTCATTCCCACTCATACATCTGGTCATACATGCCCGATGGTTGTAACTGCTACCTACTTAAACTTTTTGAAGTATACCTATGATGACATCAGAGCATTTGCAATAGTCAAATTCATTTAAAATTTTGCATGTATTAGGTATGTAGCTATGATTTGATTTTCGTAAATCATGGTCTCATGGGAATAAAATGAGGTTGCAAAGTAAGTATGAGACTTTACTGTGTTATAAGTTAGGACAAAATTCAGTAAATAAATAAATAAATAAATAAATATTCATGGACATTTCACACAACGTCATCTGGTCCCAAGCTAAGCTTATATGCTTGTGTTATGGGTACCAGAATACGGATATAATACATATACTACTTTTTTTTGTAAATGCACACTTATAATACATAGAAACACCCAGACGTAGTACAAATGTTTGTATGATAATTAGAAAAATCACACAAATGATTGTCCCGAGCGGGAATTGAACCCGCGACCTCTTGATTGGCAGTCCGTTACATGAACCATTCAACCACGAGGCTCGTCAGTAAGAATAGTGATTCCAATTCCACGCGTACGAAATCGCGGGCAACAGATAGTACATTTTATTTACTAACTCGACATTGGTGACATACGTGCACAACTATAATTAACTTAACTAAAACAATTAAATTGATATTAGTGTCAATATCGCAATTCAGCAATATTAACTAACTTTTCTTAGAACAATCCTTATTATAGACTAACGATTTTAATTAATAAAAATGTGCACAACAAAATAGCCAATGAATTAAAATACGCCATTGTTGATTTCATTAAGTTCAGTTGTGCACGTAGGATTGGTACCATTGACCGAATAATTCAAGATCATTAACAAAACACCAGTTTTATTGTAAGCGCTTACATAATACTATGATTACGAAACACTTTTATATTATTTTTAAGTAGCTTGGTACATAAAAAGAATTGAAATAATGCAGGTAAAGTTGAAACCATATTTGCGTTAAGAGTTCCTTAATTTTTAAATAGAACACTGCCTCCTTTCGAAAGGTGACAGAACTCACTCCAAGATTGGTAACAGACGGCAAGAGCAGTGGACACTTCCTTCCTCTGCTTCTACACAGCCTATTATCATGTCACTGTAGGGCACTGAGCTGGATGCAGTTAGCGTTAACTCGCGTTGAGGCGTTTTATGGGGGAGGCCTATGTGCAGGTATAAAAGTTGAAGAATGGATGGATGGGCACTGGGATCTTTCAGAAGCGTCTACCATGTCATACCATGATTGCATTAGGTTAATTTCGGGGTTTCCGGGGTTTTAGTTCCTCTTACAGAATATGTTTACAACGTCACTTAGTTGGTTAATAAATCAAATTATGGTGGAAAAAGTGACTGCCGTAAGCGGGACTTGAACCCACGACCTCGGAATACCGTTACGAAGCTCTTCCAACTGATCTTATTGCGGTCGTGCCTGCAACATTCAAATTAACCACCACATTTGATTTGAAGCAATCTTGATAGATGGCGTTGTATGTAAAAATATATAAATTCATTCGAGTGACAAATAGAAGTTTCCTATGCCACTCGATAAATGGCGTTGTACGTACGTTTTTAAATCGCACTATGGTTTGGTTACACACATTAACACTTAATCTCGTCAAAATCTTTGGTTCCGCTTTTCGCAATTATAAATTAGTAAGGATAATAAAGCATTCATATAAAGTAGTTGGTTTTAAAAACTAATTTTATTAGTCTACATAATAATATATATAAATTTTTGCAATTGACTTGCAATGCTCTTACATAATAAATCATAGCTTAGTTTGAAGTGCAACGGAACGGTATTTCGAGGACTTGAACCCACGAGGTTCAAGTCTCACTTATAGTGATCATTATTTCCATTATATTATAAAAAGAAAAATAAAACAAAATATTATAAAATGCGTCTTTATTTAATTAATAAATGCAATAATAATTTAATTTACACACATTCATACACTCACACAACCAAACATTTAAGACATAACTTATAATTGGAGAATTTATACAAATAAATAAATAATTTAAAAAAATCATAAGACATTATATAAATTTAGGGAGATCATTTTAAATATAAATAATACTTAAATAAAAATATTTTAACTATTACGAATATAAATTAAAATATAGATAAAATATAAACACTAAGATTAGATGTCTTAGATATATAGATTTAACATAAATATTTGGTGTAATTCAAATAAATAAATTAATTACAGTTATTCAAAATAAATACGAAAATAGAATTTAAACATTAGATATACATAATTATTTCAATTAATGTTTTTCTGTGATAATAGAATTCGGATATAATTTTATAGAACTTATATAAATATTGTAATTGAGTTGCAATCACAAAATTGTTTACAATAATACAATAATGTTTATTTGATGAATAGAATTATTATAAACACAAAAATATAACTGTATATATAATATCAATATAATAAATAACTAATAATACTATATCATATTAATTATTAAAAGAAATTATTCCTTTTCAGTCAAATTAACAATGTTACAAACTTGTTATCGATGCAAAGTAAAATGATTGAAAAGAAAAAGTAAATAATATATAAAAAAAAACTTATAAAAATATCTGTGATGGCACAATACTACAGTTTTGAGCATGTAGGTAATTTCAATAATATTTTCAACTCTTCACTGGATAATTTTTAGTTAGAAACAGGCGGAAATCTATTTACTATACTAACTAATCTTTATCTATTTTCATCAATGAGGTATTTTCTTTTAAATTAATTACTCAGTATTTTATTATAAATTAAGAACAAATGCTATTTTATTTTTTATTTTTAAATAAACACAGTTTTTCTATTTTTGATTTTAGAATAAAAGAATAGATTTTATTTTTATTATATTGCAAAAGAAAGCAGCAAAATATAAATCGCTATTACCGATTAAGAGTCATAGACTCAAGAGTCACCGACAAAATCGAGGCATATTCTCAATTCAAATTACATACTTGATTTTTTTTTTGCAAACGGCCACAGATATAATTTAATTAGAACTATTTTTCATTCACACTTAAATACATTCAATCAGTCTAGAATAAATGGTTGTCATAATTTGGTAATAAGCTTAAATACCGTATCCAGAATAGGCCATGCTGTTTGCTTCTTTTCTCGACCTTGACCAGCCACCGTCCCAACCGTGGCCATGTTCCACAACTGGATGATGTTCAGCATGAGGGTCCCAAGTTTGTGGTTGCCATTGTATTTCTTCTTGTGCATGCTTTTTAGCCAGAATCTCTTTAATTATGGCAATAATTTTGATAATGAATGCTAATTTAGCGAGTAATGCTAGCTTGAATAGCGAGGCAGCCATTACTACTAAAGATATTACGACTAAATAGATGGCTTTAGCTTTAGCGAGGAGGATCAGAGGAATTAGTACTTTCAATTTCTTCTTGATTTCCTTCTTTTTCTTGCCACGACCTTCTTCAACTGTAAAATAAAGAAATTAATATTAACAATATTTACTAAAGTAATTTATTATTTTATTATTAAATTGAACCCACGACCTCGGAATACCATTCCGTAGCTCTACCAACTGAGCTTATTGCGGTCGTGCTAACAGTAACCAAATTAGACCACCACAATCGTCACTCGATTGAGTTTACATCGTATTTTGACGTACAATGCCATCTACCGAGAATGTTTTGCAACATTATTTATATTTATATTAACAATATTTCTTCCATACAATGTCTTCTGTAAAAACCAGCTAAGAAGTTACACACATAACATCCTCTGTTAGAGACGGAAACCTCGAAAGTAAACCCTATGTCCACACACCTGGTCAGCGCGGCACAGTAGATACCTTTCAATGAAGAGGAGTTTCATGTTCAGCTTTGGAACGTTCGAACGAACGAAGAATTAGGGATATTTTTTTTGTTTACTCAAAATCTACTAAATATATTTTAATTCCTGTTTACGTGTTTCTATATATAATAGTTACTTAAGTTTTAAAAGCACCAATCTTCTCGTGGGTGTCGTAAAAGACGACTAAGTCAATGAAAGAACACCATAGCACGGGCAGCAGCATGTCAAGCTCAGTGTTGTGTGTATTTTATTTTGTACGGAACCATCAGGACAGCAGATATATTTTTTCTTCTATACTCGGTAATAGGAGACATATACCGCGGTAATGGATAAAAATAGTAAGGCATACCTCGGTAATAGATGAAGTAGTAACGCTGGCTAAAAATAATTTTAATAAAAATAACGCTTTAAAGTAAAGAAAAAGAAATGAGAAAAGTACGAAATTTAAAGTCTATAAAACGTTAAAAAAATCCTTATTTATCGAGGAAAGTCCTGATCCCCCAAATATTTTATTCTAAAGTCAAACTTCCTCGATTTACCTCGGTAATAGGTGCTTTTACCTTACTTAAAAATTAGAGCTCTAGCCATTCAATCTAAAGAAATAATAAAAATTTCGTACGTAGAAAAATGCGCGAAGCTATTTTGGTATCCTCTTAAGTAGGAATTCTATACTAAAAAAGTAAAAGTTTGTATGAATTTATGGATGATAATGTGTAAGAATTTTGTGGTTTCAGACAAAAATGAATAAGTATTTTTATGGGAATTTCTCACGACGTTCTCTAGTCCCAAGCTAAGCTTATATGCTTGTCGTATGATATAATACATAAACTAACCTTTGAAAATTTTATTGGAACTTTTCAGCTGTATATCTTATACGTCAGGATAGCACATAAGTTATATCATCACGTTAAAAGCCAGGGAGCAGAGCAGCAACTATAAACGCTGGTTAATCATGGACATTGGTACCAATTCTAAGTGCTCATCTAAACAAACTCAACTAAAATATTAATATTGTTAGTGTTATTAACACATTTCGGCAATCTTAACTAAACTTTCATATTCTAAAAACTGCGTATAAGGTTTAATAGTTCGCTAAAATGGGATCGCGAAAATTTTCAAAACTTTTTATTCATAATAGTTTTTTTACGATAAAACGTTTATTATCTCTCCGACAAAATCTCCGTTTTAACCTCCGATAAGTCATTATGAATAAGACCATTACTGTCTGTTATACTGTCTAATAATATAAATGTGCCCAACGTGACAATAGACAACTTGTTGAAATACATCTTAATTGATTTTCATTTTAAGATTAATTTTAGTTGTACATTTAGAATTGATACCAGTTACTATATGAAACTCTATAACTTACATTCCATCTCTTAAGTATTTCTCAATAACTATCTTCGTCAATAACATTACCTTACTTTCTAAGCAGTTAAGTAGCTACCACTAGTATTAATAAGCAATAAATCCAAAAATTTTATTATTTATAGTGATTGATTTGATCAATAACATTTAAAACCGGTTTGATCCGGTTAGAAATTTAATTAGAACTGACTTACTGACTTTCTTCTGTATCTACGAATAAAAATCCGGTCAAGTACAAATTGAACTCACACACGCATGGTTCCAAACCGTTATATTATCATAATAACATTCGTCATATTCCCGACCCCAAATTACGGGAAAAAGGCTAAGAATAATTTATGGTGAGAAATAGTCGATTGAGAAATACCTCAATAATACATAAATTAAATTTTTTAGCTCTCTAGTTATCTCTGTTGCAGAGATATAGCCTGGTGACAGATAAATGATAGATGGATGTAGAGACGGAGAGCAAAGTGTCAGTTACAGGGTCCTGTTTGACCTTTAATATGGAACCCTAATAACTTGTTGTTAACTGTATTTAGTCCATGACAGTTGCTTGTTGACTTTTTTAATTTACTGCAAATTACCATTGCATAGGTTACTTTTAATTTTGCAACATAATATGCCTCCCGTGGGGATAGGCAGAAACTATAATGCGCCTTATAATACTATGATATCAACTAAAAATGGTTTAGTTTTTTTTAAACTCATACATCTTGTCAAACAAACTATTTAAAATTTAACCTGTATCTTTGCAATCATAAAACTATTATCCTACCACCTAAAAAGTGTTAAGCTTAGTTTGAGACTGAATGACTTTAGTGTAATGTCGTTTTTAATCAATATTCATTTTAAAAGTTTTGCAAGCCAGTGAATTTTGTTTTGTTTGTCTGTCTGTCGCTTTATCTGCCTGCCTATCCATCTGTTTATCTGCCAACTTTTTTAAATTTTTTTTATTCTCTATATATTACCTTCGTCTTCAATTGAAGGTTTTGTCTCCTCTTCGTCGCTTCCACCATAACTAAGTTCTAAATCAGTAGATTGGAGTATATCTGTGGTCCTCTTCCATAGTCTATCAGTTACTTCTTTGTTTCTTACAGCTGAATCAGCTGGCAAGGTTTCCAGACTCCTACCCTCTTTGGGATTGCTATTAATGAGTGTGATTCCATCAATTATCTTGATGTTCCTTGCTGCGCTGAACCGTTCAGCAGCTTTTAGCGCATGTTCCTAAAATAAAACCGTAAAATTATGATCATAATGATTTCTTGCAAATCTAAAGATCTTATTCATGATGACTTTTCGGAGGTTTAAAAGGAGATTTTATCGGAGAGATAATATACGTTTTATCGTAAAAATACTAATTATGAATAACAAGTTTTGACAATTTTCGCGACACGATTTTAGCGAACTTTTAAACCTCTGATAACTCATTATGAATAAGACCAAAAGTTGTAGTAAAAAAACCGCATCAAAATATGCGGTTTTTAATATAAATGTTTTTTAAAAGTGGTTCAAGAGGATGACTCTTTTGTATAAGTTGTTAAAGTTTTGTGTATATTTATAGAGGGAAGGCACAATAACTAAACACGGATGAAATCGCGGGCATTAAGTAGTTTTTAAGTAAAGATATACCAAAAGAAAAGCGGCCAAACTTTGAAATGCTTAAAACTAGAAGTGCATTAGTGACAACCTAGTTAAAAACTGGTTCCGCACAAAAATTTTACATACTTAACGGAAAGTGGGACTAAGTAATACTTATTGGAAAAGAAATTTATGTAAATTTATAATATTGATGGCCCAAACAGACAGACTGTCACGATAACATTAATTTATATTAAACTAGTAATTCACCCAGGCTTCGCATGTGTAATTTTAATTATTGTAAAAAAGTGTAGCCTTTGTTCATGGGGTATAGTGTAGATACCGACACTGAAAGAATTTACAAATCAGTCCAGTAATTGAGAAGCTTATTCATTAATATATTAATATTTTGCGATTGACTCGCTATGCTTTTACTAAATAAACTAAATTATAATGGAAAAAATGATAACCATAAGCGGGACTTGAACCCGCGACCTCGGAATTCCGTTCCGTCGCTCTCCCATCTGAGCTATTATGGTCCACGCAAATGTTTACCAAATTTTCCACTACAATCATCTCAATGCGAGTTTTAACATCGTGCGATGTTTTTTCGTACAACGCCATCTATTGAGCGGTTTGCACCAACTCCATCAATCGATCAGTTAGCGTTCTTTACAGAACACAATTGGACCGAAGTAATGGCTGTACATGTATTTTTACATTAATATATTAATATTTTGCGATTGACTCGCTATGCTTTTACTAAATAAAATAAATTATAATGGAATAATTTAGTTTATTAAGCTTATTCATTTCAAATAAAGACGATCAAATCTTTCCGCTTTATAATATCGATTATAAAAGTGCTATAAACACTTTTCGTTAGTCAAAGCTTAATAAAAGTTGTCATTTCATAGACAATAGAAGAAAACAATATTAAGAAACAACAAAAATTCAAAATAAAAAATAAATTTATTCTAAAACCAAGGTCAAGGTCAAATTTGCGTATCAAAATTAAAAGTTTAACTTTTATTTTATATTTTATTGTTTAATTATTTTAAAGTTTCCTTCAAGTGTTCTATCAAAGCGTATATTTTTTACTAAATATTCATAGATTTTGTGCCTATAAGTTTACAAATGCAAAGTTAAAACCACTTTTTACGAATTTGTTTTTAATTTTAGCTCGACTTTTCGGAGACTTTTCAGCCACTATGGTCACGAAAGGGACTGAAACCTTGGAATAGTAAATAAAAGAAATCTGTTAATTCACGTCTAAATCCGAAAAAAGTGCTTTTATTTCAATAAACCAGTCGCCCAAGTATTAGAAAATATTAAATGCAAAGTTTCTTTCTTTTGTAAATCCTTCTTCAGAATGTCACATTATTATTTCAAAGTCAAAGTCAAAGTATTTTTATTGTAGACAAATAGGTACATTTCGAGCAAAATTATCAGTTATGTCTGCCAAATTTAAAGTTAAATAGATATTCTAACGGTATAAAATCAGCTTTTAAGATTTTTATACTAAAACTAGCTGACCCGGCAAACGTTGTTTTGCCATACTAAAAAAAAGTTTGAAAAATAGATGTTGGCCGATTCTCAGACCTACTGAATATGTATGCAAAATTTGAGAAGAATCGGTCAAGCCGTTTCGGCGGAGTACGGTAACTAACACTGTGACACGTGAATTTTATATATTAGATAAACCAAAACTGAAGAACAGCTTAATTTTTACATTTTACTTTGAGCTTGAAAAGTATTTATTTATTTATTTTACAATTTTTGCACACATTAAATGATTCATGTACAATGGTGGACTTAATGCCAACGGCATTTTCTCCCAGTCAACCAGCGAGGAGTGCAGAAATAAGTTAAGTTTAAGTATCGGTTCTTATTTTTCATTCACATGAATTATGAATGATTTCAATTCGAGATTTTTGTCAAAATTAGCTTAAATGGTAAAAAAAATATTGTTTAACAGTTTTTGTGTTTTAGTATAGATAAACTATTGTATTGGTCTTTTATTTTGATAGCTATTTATCTACAGGTGTTAGTCATATTTTTAATTGTTTAGTTTTTTGTAATTGTACCTAATTAACTTGCAATTTTTATTGACAGTTATTTGTTATATTTTGTTATTATTATAAGTGATCAAACAATTATTTTGTGTTGACGATTGTAACGAAGCCTATAATTAAAAACTTTCTCTGTCGCAAAAAGAAAAAATGGTTAAATTTAATTTCTGTGTATTTAAATTGTTAAATTTACACTAAAAACGGGCAGAAGTAAGAATTTTTAGTACCGTAACTTAGCGACTATCAAAAAATTTTGCGAACTATATTCCAGGTTCGATTTTTTGGTGGCTGTATATACCAGATTTTTTTTAACTGTAAATAAGTACAAGCAAATAAACCTAATACAGCTTGACTTAGAACGAATTCCTGCTATCATAACAGTAATTAAAATATCTAAGACTCGAACCCATTACCTTGTGACATTCAAAGTCACGAGGTCACCTATTAATTTTATGAATAAAAATATTATAAAGTTCTTTTTGTAGTTTTCTAAAAATAAATTTTTCACTGTTATTTTATTTGCCAATAATTTATGACTTTGTCACTAATAACCTTAAACTTGATCTTTATTAAACGGCAAATTAACATTACCCTTGACATTGCCTGGCTTTTTACAATGTCAAGTTCAAAGGGAAATATTTTTACCTAAACTATAAACGTAAAAAAATCCTATCTTATTGAAATAGAAATAGAAAAAATAAGGTATAGACCAAAACAGAATCGAACACAGCACTCCACGTACCTTCAAACACAACCCTAAGTCACTATTACAATTAACCAAACTTCCAAAAACTGATCGAATCACTGTACTTGTGTCTTCAGAGATTGGACTACATGACACCACCAAGGCTAAACTCAAACACACAAATATACTCTTCATTTTGGCTCGATTGACGTCGACCAAGATCGTATTAACTATGATTATAGTCCGATCGAAACACTTTTTTTTATCCAATCGCTCCCCACTTGTTACAACTATATTAGCATTTTAATGTAGAACCTTATAGAAACTACAAAACTATGGCGTTAAGCAAAACCAGCTTGGATATTTTTTCATAAATATTTATATATTTTTACTTTTGTCTGTTTTTTGAAGGTTGTCTACAATATATATTATATTCAACGCTTTCTCTACATTTCCTAGTTGTAAAACATGTTAAAATGCAAAAGCCTCATTTATATTAAAGCCTTCACTCTAGGTAGCCGCTTGTAAGAATTTAAGTTGGATGTTTTAATTGTTGTGGTATGTAATTTATAAAACATTGCTGTTTAGTTTCCATAGTAACAGGTATACTAGCTATACCCATAGTTCCACTTGCGTACTCACTGTCACTCTTTCTCGTATGACCTAGAGATATAAAAATAAATTGCGACTGATTTACGGACCCACATAAAAAAGAACTTAATTAAATCAGTCTACTTTTTTCGGAGGAGTATGGTAACTAACTCTTTGATAGAATAATCTAATATATAAGATTCACGTGTCACAGTGTTAGTTACCGTACTCCTCCGAAACGGCTCGACCGATTTTCCTGAAATTTTGTGTACATATCCTCTAGATCTGAGAATCGGCCAACATCTATTTTTCAAATCTTTTTTTTTTTTAGTATGGCAAAACAACGTTTGCTGGGTCAGCTAGTTTTTATATAAGATTTACCTCTTGATGACATGGATTTGTAGACTTAGGTCTTTAGACTATGCTGTGGGTACCGTGTAGCACTTACAGCCATCGTACATACATGACCAGATGTATGAATGAGTACAAATGAAGGAAAAAGGTGTGTTTCGGACTTTGATGGTGCTCTATAGTCTCTGCTTGCCCCAATAGATACAAGACGTGATATGTTATAATGAAAATTTAAATTACCGTTCAATACTATTATTTTAATATATAAGCAGGTCACATTACTTGACAAATTGATGGAAGAAAGATCTGATGCTAAGTGGCGATCACGTACCGGACGATGCAATGTAGAGCGTTATCGGCAAAATTGTTAAGAAAGTTAGCATGGATTTCTCTAGCAGAGATCAATGGAAGTGTGTTTGGATTGTAGTGTGACAGATAGCACTCTGCAATCTCTGACTACCCCCATGGGAAATGGCGTGACGGTATGATGATAATGATGATTTATATCCAATTGTTAATAGAGAATCGATAAAGGTGAATGTATTATGGGTAAGTGAATATAAAACGTCCGTGTGGTGCTGAATTAAGAATACAAGTGTCACCACACCATTTCCTTTCTAGGATGCTGTAAAAGCTATCTAAGCAGTATTGTACACAAATGACATCTATTGTAAGAGACGAGAAACTGTAAAAAGAATTCTATGCCAACCAGCCTGGTCAACGCGAAGTGAAGGAGGCGCATGCCGCAAAAGTGACACGATAGACTGGAAGGACAAAATAGATTTCTGAAAAAAAAAATTTGCTTTGCCTGGGAGTCAAACTGTCCATTAAATGGTCAGCAATACACATGTAAGCAGATAACCGTAAACCTGTTTGATTTCTGCGTCATTTATTTTATCCTATCATTATGGCTAAACCGTCAACTTTGTTAACTATCTGTACTTTGGCACTTATAATATTGCCTCTTCTCTTTCTATCTCCCGCGCCCAATAACGTTCCACTATTGGGCACGGGCCTCATCTACTTTGGAAGTTTCAATATTATGTAAATAAATGATATTATTAACGTTTCTACATTAATTTATAAATTTTTTCAATTGACTATCTATGCTTTTACTAAATAAACTAAATTATAGTGGAAAAAATGATAACCATGAGCGGGACTTGAACCCATGACCTCGGAATACCGTTCCGTTGCTCTCCCATCTAAGCTATCATGGTTCCCGCATATGTGTAAAGAACACTAAGTGATCGATTGATCGAGTTGGTGCAAACCGCTCAATAGATGGCGTTGTACACAAAACATCGCACGATGTTTAACTCACATTGAGAAGATTGTAGTGAAAGATTTGGTAAACATATGCAGGAACCATGATAGCTCAGATGGGAGAGCAACGGAACGGTATTCCGAGGTTGTGGGTTCAAGTCCCGCTCATGGTTATCATTTTTTCCACTATAATTTAGTTTATTTTGTTAATAACGTTTTCTAAATATTTCATAACTTGAAAAGATTTTATCCTAACTACTAAGTAAATATTTTGTCAGATTTCGATATCTCTTGTGGACTTGGAATTGAATTTAACACCTTGCGGTCTTAAATTCGATTCCAAGTCGAGACTCTACCATGCTCGAAAGCTTTTTTCTGGGACAGTGCATTTTCTATTTATTTTTATTCTAAAGCCATGGATGTGTGGTTTTGGAATATTAAATACTATATTTTACACTTAAGTATTAGATCAAAGTGATGACTCAAAAATTTAAGAATTTGAAGCTGTCCTATGGCCATGTAATGAGACGAGAGAAAAGCAATATCGTTAGAAGAGTTCTGCGTATAAATTTGAAAGGGAAAAAGTCTAGAGAAAGACCTATGAAAAGATGGATGGAGTGTGTGATCGAGGACATGAAAGAAAGAGGAGTTAACACAGATATGATGGCTGACAGAAGACTATAGAAGAAAATGACATGTTACGCTGATACTAAATAGTGGGATAAGGGCAGGAGAATAATGATATTAGATAGTAGGTCTACTATGCCACCCAGGCCAGGCATAGGGCTCAGATATTAATTTTGTCCTAAATGATTAAAATTAAAAATAAATTTAAGACATTGAAAACATAAATATTTATTTAAATAAATAAATTAAAACTGAGGTACTTGTACATGGCATCAAACAAACACATTCACACAAATAAATACACAATCGCTCTTTTCAGTTCAGTTGGTTAAATGTGCGGAGTACGCTAATGAGGCACCGTCGTTTGATCTCCGGCCCCAACCTTGGGACTGAGCTGGTTCGTATGAATACCCTGGGTGTTCCTCTTGATGGGAAGGTGGACCGTATGAGATGGAAGGAGATGAGCTGCCTCCCTGTTTCTTCGACAGCAGTTTCCTTATCAGGTTGAAAGCACTCATGGCGAATGCAATCTTTCCTAAGAAGACAGCCTTTACTGCGACAAATGCGATGATACCCAGGAACAGTGGGATGAGGGCAGCGAATTTTAGTTTCAAGAGAAGAAGAAGGGGTAAGAGTTTCTTGATCTGCTTCTTTTTGATTTTCTTGCCACGACCTGGAAGGGAAAAATATCATGAACTCAAAACTAGAACTAGAAATACGAGATATACCAGTACACAAAAGATTCCGTATTATTACTATCATAATAACGGGCTTCGTGGTGGAGTGGTTTATGTAATGGACTGCTGATCGCGAGGTTTCGGGTTCGATTCCCGGTCAGGACAATCATTTGTGTGATATCCATAAATGTCATACAAATGTTTGTACTGTGTCTGGGTGTTTACTATGTATTATAAGTATGGATTTACAAAAGAAAAGTAGTATATGTAGTATATCCGTATTCTGGTACCCATAACACAAGCAAATAAGCTTAGCTTGGGACCAGCGGACGTTGTGTGAAATGTCCATGAATATTTATTTATTTATTTATTTATTATTTATAATAATTTATTTATCATCATAATATGATACCATCATAATCACATCTTCTAAGCGCATCCTTACTAATTTATAAATGCGAAATCCGGATGATGACACAATAATAATTTTGGCAAGCTTAAGTATTAATGTGTGTAATAAAAAACGTACGTACAACGTCATCTATCGAGTGGTATAGTAAAATACTGTTTGTTAAGGTTTGATTTCTAAATTTCACGCATACAAAGTCGCGGGCTACAGCTAGTCATCAATAAAAGTTTGTTGTATGGGAGCTCGATTAAATATTTATTGTATACTGGTATTTGTTGATATGAGTATTTAGATTCTCTGGCTATCATTGTTAATGAGATAGATGGCGCAAGACGGACGAACAATGAAGTCTCAATCTCAGAAAACTTTATGAAATGTAGGAAAATGCTGAATAAATAGAGGTATAACTTAGACTGGTTATACTATGTGTATCTGTTATTTATGTACGTAAAAACAGTAGTATGAGTATTGCTTGTACGAGAATCGAACCTGCAATCTAGTACCGGTACGTTACATGAACCAATACACTACACTACAAAGCCTATTAAAGAATTTTACTTTATTATTGTTTCTTATGTCCGTGTGGTGATGGCTTAAGAATGTACATGTAACCACCCCTTTTCCAGGGTACCTACTGTAAAAGCTACTTATGGGACAATAAGCCAACACGCCTGGTCAGAGTGGCACAGTAGACCATAATCCCTCCCAGCGTGTAGAAGACCCGTGCCCAACAGTGTAACATTAATGGGCTTAGCTTATAACCAACGTCATAATATCCATTTTTATTATAAAAGGTGTGAAAAATAGACTCTCAACATATTTCCCTAAACTCCCAAAAGAAAAAAACATCACAAGCACTTAAAATCCACTTAACTAAATTGACAAATCAATAACAATTCAAAATATTTAACACATACATAAGAAAGGGCTTTGTTGTCTATGTAAATATATGTAGAAAGTTCTAGTACCTAGGTTTTCTTTGTCAAACACTCGCTTCGCATCTTAGTGGCGAGAAAATTTCTCTAAATGTGACAATTGATGCGTTTATGGCATCGCTAATGATTATTCTTAGTTATATGCATTAAGTTTTTACACTTACGTGTTAAAAAACATCTTAATGAAGTTAATTTTGACTTATTAATAAAGAAAGCGCAATTTTTCTGGGTTTAATATGAGCTATTGTTCTTTAAAGTTGTAAGTTTGCAGAACAATTTTATTTTTAAATCTTAGTTAAGAGGATACCAAAATTCTTCGTGCATTTTTCTACGTACGAAGTTTTCATTGTTTCTTTAGATTGAATGGCTAGAGCTCTAATTTTTAAGTATATGTTTTTTCAATATATAATCTAGGATCGCATAAACTCAGAAACGCGATTGAAAAAAGTTTTCTCGATAGAAAATCTTAGCGAAACAACCTCTCCCATTTTTTATTTTTTTCATTTGTCGGTCTATTATCGCGTATTAACTAATGAAATAACTTTAAAAACATAAGTAACTATTATATTATATAGAAACACGTAAACCAGAATTAAAATATATTTTGTAGATTTCGAGTAAACAAAAAAAAATATCCCTAATTCTTCATTTTCTATACCTACTAGCTGTGTTAATATGTACATGTCGACGATAATATTGATGTAGGCCCTTACCATCTTTGTAATTCTTCTCCACACCAAAATGTTGGATTGATCTTAAATTTTGCTCAATTTTCAGTTTTGTATTGTTTTGTGTGTACCAAATTTTTTATATTCTACTTGCAATTTTGTGATCGATATTTTCGCATATATTTATTTTCAAAACTGTAGATTACTTTTTCATAAAAAATGGACAAATTTGGACGGGGATTGTATGCACATATTATGGGTGAATTCGTGACTTTTCGTTTAGAATTTATTATTTGAAATTATTGTATTTATTTGAAATATTTGTATTTATTTGAAATTATTGTATAATTTCTTGTCTTGTTCCATCTTGTTCCATTTCCTATTAGAATTGATTTTACTAAGAACAACTTAATTTGTGTAAATGGTCGTGGGTTCGATTTCTAGCCAGGTCATTTGGTAAATTTTGTGTAGAATTCTTGTGGATTTGATTACATAATTTGTAGTAACCATGCAAAACTGATATGGGTGTCTGTTATCTAATAAATTATCTAGATATGATTGTTTTTTGTTACATTGTTTATCGCCTTATTCCTCTTTCATAGCTTGATCGATTTTAATGCACATCTTTGAAATAGATAGGTACGAGAAAGGATCAGTTTCGTAATACTCTGAATCTAAGCTTCTATTATTCTATCGGTGACTTATTCAGGATTTCAGTGCAAAAAGCCGTTTTACAGCATTTTACTGCACTTCTTATAAAACAAAGTAGAAACAAAATTCCGGGATTCGAACGAATTAATATTTTTTTAAACCTATAACTATGTCAAGATATTTCACAAATAGTTAAATTCTAATATGTTAATTAGTTGATCATAACTCATGTTTTATTTGTAATTAATTTGCTATGATTAAATTAATATATTTAAAGGGGCCTTTTAAAGCTGTAAATATTAAGTTTAGGCAACCTTATCAACAAATTAACTATAAATAAGTTTACATCGCATAACTCGACATCATTGTAATAACCCACGTTATTGTAAAATAATCATGAATTCAATTAAAAATTGGTCAAGTGCGAGTCGGACTCGCGCACGAAGGGTTCCGTACCATTATCTATGCAACATAAGGCAAAGTTATTAGTATCGAGCAAGAGACGGTAAAAAAATCATGTTTGTTGTATGGGAGCCCCCCTTAAATATTTATTTTATTTTATTTTTAGTATTTGTTGTTATAGCGGCAATAGAAATACATCATCTGTGAAAATTTCAACTCTCTAGCTATCACTGTTCTTGAGATACAGCCTGGTGACAGACGGACGGACGGACAGCGAAGTCTCAGTAATAGGGTCCCGTTTTTACCCTTTGGGTACGGAACCCTAAAAAAAACACATAAAAACGAAGAAGTTTCTTGTCTGTTTTCTCCATAGGATTCACTTTTGGAACAGCCACCTAGCTTGTGATGTTAAAAGAGCTTGTAAAAAATGCCAATTTGAAACATTTTTGTTTATTTTGATTAGTTCAAATTGCTTAAGTTTATATAATAATCGTCATCATACCGTCACGCTTTTTTCCCATGGGAGTAGGCAAAGGCTATAGAGCGCCATCTGCCACGATCTAAAACTTAAAATCAATAATATAATCCGTATTGTTTTTACCTTCTTCTTCAAAAGACCTGGATTCACTGTCAGGTTCAGACAAACGCAACTGCAGTACGTGATTGTTTAAGAAGTCACCAACATTGTCAGCTATTCTCTCGTCTATTTGGAGTTCCCTGGCCTTCGGTTCTTCTGCTAATGGTTCATAGCTACGAGCTGATCTCGCAGATCCGGTATTGACTAGACTCATACCTTCAAAGATATCTAGATCTTTTAAGATTGATAGTCTTTCTGTGAATTTCAGGGCTTTTTCCTGCAAAGAATACAAGTTAATTAATAATTTTTTCTGACAAATTATGTCTTTTGCAAAATTATAAAATAAGCCTAAACTAAATTTAGAGTTGTTTTAAAATATGTTTGTATTTCATTTTAATTTATAATTGTTTTTAATTCCAATTTAGTATTGTTTTAAAGTCTTATTTCACTAATTTAATTGAATTTATTCTCCACGGAAATATTGAAAATACTTTATTGAAAAATAATTTTACGTTTATGAATATTCATTGAATTATTTTTATTTTTAACGGTAATTATTTAATATTGACGTTATTATAGACATTATTAAACTATTTCTTTTAAATAGTTCTAAGAGAATAAGAGTTAAAAGCAGAGATAATCAATTGTAAGGAATTTTAAATCCTTAACAAAATCTTATAGCACCTCGCCAAAAAACCTGGATATACCAATGTAGTATACCACGGGCAAGAAATCGTTTGAGCAATGAGCACATTATACTATTAGATAAGCTCCTATAATTTTATCATGAGTATGTGTCTCCCTTTTATTAAAGACTTCTATCTCAAAGATCATATAAATAATTAAAAAAGACATCTCAAAACTCAAAGAATCACATGCTCAAGTAGATTTCAAAAGGTTTTTTTTTCAAAGATATACTTAAAAGTTAAAAAAAAAACTTTTCAATGTTTTTTTTTTCAACTTTTAAGTAGCTCTTTTAAGTACTTCTCTGAAAAAAAAACTTTTCAATGATTTTTTGAAACTATTTAAAACAAAGCAATTCAGAGAATCAATGTGATTTTTTTTTCTTGCATTAGTGCGTAGTTTTCGAAATTTTAATCACTTTTCACTAATCACACATCACTTGATTATTCACAATAATCACCTTTAAACATAAAGATGTATCGTTTTCAATACACTCCGTAACAGCACCCACGAAATTTTCAGCGACACCATTTTCTTGCACAGGTCCACAATTCACTGAAGCCAATATGGCAACAAAAACAATTTTATTCCACATTCTTGTTAAAAAATTTAACTGTCCTCAAATACCACTCGTACTCCAAGAGCCGACGATGCCAAACTTATGATGATTTTCCAAAAAACTACTGGATTATATCCTTCGGTTCCCCACTACAATATTTTTTACACTGTGACGTAAAGTGTATGACTATTGTATGAAGTTGAACGCTAACTGATCGGTCGTAGTCAGCTTAAGCTCACGTCAGGATAAGTAAGAAAATAAATATTTGATGTTAGAAAGCGTATGTGCTTACAACACCAAGCATAAACGTTTGTATAGTGCAAATTAAAGAAAAAGTGCGATTGTTTGATTTTTCGTAAGCCCATAAAAAGAAGTGAAAATGAATGTTGTAATTGCTAAAAAAACACGACGTAACGTTAAATTTTATAATGCTGTTAATAAATATTACTTATTTTGTGAAATACTTTCTCGTATTAGCTCCATCTAGTTTTATATCTAACCATATTTTATATTTATACGTATGTAGGAGATAATCTCTAGAAATAATGATCCCATTCTAAAGATTTTTTTACTACACAAGCTATATATTTATGGCCATATCTAGTTATTCGTAATTCTAGGTATACGAAATCGCTGGATATAGCTTATCTTAATATATGTTTATTAGAGGTCTATATCGGAACCGGAAATTTATGAATGAATACATTGAGTAACAGAATTTCTTTTATATGTAATAATTATTAGTATTATGTTATTGAATAGCGGACATAAGACTTCATTGCAAGTTAAATCAAGAATGATTAAAAATACAAGTTACTTTAAATTTAAATCAAATCAATATCACTTTCGTTTTTAATATTAGCATTAATTGGATTAAAAAGTGAAAAGGTTACGTAATAAAAAGCGGTCAAGTACGAGCTGGAGTTGTACATGAAGGGTTCTGTAACGATATTATCACAATAATAATATATTCCTCATATCGACCCCAAAACCGGGATAAGGGCACGAGATTGACGATATTGATTAATGGTCTTATTGATAATAACTTATCAGAGGTTTAAAAGTTCGCTAATATTGTCAAAAATTGTTATTCATAATAGTTTTTTACGCTAAAATGTTTATCGTCTCTCCGATTATTTTACTGTTTAAACCTCCGATAAGTCGTTATAAATAAGACCATAATTGTTTTTGCAGCATCACCTGATATACACAAGCTGTTAAGTAATTGTCAGCTCCCTAGCTATTACCAGTTTAGAGATACGTGACGGAAGGACGGACAACAAAGTCTTTGTAATACGGTCCCATTCTACCTTTTGATACGGAACTCTAATAATATGACAAGGAGTAGAATAATTTAATGTTTTCAAAGTTAAGTGTCTATGTTATGTAAAGATTTAGCTTTCGTAATTACTATGTGCTTACAGGCGCATATACAAAACTAGCTTTTGCCGATGACTTTACATGCATGAAATTTAGGAAATTTTTCCCCGTTTTTGCAACATTTTTCTCTGATACTTCGCTCCTATTAGTCTCAGCATGATGTTATATAGCCTATAGCCTTCCTCAATAAATGTACTATCCAATAGTGAAAGAATTGTTCCAATCAGACAACAGGTTCTTGAGACTAGCGCGTTCAAACAAGCAAACAAACTCTTCAGTTTTATTGATATAGATTTATACTGTAATAATCATAACATTCGCATTTATTTTTAAAGTGAAACTGATCATAAAAAAGAAAGAATAATTAATTTTTAATATCAGTTTCTAGAATAAAAATGAACTATGTATTTTATTCAATAAATCTAACCAGTATGTTATAAATTACGAGTAGTGTTCAAACGAATTATGAAATTACAGAAGTATTAACGCATCGATTTCATTCATCTTTCTTTTCTATACATATAATAGTAATTAAGGTACAAAAATAAAACTCTTCTTCGTATGATGACGTATCTATACTATCTTGTTTGTTTGTTTGTTTGAAGGCGCTAATCTCAGAAACCACTGGTCCAATTTGAAAAATTCTTACAGTGTTGGATAGTACATTTTATCGAGTAAGGCTATATAACATCACGTTGCGACCAATAAGAGCGAAGCAGTAGTGAAAAATGTTGCTAAAACGGGAAACGTTTTCTAAATTCCACGCGTACGGAGATGCGGGCAACAGCTAGTTAAAAATACAAGTGGTATCACCCCATTTCCTCCCTATAATGAGGCTACATAAGTATCTAACTTCAGGTGTCAGAGACAAAAATCTCGTCAGCGGAACTTACGTAGACTAAAAGCCCTTCTAAAGTGGAGTAGTCCCATCCCCAGAAGTGGGGCGTAAATGGGCTTGAATTTGAATAGAAGTTTTAAACGGAAATCCTTGTTTGAAACAACTGTCTATCTGTACCCTAAGATACAGAATAGATAGTTGTTTGTAAAATTTCTTATTCAATTTTTTCTAGCATATCTGCAACTCATCATTTTAGGGATATGTTAAAGGTATTCATATTAAACAAATACTGTGTATAGTATGTATATTTTTAGTGTTAACTAATTTTCGAAACTGCTAAAGCTTTTTGATTAAACTTTCACTATCCGATAAAGAGCTTCTTGGAAATTATAATAGGTTCTCTGAAATTGGAACATTCGACGCTAAAGGCGATGTAAAAAGGCCTTTCCTCTGTATATTTTGTTAATACCCATTTCGATACGTATAATATTCTTAAGGGCCTACATCAATATTATCGTCGACACGTACATATTAACACAGCTAGTAGGTATAGAAAATGAAGAATTAGGGATATTATTTTTTGTTTACTCAAAATCTACAAAATATATTTTAATTCTGGTTTACGTGTTTCTATATATAATAGTTACTTATGTTTTTAAAGTTATTTCATTAGTTAATACGCAATAATAGACCGACAAATGAAAAAAATAAAAAATGAGAGAGGTTGTTTCGCTAAGATTTTCTATCGAGAAAACTTTTTTTAATCGTGTTTTTGAGTTTATGCGATCCTAGATAATATATTGAAAAAACATATACTTAAAAATTAGAGCTCTAGCCATTCAATCTAAAGAAAAAATGGAAACTTCGTACGTAGAAAAATGCACGAAGCTATTTTGGTATCCTCTTAAGTTCAGTTAATTTGTGCTTCAATACATCTATCATATAATGTGTTTAAAAGTAAAATAAATGAAAATATTCTATGAAAATTTGTACCTTTTTAAGCAGTTATAAAAATCGGTGTCTATAAGTGAATTATTTGCGGGCTCACTTAGGCTTTGTATTTTACGCGCACGACGTTTAAGCCAAAATATCTGGCTTATATTCATAAGTTAGTTAAGCTTTCCAGCAATAAATAAACTTGCAAGTTTATAGGAATTCATAAACTTTCAGCACAAAAATGTACGTTAGACAGACATATTGCGTTATCTATCAGTCAACCAGTCAGTCAGTCTGTCTCCTTATTCCTTAAATTATTCCTCTTTGTAATATGAGTTTAAATAAAAAAATATTACGAATTTTATAATATAATAAACAAAATAAATTGGTCAAGTGCGAGTCGGACTAGCGCACGAAGGGTTCCGTACCATTATCTATGCAACATAAGGCAACGTTATTAGTATCGAGCAAGAAACGGTAAAAAAATCATGTTTGTTGTATGGGAGCCCCCCTTAAATATTTATTTTATCACCGTTCTTGAGATACAGCCTGGTGACAGACGGACGGACGGACAGCGAAGTCTCAGTAATAGGGTCCCGTTTTTACCCTTTGGGTACGGAACCCTAAAAAGAACTTTGTTACACAGAAGATAATAACCTAGCAACTAAATTGTAGGTCACAGATATTATAAGATGATTAAATAATTGAGTACAAGTGTGTGTATCGTTTTGAGTTCGTGACGTAACTTCACTTTAGTTCGACAGTGAAAGTACCTACTTGTGAATGATTTCGTAAAAACCCGACTGTAAGTATTTGTTCATACGAGTGTCTAATAAAACATTTTGACAATTATAACTGGCTGGTAGCTAGCGTGGTGACGGATTAAGAATAAAAGTGCCACCATCCCAATCTTCCTCAAGGTGCTGTAAGAGCTAAGGGATTTAATTTAATAAACGGAGGTGGCGTTTCAAACACTCAACTATAATGAAACAAAAGGCGTTTTAGATTTTTTTTTTTGTTAACAATGTTAGATTAGATAAATAATACAAAATGTAAGTTTTAAACATAACTGTGGTATTATGATAACGATTTTTAAGCTCCTAGATGAATTTAGGATTTCATAAGATAATTTGTAGCGTCGTGGTCGGTAAAAGCGTTTTAAAAACGCCAAAGCTGCTTTTTAAACGCTCGTGTGAATACGTTCTACTCGTAAGAAAAAGTCGTGTACCGACTTGCTAATGTGTAAGGCACATAATATGCATGTAATGCCTCATTGAATGAATGGGTTGTTTTTCTCCAATATGACGCCATTTTGTCTGAATATTGCATCAAAGTATATGATTTAAGATATTTATTTTTATTTATACGAACGTCCGGTGGTTGTGTACTGAGAATTCAAGTATCTCCACCCCAAGTCTTCCTCAGGATGTATAAGAATCAGCTAAAAGCTAACATCTTAGAGAGCGGAAAGCTTGAAAGATAATTCTTTGCCTCACCTGCTCAGCCTAGCTTTAAAAGGGCAAGTAATTTCCTTATGAAAAGGAGTAGGTCTGTCACCAATGGGCTGAAAAAAAATTCCTTTATAATGGACCTTGAACGGATATTAATATTTTAAGTGTTTGTTACTTGAATTTTTAAAACCCACAGGTTACATCCTACAACTCTGCTGTAACCAGCAGAGTTGTAGGATGTAACCTGTGGGTTTTGATTTCTTACCACAATAGACAACAAATTATCTGTTAACTTATTTATGAATCAGGTCTATCATTGTCTTCTATAAGTATGACCAGCATGAATATAAATTATGAAGCCAAGGAAGTATGTTTAGATCGTAGCAGATAGCATTCCATAACCTCTGTCTATCTCTATCTCTAAAAGATGTATGTATGTTATTCACTAATGTCTCTCAAATTATTGTCTTGTACGAGAATTGAACTCGCGGCAGTCTGTAACATGAATCACTAAAACACTGGGATCGTAAAAGCAACTTCACTCTCAAATCATCGATGATGGAATGCGGATGGAAGAAGTCATGAAATATGAGGTTAAATATTTCTTTTGTAAACCGGATAGAAGGATTATTTTTTCTGTGTGTCATTGTATAAGAAATGTTACAAAAATCCTAAAGATTATTAATTGGTAATTATATTATTTTCACTAATTTCCTGTTATGTTGGTGGATATCGTTGTTTTTATATAATAAGTAAAAATAATTACATCCCGGATATATTAGTGAGGAAATGTTAGTAAAAGCTTTGACAGGATTAGAATATGTAATCAAATTATGGATACCGTAATTCAATGGTTCTTATCATTTATTTATCTTCTTATATATAAAAATCAAATGCTGTTCGTCAGTCTACTCGAGAAAGGCTGGGCCGATTTTGGTGATTTTTGGTCTTGAAATATTCGGAAAAGTCCAGGAAAGGTTTAAATGGTGACAAAATATGTGGGGATCTAAATATCCACGCGTACGGAGTAGCGGGCATAAGCTAGTTTATATAAATATAACTTATTACGGGATAATTATATAATATAACTTTTTACGGGATAATTATATAATATAACGTTTTACGGGTTAATATAATTATTCCGTAATAAGTTATATTACATTCCTATCCGGGTTGTGATGGATAAAAATACAAATGTCAACACTCCATTTCATCCCCAGGGTGCTGTAAGAGCCAACTAAAGGTTGTGCAGTCAGTATCTACTTTATGAACGTCTACTGTCTAGGTAGGCAGCGCGTCATAGTAGACCACAAACCCTCTCGAAGTGAAGGAGGTCATGAAAAAAATTTCCAAGATTTTTTTATTTTAAAGCGCTTAATTTTGCGTATGTCACAGAAAATTCTCCTAAAAATCGGATCTTGGTCTATAAGTTGTAACTAAGGAATAGCATAGCATACAAGCGGATGGTATCCTCTGTAAGGGACGGAGGACTCGAAGCTAAACTCTATGCCAACTCTTGAAGTGATACATACCTAGCAGGGGGACAGAGACATAGGAATCGATTCTGACACTTTTTGGGTTAAGATTCCACATAATTATCTTTTTATTATTTAAGGTGTTTATGATAAATGATTATATAGTCCCTGCAAAGTACCGTCATGGTACTACAAGTACTATAAGAAGAAAGTGGCAGGTGACTCAGTAACAGTTATTGGGAACAAATGACCTTGAGCCAACGGTGCGTTGTGTATACACACTGGTGGAAAGTTTTATGAAAAATTTATTATAAATCAATTGACTAAACAAAAAGAAAATTTATCCATTCGCCTGAAAATTAAAAAAAAGGAAAATAGGTCCGTTTTCAAGAAAAAAAGGTACTTTTTTAAACTTTCTGTTTTATTTCTAAAGATATCAAGAGTGGTCCAACTATCACCAATTTGAGAACTGACAATCGTATCCTAGACAAATCTGAAACAACTCTTGATTATAAAGGCACATGAAATGAAATGAAATGAAATGAAAAATCATTTAATCTGAAATTGTGTCTACTTACACAATTTCAGAAAAATTATGTGCTTATGACATGTCCAAGTTTTTTTTTTTTTCTTCCCAGAACCTTTCTCTTCCCAGCTGTTCATCCCACACGATGGCGGAGGCAGCTTTCCTTATGAATCTTCTCCACTTCTTCTCCACGTATCTACGACATCATAATCAGATAACTTGCTTCCCCTAATGTCTTTAACGTCGGGACAAAACAGGTATCGTACCTAAAATAAAATATATTTCCCGCGAAGTAGACCCGGTCATTATATATTAATACTAGCTGACCCGTCAAACGTTGTTTTGCCATACTAAAAAAAAAAAGGTTTGAAAAATAGATGTTGGCCGATTCTCAGACCTACTGGATACGCATGTAAAATTTCATAAAAATCGGTCAAGCCGTTTCGGAGGAGTACGGTAACTAACACTGTGACACGTGAATTTTATATATTAGATATATCCTTCTATCTTGTTTTTGGTCTAGATCATAGGTTTAACATTATGCGTTTAAATAAAATTTTACTGTTACAAAACATGACTATTTGTACAGTGAAAATATGACTACAGTAATAAAGATTAATATCTGAATGACTATTGAATTTTAACTATCTAACAATGACTTTATATTTTTTTAGTTCGTAGTATCACGTTTTCTTAACAATGTAAAATAAAGTTATGTTTAAGATTTCGTTAAAATCGCATCAATTTGCTCCTTGCATACCTCTGTTTGTGTAATATTTTATTGTGTAATCTATTAGTGTTAGTAGAAAAATCAGGTTTGTGTTTGTGGATTTAAAAAAAAATTCAAAAGAATCCTCATAAATTTTTGTGCCGTGTGTCCCGACGTATAGGCGCGGCAGGCACTTTCACGGGCGCACCTACAGCCTACAGGCTAACTTGTACCGGAAATGAACTTGTATACCTCGGGTGTGTCGTAACTATGACACGCTTGTGATAATCAATGAAATACTTGTAACATTACGCTTTTTGTTGAAAAGGTAAGCACTAACCAGTCATTTGTAAATACATACATAGAATACATAATAAACACCCAGACGCTGTACAAACATTTGTATGACAATTATAAATATCACGCAAATAATGTTTACTGCGTGGATATCGAACACAAGACCTCGTGAACGAGTGTGTTACATGAACCACTAGGTCCACGAGGCCCGTCAAGATAAGACATTTTGATTTGTTGTCCTCTGGTTTCAAATTAAGCGTAATTTTTGTCCAATCTATTAATATTACAAACGTGAAAGACATACACATAGGTACGTAATAAAGCATCCCTAATCCAATTAATGGCCCATTGTGACCATTGTTGGGCACGCGAAAACTTACTACATTTTGAAAGTATATTTGATTTACTAAAGTCACGTTGACGAGCCATCTTAGCATAGGGTTGATGCCATCTGCCAATATATCCCTTACCCACCTGGCTTCATAAGCGCCCTCGGAGGAAATGGGATGGTTCTAAATCTCATGGTCTACCACAGATATAAAGAAGAGCTCATTTTAAGTTAATAAAATATTGTCTTCTTATTACAAGAAATGTCCAGCGTGTTATCTCCAAAGACAACCAATTATTTTGAGATAATAATCTGCAATTTTGATGTAGCAACATCTAGCGTAGAAACGCGGAACTTGCTACTTTCCTTTTAAAGATGCAATCAATGCATTTTTAGTAGGTGCGGTGCGTATTCTGATTTTATTTGAAGTAAGCGCTATCTAGTATCACACCAAGAAACTACCACGTCTGTTGTTGCGTACTACGAAGTGCGTCTCTACTTTTTTCTTCCTTGAATTTGAAACATAAATTTATTAAAATGGCTATGATATAGATAAAATTAACCATCTGGAATTTATTTCATTTTCGATCGACTTCAAACAAGTAGATAATTAATTCAGGTGTAAACCTGACGTTTTGGATAATTTTCAACAATCATTAAGAGGATACCAAAATAGCTTCGTGCATTTTTCTATGTACGAAGTTTTCATTGTTTCTTTAGATTGAATGGCTAGAGCTCTAATTTTTAAATATATGTTTTTTTCAATATATGATCTAGGATCGCATGAACTCAGAAACGCGATTGAAAAAAGTTTTCTCGATAGAAAATCTTGGCAAAACAACCTCTCAAATTTTTTATTTTTTTCATTTGTCGGTCTATTATCGCGTATTAACTAATGAAATAACTTTAAAAACATAGGTAACTATTATGTATAGAAACAGGTGGATCAGAATTAAAATATATTTAGTAGATTTTGAGTGAATAGGAAAAGTATCCCTAATTCTTCATTTTCTGTGCCTACTGGCTGTGTTAATATGTACGTGTCGGCGATGATATACGATAATATTGATGTAGGCCCTTAAGAGAAATTTGTATCTATTATCATGTTTTATAACATTTACCATAGAAATAAAAAATTGAGTGAAAAATAAACCTAATTATTATTATAGAGGTAGTGATAAATAATTTTACTTAATTTTTTTAATTACTTAACTCGGTGTTTGAAATGTAACGCCGTAGAAACAAAAATAAATTTACTTAATAATTAATTATGTTTGTGTTTAATTATTAAATAACTTTATGTGTATATGGACGGGATAAAATCTGAAATACGGAAATCCTTATGAGAACAGGCGCATCCGACATAGCCCAAAGGGTTAGACATCGCTCGTAGGAATAGTGATTTTTGAAAAGGAAAAGTCCTAGACTGCCGACCACCGACCGGACGACGCAGGGTAAGGCGGCCCCCGACAAGGTGGAGCAACGACTTATAGTTAAGGTCGCGGGGAGCCATTGGATGCAAGCGGCACAACACCGCGCGTCGTGGCGTTCTATGGGGACGGCCTATGTCCAACAGTGGACGGATAAAGAATGGATGAATGTCTATAACTTTAGCCAGTAAATAAGGACGTTTAAAATGCCAGAATAAAGATGTAAATACAAATTCCATGCAACATAGCTTAGCTTTTTCCAGACGTAAGTTAATGAAAGTAAATAATTTGTTAGTACGCAGTGCGTATCCGGTTCTAAGTACAGTGGTGCACAGTATAATTGTTGTATGGTAGTCTTCTTGTTTGTGTCGTAACGGATTAAGGATAGAAGTGTCACCATCCTTTTTTCTCCTCAGGGTTCTGTGAAAGCTCAGTGATATAGTAAAAAAGATCAGTGATACACAGATAACATCCTCTGTTACAGACGGAAATTTCGAAAATAAACTCTGTGGCAACACGCCAAGTCTGCTATTGAATGTTGTCACAATGATGTCGGCGTCATTTGTGACAAAAAATTAACAGTAGACTACCAAACTTGAAAAAATTCGCTATTAAGCAATCAACAAATAAATGTAATAACTGATTGCATAATGGCAAATTTTATCAAGTTTGGTAGTCTACTGTTAATTTTTTGTGGTTATAATGGTGTTATTGAACTATCACTGTGACAACATTCAATAGCAGACATGCTAGCGCGGTACGGTAGACCATAACCCTTTCCAAAGTAGAGGAGGCCTGTGCCCAACAGTGGGACGTTAATGGACTGGAGATTTTTAGCATTTATTGTGATAACGGTTTTATCCTTTACAGAAACCTTTGAAAACTTGAGGCGTTGAATTATTGAGAAAAGGGCAAATAATGAGAACCTGGCTCTTAAATCCTTAGCATTGACAACAACATTGTACCTGACTCTACATGGTCTAGAATTTAAACAGCATACCAACACATTAGCCTCGTACTATAAGCACTGTACCTAAGAGTGTTAAATATTATCTAAATATATACAACTGAACTTGAAAATAGTTATTTAAATAATCTACTAATTTAGATATTTCTATTTAGAAGATTTAGTTAGAAAACCACAGCTTAATAAATTATTTTAGTGCTCTTCAAATTGGCTTTTTTTCTTTCTTTAAAATTTTAAGTTAGTTAGTAATTTTTATGGGATTCCATAACAAAAGGTCCCCCTATTACTGAGACTTCGCTGTCCAACCGCCTGGCTGTCTGTCACCAGACTGTATCTCAAGAACAGTGATAGCCAGAATGGTATATCTTTATACAAATGAAGTATATCAGCTGTTGGTGCTATAATAACAAATACTAGAAACCAGAATACAATAAACATTCAAGTGTGCTCCCATGCTAACGTTTTCAGTGTAACTTGATGATATCATTAAACGACACGATTTTGATGATCCGACGGACATAATAGTATCATAATAGTAGTACGGAACCCTTCGTCTCTGAGTCTAACTCGTACTTAGACGGTTTCTTAAAGATAAAGTGAATAATTTACTATTTAGAGAGACTAAGACTATTATTGGCCTAAGAGCCCACGACGGCCAGACATTCCTCATTTTATAAAAGTTGAAATTTTCTCTGTACATGTCTCCTATACAGATAAGCACGACCAGCGAATATAGAGTTTGTGTTGTGGTTACTTTGGCAGATAACGGGTAGTAAAGATGTATAAAAAAGTACTTTAAATTTCTCATGTCCGGCAATGGATGACGAGATTTATCCCGAAGAAAATATAAAAAAATTGAGCTTTATACTATGAGGAATTTAAAGTACTTTTTTATACACCTTTACAAGTAACCACAACACAAACTCTATATTCGTTGGTCGTTCTTATCTGTATGAGAGACATGTGCAGAGAAAATTTGAACCTTTTTAATATGAGGAATGTCTGGCCGTCGTGGGCTTTTGCTCTATATTGTTGTGGCTTCGTTTTCTCTTTTAAAAAATACGTATATATCGACCTACATATTACATCATTTCTATCAACTATAACCGTTGCCCCTGACTTCGTTCGCCTGGAATTTCGAATTATTACGTAACATAAAGTGGTGTTTTTCTTATCTTTAAGCTATACACCTGTAAAGTTTTATTGAAACCCTCTAGCAGTTTTTGTGTAGAGGCAACAATAAGCGACAGACATCTACAGTCATTCGTTAATAATTTATGATGATATTTACAATATCAAGATACTAATGATTAATATTATTGACCTTTTCTATTTTACGTCGATATTTTAGTTAATAGATATCACTATATTAACAAAATATAATATTAACTGTGTCCAGTAGATGCACTTGCACTTACTGGAATCGATTCTCACTAATGACAAATTATCTGTTAGCAACACAGATACATTTCTAGCTAGATTAACTTGTATTTGTACTACGACTGATTATTGTTCCATTTTAAACATGCTTTTATTTTAGTTAAATATCAATACGTAAGCACAAACCTAGGTAACGAAATTTTTTTGAAAAACATTTCATCTACTTGCAGTAGTCAGATTTATCTGAGTTTTACACACATATGACAATGCAATAATTTAATATTCTGAATTTTCAAGTGTGTTTATTTGTTTTTGAAGTAAGAAAGCTATGAATTTATTCATGGTATGGCACCTATAACATAAGCATTAAGCTTAGTTTGAGTCCATAGGACGTTATTTAAAAAGTTCATTATCATTTACTTAAAATATAGCATACACTTTACAAAGCACTTGTCGAATCAAGTCAATGAAAGAGAAAGTATATGACTGTATGTTTATTGAGTATCTACCTACCTAACTACCTATTGTACGACTGTACCAGCTACATACAATATTTTACGTAACATTTTATGTATTAATGCCTTTTTACTTTTCCGTTGTACTGGCTAAGCTTTTGTCCGTGTGGTAACGGGTTAGAAATACAAATGTCAGATTCGACAAGTACTTTTTCGAAGTGTATGCTATATTATACACCAGCTGTAGCCTGCGAAAAGATTCCCTATTTTCACAAAATTTTTCACTGATGCTTTGCTCATATAGGTCGCAGCATATTTTTATAAAGCCTATATAACCTTCCTCGATAAATGGACAATCCAAAACAAAAAAAAGCTTCTATTAGAACCAGTTGTTCTTGAAATTAGCGTGTTGAAACAAAGATACTCTTCAGCTTTATTATCTTAGTATAGAATAGATGCAATACTTCAGTTCAATTGGAGTCTGAGAAAAGTGTCTATATTGCCTACAAGATTTGATTATACTCTAACGCTAATATAAGTAAAACTAAACTAAAACTCATTTTATGTATTATTGATTTTAAACTTACGCGATTTGAACTCATAATTTGTTAATGTTACCGGGACTATAATCACGTTAATAGCTGTTATCACGTTAATAACAGTTAATAACTGTTAAAAAGGCACAATACCTCTGCTCCCTTTATGTAGTTTTGTTTTGCTTATTTTATGAAGTTTTAATCACCTATTTTTAGTGACTGTATTTCGACAGTTCTTTATTTTTCAGTAATGATAAGTTAGCGTAAATATAGGTTACGTAGAGGTAAAATAAAAATTCAGTGTAATATTTCCACGTCTCCTTTATTATGTTTACGAGGATCCATCGTAAAATAAATTAAATTCAACGCAACATACATACATTTTTTACATTCTTCGTTTTAAATATGACTCGAAACACCCATATACACAAAACAAAACAATAAAAAAACATAATAAAAAACATAAAATAAAAAATATAAGTACATAAAATAAATAAAAATATGTAAAATAATAAAATAAATCTTTGGAACTGAAAACTTAAAATAAAATATCGTAATACCCGCAGTCTTGAAGAAAACGAGATTATAATTAAACTCTACATAAAAAATATACTTATATACAAATAATAAACAGACTAATAATATCAGTCGTTTAAACTTAAATTATAAAAATATATATACACAATAATATAAAATAACAACTTAACGTGTATAGCAAACGGTGGTAAATATATACAAGACATAAAAAACGTGATTAAATAAACTTAATATCTAGAATAAATAAAATAAATAATTTTATTGTTTATTACGCCTGTTTCATGTGGGCGCCATATGCCATTTCTTGGGCATCTTGAGATCTTCCCCAACCACCACTGCTTTCCCAACCGTGGTGTTCTTCGTGAGCTGGTTCAGACCAACCACTACTTTTCTTTGATTCCAAAAGTTTCTTGAGGGCACCGAATGCTGCTGCGATGAAAGCAATTTTACCAAGTAAGTATGCCTTGAAGACTGCGAAGGCGATGATACCAAGGAACAGAGGGATGAGGGCAGCCAGCTTCAGTTTGATGAGAGCCAGGAGAGGGAGGAGTTTCTTCAGCTTCTTCTTCTTCTTGCCACGGCCTGTAACATAAAATAAATTATACAATAAATAAACATTCTGAAACATACGTAATGGTTACCTATATTATTTAAGTAACATTTTATGTAGAATTTTACTATATTTTATTTTAAATAGTTACGTAGGTATGTCTAGATGTAATTTTAATATTTATTCATAATAAAAATAATAGTCCTGTCTAGGATTTGGACCTAAGTGAGTCTTACTATTGGGCACGGGCCTCCTCCTCTTTGGGAGGGATTAAGGCACAAAGCTAATTTCGATATTTCCGTTTCACATGAAATTTTGTGTACAATATTCCTTAGCTGGCTAAAAAAGGCTAGTGACACTTGTATTCTTAATCCGTCACCACCCAGACATTTTATCTACTATATAAAAATAAGTCGGATTTTCCTTCCTGACGCTATAACTCCAGACCGCACGGACCGATTTCCACGGTTTTGCATTCGTTGGAAAGGTATCGGGCTCCGTGACGTTTATAGTAAATTTTTTTTTTTTTACTTTTTTTTGGTATGGCAAAACAACGTTTGCCGGGCCAGCTAGTTTGTAATAAATATCAAAATTTACTTTCACATTAACAATATTATAAATAACAATAATAATTCAAAGTTTAAGAATAGCTATGGTATGTGAAGTGGTATATTATAATGGTGTATGAGAAGTGAAAATCACAAGCAGAATCTTACGTCCGTAAGTCATTGAACCGGTTTAAAAATCTGTGTTAACCACATCAAAAAGAACATTTCTTAATACTAAACAATGTACTATCTTTCTAACTTGTCGTGTTTGTTGTGTTTGCTATTGTGTCCAACCTACATATCTGATATATGACTTGCATTGGTCTCTTGGTATACTTATTTAAGACACACACTAAACATAGTGACAGTGCTAAATGTATAAGATACTGGTTTATAGGTAAAGACGTGACAAATGATAAAAAATAGTACCGATTCCACACGCATAACTAAACATAATTAAAAAATTTAAAATAATATTGCTAAGAGCACAATTTGGCAATGTTAACTGAACTTTCTTAATATAAAAACTGTGCAATATAGATTAACAAATTTAATTAATATAAATGTGTACAATGAACTAACAAGTAATAGATAGGTACATTGACACTGTAAATTTTTATGTTTTAGTTCGGTTTAGCTGTGCCCGCTTAGACGTGCAGTCTTTATTAGAAAAAAAATCATGATTTCTTATCTGTTTATAATCGAAGCATCCATTATAAAACAGAAACCAATCTTCCGACCTAAAGAAAATAAGTTGTATATTTAAAACAAATTATTTGACTATGACTTTCAAGCTGAATGTTAAGAATGACACAAGACATAAGTCATCATCCTCCTGCTCTTATCCCATTATTTAGGGTCGGCGCAACATGTTTTCTTCTTCCATAGTCTTCTATTAGCCGTCATGTCTGTGTTAACTCCTCTTTCTTTCATGTCCTCTTTCACACAAAATATACATCTTTTCTTATGTCTTCCTCTAGACTTTTTTCCTTCCACATTTATACTCAGAACTCTCCTAACGACATTACTTTCCTCTCGTCTCATAACATGCCAGGACATCCGCTCATTCTTAAATTTTTCAGTCACTGGCATCACTTTCAGACTTCCTCTAATATTGAATATATTACTTATTTTATCCATTCGTGTAACGCCACACATCCAAGACATAAGTAAATGTCAAAAATAACAGTACCTAACCAGTATATAACCTATTTATTTTCAATATTTTGTTCTGTATAAAAACAAGCCTAATAAGCATCCGTATGGTTTAATCATAATTAGTGCATAAGACTTTTCATAATTTAATATAATTTATGATATAATTGACACATAAAATAAAAAGTAATTACTTATTATTCTCTCAGTACTATTTTATTTTTCTGTGTCACTATAACAACTTCCGTAACTCTCCAAAAATAAACATAATTTAAATAATTTATTTTATGCATTATTAAGATTCCTACATAATAATATAAAATAATTAGATTTGCTCTAGTTATATTTGAATTTAGAAAATTATAATTTAAACACTTAACTAGACTGAATATATTATTGTTTTTATTTTGGTATTTTATCAAACAAAGTCAATAATATTTTTATTTTCTTTCTTATAATAAAAATCTCAACTAATGTATTTTGTTTGTAACCACATCCTATGTGATTATTAATTATCTTATTTATGTTCATCTTACTACTTAAAAAGCTGCATTTTTTATGTAACCGAGGAGAGTTGAGTTTACGCAGATGGTTGATATTGTAGAAATTTGCCAAAACTTAATGCAACATGCAAATTTACACCGGTCCCAAACAAAGGAATAAGGGCATGAGAATAATGATGACCAAAAACACAAGTGAAACCATAAGTTAGTATTAAATATAGTAATAAAATTTAGGTATAACTTTCAATGTAAGATCAAAGTTGAAATACCGTTTATTTCTCACAAGAATCTTGACGAGCTTAACAAAGGCATACATTGTAATCTTTCACATAGAAATCTTAAGAATGTTGTACACAAAAACTCATTCCCACACTCGTAATAACAGTTCATCCTTTTGTGAACAATCTGACAATTAAAAGAAAGTTATATTGACTTTTGACATTCATCTACACTCAATGATTAAAGAATACAGCAAATGTAGATTTCTGATCATTATGTTTGGACCAAATTGGATTTAAATAAAACCTAATATAGAAAATCCTCTTGTTTTAAATATCCCTTTCAACAATCAAAGATACCAATTCGCTTCTTCCTTAATAGATTAAAATAACGGAGAACAACTCTCATAGGGCAATCTACGACGTGTACATATTAGCGAGACTGCCCTAGCTAGAGTATCACTACAGTCTACGTAGACAAACTCCGTTACTCTCGAAATTAGGGTATAAATTAAATTAGTCTGTAAGCTATCTAGCTCAACTGTCTCAACGTGGACGAGAGGCTTGCTTTTCAATAAGCTACAGATAAATTTTTGCTGATAAACGGGGATAACAATCAATAATCGCGATTGGTAACTGGCAACGGCCGGAAAACGGTTGAATCGATTTCCAAAAATCAGAATTTCATTCTAGTATTTCCATAATACCTCTAATAATGTTAGAATAACAGATCAGCTCCACATACAAACAGAGACGCATCTTTTTATATATAAAATTCTAACGTCAAGGTGTTATCAAACTCCTTTAAAATCGGCTGTAGCAATTTTTATGAATCATTTATATCTTAGATAATAAAGCCGATATTTCTATTATGTAAGTGAAACTACCGGGCACAGCTAGTATTTACTAAAACTCGCAAGTAGTTAATGTTAAGTAAATAAAATTTTATTTTTAGAAAGTGCCAATGTATGCCGTTTACGAAAAGGTTAAGTGTGAAACTCATTTCCATAATTTTGATGGTTCGCAATTTTTAATTCATTCTTCGAACGGTAAATTGAAATTTTTATACTTCATCTTCATTACATATAATAAAATTGTATGTGATAAATGTTTGTTCGCGTTAATCTCAGAAACTACTAATTGTAATTGAGAAATCATTTCTTTATTTTTAAATTTACTCGGCTTACGGTTTTTTTATACAACCACGTTTTCATTTTACTGGAATAATCCGCCATTTTGAATTATGTCAACAAAAACCTATCATGGAACACTCAGGTGATTAAGACAAATCGATATAATAATCGTAATCTATCAATTCGTTTAGAAGATATGAATTAATAAAGAAATTAACAAATTTTAATACATACAAAATATTAGCGAAATATAAAATATTTTTGACAGTCGATCAAATAACATCGATAAATTTTTAATATTTATGTATTTTACAAAAAATGTTTATCTCAAAATGAGAAATGAACCCAAAACCTACGGAAATCAGCATCATAAAAGATTACTTCCGGATATCCGTTAAATACAACTAGACTGCTCCAATTAATTAATTTATGTAATCGGTAATAAAAAATCGTATACATAAACTTGATTATGTCAGTCGTTACCTTTAAATGTTCAATAATTTATACATAATTGTGCCAATTATGTCACGACAAGAACTAAACTAAACTTTTCTAAAATCAAACTAACATGGACGATTTTGAATTAAAGGCGTTTAGGTATTACACTAAATTGTGATTTGTTGTTGGTGATTATATATTATTATTATTATATAACGCTTTAAATCAAATTGTCTATTTATCTATAGAGTTGTGTATTAGAAAGTAATTTTCACTCCTATTCAGTATCTGTAATAATCTGAAACTGCATACTTAATAAGGACTAACACCAAAGCGATAATTAAAAAAAAAAAACAAGGCATCACAGAATCAATTTATAAATAAGCGTGTATTTTAGTTTTTAAATCAATGAATAAACTATGTTAACTTAATGTTATCGAACTGTGTGTTACAACTATCAATATACGTGTTTTAGTTTAGTTTAGTTGTGTAACAGAATTGATGCCATTATCTACATGCTTGTTAATTTATACAGATAAAATGTGTATAATTGTATAATGAATACTAAAACCAGATGTGATTAACATGTGTTACGTGAATAAGAGCAGTGAAAACTTAATATTGTGTCATTACTATTATGTCACAGACTAGGTTGTTCTCGTGGTTTTATCCGCGTTTGTAGTTACTGCTTGCTTCTTGGCTTTTAGCGAAATGATATGAACGTTATGTGTTATTATTATCTATAAGCTATATATCTGCAAAGTTTAATTCACATCCATGAAGTAGTTTTTGTGTGAAAGAGTAATAAACATGCATCATAATCCATACATTCTTATATAAGAAAATATTATAATATTTTGACTAGAAAAACCCTCACAAATACGTTTATCTCTACATAATTGCTGATGTTTTTATTATTTTCGTAGTTTAAAAACACTAAAAGTGTTTAATTGTAAAAAAAGAGCACAAAATCCGCATCCGGAATTAGTGAAAGTTATCAAACTCAAAAAAGAAATTAACTCAAATATCATTTGATAACATAACAACCATTAATTTAATTTAAATATAACATACTTTGAATAATAATTTAAAAGGAAATTACAGTTAATATATAAATTAAATATATATATGATATAATTGTTTAGAAAGCGAATATAAAAAAAACTGTTACGAATTTTAATAACTTAAATTTTTAACTGTAATTATTATGTTTCTTTGAGAGTTTGTGTAACTTAACAAATTTGATCGCTTTTTAAGTCATTTGGCTTTAAAACTATTGATATATTATATTTAATTGATAGATATTTTGTAGAGTTTTAGTAATCCCCAATTTATGTCATTACTTTATTAATTTTACTATAAGATATTTTATTCTGGCAATGACCTTTGCATTTTATGTAAAACGTCTTAATATTTTCCCGATTTTTTATCTGTGAAAACTAATTATTAGAATATATAATGATAATAGAAAATAATGCATTTCTAGTTATGGGTTCCTTGACTATCATCTGCAGTAAATGATAACAGCTTAGTTTCGGATTGATTAGATGACCTTCTAATCAGTAGTATATTTTGAATAGTTATTTAGTTTTTTAGATAATATACTTACGGTCTTATTCATAATGACTTATCGGAGGTTTAAACGGAGATTTTATGGGAGAGATAATAAACGAGAGATAATAATATATTTTTAATAACAAGTTTTGACAATTTTCGCGAACCTATTTTAGCGATCTTTTAAACCTCCGATAAGTCATTATGAATAAGACCGTTGGTCTTTCTAGGACTCTGACTAAGACATAAATAGAACTTGTCATAGTTTTAGTTAACAGTTTTTGGCTATGTCTAAATTTTAAACATTCCATATTTGTAGAAAGATTATCCACAAAGTTAAGCTATACCGGATGTACGACTTATCTAAATATAGACATAGTCAATTTAAGACGATACCAAAATAGCTTCGTGCATTTTTCTATGTACGAAGTTTTCATTGTTTCTTTCGATTGAATGGCTAGAGCTCTAATTTTTAAGTATATGTTTTTTCAATATATGATCTAGGATCGCATCAACTCAGAAACGCGATTGAAAAAAGTTTTCTCGATAGAAAATCTTGGCGAAACAACCTCTCAATTTTTTTATTTTTTTCATTTGTCGGTCCATTATCGCGTATTAACTAATGAAATAACTTTAAATACATAAGTAACTATTATATATAGAAACACGTAAATCAGAATTAAAATATATTTAGTAGATTTTGAGTAAATAGGAAAAGTATCCCTAATTCTTCATTTTCTGTGCCTACTGGCTGTGTTAATATGTACGTGTCGGCGATGATATACGATAATATTGATGTAGGCCCTTAAAGACTTTTATTTTAAAATGTGTTTAAAAGTGAGAATAAGCTTACGTTAGAATTTCTAACAGATGGATGTTAATGAATTTATTGACAGAACTGAATATTTTGTTATGTACTAGTTATCTGCTCCGGCTTCGCACAGATAACTTAATCTCAATAAAGGGACTGATTTTTGCTAACTTTGGAAAGATGGATTTTCACTACATTATAATGGCAAATAGGTGATAACAAATTCTTACAAAGTAACAGGCCTCGTATAGTTTTGTTTTTATTTATGTCATGTGCATTTCTTAGTAAGAAACTTACTTAATTAATAAAATTAAGTTTGCTAATGAAGGGGTTTCAACGCGTTGAGTGTAATTACAAATTATATACGTCTTTAGATTCTTAACAAGACTTATCTACATTTGAAGACAAGTGTATTTGCGTGTATAATTGAAACGCTATATTCAGATTATATCAAAAGCCGTGAGAAAAACAATTATTCAATTTACTAACGAGACAAATTACGTGTTTGTTAACGTAATATTTAAAGTGTCATCGTAAATAATAGTAGTGTTGAAGCATTTAAATCGTTGGGTTTTTCAAACTCAGTTTGTTATGATTTCAAATAGGTTTCAGCTTACTCTGAATTAATAAAACTTATTTATTTGTTAAAGTACAAAAATTCAGACATTTTTATTGGTTAGTACCAAGTGAAAATCAAATCCATTACTTGCTGATTTTAGAAAAATGTATTCTACTGCAAAATAAATGTTTATTCCAAAAAAATGTATTTAAAAAATTAAAGAAAAAAATTTGGATTAAACATACCTTCCTCTTCGACTGTGTTTTCGTCTTCAAACGCTTTAGGTAACCTGAGTTGCAGGACATGGCTATCTAGAAAGTCGACCACATTCTCCATGATTCTCTCTTCAACCTTCAATTCCCTGGCTTTTGGATCATCAGGAAGTGGTTCGTAGCTACGAGCTGATCTCGTGTTACCGGTATTCTTGAGAGCAATCCCATCAAGGATCTCTAAGTTTGAAGAAGAAGCCAATTTGTCTGTAAACCTCATTGCTTTTTCCTGTAAATTAAAAATGAAAGTTTAATTTAAGATTTTAATAAAATCCTTATACAATTATTATTTTTATAAATCATTTCAATTTCACGTCTTTAATAATTATTATTAAAGAAGTGAAATTGAAATAATTTTTAAAATGTAACTATTTAATAGGTATAAAGATTTCCCACCATAAAAGCTTTGAAAAAAATTTGCCAAGACTTCAGGTATTAAATAATATATTTTTTAATTTTTTTTCCTAATCCACAAAGGAGAATCTTGTGAATCAAAAGTGTATAATATTTCAACAATCTTATTCACCAGGATTAGAATTTAAAACGATATACATCATTATTTGTAAGAATGTTGTCCCTTGCAAATAATTATTAACCGCAAATTAAAAACTAGTGAGCTTTCAAAATATTCTTTAAAAAAGTCATTGATAAAAGCTCCCAGATTTATTTTGCAAAAAATCCAGCACCGAGATTAAAATCGGAATCAAAACTCAAAAAAACTGAACCTAGTACATAAAAATCCTTTTAAGAATCCCGAAAATATATCCCACTTATATTTTTCATAAAAGCCGCAATGTATTCCGAATTAAATGAAATAAAACTCAGAACGACTGAGATTGGCTGTAATATCCTTTTAAAAATCCCGATTTTTAATAAATCACGTCACAAACACTTCACTTCACATCACAACACACCTTAAGGCACAATGAAGTATCAGTATCAAGACAATCCTTCAATGCCGAAATGAATCTTTCTGCTGCACCATCTTCCTTTGCCATTGGCAAAGCCCCAACCACTGCCACCGCACACAATACCACAAAAGCCTTCATCTTTCACGATGGCTAAACTCAAATTGTTGAGGATCACTGTATGACTGTGAGTTTTATTTCAGTCCCCCCTCCTAGTATTTCCATATGTCACGCAAGGCGCACTGTGAGGCCTATGACGAAATACAAATAAAACAACGCTTTACCCCCCCTTTTCTACACGGATATTTGTCAAGATTTTTAATTTAAAAATTTATGTCACTATGGTCTACGCGCTATATGGTGTCACAAATTTTAAAATTTATATATAGTTTTTTTACTATTTTATGTTGTTCCACTTTTATATAATTAGCTATGCACATAGTCAAATTTCGCTAATTATATAAAACATGTACTTATATAAACTCATTTTTAACAGTTTTTATCTTTTATTACGGATACAGATTTCTATTGTTTTATTTGGATTTTCTTTTTAATTTTTTATTAATATTTTTAAATCTTTATTTTTAGTTTTAAGTGGATTTGCTTTTATCATTTTTATTTTAATTTATTTAGTAGTATTCTGAATCTAGATGTCTTATACTTAGAATAGGCAATCTAGATATGTTTTAATACTTGTTAAACTTTTTATACAGCTGTCATCCCTGTTATTTATCTGCCTGTGTTTAGTTAAAATTTATTAATAATAATGTTAATGTGTTTATACCCGAATATACGTTTAAATATAATGGATATAGAGTATAAGAATTATCTTTGACCCGAAGTTAAGATGTAAATCAATTCGTTATTTTGATAAGTGTGACGATATGAAAGAAAAAGGAGTTAATGAGAATATGACCACTAATAGGTGAGGCTGGAAGGAAAAATACTTTCTGCGCTGACCCCACGTAGATAATAGTAATAAGAATTGTCTACAATATTATTATGTCTGTAAGGTCTTCGCAAATATCTTGTATAATTGACAGACCTCATGGTGGAGTGGTTCATGTTACGAACTGCCGTTTACGAGGTCGCGGGTTCGATTACCACTCGGGACAATCATTTGTGTGATCTTTATAATTGTCATACAAAAGTTTGTACTGCATCTGGATCTACTATGTATTATATGTATGTATTTACAAAAGAAAAGTAGTACCTATATGTAGTCTATCCGTATTCTGGTACCCATAAGACAAGCATAAAAATATAGCTTACTTTGGGACCAGAGGACGTTGTATGATATGTCCATGAATATTTTTATTTTTTTATAATTGTAAATTTATTTATTAGCTCACATCCTCTAAACGGATGGATCGTATTTAGCAATTGCGATATGTTCTTTTTAGGTAGATTTAGAAAATAGGGCAGTGGTGGATGTTTTGGGGTTCAATAAACTAAATATGATATTATTCTAAAATGAAATAACCAAGCCCTTCTCTCTTATTCTCTCCAAATCGTTAAAGTCCCACTGTTGGGCACGAGTCTCCTCCGTTTAATGAGCCGCGCGTGGACCAGGTGCCCAAGTCTGTCTGTCAATGTTGTCATAATGATCAATCACTGATTGCATAATGGCGAATTTTATCAAGTTTTGTAGTCACTGAATTTTTTGTCATAAATGACGCCATAATGGCGTCAGTGACTGATCATTATGACAACATTGTAATAGCAGACTTGGGCCCCAGACTTGTTGTACAGTTACCACACGGACCAAGCCCATATCTGTTCATTTGTATCCCAATATTTGGCAAAGGTAATCTCCATTTCTGTAGGAGTATGGTTAACTTATTCGTAAATTTTGATCAACCCCCATGTTTTTTGGGTAACTTACAAAGAAAGTCTTATCGTATTAGTCACTTGATTAATAGGAAATCCTTTTAAAATCAAATTGCTATGTCCGAAATATTTGAAATAACACGTGGATATCCGGTTTTGTCTCAAGGTTTCGTAAGAAGGCTTTCTAAAAAAACCTATCAATATTATATCATAGTGAATCCTACTAATACGATAAACGCGAAAGTTTTTACGAACATTTAGATGGATTTATGTTTGTTGTTCTTTCACGCAAAAACTGCTAAATAGATTTTAATAAAATTTTCGCACTAGACAATCATTTGTCATCATTTATAGTGTTTGTACTGCGTCTGGGTGTTTACTATATATTATAAGTATGATGAATGATGATCATAAAATTACGCATGACTTATAACAAAAAAAAAGCAGGATAGTAACTATACACTTGGATAAAACCGCGTACATCAACTAGTCTTTTTAATTCTTTTTGTTGCGTATTTGCTACCAAATTCCTCTGGAATTTCTCTACCGACTTTAATAAAATTTTATGTGCTTTTATTGAGAATCTATTCCTGTTTCTACCTTTCCGTACCAAAAAGAGACAGCTAAAAATTTCACACTTTATAATATCTGGTTACCCGAGCCTATTTCGGGCTGGAAATTTGGGAAATTATTCATATTAAGACGGTACGATACCAAATTATGCTCCATACAAAAGTATGGGTATCGTACTTCCGATTTTTCTTCGCGAAAGTTAAACCGATTTTAATAGCTTTTGCGTTATATTATAGATAAGGAGCATATCTATGATTCTATCACTTTCTTTTTTTCAAAACATAATAACTGAAAGAAATATGAAGATCCGAAATACCCACTTTTTTGGTTTTCTTTAGATAAAGTTGCAGCGTCTATCACACAAATTTCATAAAGTTTTACCACAAAAGAAAGTGATAGAAGCATAGATATACTCTTTATCTATAATATAACGCAAAATCTATTAAAATCAGTTTAATTTTCGCGAAAGGAAACGGAAGTACGAAACGTCTTTTTTCAAAGAATTTTTAGGTACAATCCGCTTCATCTATATTTGTCCCTTTCAGCGCGGCTCTCGGAAATAGGGATAGCAATACCTAAGGCAAATACCTAAATGAGGAGTACAGTACCCTCTTAAGGGAAGTCTTAGTAATAGTGACCCGTTTGACCGTTTGGTAAGGAACCCTAAAAACCAAAAAAGATATTTAATGTATACAAAACCTAGCTTTATTTATTTAGCGCCCCCAAAACCTACCTACCGAATTTCATGCAAATCGTTGGAGCCGAGAGATCCCAAATATACAACGTGTTTCAGAAAGGTGTAGTCATATTTGACCATCGTTACACATGACTAGGCACTAGGCATGGATGAAATTACAAATACTAGTTATATCATGAATTTTAATTATGACTACACCTTTCCGCAACACGTTGTATATGTGTCGGAAAAACCTCATAGAAATTACCTGTATTTACAGCCAGAGCAGTCATAAATTTAAAGGCGTTGACAGACGACTAGACAAACTAATTACTTAAGAGGATACCAAAACAGCTTCGTGCATTTTTCTACGTACGAAGTTTTCATTTTTTCTTTAGATTGAATGGATAGAGCTCTAATTTTTAAGTATATGTTTTTTCAATATATAATCTAGGATCGCATAAACTCAGAAACGCGATTGAAAAAAGTTTTCCCGATGGAAAATCTTAGCGAAACAACCTCTCTCATTTTTTATTTTTTTCATTTGTCGGTCTATTATCGCGTATTAACGAATGAAATAACTTTAAAAACATAAGTAACTATTATAAATAGAAACAGGTAAATCGGAATTAAAATGTATTTAGTAGATTTTGAGTAAACAAAAAAATATCCCTAATTCTTCATTTTCTATACCTACTAGCTGTGTTAATAGGTACATGTCGACGATAATATTGATGTAGGCCCTTAACTACGTTAACTAAAACATTCTATTAACTACGATGAGCTCGATCCGTGGCTTACCACACGTATTACTGGTTTGGAAGGACCCTTTTACGAATATTCAACGGGTCACCATTTCAAACTCAAACTACAGTAAAGTAACAACTTACCATTGACACAATATGAGGACTTACTTCATAATCTCGGAAGCTAAGTTATAACTGTAAAAATCCTTATGTAAACTATTTTCATCAAGTCTCCTATGATATAATATATATTATGTATACAAGAATTGCTTGTTTAAAGTAATAAGATGTAGCTAAAGAGCATGTGTCATCATTATCATTCTGTAGCTATTATCCCATTAATTTGAGGTCGGGGTATGTTACGATAATAACACTACGGAATCCTTCGTATGAGAGTCCAATTCGTAATTTACCGGGATTTTTATGTAGTTTATAGTAAGAAAATTGTAACTTAGGTTACAATTTTATTTATAACCTAGAAGGTTACAATTTTCTAAGAATTACGTAAGAGAAATTGTCAAAGTTAATTTCTAAAAATATTTTTTAACTATTTGTATTCTGTAGTAAGTTTTATAGGCCATTTATAAGCTGTGATGTTGCACTGAGCGAAAGTTAAAACTACATAGAAACAAGAGTATGCCCATTTAGAATATAAAGTGCAGAATTATGTCGTATATTCACAGTTGGTGCCAACACCTTTATAACGTTATTTAATTCTCTTTTTAAAATTATACTTCTTTTGGTATGTTAGGGAATTATGTTGTATGTAAATTTTCTCACAAAATAAATACTTCATCATTCTTCTGCCACTATCCCATTATTCGGGGTCTACGTAATATGACTACTTGTTCATGTTACAATGAGATTTGATTGATTTTTACAACCAGCCGCCTGCTTGATGTAACACTCCTTAAAACGCTGAAAGCAGATTTCGCCAACATTAAATATTTCTAAGAATTTCTTTTTAGGGTTCCGTACCCAAAGGGTAAAAACGGGACTCTATTACTGAGACTTCGCTGTCCGTCCGTCCGTCCGTCCGTCCGTCCGTCCGTCCGTCTGTCACCAGGCTGTATCTCAAGAACGGTGATAGCTAGAGAGTTGAAATTTTCACAGATGATGTATTTCTATTGCCGCTATAACAACAAATACTAAAAATAAAATAAAATAAATATTTAAGGGGGGCTCCCATACAACAAACATGATTTTTAGGGTTCCGTACCCAGTATCTCAAGAACGGTGATAGCTAGACAGTTGAAATTTTCACAGATGATGTATTTCTATTGCCGCTATAACAACAAATACTAAAAATAAAATAAAATAAATATTTAAGGGGGGCTCCCATACAACAAACATGATTTTTTTACCGTTTCTTGCTCGATACTAATAACGTTGCCTTATGTTGCATAGATAATGGTACGGAACCCTTCGTGCGCGAGTCCGACTCGCACTTGACCAATTATTTAACTGTTTTCTAGCGCTTTTAACTAGCTGCGCTTTTAACAGGTGGAGCTGTAGCATGTATAGCCTACATTAACCATATTTACAGTAAATGGCGCGTACATGTTATTCATTATTTTTGGCGGAATTCTCTTAAAACAGGCCTAGCAAAAGCTGCGGGGCCCACGTGTTTAGGGGTACTTGAATTTAAAAATGTCAGTACTTTTTATCCTAATACAAGAGAAAGTCTAGGGCCGATAAAGCAAACAAAGGGCATCTTTATAAAATTTGCTACAAGCTTTGCGTTGGTTCAATCCGGCAGCCGGCACCGCTGATTATTATTTTGTTTATTTGTATTTCTCATTGAAAACGGGGTGATGACACATGTATTCTTATTTCATTACTACCTATATTATTAAATAATTTGAACTTCATAAAATTGCGCAATAAACACTTTCTTTGATTCATGAATAATTGCGTCATTCAGAATTTTATCATTACTAATTCAATCCTTTCATTTTACTCATAGTCTCATAACATGTTAAGACTTCTTGGAAACATGTCTTGGTGCTCTCTTTGGTCTTTGCAAATATTTAAAGTCAAATATTCAATCTTAGTAAGCTTTCAGTGTCTTTTGTATCTGACTCCCTTTTTTTGTAGAAATCTATATTTTTCTTAATTATTGTATTGTTTTCGGTCCTTGATGCAAATGAAATGCAAATGCAATTTCAGATCATTCCGATTACAATAAGGAGGTGAAAATTAATTTCAAAGATTCCGTTACATAGACTAATAGATAGATATGAATGACTAAAATGTGTGAAAATTTAGAAATTTGCGTCGTATTTTATATTTGAACGTGTTTTTCAGTTTTGAAGCTAAATAATTATTTTGTACGCGTGTTACAATGAAATGTTTCAAGAAACAGTTTTTTTTATTCATAATTTAGATAGTCATTAATTCAGTTTCTTTTATAGCCTATTGTAGTTGTTACTCACAGAAGATTAGATGAAAACCGGTCAAGTGCGAGTGGCACACGCGCGCGTAAGGTTCCCTACATTTTTATTATTGTGACTTTTTTTTTATCATTTTCATGTTACTCAGATGTTTATGTCGTTATGGTCCGTGTGGTGACGGATTAAGAATACAAGTATCACCACCCCATTTCTTTCCTAGGGTGCTGTAAGAGCCAGCTAAGGGATATAAGTAGTTAACCTCTTCTGTGAGAAATGGAAAACTCGAAACTAAATCCTGAGCAAAACGCACCTGCCGCGGCGCAGTAGACCATAATCCCGCCCAAAATGGAGTAGGCCTGTGCCCAGCTGTGAGACGTTAATGGGCTGGAGAGGGAGAGAGTTAATGTCGTTTATACGTATTATCAAGTTAAACCATAAACATTTATTTTATGAGGGCCCCCTTAAACATTCATTATATTATTATTCTGGTTTGTCTGTACCTACATAATCTGTGAAAATTACAACTCCCGAGCTATCACCGTTCCTGAAATACAGCCTGGTAACAGATGGGCAGTTGTACAGCAAAGTCTTTATAATAGGGTTCGATTTTACATTTTGCTATGGAACCCTAAAACGATATGAGAACTTAGTTTTTTTTGCTATTGTTTGAAATTTTTAATTGAGTCGTTTTAGCAATATAGTCTAGTACATAATTGTGTATTTTTTTAAGTTATTTTTTATGATGAGCAATTTTATTTTAGCTGTGATTATAACTTATAATCATAATGTTATATAAATGTTAGTTTTCATAATAAAATTCTACTGACATATAAAAGTAAACAGGAAAAGTATAAGTTCCGTTTTATTTATTACTGTAGTTTGACAAGCCTCATGTTCTAGTGGTCCACGTAAGGGACTAACGTTCACGAGGTTGCGGGTTCGATTCCTATCATGTGCGTGATGTTTATAAATATCATACAAATGTTTGTACTACGTCTGGGTGTTTCTATGTATTATAAGTATGTATTTACAAAAGAATAGTAGTATATTTATGTAGTGTATCCGTATTCTGGTACCCATAACATAAGCATCAAGCTTAGCTTGGGACCAGAGGACGTTGTGTGAAATGTCCGTGAATGTTGATTTATATTTTTTTTTGTGCTAAAAGACAATTTTTTACATAGTTTGTACCTAAAGGTAAGGGAGCTGTCCGTCGATTTCCCGGCTGTATCTCTGGAACGGCGATAGACATAGCGCTAAAAATTACATAGTTTGTGTATATCAGTTGATCCTACAACAACAAATACTTACAATCATAAGTCTCCTGACCTTATCCCATTATTTAATCATATCTTTATTCGGCAAAACATAACAAGTTTATCATATTTTTTTATATAATAGCACTATACATTTTGTTAATTATGTTTATGTCCTCCAATACTCCCACAAATATTTCTTTTTTCTTTCTTCTTCTTTTTCATGATAATAACGGTAAGGAACATTTCGTGAGCGAGTCTAACTCATACTTGACCAGTTTTTTCTATATCTTATCATTATAAAACACGCGACAGATGTATTTACAAAGGAATTAGATAATTATTGAACAATTATAGTCTCAAAAAGGTTCCATTGACTACACTGTTCAATTGTATTGAAATAAGAGAGAGTCTAATATAATGACATCCTATTTCTTTCATACAGAAATCAACCTTATTTCTAAGCTTTTAAATTCTAGAATTGAACTATTTGTTAAGTTTTATCTTTGCATATAGGTTAAGAGATGGTTTAACATTGGCCTATCTTGAAGCTGTCTTTTATTGGTTAATACACAAGCTTTCAATACCTAGCGTCCTTGCTTGATAGAAATTTACATCGTTTTTAATTGAAATTATTTCGGATCTCTTTTGTTAATCAAACAAATAAAATATCTATGGACACTACACACAACGTTCTATAGTCCCAAGTCAAGCATATTGTGTCTTAATTTGCTTGTGTTATGGGTAAAAACGTACTTATAAGACATAGGAGACACAAATATTATCAGTTTATGAAAATGTAATTTAAATATTGTACGAATAAATATTATTCAATTGATCAGATATTATATGAGTGCTGACAAGTGAGTTATATATTTTCTTAATACTATTTATCTATAACAGTTTTAGCGAGTTTAACGGTTGATTAAATGTCAGACCATCTCTTAGACAAATAGTAACGCTAGGTATAGGAATTAGTTAATCACGTGTCTATGTCGAATGTATAAGTGCAAAGGGAAATTTGTCTTACGTGTTTGTTCCTGAATTAAATGATTTATGAGGCTTGCTATGTCCTTTTGCAGCACATGTCCATTTATGAGGACCTTTTGTAGGACATAATTATTCTAAAAACGATCTTAGTACTTCAACTGCATGTTTAGTGTCTATGTCTTGTAAGGAATACGAAACAATGTTCTGTTTTAATTATTAAGGTTAAAGACATTTATTTTCTCAAAAGATTACAAAATCACTTACAGAGAAAATACAATTTTTACTTAATTTCTAGTGTACAAGATCCTTGAATGTAGCAATTTCCTAATCCAATAGGCAAGTAGAAATTGAAACAATTCATTTATTAAACAGTTGCAGTTTATCAGAAATCCGTGGGTAGCAAGATTATAAGACAAGCATAAGTATAGGTTCAAAGTTTGAACCTCAAGATATGCATAATTATAGCATTATGTTCCCAGTTTGAGCATAAAATTTGCTTTTTCTATTTCTGTTGTCGGTTAAAAATCCTAATAACAATATTATTTATTTTGTTTTAAACATCTAAACATAATTAACCCTTCGCTTTTCACACTTAAGTTTATTAATGTTTTCTTGTTCTGTAAAAGGCATAAGTATAATGTTTTACTTTAACACCTTACCACAAACGTTTAAAAGTAGAGATGTACTAAACTAAGACATTATCGAATACCAGCTGTTGGCCGTGAGTTTGTCTAGAATTTAGAAAATTTACCCGTTATTGCAACTTTTTTCACTGATGTTTCCCTCCTATTAGTCACAGCGTAATGTTATATATTTGCTAAACAGACAGATCTCTAAATCTGTGTGATGCGATATTCGCCTCTACAATACCAAGCGTATTAAAGTGGCGATAGAGCTGAACCAAGGCTCCAAAGTGTTCGCAAAAGATCTGACTGACTGTTGGACGGAGCCAGCTAACCAGGCTGAAGACCGACAACGGCACTGTCGTTTCTTCCAAAGATGAGCGATTAGCGCGTTGAGACAAACAAAATCTTCAGCCTTCTAATATTATAGTATAGATAAATAATCAATTTATCGATTAATAATCGATAAAACATTCGGTTCCTATCTTGACATTCATATAACAACAGTTAATAAAAAAATGCTAACTTAATCTAATTGAAGTTTTAATATTAGTTCGCGTAAAAAGTAAAATATCTATTTTTAAAAACCTCTCCATTCTTCTGTTCAGCCCATTAACGTCCCACTGCTGGGCACGGGCCTTCTCCACTTTGGAAGGGATTATGGTCTAACGCGCTAACCAGGCGTGTTGGCACAGAAATTCACACAAATAATTTGAAATTCTACCGAGTATTAATTTATTAATTATTGCAATTAACGTGCTATGGTTTTATTTAATAAATCAAAATATTAAAGTGGAAAAAATGATACCAAACAGCCTCGCAATATCCTGCTGAGCTACCATTGGACCTGCACATGATAACCAAATATTCCACTACAATATTTTTCAATGTGTGTATCGAATAAAAACACGCGATTGAAAATTCGTAACATCACTAGTTAAAACATAGTTATGTTTTGAAAGCTCACACCTCTACGCAAGTTCACTTGTATTGACCGTGTTACTTGAAACTTGAAACTATAATTACACGGTCATTATGGAATGACAACGTCTTTAGAGGGCACGACAACAAACTATGCTCTATACAAAAATATGGACTTCATAGTAGGATGTTTTCTTCCGGGATATTGCCTCGAGAGGAATGAATTTTTTTCACCGTATCTAGTCTTATACAATCTATGCTTCTATTACTTTCTTGTTTCCAAAATACAATTACTAAAACAAATTGACCATCTAAAAATCCCGTTTTTTACAGTTATCTTAAGATAAATTTGCAATCTTTGTCACACGAGTTTGGTAAGATTTTGTCAAAAAAGAAAGTTTTAGTAGCATAGATTACTCTTCACCAATAATATGAAGTCAAAATTATAAAAATCGGTTTATTTTACACGAAGAAAACAGCGGACTACAAATACTCATTTTTTCAAAGATTTTATAGGTAAATCTTGTTGACACTCTCGGTGGAGCGCTCGGGAATAGGGATAGCAATACCTAACACAAATACATAAACTGTGAATTGGCTAGTTCTGTAGTGGGCTCTTAATATACAGGATGTTTGGAAGATCGATGCAAAGCCGTAAAGCAGAGCTACTCGTAGTATAGACTATTTAGAATCATTTAAACCGAACTTGTCTTCGGCGAAGGTGACTATTTTTTTTATCGAACTGTAATGATTTTTGATGACAAAACCTGAGATTTTGCAATTATTTGCAAATAATGATCAGTTTGAAAGATTTTTTTTTAATTTATTAAAGTAATGTCTAAACAATCAAACAAAACATGATGAGGTGTCATGAGATATTTTTTCTACAGATATTTGAAGTCAATACTTCCTTTTTGAATTTAAGAAAACAGTATTTTGACAGCAGTATTTTTTTTTATATAACTGTATCATTATTAATAGTTTGTGATAGAAATAATTTGAAAATGATTTTTTAACTTTAATCTGTTAAATAATAAAACAAATTTTAAAAGACATCAGTACTATAATTCTACGTGCACAACAAAAATTAACTAAGATATAAATAAATAAATATTCATGGACATTTCACACAACGTCCTCTGGTCCCAAGCTAAGCTTATATGCTTGTGTTATGGGTACCAACCAGAATACGGATATAATACATAAACTACTTTTCTTTTGTAAATACATACTTATAAGACATAGAAAACATCCAGACGTAGTACAAACATTTGTATGACATTTATGAATATGACACAAATGATGATATGATGATATGATAATTATGAATATTGATAGTGTCATTATCACAATTCGGCAATGCTAACTTTGTTATCATAAAAACTGTTTCCATCCATCAGCTTTTCTCCGTCCACTGCTAGAAATAGGCAACTCTATCGATTTTTTGCTCTCTTTTTTCTTTTCAATAATTTTTTTCTATATTTACATTTATGTAAGCATGTTAAGAGGATACCAAAATAGCTTCGTGCATTCTTTAGATTGAATGGCTAGAGCTCTAATTTTTAAGTATATGTTCTTTCAATATATAATCTAGGATCGCATAAACTCAGAAACGCGATTGAAAAAAGTTTTCTCGATAGAAAATCTTAGCGAAACAACCTTTCTCATTTTTTATTTTTTTCATTTGTCGGTCTATTATCGCGTATTAACTAACGAAATAACTTTAAAAACATAAGTAACTATTATATATAGAAACACATAAATCATAATTAAAATATATTTAGCAGATTTTGAGTAAACGAAAAAAATAGCCCTAATTCTTCATTTTCTATACCTATTAGCTGTGTTAATAGGTACATGTCGACGATAATATTGATGTAGGCCCTTAAATGATTGTAAGTGCTACGCATCTGATTGTTTGCAAGTACTTTCTAAGTAATGGTGTAGTCTATGTGTTATTTTGATAAATATCTTTAAGTTATACGCAGTAATTTATGGCTAAAATCCACAGAACGAAAAAATAACTAATAATTATTGTCATTAATATATTAATTTTTGCAATTGACTTGCTATGCTTTTTTCTGTACTTATTATTACAAAAAAGTCGTTATTTTGGTATGTATATTCCTGTGTGAGCTTATATCTTCAAAATTACGCAGCCGAGCTTGATGCGATTTTTTTTTATGATAGATTGGTTAAAGAGGATAGCTTTTTTGTATAATTTATTGAGGTTTGGTTTCTAAGTTCCACGCAAACGAAGTTGCGGGCAACTAACTAATAATATCCTACGTCCCCCCAATGGGCATCCACAGTGATTTTCCATCGCTTTCGGTCATGGTCATGTCTTCACTCTTGATCTCATTCCAAGTCTTCCCGATGTTCTTCGCCTCGTCTGCTACTGTGCGTCGCCAGGTCTTCGTAGGACGACCACGCTTCCGTTTTATATTCCGAATATGATTGGAATCCCTACGCAAAGTGTGGCCAATCCATTTCCATTTGCGACGCTTGATCTGTTGGTCGATCAAAGTTACACTAAGAAAGTAACAGTACAGTAAAAGTACAGTGGACTAATCATTCGCTTACTCAAGAATAAAAACCATGATTAAAGAAACTGAAACAGTGAAAAACCGGACTGATTATTCACCTACGACCTTTGGCATGAAAACACAAGTTGCGGGCAATCACCATGACCGGGACTGGAACCCGTGACCTCGGCAAACCGTTCCATGTATTAATAAAATAATTATCATCATTAATAAATTAAATTGTAGTGGAAAAAATGGTCACCGCAAGCGGGACGTGATCCGACTTGACCGTGATCACTTTTTCCACTACAATTTAATTTATTAATTAAAAGCTTAGCAAGTCAATTGCAAAATTAACAAATTACTTTAATTACCATCATTATTTAACACTATAAACAACATCACACATATAATGCAAGTCCAATATCCTTATCCTTACTACTACTTACCTTAAATGCAAAAAGCAGAATGATAACCTAAACTTTTGACGAGCTTATGTGTTAATGCTTGTAACCAAACCATAGTGCGATTTAAAAAAAATGTTCAACGTCATCTATTGAGCGGTAGTAGTAAACTTCTGTTTGTTAAGGTTTGATTTCTTAATTTCACGCGTATGAAGTCGCGGGCAACAGCTAGTTATAATATATAACAATTTAACTTAAACGAGCTTTATAAGATTTCACTGTACATTATCATTATATTTTATATACGTACGTCATAACCATAACAGCGTTTTCTCTTAAACTAAGCTATTGTTTTGATGTATAAAAATACCTGCTTTGCCTACATATTTTTAGGCAACTACAATTTTTATATAGACAGTTGTGCAAAAAGATTTTATCACTTTATTTAGCTATTAGCTAATGCCCGTGGTTTCGTAGTTTTGAAGATATAAGCTCACATATATACATACAAAAACAATGTCTTTTTAACAAGCTTAAATAATTTCGGTATGTATCTCTCAATGTATTAATCTATGTAACGGAATCTTTGAGTAGTCGGATTGATCTGAAATTTTGCACATATATATCAAGGACAGATGACTATGCAATAATAAAAAAAAAATTTAGGATTTTCAAGCGTGTTTTTTAGTTTCTAAACTTGTAGATTATTAATAAAGGTATCAACCTTCGTTTGGGACCAGCAGCCATTGTTACGTGTGAAATGGGCTTAATGATATACGCATGATAGTATGTTTAGGTGATGGTTTTAAAACAGACAATGCTCTATATCAACAGCATAATACTCCATTCAACAAACCAACTGGCGCCGTAACGCGTTACGTAACGAAGCGGTATTTTCTCTATGAGATGTACTCTCAACCTATTAACCTTCTACTGTCTGGAACGGGTCTCTTTCACTTTGGATGGGGATTATGGTCTATTGTGCTGCGCTGACTTAGCGTGTGGGCACGGGATTTATTTAAGAATTTTCCGTCTGTTACAGAGGATGAATGGTGTAAGTACAATATCACTTTGCTGACTTTTACAGCACCATGGGCAAGAAAAGGGATGGTGACACTTGTATTTTTAATCTGTCAACACACGGAGATATCTAATATTTAAAATTTTCGTGTCACAAAACGAAAAAAAAAACGAAACGGCTTGACTGATTTTTATGAAATTTTATATGCATATTCAGGAGATCATAGAATCAGCTACTATCTATTTTACATACCCCTCAGTGATAAGGGTTGTCCACCCCTGACATTTGTATGGCAAAACAACGTTTGCTGGGTCGACTAGCATATATATAAGAAGTTACTGTTAAGATAGTAGATAAAGAAAAAAATAAAAAATAGCATTATAAAACCTCAGTTTGATTCTATTACGAAAGCATTGACATGATATACATATAAATGAATTGCCACCCATAAGGATATTAGGTTCGATTCCAAATTACGTTCACGTATTTCCTCATGTATGTATGCCAAATGCCATAATATACTCACTCCGTGAAGTAGTGGTCAGCATAACAGACAGTTTCGGGTGCAGGTTGGCTTCCAGCACTGGACAATTATTTGTGTGACATTTGTAAGTATTTGTCACAAATATTGCTTACTAGAATACCTACGCGTATTCGATCCCGTGAATTTTGATCTAGTAGTTCATGCAATGGACTGTCGTTCACAAGGTCGCGGATTCGATCCCCTCATAGTAAAATAATTTATGTGAAATTTATAATTGTTAAACAAATGTTTGTACTGCGTCTGGATGTATGTATGTCTAGTATGTATTGTAAGTATGTATGTATAGAAGAATTTAATATGTAGTATATTCGTATTCTGGTACCTATAACTCAAGCATACAAGCTTTACTTGGGACCGTAAAACCTTGTATGAAATGTAAATATTTATTTTAAAAATTTAAAAATGCACAAAACAATGCGCCTGCGACTTTACATACATGGTGTTTGGATTCACTTTTTGCCGCATCGAAAGTAGCCTATAATAATATCTTTTCTTAAACTCTTGACTATTTGTGTACCAAATTTAATGTGAATCTGTTCAGTAGTTTAGATGTGTAAGAGCCAAAATAGAGACGGTTTTGCATCCATGATATTAGTTTAAAGATTTCTTAGAATTATATTATAGTTACTTCACCATATTATATTTTGTGGTATCATAATATATTTTTGAAACTTATATTAGCATTTTTAATTCGACATATTTGTTCCGACTTTCACGTTTTCATTTCTAAATGTGTTAACTGAATAATTAATTAATATTAATTTTTTAAAATTCTTAGTATATTAACTCTTTAATTTACTTTTAAAAGGTATTTTACGTAATTTTTTAGTATTATATTATTTTTATATACACAGTGCTATAAATATACTCGAGATTTTGGAGCTTCCCGATTCGATTTTAAGCTTAAAATTTTCCTAACTGCCTTTTGTACAAAGTATAAATGATATTATAGATAGTTAAACATAGATGTAAACTGAAATAAAGAAAGAATGTTAAAAACAGTGGTTGATAGAAAATTAAAATATTGATTTCTAAAATTCTTCAGCGTATCCGGTACCATCATCATCAAAATATACTTATGATCACAATATCATCACACCTTCCTTATCATGTCAAAGAGTTTCAAGTTGTACTTATAACGTTTGATGTAAAATGCGTACGGAGTCGCTGGCAACAGTTAGTTTTCTATAATATTTATATACTCTATAAGTATTACTCTACTCTATAAGTAATACTCTATAAGTTCCGTTTTACGTTTTGGAATGAAACCCTAAAAATAGTTTAAATAATTATGTTACTAATTATTGTATTAAAGAATTCAAGAACATGTTTCAGATGTAACTTTTTACGTTACGTTAAAAATGAAACCTGTTCTAGCACGTGACTCAACACACGTCGTGAACTTTCATTCTTATACGATGTGGAATTACCTTAGAATAGCTTCTCCGTGTGATGACGGATTAAGAATACAAGTGTCACCACCCCATCTCCTCCCACGGGTGCTGTAAAAGTCAGCTAAGGGATATTGCGCACAGATAACATCCTCTGTGAGAGACCGAAAAATCGAAAATAAATCCTGTGCCAATACGCCTGGTCAGCGAGGCACAGTAGACCATAATCCAACAGTGCCCAACAGTGGTAAGTAAATGGGCTGGAGAGTAAGAGAGCTGTCGTCTATCTCTGTGGTGACGTATTTTATAATTTCCATCCGGGGTTAAATCCACCTTGGGAGGGTTATTGCGACTTAATGCGCTTTCTTATGATATTAGATAGATAATTTAGTTTTGGATTATAATTAATAGTTCTACAAAAATAGTTTACAGAATGAAAGATTTCTATTACGGTTAAAATTGGTAATAAGGTGTATAATATTCGTATCTGTGATGTTTTGAAAGTGTTTAATGTGTGAGTTGTCTCATAAATGTTGCCTTGTATTCCGAAAAGGTTCTCGTGGCTTCTTAATTGGCAGAAAAGTAATAGAAGAAACCAAAGAAAAATTGATGTGTCATATCATATATGACGTCCCGTGCTCCGTTATCCGTATTCTGGTACTCTTAACCCAAGCATATAGGCTTAGTTTGGAACCAGAGGACGTTGTCTGAAATGTTCATGAATATTATTTGTTTGAATAAACGGTAAATATTTTATTCCTGCTACCGACAGCAAATTGCGTAGTACTTACAACCGTCGTGCATGTATGAGTGTGGATGAAGCCAGGAAACTGCGTTTGAATCGTAGCAGTTGGCGCTCTATAGTGTCTGCTTACTCCCATGGGGAAAAGGCGTGATTTTATGATAGTGATGATGATAACCGACATCAAAGTGAAACCATCTATTAAATAGATTATGACTAAGATATAGCCAATTTATAAACATGACTCAGTTATGCCAGTTATGCTAAACATCTGATACATGCTGTATAACCTGTTTATCAACCTGACACAGCCTTATTGACGCCTAACTGTCTGTAGTGGTTAATTCGAAATAATATTATTAATATGAGTGACTTAGTTTTGATGATAGTTTTTGTGTAAGCTGTCTTGGTTTCGATTCTGTTTACAATTATTTATGTGTGTCCATTGTTTAATGTAATTCATCGGTACTGTTATTTTTTTGTTCCATGCCAAAAGATAAAATGAAAGCTTATAAGTGAGATCTTGTAGTACGTCCGTTCTGAAACGGTGATAGCTAGAGAGCTGAAAGTTTCACAGTTTAACTGTTTTAGTTGATGCTATAATAGCAAATACTCATTAGCATAATGTCTCCTGCCTTTATCCCGTTTTTGAGATTGAACCCTTCGTGTGTAAGTCCAACTCGAACGGGCTTCGTGGTTGAGTGGTTTATGTAATGGACTGCCGATCAAGAGGTCGCGGGTTCGATTCCCGCTCGGGACAATCATTTGTGTGATTTTTCTAATTGTCATACAAATGTTTGTACCGTGTCTGGGTGTTTCTATGTATTATAAGTATGTATTTACAAAAAGAAAAGTAGTTTAAGTAGTCTATCCGTATCTGGTACCCACATTACAAGCATAGAAATATAGCTTACTTTGGGACCAGAGGATGTTGTGTGAATTGTCCTGTCCTGAATATCAACTAATATTATAAAGCTGAAAAGTTTGTTTGTTTGTTTGGACGTGTTAATCTCCGGAACTACAGGTCAGATTTCAAAATTTCTTTCAGTTTTGGATAGTACATTTATCGAGGATGGCTATAGGCTATATGACATCAAATTGCATCTTATTGGAGCATCAGTTGAAATGTTGTAGAAAGGGGGAATATTTTCAAAATTTCATGCGTACAAAGTCACTCGCTTCAAATATACCTAAACGGTTTTATTTATAATGACTTATCGGAGGTTCAAACGGAGATTTTATCAGAGAGATAATAAACGTTTTCGCGTAAAAAGACTATTATGAATAACAAGTTTTGACAATTTTCGCGAACCTATTTTAACGATCTTTTAAACCTACGATAAGTCATTATGAATAAGACCGTATGTATGTAACTCGTTTTTAAACCATAAAAACTATAGCCTGTTAAAATATTAATAATTCAACGTTAATTATGTATTACGAATATACATCCGTAATTTTTTAATATATTATAATATCTATGTATGTCAACATGTTGCACAAATCCTGGTCTAAGTTTCTAATGAGTATAAACATGAGTTTGTGCATAAATTTATGGTTAAAAACGAACAAAATAATGCAGATTTCTCATAAAATATGTGTCTTAAATGAGGACACAAGTGTGTACGTAATGCTTGCGTAAACTCTCACTTTCATTTATAGGAAGTTAATTAAATTTTAAAATTTTGACTTTTAAACTATAATTAAATTAACATTTGATATTTTTTTATAACTAACGTTAAGTAGTTACATCATTTTTAGTACATCCTATTTATTTTATAGAGATACGCATCCTAAATGTAAAATGAAATTTTTAAAATTATAGTACTTTATTAGATAGCAGATGGCTCTCTATCGCTGCCTACTTCCCGTGATAAATGGCGTGATGATGATGTATTTTGCAGTAAAAATGTATTAGTAATTTGACTAATGTTATTTTTTCCTGTCCGTGTGGTGACGGATTAAGAATACAAGTGTCGCCATCCCATTTTTTCCCAAGGGTGCTGTAAATGCCAGCTAAGGGACATTGTACACAAATAACATCCTGAGTGAGACATAACACAACAAATCAGAGATCAGGTCAGGAAAAAAATAAAAGAAAAGATTTTTTCTGTAAAGAATTTAATTAATATGAATAGTGTGACATTATATTTGACTAGTTAGGAATGTAACCTTTTTTTCAATTTGATGTATGAATTTTAAAAAGTTTATGATGTTTTTTATTTTACTACTAGCTGCCCGGCAAACGGTGTTTTGCCATACAAATGTCAGGGGGGGACCCTTATCACTTAGGGGTATGAAAAATAGATAGTAGCCGATTCTCAGACTTACTGAATTTGCATATAAAATTTCATAAGAATCGGTCAACCTGTTTCGGAACCGTTTATGGGAACGAACATTGTGACACGAGATTTTTATATATTAGATTGTTTTCTGTGTTAATTTTAACACTTCTCGCTAAGGATGCGGTTAAAGTATGAATAATATTATTTATTGAGATAAGATTACGCTACAATTAGGTATCGCTGTCTTATTATAAAATATTTTATGAAAAAAAAAGGCCGAGATTTTTCGGATGGTCATATTTCTTTTAGATACTATGTTTTGAAAAAATAGGTCAAGTGCGAGTCGGACTCGCGCACGAAGGGTTCCGTACCATTATCTATGCAACATAAGGCAACGTTATTAGTATCGAGCAAGAAACGGTAAAAAAATCATGTTTGTTGTATGGGAGCCCCCCTTAAATATTTATTTTATTTTATTTTTAGTATTTGTTGTTATAGCGGCAATAGAAATACATCATCTGTGAAAATTTCAACTGTCTAGCTATCACCGTTCTTGAGATACAGCCTGGTGACAGACGGACGGACGGACGGACGGACAGCGAAGTCTCAGTAATAGGGACCCGTTTTTACCCCTTGGGTACGGAACCCTAAAAAAAGAAAGTGACAGAAGCATAGATGTATCCCGTCATATATTATATAGCGTAATCATAATTAAAATTGGTTTAACTTTCGCAAAGAAAATAATTGGTCAAGTGCGAGTGGGACTCGCGCACGAAGGGTTCCGTACCATTATCTATGCAACATAAGGCATCGTTATTAGTATCGAGCAAGAAACGGTAAAAAAATCATGTTTGTTGTATGGGAGCCCCCCTTAAATATTTATTTTATTTTATTTTTAGTATTTGTTGTTATAGCGGCAATAGAAATACATCATCTGTGAAAATTTCAACTGTCTAGCTATCACCGTTATTGAGATACAGCCTGGTGACAGACGGACGGACGGACGGACGGACGGACGGACGGACGGACAGCGAAGTCTCAGTAATAGGGTCCCGTTTTTACCCTTTGGGTACGGAACCCTAAAAACGGTATACGATGCCCATGTTTTTATATGGAGCATAATTTGGTATCGTGCTCTCTTAAGTAAACAGTTTTGTTTGTTTAGTGCAATTGTATTCGCTCCAAGCAGTTAAGTTTGTCGTACTTGTATCAATTTAACAAGAACTACATTAAGTGTCGTATTTTATGCATTATCATGTTGTTAAATAAAATTTTCTATTTTCAAATAAAATTTTCTATTTTCATGATATTTTTAGAGCATTGTGGTAACTATGTATTTTAGCGCCTGATGATTTATAACATGCAAAGTCACGTATCTACGTTTGCAATATAGTGCAATAACAAAAGATTGATTCATAATTGTATTATTTGCTGGTTTCTCGCTAGATATTTGCAGCAGATGGGGCTTTAAAGTCTCTATCTACCCCCCTGGGGAACAGGCGTGATGTTATGAAGACGATAATCATAGTTAATACTTATTAGATTTGAAGCCATCTGTCTGTTTATAACACGCTTTTATAAGTTCGGTATGTATCTATCAATGTATTAATCTATGTAACGGAATCTTTAAACGTGCTTTTCATTTGAATTTGTGATTTAAAATTTTGTATACATTTATCATTAACTGATGAAAATGCAATAATATTTAAAAAGATATTCAGGATTTTCAAGCGTGTTTTTTTAGTTTTTGAGCTAAGAAAATGTTTAGAGTTCCGTACCAAAAAGTAAAAACGTCCTGCTATTACTGAGACTTTGCTGTCAGTTCTTTCGTCTTTCACCAGGTTGTGTCTCTAGAAAGGTGAGAGCTAGAGAGTTGAAAATTTCACAGTTTGTATGTTTATCAGTTGATGCTACACAACAGATACTTACCTATCATCATTATAATATATCGCCCATAGTTCGTTATTTGAGGTCGGAAATGTGTCGAATTTAATAAGTAACGGCACAGAATCCTTTGCGTCCGAATGTATTTTCACTTGACTGATTTTTAAATTCTTTTGGCACATTATGTAAGTAAAACATTATGAGACTGCACTGAGCACATCGTCACAAAATATTATCACCATAAAGTTAGTTACGAAGGTAGGCAACGTCACTCTGAAAATAGTTACAAATGTTTTTTTTCTGTTTTATTTCTTACGTGCGTACATTTTTTGACACACCAGTTTTGAGATATGTTTAGTAGGCCTGTTAGAATAGCAGCTCTAGGCTAAAATCGGGCATCGGTGATTTCACCGTGTGAATTAACAAGCGTTTGACCGGACCTCTCTCTCTCTCTCTCTCTGCATATTAAGATCCCACTGATGGGCAGAAGCCTCTTCCATTTTGGAAGAGCTCTACTGTGTCATGTTGACCAGGCGTGTTGCCACAGGGTTTATTTTGGAGTTTTCCATCTCATAGAGGATGTTATCTTATTTGTAAAACCCTCAGGAATAAATAATAAAAATTTAGTATTAGATATTGGAATGTATCTTAAAGCAAAGTTTGCCAGATTTAATAATACAAAAAATATACTTTGAGAAATGCTTGGTTGTGTATTTTTAAGCATTAAGGTGCTCCCTCACTGGGAGCATTCACGTGTATTGTAACATTATAGATTCGACTTTGAGCATTACATTACAATAATACCTTCCTGACTAACGAGCATTTGCGTGTAATGTAACATATTGATTCGACTTTGAGCATTACATTACAATAATACCTTCCTGACTAACGAGCATTTGCGTGTAATGTAACATATTGATTCGACTTTGAGCATTACATTACAATAATACCTCCCTGACTAACGAGCATTTGCGTGTAATGTAAAATATTGATTCGACTTTGAGCATTACATTACAATAATACCTCCCTGACTAACGAGCATTTGCGTGTAATGTAACATATTGATTCGACTTTGAGCATTACATTACAATAATACCTCCCTGACTAACGAGCATTTGCGTGTAATGTAACATATTGATTCGACTTTGAGCATTACATTACAATAATACCTCCCTGACTAACGAGCATTTGCGTGTAATGTAACATATTGTCATAGCAAGATGTCAGACGAAGCGGCCGTTGTGCTGAGTGCGGCAATATTAATTCGACATTGTTATTTATGTAAAATTATGTAAAAATACGGAACCCTAAAAAAACACAAGAAACGATATTGGTGTCATGAATTATTTCAAAACCGGCAAAATACAGGTGGTTTGGATATTTTAGATAGAATCAACCGACTCATAAGTAAACTTAAAATGTTTTTAAGAATCTCTTCTTCGGATTTTGAACACTTAATAAATCTCATTACAAGGTGCGCATTGTAAGTTGTTATGTGTTAGGGTTCGAAGGATTTGGAGAGAAAGACCTGCTGACTCTTTTTGAAGACTTTATTTACTAGCACTAGTTACACACTAAGCACTAGGTTCAAACACTAAGCACTGGGTCCAAACACTAAGCACTAACAATGTCCTAGGTTGAGGTTCTTCTCCTTCACTGATGTAAAGGTGGGTACTGACCAACGTTACGAGGTGTAATGTAACGTGTAACACCGCGAGCATTCGTGCAGTCAGTACGTCGTGTTACGGGGAAACCAGCGAGCAACGAGCCGCTCGTTGGTCTCTTTGAGTGCTCCACCCGGCTGTCGGTTTTTTGGCGAATCCTTTGAGTGTTACGCGGTTCGGTCAGTACGCTCTCGCAAGCCGGTTTCGCAGTCGCATTTGGTTTTTTAAAATTGCTATCAATGACAAACCACCACATACGCCTCTGTTTTTAAATAAGTTTGATGTCCAGTAACGTTTTCTCTTCTTCTTAATTTGGATGAAACAATAATTAAGTAGAATCAAAGATACCAACGCGTCCTCGCTGTCGGCCATCTTGAGTGAACTAACGGCGAAAGCGGAGCACAGAGTTTTGACGAGCATGTTACGCCGATTTTAAAACACAGCGTAACATGCTCGATGCGTAACACGCTCGATGCGAATGTTACATTACACCTCGTAACGTTGGTCAGTACCCACCTTAATGCTCAAATCTGTAACGTTACATTACACGCGAATGCTCCCGGTGGGGGAGCACCTTTATAGCCATTGATAATCCAGATGTATTGTCTACTGCTATATCAATCCGTCCGCTTGAAGCCACTTACATAATATGTGTGCGTGATAAATGTATCTATGTTACCGGTATCTATGACACATAAATATAGGTATATCTAAAATTATAGCAAAGATCTTTAGACAACATATAAGCTAGCTAATACCTAATAGTACGGGATCCGTAGTACATTTTTTTTCACTTGATTACTATCAAGCTGATTTTCCGTGAGTAGCTTTATTATGACGAGACGCCCAATAATTTTCTATTCCAAAATCTCGATTGTGGTAGCTAACAGAGGTAGCAAGGATAAAATATCGTACTACCCGTAAAAAAATGACGTATGTGAACTTGCGTCAAAAATTTCAAACAAATATTTCAAAAAATCACTTACTGCTTTCTTCCACTAACAGTTAGGACTTTTGAATAAATCAAAATAAACACAATAATAATTCAGTTCTTTATTTGTACGATTCATAAAACAAATAGTTTAAATAAATAACATAAATATGTCCATACATACGAATTGTAAATTAATATTTTGTACTAAATATTATAATATATAATAAATAATGTAAATATTACGGTGGTACATTCATTTTTAATGTGTTATTATAATAATATATAGATAAATAAAAATTATTAAATAATATAATATATACAGCACATGTATAAATAGGAACCTAATATCACATAATACATGTTATATATAATAAATAAAAAATAATAATATTAAAATAAAATAATAATTAAAATAAAACTGTATCACAAAATAATAAAATATGCATAAATAGATATGAAAATAAAATAAATAAATTTATAAATAAATAAATAAATTAGTAAAATAAAGACTTAGCAAGAAAAGACTAGATTAAGAATTAATAGTAATTTTTCTATACAAAGATATAATAATTATCTTTTAATAATAAAATACACAAATACGGATACCGTATAGGGTAGTATACTACCAACACAATAGTAGCACAGCACACAAGAAAGACCGAACAAACCAAGAACATATTTTTATGAAAAACAATAACAATTCACTCATAAGGGTTAACTCCTTAAAACACAAATTCCTTAGTAAATAAATAATTAATATTTACTTACAAACTAGAATAAATAAATTCAGTACATGCCATTTTGTCAAATAAATAACTTCGGACCTAAAATAGATCCTTGAGGTACTCCTTTCTTAATCAATTTTTACGTGACCAGAATATGCTAAATCTTGTCCATCATCGATGGTACGGCCCCAACCGTGTCCACTGCTGGCGAAGTGTTCTTCATGATGAGGGTGTGCGACCACTTCATAGCTGGTTTCATGATGTTTGCTTGCTAAAAGCTTTTTCAAGGCAATAATACCGGCAACAAGGAGTGAGATCTTGGCAAGAAGGACGGCCTTTGCTGCGGCGAATGCGATGATACCAAGGAATAGTGGGATGAGAGCTGTGATCTTCAGTTTAGCGATAGCGAGGAGGGGGAGGAGCTGCTTGATCTTCTTCTTCTTGCCACGAGCTGTAAACAAACGGACATCATGTATTACTTATTATAATGATTGAAATAGATTTCTTTAATATTTCAGACACAGAAAGTTTTATTGAGAACAAAAGTAACAAAAGTCTTATTCCTAAAACATTTTACCTACGTATAATAAAATAATGCATATTGTTTAGATTAAACAAAAAATACTTAATCATATACTCAAATTTAAATAAAATACATATAAAAGAGAAAACGTAACATCCAAATTCTTTATAATAAACTAAGTTACATTTAAAAAGTATTTTGTATTAATAATAACATTTTTATATAAATAATAACATTATAAAAATTCTTATGATGATAATTATAATGTTATTTAACAATCCCATACATAATTAATGAAATAGTAATTAAAAAGACGAAACTGTTTTTAAAAAACTACTTTCAATTTCTCTTCGTACCTCACGCATAAAACTGGTATACTTATTATAATAATAAGCATAAACAAACGCATATTAAATAGTAAAAGTTTATAATAATTTGTATAAACTAGAATTAAAGACATCAATAAGACGAGAGAAAAGTAATATCGTTAGGAGAGGACTACGAATGCACGTGGAAGGTAAAGTTTCAAGGTAGACCTAAGAAAAGATGGATGGACTGTGTGGATATGATACAAAGAGGAGATAACATAGGTGTGAAGAAGATTATGGAAGGAAAAGACATGTCGCGCCGACCCCAAATAATGAGATAAGGGCGAGAGAATGATGAGAACTAAAAAACATTGAAATTTAAAAACCCCATTTGGAAACGCTATTTGAAATTTTTCATGAAAATATAAGTCATATAAAATAATGATTTTGATACACAAAATTGCAATTAAATCATAAATAAACTGCAGCTGATTTTATTTAAGTTAAGTTTAGTTAAATTTTTGCCACAATTGAGCTATTGTGAATACGACAATGCATAGAATTATCGAGTAGCTTCTCATACATGAATCGATACTAAAACATCGATACTAAAGTTTAATGGTCATTCATAACAACCATGATATAGTAATTTCGTAATATAGAAAGGCAACTTTCATCTTAGGAGTGGCGAGTCGAGAGATTTCTCGAAGAGTAGCACAACTGGTTCCTAGCAGGACGTTGCCTTAACTGGTAATGGAACCCCGCTTACTTTCCGAACTAATTTTATAGTACATCTTTTATGTTTTCTCAAGCACGGTTATTAATTTCGCGTTGATAATTTCTAATGAAAATTCATGGACATTTCACACAACGGTTTTGGGTTTCAAGCTTTATTTTTTTGTGTTTTGGGTACTAGACTATGGATAAATTTTATTATGAAAACTATATTTTTGGTAAACTCATATAGTAGGTAAAATACAATAATTTTGAGGACTTAAAAACCTGGGAGTTTTGGAACTTGAAACTTGAAATTTTTTATGAAAATTTGTTGCAAAGTATACAGAGCTGGATTTAGCATCTACTTTAGGAAATACCAATGTCTTTTTTAATCTTTTAAAATCGCAAGAATTGAATCGGAGAAGTTAGTATTATTGTTTTAGAAGAGTTATAAAAATATGTGTTATGACTAATGACGCTTACACACCTAAAAGACATACCAGAGTTAGAGAAACCGATAGGGATAGGCCAAATAATAAATAAATAAATAAATTAGATACGTCGTAGAGAAAATAAAGAAATTGTAACATTAGACAGCAATATTTTACGCCGACCAAGCAGATAATGAAATGATGACAAGTCTCAAGACTGTTATAATATAAATGACTTGCATGTAAACACTACTTTCTATTGTCAAAATGAAAACATTGCTTCTTGCAAAGTGCAGTAAATTTAATTCTCACTTGATAGGGCTCTTTTAGTACCTCATGCCTTTTACTTTTATTGTTTTTACATTTCATTTGCTACCACCACTTACTGAGTACAATTGGAAACGGAACAAAATATATTTGGGGAATAGAAAATCTGTATTTTGCACACGTATCAAAAATCCATTTGTTTTGGACAGAAATTCTTACTTAATTCTGTAATGTGAAATTGGCTGAAATTGACAAAAAGGTGCATAGGGCAATCTTCTCTGTCTCCAGCTCATTAATATCCCAGTGTTGGGTACAAGCCTTCTCTATTATGGGAGGGATTACGATCCGCATAGGGTTTAAGAGGGCACGATACCAAATTACGCTTCATACAAAAATATGGGCATTGTAGTCCCATATATTCTTCGTGGATATTTCCTCCAGAGGAACGAATTTTTTTCACAGTATATAGGTCTTATACATAATAACTAAAAGAAATATGACCATTCAAAACTCCCGTTTTTTTCGAGGTTCTTTAGATAAAGTTGCAGCATCTATCACACAAATTTGGTAAGGATTTATCAAAAAAGAAAGTAATAGAGGCATGGATATACTCTTAATCTATAATATGGCGTAAAACAAATTAAAATCGCTTTAGCTTTCGCGATGAAAAAAAGGGACTACAAAACGTCTTTTTTTCAAAGAATTTGTAGGTAAAATCTGCTTCAGCTACTGCCCTTTTAGCGTGGCGCTCGGGAACAGGGATAGCAATACCTAAGGTAAATACTTGAATTACGTACAACTTACGTAAAGTACAGTACTCTCTTAAGTTCGAGTTTTCTTTCTCTCACAGAGGATGTTATCTGTGTATAATATTGCTAATCGTCTTTTACAGCACCCTAAGAATAAAATAAAAGGTCATTATTTGCTGCAAAACAAAGTATCTGAAAACTGATTCTAAAAACGCGTAATAAGACATGCGTAACAGCAAGTTAGTAATAAATATAAACAACCGTAATTAATAAAATATGGGTAAACTCTTGCGTGATATAGCAACATAAATAAAAGAAAGCGTTGATCGAATTTAGAGCATAAAAATCGTAGAAATCCAATGTCCGGTATAAGGACTTTCTATTTATATCAATAACTTAGATCCACTTGTTCTATCAAGATATCGCATACAAAGTAACATGTCTAGTTACTAGGGTTGGCATGCTCAATTCAAGTAATTTTTTTTTAAAGTAATTTTTTAATTTTTGCTATTGACATGCTATGCTTTTTACTTAATAAATTAAATTATGGTGGAAAAAGTGAAGTCCCGCTTGCGGTAATGACTTTTTCCGCCATAATTTTTTTTTATTTTTTTATTTCAGTCGATCGATATTATCAATACGGGATTATGATTAGTCTCTATGACAACCGAATCTTGAAACTCAAAATACCGACAGACTAGAATCGGTTTTTGATAAATTATAAACATGGAGCTTGTTGATGTGTGTGGGAAGCTCTTTGGCACTATATCTTTTATTGACTATGGGGATTAGTTCAGTAGATATTACTTTCAACCTACCAGTAATCTTGTAAGCCATGTCCAGATATTTTATGCGTGCAGTACCTAGGCAATTGTTCTTTCTAGTTGCATTAAAATTACAATGTACTAAATAATGTACTAAACGGAATAAATCATAATATTTCTCTATGTGTGTGTGTGTGTCTTTTTGTTTGTTTGTGCAAGTATTTATGTGTGAGAGTGTGTTAACAGAAAACTCTAAAATTTTAGATTCATAAAATGTATTTTATGAAAAAGCTAAAATCTTGTGACAACCCTATGAATCTATTATCTACTTTGCATACGTAAGAACGGTACTTAGTTTAATATACACTCATAATGTTATCTACTACAGGCTTTACTGTTTATCTTGAATGTTGTTACAGTTAAGAGGATATTCTTACGAACAGGTTAGTGGGTTCAATTCTCAGTTAAAATATGGCGTAATTTTTTAACTGAAGATGTATGTAGGTTTTTATATGACTTTTAAGCAAGTTATGTAATACGTTTTTAGCTAAGTAAACCTGTACCTGCTAAAAATTATCGACACCAGCATCGATAATTTGGTATCGATAACTCTGTGTGCAAAAAAAATATAAATTTATACCTATATGTCTGAACCTAGTAGGACTATTGGTAACTATTGCTTACGGAGTACAATACTTTTTGCCATCGCACAAAGTTATGCTGTACAACAAGAAAGGAATCGAACCTACAACCTCACTAAAAAAAAGCAACATTGCTACTTAATGACGTAATCAAATAAACCGTTTAATAAAAGTTAATATTATGAGTCAAATATTTAAATTTAAAATTGGAAGGTAGACTTCCGGTTTTTTATTTCGATATTTGAACATCTGACAACTTATTAAATAAATATCTTGCACATAGTAAAATGAACTCTAACACACCTAGTTAAATGCTTATTCAGTAGCAAATTTATTTTGGTACTACAGTGGCGCTAATATGTGTAAGTGAAGAGTTTTAGTTCAGTTTTTTTTTTCTTAAATATAATAGTTACAATTTTATTACGTAGATAATAATAGTCTATTTATTTATTGCATAACGTTGCCTAAAGAAGTGTTATGTTTCTATTTTTATATGGGACACGGTGTTATTTCTTTTTATCATCAATATTTGCCCTATTTTTGTCATTATGCTTTGCATTGGAGCTATTGATCTATTTTCTGTTTGTTTCTATAGAAATGAAATCAAATCGTCTGTGACTAAATTATAATCAAAAGTGTTTTTTATAATGGTCTAACGCAAATGGAGCAAATCATTTGGTGTTTAGTTATCTATGGTTTTCTTTTCATTTCAAATGTTTTACTAAACAATTGTGAACAACAATATATTCTTCTGAAACTTTATTAAATATACAACTTTATTATAGTTTAAAAGAGTACACTTATTTTGTCTCTAAATTCGTAATTTATGCGTCTTGAAAGATTAAGTCGACCAAATACTTTAATAATAAGATATAAGAATGTCAATGAATAAGAAATAAGAATGTGAATGTCTAGAAAGAATATTATGACTTTAGAATAAAAGATATTTCCATTCATACATAACATGTTCCTAACAAAAATAATTGTTTTTGCCTGAGAATCGAACCTACAAACTTGTGTTAGTACACAAAGCTATACTACCTTTTATGCTACAAGGTCAGTCAAAATACAGTAGTAAACTGTGTTTTGGTTGTCTGTTCGTAGTGACACAGTTTTTTCATGGCATACAATATGTGATTGAAATGCTAATAAATGTCGCGAATTGCAAATAGTCTTGGAGAAAATTGACATAAATATAATGAATAGTCTGATTGACTGACTTATTAACAAACAAAATAGAAATTTTGTGTGTAAATAAATCGCAGTACACACGCTTTTTTATTAATTTCCATGAATATTTATTTATAGGTATTTATTTACTTGTTTTAAGTTATGGTTTTTGTCATTTTTCATACTTGTATATGTTAATATTATTCTAAAGACAATAGTGTAACATAATACTTTAAAAAACTAAAAAAAGGAGCCTAAATATTACATAAATGTATCCTGAAAACTCTTTTCTTGAATTACTATTTTATCATTCTTGATAACTGTGCAAATAAATCAGTTTAGCGGCTTAATCTTTACTCTTTGGTCTTGTTCATAAGGACTTATCGGAGGTTTAAAAGTTTGCTAAAATAGGTTCACGAAAATTGTCAAAACTTGTTATTCATAATAGTCTTTTTACGCTAAAACGTTTATTATCTTTCCGATAAAATCCTCCGTTTAAACCTCCGATAACATCCTCCGTTTAAACCTCCGATAAGTCATTATGAATAAGACTGGTCTTTTTCCCAACTATAAGCGGTAAAGAAGTATAGGTAATTAAAAAGAAGCAATAATGATTACTAACCTTCTTCAAGGGATCTCTTCATGCCTTCAACGGCAGTCTTAGGTAATCTGAATTGGATGACATGGTTCTCCAAGAAATCTGCAGCAGAATCTACCAGCCTATTTTCAATGGTATCTTCTCTCGCCCTAGGTTCTTCTGGCAAAAGATCGAAAGACCTTGCAGATCTTGGGGATCCATTACTGATAATAGAAACTCCATCAGCTACACTCAACTCCCTGGCTGTATTAACCGCATCCACATATTTTAACGTCTTCTCCTGCAAATCAAAAGACTCATAAGATTATGAACACTTTGTAAACACTTCACTTTTAATCAATAATATCGAACCTTTATACACAAAGAAGTATCTCCATCAACGCACTCTTTAACCACTCCTAAAATTGAACTGAATACACCATTTTCATTGCTTTCTTTGTCCAGCGTAGGTTTACCCCTAGCTGCTGCTATCAAAACTAAAACAGCAATGTATTTTATCATGTTTCTAGTTACCCTTATGGGAAGCTTAGCACAAAGTGTACCGTTTGCCTTTAATGCAGGCTGTTATAAACAACACCACCCCACTACTCGACGGTCAAGTAAAGTGGTCTCGATAAGTTACGATTATTATACAAGCGTGGTTAATATTATTCCGTTTTGGTTATAAAATTATATATATAAAGTATTTTACGTATAATAAGGCTTTATTATATTTTGGTTACCTAATTGTTAAGGCTTGTTTGTAATTACTGTTATAATAATTATAATTAAAATAATAATAATAAAAAATATTTTTACTTGTCGGATATATATTTTAAAATCAATGGTATTGATTTTTTTTTGTCGTATTAACATTTTATATCATGTATATTTAATTAGGTCATTTAATTTTTAGAGTACCGTACCCAAAGGGTAAAAACGGGACCCTATTACTGAGACTTCGCTGTCCGTCCGTCCGTCCGTCCGTCTGTCACTAGGCTGTATCTCAAGAACGGTGATAGCTAGACAGTTGAAATTTTCACAGATGATGTATTTCTATTGCCGCTATAACAAAAAATACTAAAAATAAAATAAAATCAATATTTAAGGGGGGCTCCCATACAACAAACATGATTTTTTACCGTTTCTTGCTCGATAGTAATAACGTTGCCATAAGTTGCATAGATAATGGTACGGAACCCTTTGTGCGCGAGTCCGACTCGCACTTGACCAATTTTTATATTTTTTTATTTAGCAATAAAAACATATCAAAACTATCTTTATCTTTTAAATAAAATTCTCGTATCGCAGTGATTATCGCCAAACTCCAGTAACGGCTGGACGGAATTTCATAAAATTTTGTACCTCTCAAAATAGGTCAATATTTATTATTTTTGAACTATGTTCATAAAGGAAGTAGGCAAGTGAAACTGCGGGACAGAGTTAGTGTACCTACTCTAATTATTTTTATTATTATTTTGTTTGTTAAGTGAAATTAAGTGAATGTTATATTTTTAAATGTTTACTTCCACTATGAGTTGCATATTCATAAAGGTAAAAGTGAAAACCTGTTTAATTTTACTAACTTATTATAGTTTCTTTATTATATTAAATTGTCATATGAGGGCACGACAGCAAATACGCAAAATATGAATAACACGGTACCAATGTGCCAATATAAACCAAAGTAACCTCTCTTGATTACTCTGTATTCTCTTTAATACTTTGGGATACAGTTGTCAGATCCCCAACTGCTGACAATGAGACCACTTCTAGTCTATACTGATATTTTGAAGCTGAAGAGTTTGTTTTAAAGTACTATTTGAAAAAAATTATCAGCGTTAGATAGTTTATTTATCGAGGAAGGCTAAAGACTATATTATTATAACATCACGCTGTGATCAATAGGCGCGTATCATCAGTGGAAAACGTAGAAAAATATTATCAAAATTCCACGCGTACGTATTCGTGGGCATCACCTAATATAATCGACTAATTAAAAACCTAAAATATTGAAATGTTTTATCTATTGTCTAAACTGTGCTCTAAATCTAGAAAATTTGACAGAAGATAGAATTAACTTACTGTTAAACGAGGATCGTCATCTATTTATAAACGTAGAATAAATCTTATATATAAAATTCACGTGTCACAGTGTTAGTTACCGTACTCCTCCGAAACGGCTTGACCGATTCTTCTCAAATTTTACATACATATTCAGTAGGTCTGAGAATCGGCCAACATCTATTTTTCAAACATTTTTTTTTTGTATGGCAAAACAACGTTTGCAGGGACAGCTAGTAATATATAAATATTCATGGACATTTCACACAACGTCCTCTGGTCCCAAGCTAAGCTTATTATGCTTGTGTTATGGGTACCAGAATACGGATATAATACATATACTACTTTTTTTTTGTAAATACATACTTATAGTACATAGAAACACCCAGACGCAGTACAAACATTTGTATGACAATTAGAAAAATCATACAAATGATTGTCCCGGGCGGGAATCGAATCCGCAACCTCTTGATCGGCAGTCAGTTACCAGAACCACTACACCACGAGGCCCGTCGAATAGAATTAGTATTTTAAATAGTTTCTGAGTTCTATCATCTTTATCTTTACTTAATAAAAAACAAAATCGCTACCTACTTTTGTATGTATGTCCCTATGTGAGCTTTTATATCTTCAAAACTACGCAACGGATATTGATGCGGTTTTTTAAAAATCATAGAGTTGTTCAAGAGAATGACTTTTTTGTGTAATTTGTTACGGTTTAATTTCTAATTTCCACGCATACGAAGTTGCGGGCAACAGCTCGTAAGTAAATAAGCTCTTGTTCGAGAAAATAGCTTAATATGATACTCTAGCGATTCTGTAGAGTATCCCTTATATATAAAAATCAATTGCTGTTTATTAATCTCGCTAAAACTCGAGAAAGGCTGGACCGATGGTGATTTTGGTCTTGATATATTGATGAAAGTCCAGGGAAGGTTTAAACGGTGACAAAATATATGGGAATCTAAAATTCCAAGCGTATGTAATAGCGGGCATCAACTAGTATATTATAAATACTATAAGTGTCTCAAGTATAAACCACAATTAATCTATTATCAAAGATGAATGATAGCTATTGTAGCCAATAAAGAAAAAATTGTTTGTCATTTACTTTCAAATTTTAAGATTCCATATTAAAAGGTAAAACGGGTGTCTATTACTTAGACTTGGCTAACCGTCTATCTGTCACCAAGTTGTATCTCTGGAACGGTGATTGTTATAGAGCTGAAAATATCACAGTTTGTTTATTTAGGTTAGACTTGCACATGCAGGGTTCCATACCGTTACTATCGTAATATTTGTAGTATAGTGGTTTTTATTACAGACTCCCGTTCACAAGGTCGCGGATTCGTTTGATCGATCGATCCAAGACATTTATTGTCGTTCAAATGTTTGTACTGTGTCTGAATATTTATATGTATTATAAGTATGTATTTACAAAAGAAAAGCAGTTTAAGTAGTATATTGGTATTCTGGTACCAACAAGACAAGGATATAAGCTTATGTTGGGACCAGAGGATGTTGTGTGAAATGTCCCTAAATATTTATTATATTATTTATTTAATCAGCCTCGTGGTCTAGTGGTTTTTGTAACCGATTGCTATTAACGAAGTCGCGGGTTCGATTCTCGCACGGGAAAATTTATTTGTGTGTAATTTTATTGTCATTCAAATGTTTGCACTGTTACATACGGACAACGTTCTCCATATTATTCAGATATTACTCACACTACACGCATAGTTCTGATTCCCTCGTATTTTGAATTCAATAGAAAAGATAACACTGATAGCCCCTTTCTCATAAACAGATAATTCATTGTTTTAATTTAAAACAATGTGAAAGAAAATAAATTTGATTGTTTTGATAATTCATTGCTTTCATGTTTTACTTGCCGCCATTTCACACAGTTATGAACATAAATTTAAACTTATTATCAGCTTCCTAGTCCATAAACATCCCATAGCTGGGAATGGGCTACCTTTTATTCAGCAGGGCTTTTAGTCCACTATGACACTTTCTCTGTCTATGTCTTAAAGCACTCTTGGGAAGAAATGGGAAATACAAATGTCACTATTTCCTCTCCAGGGTGCTGTGAGAGCCATCTAAGGGATAATTTAAGCAGATCCTATTTTAAAGACGGATATCTTGGAACTAAACCCTATGCCAACGCGCCTGGTCGCCGCAGCAAGTACAATTTAATCCGTCCTAAACTGGAGTAGGCCCCTGCCTAGGGTTGGAGACACATAGGTGTCATGTTTTTCGATTTTTTTTTATTTGCGTATTTGAGTTTCGTATCATGATTTTTATTATATTGAAGATTACCTTATAATAGAAGACAGTTCAATTCCGATCTTCATTATCATTCTTTTGCCCTTTTTCTTTTATTCAGGTTTGGTGTAACACGACTACTTGTTCATGTTGCAATGAGATTTGCTTGACGTCAACCCCCCTTAGGTATGTGATAAAATCCCTACTAAATTCCTAAAGTGAAAGAGTTCTGTGTCCAACATTAGGATATAAAATAAGAGGGAAAAAGAGAGAGAGGGAAAGAGATAATTGATACCGATGATACAACCTTAATTGATGATTAAATAAAACACCAGAAGAATTTTCCCTTCTATAATCAGATAAAAAGTGAAAATACAACGAATATCTCATGTATTTAACAAGTGACCAGCTAACCATAGGTATACATTTGTTTGACTCCATACAATAAAACATTCGTGCGTAGTTTGGTAATGGCATTGAAATACAATTAGGTAATATATCTTGGGTACAAATTGATGTATTATTGTCCGCATTAGTAAATAAAACTGCTTGTTAACCGACTTCAAAAAAAGGAGGTTCTCAATTCATCTGTATGTTATATTTATTTTTTATTTTTTTTATGTTTGTCACCTTATAACCTTTAACTGTGCAAAACGATTTTGATGATCATTTTTTATTTGAAAGCTGGTGGTTCGCGTTTCGTCCCATTGGCACCAGGTCAGGATCTGATAGTTATCTCCTGAGAAATCAAGGAAAACCCTCAAATTTCAAAGGCACATGAAGTCAGTTGAACTTCTTTTTAAAAATACTCAATTATTAATGCGTTCCTTCACATTTATTTTGGGTAGATTTAGTATTCCTTACCAATGACCCTTTGGGAATTCTATTACTGAGACAACAGTAACTGCTATCACTGTCCGTCTGTTACCAGGCTGTACCTCTGAAACGGTGATAGCTAGAGAGCTGAAATTTTCACAGTTTACGTATATCAGTTGATGCTATAATAACAAATACTTACTATCATTATTCTCTTGTGTTTTTTCCGTTATTTGGGGTTGAGAATTATGACAAATGTGTTATGAAAGCAAGTCGTACTTGACCGGCTTTTTAATTTATTTAATTTTTTTAGTTTATTTAATTAGTTTTTTGTAAGCTTTGAAGACGTATTTTTTTATTTTAAAATAAGTGTTATTACTACCATAATGATTCTCTTTTAAGTGATATATAAACCATAAATATAGAAAACTGAAACCACAGAGTAACTAAAGAAAATGTAACCTACGTATATGAAAGTTGTTAGTACAGTAATAAATATGTAGATAATAATATAATGTACTCTATGACTAGTTTTATAACACATATGGTACTTGTCCTACCTTGTAAGTAGCAGGTTTTCAATTCGATTTCTAATTAGGTACATTTCTAAGACTAACGTAAATAGGTAAAGGGATTTGTACTTGACACCTTTATTGTTTTTAAAAGTAGCCCATGCCTTTTCTCTGGCTTTAGCCTATACGGATACGTAATTTAATTTAAATATGTTTAGTATCAATGACGTGAATAAATAAATATTCTCGGACATTTCACACAACGTCCTCTGGTCCCAAGCTAAGCTTATATGCTTGTGTTATGGGTACCAGAATATGGATAGAATACATATTATACAATTTTTTTTTTAAATACGTACTTATAATACATAGAAACACCCAGACGTAGTACAAACATTTGTATGACAATTAGAAAAATAACACTAATGAATGTCCCGAGCGGGAATCGAACATGCGACCTATTGGGAGTCCGTTACATGAACCACTCAACCACGAGGCTCGTTTGTCGAGGCTGTCTGAATGAAGTAATAATATACAGACAGTGAATTTTTGTTTTTTTTTTATAAAATATATAAAATCCTCTGATAATAGTATTTTGTAATTTTGCGCAAAATGAGTAGTTCAAAAATCAGTTCAACTGACTTAGTGTGCCTTTGAATTTTGAGGGTTTTCCTTGATTTCCTAGGTGATAACCATCAGATCCTGACCTAGTGCCAATGAGACCACACGGGAATCAATAGCTTTCAAATTTAAAAAGAATTATTAAAACCGCTTCGCCCATTTAAAAGTTATAAAGGAACATCCATAAAAAAAAAATAAAAAAAACATACAGACGATGTCGGTTAAAATATCATAATATCGACACATGTTTCAATTCTAAGAACGGTATCGTATCTATATATTCTAAGTCTCTACTTAGTGTATTTATGATCTTATACACTCTATTAAGACAATTTCTTTTTTTCCTAAAACTTTGATCTGATTTAGTTTTCAATACTGTGAAGATTGATATTAGACCGGCTCTTTATCTATCCCCATTACACAAAATACCCAATATGTGCATATATCGTCAAAACTCTTTAAAACGTCTAAATTAACTGTTTACAAATGATACCATGTCGGAATGTTTATTGATATCTTGTTATTTTGACCTATTGGCATACAGAACCACTCAATCAATAACGGGTTTACACCACAAAAGAAATATTTCTATAATTAATGTCTGGTATTTTCTAAAAGTGAAAGGATTTCCCAAAGTAAATCAGACGATTCCCCGAGAATTTGACCTAAAATATTATACGAAAACTTACGATAAAACCAGTCCAGTTTCGCTTTCTTTTTCCAACAAAACTAAATAAAACCACTACATTATTACTTTCATGATGTAATGATATATTTAGGACTTGTTTTTAGGATTCTTTGCTGAAATGGTTCTGTTTAAGTTTGTGTAGTGACGGATAAAAAAAAAGTACATGCACCATCTTTACTTCTTATAAAACAAAGTCGTTATTTTTGTATGTATGTCACTATGTGAGCTTATATCTTTAAAACTACGCAACGGATTTTGATGTGGTTTTTTAATAGATTTTGTTTGGTCTTCAGTTTCCATAGGTACGAAGTTTCGGGAAACAGCTAGTTTCAAATAAATAGATAAAAAATTATTAAAAAAAATTTTTTTTCGATTTTATTTTATTGCCAAAAAAGAATAATGTATATACTCGTACATACAATTAAATTTTAAAAAATGTGTACATTATAATAATTAATTAATTACTTGTCAACATATATATAGGTATCACTTTGGTGAAAATACGTCACTAAAATATTGTAAATTCACCAAATTTTATTGTTGTTAGTAAACTGATCATCAGCATAAAATGCACTTTAAACCATCCAGCGCTTCAATTTACTTTTAAAGCTAGATTTTGTTGTTGATCTTTTTTGTTGTAAAATATAAATTGAATTGAAAAAAAAAGCAATGGAAGAAAGCATCCATGAAGTTTTTTGTCTGTCAGCTTCTGACTTTTATAAGAGCATGTTTATCTTGCCCATCTATACTATAATATTAAAAATCTGAAGAGTTTGTTTGTTTGTTTTGTTTGTTTGTTTGTTTGAACGCGCTAATCTCAGGAACCACTGGTTCGATTTTCCGTGTTGGACAGAACATTTACCGAGGAAGCCTATAGGCTACACAACATCACGCTCTGACCAATAGAAGCGGAGCAGTAGTGAAAAATGTTGCAAAAACGGCAAAAGTTTTCTAAGTTCAACACGTACGGAGTCGCGGGCAACAGCTAGTTTGAAATAAAAATGCTTGACGTTGATTTGGATGTTTTTGTATTTTCTTCATTTTAAGAGTAGGACACCCTATCCCCAAAGTGAAGGTGGTCCCTGTCCAACAATGGAACCTTAACGGGGAAAAGGGAGCGAGATTCGTCGACAATTTTTTTTTACATAATTTTATTTATATCATTATTCCATTTAGGACACAACAAGACTATTAGTACAAAATATATGCACAAATTAGTACCTACGGAACCACAGAGCATTCGTCTTTATCGCTTCTTACTTTTTTCTTTTTCAGATAGTTTTCTTTTTGATTGTCAGTAGGTCAATAGCAAGTTGACTATTTGTGATTACTTTTTTATTTAAGATCGTGTTACGTAACATTTCTTGAGTGCGATCAATACAAACGTTTTTTTTTATATATCTTACGAGTATTACCATAGATTTAGTGATGTATTTAGTAGGTAATCGAGATACACTTGTACTTGAATTTGCGGGTTTGATTCTCATTCCTAGTATATGTGTATACAATATTTTATAAATAATAATTATGGAGTGTGGATGAAGCCAAGGAAGTGTGTTTGAATCGTGGCAGATCGCGTTCTATAGTCTATAGTCTTTGCCTACTCCCATGGGAAAAGGGCGTGATAGTATAATGATAATGTTGTTAGGTTGTCTCATGGACACACTTTCTACATTTTGCTGAGCGGTGTACCTTTTTCCCGCTTATGGATGGGATAGTATAACTTTATGTAGTTTAATTTTAGCTAATAAGCTAGTATACTTAACTCTGTATGGCCTCGTCGTGAGTGTGCAATAATAATAATAATATAATAAATATTCAGTACATTTCACACAACGTCCTCTGGTCCCAAAGTAAGCTATATCATGTATGCTTGTATTATGGGTACCAGATACGAATAGGATCTACTACTTTTAATTATTTTGTAAATACATACTTAGAATACATAGAAAACACCCAGACGCAGTATAAACATTTGTATGGCATTTATGGATATCATACAAATGATTGTCCCAAGCGGGAATCGAACACCGCAACCTCGTGATCGGCAGTCCATTATATAAACCACTCCACCACGAAGCCCGTCAAATAAATATTCCTTTCTTTCTTTCTATAATAATGACGATATTTAAAAATTTCTAAAATATTTTAATGTAATAAGCTGCTGCATATGCTTACGCACCTAATGTAAACCACAAACCCTCCCGAGAGAAGGAGGTCCGTGTACAATAGTGGGACTTTAATGGGCTTGAGAGAGACAGAGAGATAGTTCCTGTTACCCTTGGTAAGTGCACAAGTTTTAAAATAAACCGCCAGGGTTAAAGGGTGAAAGTCAAATTCAAAGATTCCATTAAATGAATACATAGATTAATAGATAGATGGATAAATCAAGTGTGTAGTACGCTTTACCATCAAAGACTCCATTGTCGCTTACCATCAGGTGGCATGGGATCAAGTGACAACATGGTTTATTAAAAAAAAAGTTTTTTGAATTTGGTGTGCAATTTTGAAATAGTTTTATTAGTAAATTGATGTAACATACAGATTCTATCTTTATTGTAAAATTATCAGTGTGTAAAATTTTTTACGTTAGTCCAAATACGAACCGTATGAAAGTAAAATTTTGCATATTTTAATTATTTTTCTAATAGTAACTTTCATTTAATAGATGTTTATATAAATATTATGCAAGTTAAAAATATTATACTTGTTGGTTGGTCATTGTTGCATATTGCATTCAAATAAAACCACTTTTTTACGGAATTCAATTCTCAGAAACGTCGGGTCAAAATTTAAAACAAATATACCCGTCTAAATCCGTAGTTTTATTTAATATTATAAAGCTATAGAGTTTGTTAGTATGTTCGTTTGAACACGCTAATCTCAGGAACCACTAGACCGATTTGAAAAATTATGTAAGTGTTGGATAGTTAATTTATCTAGGAAGGCTATTGGCTATATAACATCACGCTGCGACAAATAGGAATAAATTTTCGTGAGTTTGAGTCATATTAGAAATACTATATTACCGGCTTATACAGCCGGTAATATAGTATTTCTAATAGGAATAAAGTTTAATGGCTAAATTCCACGTGTGTGATGTCGGAAATAACAGCTATGATACTATAATTCTGACAAATATCTAAAGTAATTTTGAATGCTGATAAATCAGGATTTCGAAAACATTAGAAACATAGAGATCTTTTAGTATTATACTCTGGAAATATAATATAGCCTTAAGATTTTTATTTAAAATATTAATAATAAAATACGTAGTACATTTAATATTTTAATATTCATATTATAATTACGTATGTGTATACTTTATAAAACTGTGCTATAGAAAGTATTTTAGGAAAGTTTTGTTTAAATATTCTTCTATATTTATAAGTAAAAGTGTCCTTAATAATATATAGAAAGAAAGAAAGAATTTATTAATATACCTACTCAAGGGAAACGTGAAATCTTACTTACTTAAAGTACTAACACCATTTAGAACTATTCCTATTAGCCCCTATGATAAAACCTGTTTGACTATATGCCAGCTGAGATCAATCTAGACTTGCTGGAGTCTGCTTGATCTGGGGACTTTTGGAACAGTCAAAACCATCGTATCTGTACCTACTAATATTGTTATAAAGCAAAAAAATTTGTTTGTTTGTTTGAACGAAAACACTGCACTGATTTGAAAAAAAATTCAGTATTGGTTAGTACGTGTATTGAGGAAGGCTATAGGCTATATAACATCACGCTGTGACCAATAGGAGCGAAGAATCTGTAAAACATGTTGTAAAAACGGGAAAAATTAAATATTACTAGCTGACCCGGCAAAGAATTGGTCAAGTTGTTTCGGAGGATAATGGGAACGAACATTCTGACATGAAAATTTTATATAATTTTTTTTTTTTGTATGAATTTTTGTATTAATTATTAAAAAAGGAAAAAAAAACCTTTTTTTGGCAAAATGAAAATAATACCTATGCCTACATAAAAAAAAAAATAAGCTTAGCTTGAGACCAGAGTAGGTACGTTGTATGAAATGTCTATAGACAATTTAGAATTTTAAAACAAATCTGTATGTTCAGGTTTGGTTTGTAAGTACCACATGAACGAAGTTGCGGGCGACATCTAGAAAGATTATTTAAAAGTACTTTAAAAATCAGACCTCTAAAGAATCCATCAGTCATTATAATAATCAGTAATGATTTGTTAAACATTCAAAGCTTTCTATCTAAAAAACCAGGCAAGTACGAGTTGGACCTAATCACGAAGAGTTCTGTATTATCATCATTTTAACATAGCTGGCTGTTTCGTGGAATGTAAAAACTAAACTATTAAGCATATTAATTATGAATAATAACAGGTTAAAGAAAACTGTTACTAATTGGCTGCAAAAATATAATTATGATATGACTGAAAATATGATGATAATGAGTAAATGACACACACAGAAACATATACACGCACACACAAATGCACAAAAAACAGTACCTATATTGGTAAAATTTATATAAAAAATGAAATTAAAAAAAAAATTACATTTTATTTATTATAAATTTAGGTATATTATATTTGTGTAAAAAAGGAAACGGAACTGGTCTTTGAAACACAACACTGTTAGTTAAAAGACCAGGGGTTTCAATAAAATGTAAGTTATATATTTTATGATGTCATTAAAGATATTTCTATTTCTATTCTATCAATTTAAACTGCATCAAGATAAAGATAGCAGCAGAAACCAGGGAGCATAACACCATCCACTCCGAACTTGAGAATGTAAAAACTTAATTAAGAAACATTTGATATCTTCCAACCCGGCTGGTCCCCGTGGAAGATTACGATCATAACCCTCCAAAGGCAAGAACATTACCTAGAATCTATAAAAAGAAAAATTAATTTTATTATTTTATTATATTTGACGGGCCTCGTGGTGTAGTGGTTCTGGTAACGGACTGCCGATCAAGAGGTCGCGGGTTCGATTCCCGCTCGGGACAATCATTTGTGTGATTTTTCTAATTGTCATACAAATGTTTGTCCTGCGTCTGGGTGTTTCTATGTATTATAAGTATGTATTTACAAAAAAAAAGTAGTATATGTATTCTATCCGTATTCTGGTACCCATAACACAAGCATATAAGCTTAGCTTGGGACCAGAGGACGTTGTGTGAAATGTCCATGAATATTTATTAATGTAAAATAAAGTAAGTAAAAGAAGAAAATTTTAGTTTAAAAAAAAAGAAAGAAAAAAAAAGGAATCTAAATATGTATATTAAAAAGCAATCAACGAAGAGAGTGAGATATTTAAGTTTCTTTGAAGGAGGCCTGTACCCATAATGGGGTTCTTGGAAAAAAATAAAATAAATATATGCGATTAAAATAATAATTAATTACAATATAATTGTTGAATGATGTAACAAAAAGGTCAAGAAAAAATAATAATTATATTTACTGGACATGGAATCAAACAGATGTTTTATGAACGAAGAAATAAGGAAAGCAAACCAATAGTAATCGAAGAAATAAACATAAATACTGAAACTCATTTTAAACACCTTTATTCTTTTGTTATCTTTTTTGCTTAGTATTTAAATTTAGTTACTTTTAGGTTACTTTATTACCTTTGTATTTTTCCAAGAAATAAAAGGCTTTTTTATTTTATTTATTCTAGTTTTTAGTATTTGTTGAAAAAAATTATATAGAATTACATCTTCTGTTAAAATTTTAACTCTCTACATATCATATTCCAAGAGATAAGGCCTGGTGACAGACGGACGGATTAATGATTACGTTTCAGTAATCAGATCTCCTTACCTTTTTGCACGGAACCCTAAAAGAACTTGTATAAAATTGCTGGATCATTTAATTGGAATTCCACTCATATCCTCGGATAATAATAGATAACTGCTTTGTATGACGGATGCTGGGTCACTTTCACATCAGTTCAATGACCTGTAGGGCTTTTGTGACTCACACTTAGACATTATTCCAACCTATATTTTTTTTCAAGTATAAAATTTTGTTTGTAATTGGATTTTTATTATATTCAAATGAGTTACAATTCTTTTCTCTCTCTAACCCAATATAGTCCCACTCTTGCGCACGGGCCTGATTAACTTTAAGAGGATGACTATGATGATAACTTTATGGTCTAATAATTATGCTGCTTTGGCCAGGCGTGGTTGGGACGGAGTTTTTTATCGAGGTTTCCGTCCCTCTTCTAATTTTTTTAAAAGAGCATGGTAATCTTGCCTATTTGAAATAAAAATATTTGACTTTCTCACAGAGGATCTTAGCTGTTAGAAATATCAATTAGCTGGTTTTTACAGCACGCTGGGTAGAAAAAGGGGTAGTGACACTTGTATTAATCTATCTCCACACAGACAATATTCTAAAACCTTTAAAATATTATAGTACTATCTTTTATAACGTTTTTATTTCGCAAATGTAAGCGGCACACAAGTTGACCTAATTTCTTTGTCCATCTATAAAATTTTGGTGTTAGTCACCGACTGAATTATGTATGAATGTCATTGTGTTCAAGTAAAATATGTGTATGGAATCGTGTTGAGTAACTGTGTGAAATATTTGCATGGTAGCGAAAGTGAATGAGACCCTGCTAAAATATTTTTGAGGTAGGCCAAATGAATAATTTACGGAACTCTCAGGGAACACCCCTGAGAGTTACAATGTAGACACGTTCAATAATAGAGTGGCTTAATAGGCTTCTTACATAGTTGGTACGCTTTACCATTAAAGATTCCATTGTCGCTTACCATCAGCTGGCACGGGATTAAATGCCAATATGTTTCATTATAAAAAAAAATTATATTAGTTATTATCTAAATACTCCGTTGAATTGCTCGGTAGTTCGAACTTTTATGCTTACAGATTCTTTAATTTTAAATTTTGGTTAAAAACTTATGAACAATTTGTAGGCCAAGCGATTTATATTCTCTTCTTCTAATATATAAAATTCTCGTGTCATAGTGTTAGTTACCGTACTCCTCCGAAACGGCATGACCGATTTTTATGAAATTTTACATGCACATTCAGTAGGTCTGAGAATCGGCCAACATCTATTTTTCAAATTTTTTTTTTAGTATGGCTAAACAACGTTTGCCGGGACAGCTAGTATAATATAAAAATATAAACAAACAAAAATCTCAGAAAACACCAAGTCCGATTTGAAAAATTCTTTCATCTTTAATTAGTACATTTATACAGGATGGCTTTAGGGTATATAATATCACGTGTAATCAATAGAAGTGAAGCAATCGTTAAATATAAAGAAAAGCTTTACCATCAAAGATTCCATTGTCGCTTACCATCTGGTGGTTCAAGTGACAACATGTATTATTTATAAAGAATATCTACATAATATTACTAATAACTTATTTTATATATAAAATGTCTACTAATAAAACTGTTTAAAGACTTTAATGGAGTAAAAAGAAAATTTCTCACGAGATGTAATTGCTCACTCATACCGTTTTAGAATAGAAACGGTATTTGACGCATATGGTACAAGAGAAACCAGAGCCTTTAGGTTGTATTAGTCATACGAATGCAACATTGTTAAATACTTACTAAAGTTGTATCGAAATAATTTTTGTAAATCAAATATCAGAAAAAAAAAATTTATTTATAAAAAAAAAATATAATTTAGTCTAATCATCGACAAAAAAACAGGACAAGTACGAGTTTCAATAGCACACGAAAGGTATAGTATGTTTATTATCATAATAATATTTGCCATATTCCCGATCAAAGTCAAAGTCAAAGATTTTTATTGCAAAAACTGTGTACAAAGATGATATAAAAGAAACATTGGTATCAACAGCATTACCCGTCTGGGCGTAGTAATATACAACTTATACATTATTATTATTTATTTACTTATGAACTACTAACTGCTATTATTATTAAAGAATTCTTTCAAATTATAAAAAACATTATCAATTAACCAATCCTATAATCCCAAATCTATATCTATAAATATCAATGAATATCTCTGATATAAATATACTGTGAAATTTTTAGGTTAAGCTGTCATTGTTGACGGGCCTCGTGGTGGAGTGGTTCATATAACGGACTGCCGATCATGAGGTCTCGGGTTCGATTCCCGGTCAGGACAATTATTTGTGTGATGTTTTTAATTGTCATACAAATGTTTGTACTGCGTCTGGGTGTTTACTATGTATGTATGTATGTATGTATGTATGTATGTATGTACTATGTATAAGTATGTATTTACAAAAGAAAAGTAGTATATGTATTATATCCGTATTCTGGTACCCATAACACAAGCAATATAAGCTTAGCTTGGGACCAGAGGACGTTGTGTGAAATGTCCATGAATATTTATTTATTTATTTATTTATTGTTCCGGAGATATAGCCTAGTCCTAGATGACGAACAAAAGGACAGCGGAGTCTCAGTAATAGAGGCCGGTTTTACTTTTTAGTACGAAACTCTAATAATTAAATGACTTAGATACGTTGGGATGACTAGCTAGTATCAGATCCAATCACTTAACCATAAACATCAAAATAAAACTAAAATTATTTGAGTACTATTACTTTTATTATAGCATTTAACGATTTAAGTTTATAAAAAATAATTTACAGCAATAAAATATAAATTATATAAAATATATATTAATTATATGTTATTTACAACCTTTATATAAATGAATATCATGTATATTAGATAAAAATATATAATGTAATATGTAAAAGACATGATCGTACTCTACATAGATTTAAATCAATATTTATTTAAAAAAATAATAAATGAAATTATTATTTACATATTTACACGTATTTATTATTATTATAAATATATAATATTCAGTCTTTATAATAATTATTATGAAGTATTTGCTACTTAAGAATAAATAATAAATAGATATTATAACATAATAATAAAATATAATAAATAAATTTATTATAAGAGCTGTATTTACAATTATTATACATATACTATTTAAAGCAATATCCAAAGTCTTGAATCATAAAATAAATTATTATTATAAATCTATTCTATAAAATAAAATACTATAAAAATAATTTTTTAAATATTGTAGCACTAGCTTAAATATTGTTTATTAATCATGATAATATTATTTTTATGAGAAATTAAGATAGGAATAAATATTATATTATTATATCAATAGTATTATTAAATAATATTTTTTTTTAAAAATACTTGTTACCACTTTAGTAGTAAAAATAAATTATAAAATATTATACTTTATAACACATATTATACATTATTTGGAATAAATATGTATGTTAAGATAAAATACATCCTAAAATTCATACTTCCTAAAGATTAGGTCATGTTATTTCATAAACTAGGATATGAATTTAATTAGATATTAATTTAGGTAATATAATCAGAATTAAATTAAAAATCATAATCGGTCAAATGTTGAATAACAACGTACTCTTTGAATAAATTAACTTAAATATTTTTTTATTAATATATTCATGTCGAAACTCTTTGTTTCTTATGTTCGTGTTATTTAAAAGGAGGTGGGTTCTGTAGCTACTGGGGGTAGGCATTGTATGCTAAATCTTGCGCCTTCTCGATTGACCTGAAAAAATTTGGTTATAATTATTAATATAGTTTTGTTGCAGTTGTTCTTTCTTTAGAGCTGTAGTGAAAATTGTAGTGAAACGTTATCCTGAAGTTAAGTATTCAATATTTTAGTGTTTTATAGAAAACACTAAAATATAATAGTATAACACCAAAAAGTTATACTTAGTTGTGTACCTATTTATTATACACAAAGAGTCGGAGAAATAATTATTTACGTTAAACATAGAGGTCTGTGTGGTGACAAATTAACTATTCTAGTATCACCCCTCTGTTTCATCTCCTGGGTGCTTTAATTGCAGCTAAGGGATATTTATTTTAAGCTGTTGACATCCATTTTGAGAGATGTAAACTAAACCTGGAAACTAAACCTTGCGCCTTTGACTAAACAAAGCCTTCTGATGTCGAGGAAACCTGTGCCCAATAGTAAGACGGGGAGAGAGAGAAGACGTAGGTTGTGCCAACTGTGATGATGGTTTGAGCAATAATGGTAAAACAAAGAATATTAATTTATTTATGAGTTACACAGTTAATAGGATGATTTCTATTTATTATAAAAATAAATTTATTTTCTCTTCCATAAAGGAGACTTAAATCTAGTTACATCATGTCTTATATGTATGATAATATCGTAAACATTTGTGGGAGACTGGTATCTGGACTAGGTGTTAACCTGTCATACAGATTACCAGGTCCCCCTAACCTCAAATACATTTTATTTGAATTCAAAGACAGGTAAGTAAAAGATACAAACATAAACATAGAAAATAAATAAAATATACAGTAATAAAAAATAAAGACATTGTGTGAGTGTGTGCCTGTCCGTAGAGTGTTAGGTGTGTGTGTGTGTGTGTATGTGTGTATCATGCCACATGCCAGCTAACAACGTAGTTGAAATATTTATAAGCAACAATCTTTGACGATACCTATTGTAACATTTGGTTCCAATCAATGACTACGAAATCGCTAATCTTTATTTATTATTGGATCGATTAAGTTAATGTTTTGTTTTTATTTGTGATATATTATGTAATTATAATAAATAAACTATGTGCTTAATTAGTTAGGTACCTATTATAAAATGACATATAATTTGTATGCCTTTGCAAGGCAAAACATAGAGATACAATTTTTTTGTTCCAACTCTGTTTTTATACCTATGTTAAACAAATAAATGAATTGAATTGAATTGAATTGAATTGAATGCCTGAGGCAGCTAAACAGACAGATCTCGAAATCTGTGCGACGCGATATTCGCCTCTACAATACGAAGCGTATCAAAGAGGCGATAGAGCGGAACCAAGGCTCCAAAGTGTTCGCAAAAGATCTGTCTGTTGGGCGAAGCCAGCTAACCAGACTGAAGACCGACAACGGCACTGTCGTTTCTTCCAAAGATGAGATCTTGAGTGAAGTTGAGCAGTTCTATGGACAGTTGTACAAGACATCCCAAACTCCTGTTGTCGGCTTGGTCCAAGATCCACGATCCAAGCTAACCCGGCACTATACCGAGGACATCCCGGACGTCAGCCTGTACGAGATCAGAATGGCTCTCAAGCAGCTTAAAAACAGTAAAGCACCGGGTGATGATGGAATCACTACGGAGCTCCTGAAGGCGGGCGGCAAGCCGGTCCTTGTGGCCCTTCAGAAGCTGTTCGATTCTGTCATCCTCGGGGGCATCGTTCCAGAGGCGTGGACCAGGAGCGTGGTGGTGTTGTTTTTCAAGAAGGGCGATAAAACCCGCTTGAAAAACTATCGACCTATCTCGCTCTTGAGCCACGTCTATAAGTTGTTTTCGAGAGTCATTACAAATCGACTCTCGCGCAGGTTCGACGACTTCCAGCCTCCCGAACAAGCCGGTTTCCGAAAAGGCTTTAGTACCATAGACCACATACATACGCTGCGCCAGATTATACAGAAGGCTGAGGAGTATAATCGGCCTTTGTGTCTAGCGTATGTGGACTATGAGAAGGCCTTCGATTCAGTCGAGACTTGGGCGGTGCTGCAGTCCCTCCAGCGGTGCCAAATTGACTACCGGTACATCGAAGCGCTGAAGTGTTTATATAGAAACGCCACTATGTCAGTCCGAATCCAGGATGGGAGCACAAGACCAATTCCACTGCAGAAGGGTGTCAGACAGGGGGATGTAATTTCCCCAAAACTGTTCATCGCTGCATTGGAAGACGTTTTCAAGCTCCTCAATTGGGCCGGACTTGGCATCAACATCAACGGCGAATACATCACTCACCTTCGATTTGCAGACGATATCGTGGTCATGGCAGAATCCCTGGAGGACCTTGGCACAATGCTCAATGACCTCAGCAGTGTTTCCCAGCGGGTTGGTTTGAGGATGAACATGGATAAAACCAAGGTCATGTTCAATGTCCATGTCACTCCAGCACCAGTATCTGTTGGGAATGCGATTCTCGAAGTTGTCGATCATTATGTCTACCTAGGACAAACAGTCCAGTTGGGCAAATCCAACTTCGAGAAAGAGGTCAACCGACGAATCCAACTCGGCTGGGCAGCGTTCGGGAAGCTTAGGCACATCTTCACGTCCAAAATACCTCAGTGCCTGAAAAGAAAGGTCTATGACCAGTGTGTGTTACCAGTGATGACTTACGGAACTGAGACGTGGTCCCTGAATGTCGGCCTCATAACAAAACTCAGAGTCGCGCAGCGTGCTATGGAGAGGGCTATGCTCGGTGTTTCCCTACGTGATAAGATCCGGAATGCGGAGATCCGTAGAAGGACTGGTGTGTACGACATAGCCCGAAGAGTTAGCACGCTGAAGTGGCAATGGGCAGGCCACATCGCTCGACGATCTGATGACCGTTGGGGACGGAAGGTCCTCGAGTGGCGACCACGAACCGGACGACGCAGCGTGGGGCGGCCCGCAACAAGGTGGACCGACGATATCGTCAAATACGCCGGGGGCCGCTGGATGCAGTTAGCGCAAGACCGCACGTTGTGGCGTTCTATGGGGGAGGCCTATGTCCAGCAGTGGACTGAGAAAGGTTGATGGATGGATGGATGGAATGCCTGAGTAATAACAATCTATTATAATTTTTACTATTTCTTTTCAGTACTATCATAAAAAATTGTCGTTATTTTGATATTATGTCTAGTCTACATGTGGGCTTATTTTTTTAAAACTACGCAACGGACTTTAATGCGTTTTCTTATAATATAGATAGAGTGGTTCAAGGAAACAGTATTTTTGTGTAATGTTATGGTATGTTTTTTAAATTCCACGCGTACGAAGTTGCGAGAAAACAGCTAGTATGTAAATAATACAATAACTGTAGAAAAAAATGTGAGGATTTTTTTTAAGTTTTTCGTCTCTTTATAAGGGTTCTATCTTATATGTACTTGTCTTACTATATTGTATTTGTCATGGGGTGCTAACGGGAGTGAAATACAGGATCTGCCTTGTTTAGTCTCCAGCACTCTAATTAGAGTAGAGCGATGATACAAATAAATGTTAAATCTCCTTAGATTTACTTTAGGTTTGATGAATTAAAGACTAAGAAGAGGATAAGGTTGTGATAAATGTAATTATGAAATAAAATACCATACATGCACATGCATTTAAAATAAATAAAAATAATAAATATGATAAATAAAATAAAATACGCACATTGTTTTGTAATATATATTGGTGTCTCGAGAGCTCCAACTTGGCATGGGTATTATCAGTGATCGCTTCAAAAATAAATAAAATAAGAATAAATAAAAATCCAAAAAAATAATAATATAAAATAATATAAAATAAAATTTGATAAATATAAAATAAACTTAAAATGCAAAATATAAAATGCCTTAGGCATAAATTTCGCCGTGTAGTTAGTAGGTAAGTGTTAAATTAATAAATAAATATTTATGTATTTATTTGAATAATAATTATTATTTTAAAGAAATTAATAAAAAAGTTGATGTAAGTAACTGCTATGATAATTTATCCAAATTTTTCATTGATTTGTGTCTGATTTAACCCTAAGTAGAATATTATTATTATCATTATCAGAACTCAACGCCTTTTCCTTCTTGGGGTAGGCAGAGATTATAGAGTGCCTTTTGACGCAGTCTAAATATTTCCTTGGTTTAATTTAAACTTTTACATTTAGACTAATCTTCTACAAAAAATATAGAATAGAATTACCACATATTTATAATTACCTGCTCCATCCAGGTCCACCATGTCCAGCAGATACAACAACTTCATGAGCTTCTCCTCCACCACTTGGAGACAAGAGTTTCTTCAACCCAATAATACCAGCCAAGACGAGAGCCAGTTTGGATACAATCAGCGCTTTGCCTGCCAGCAGTGCTAAAGCTCCGAAAGCCAAAGGCACCATCATTCCACCAATGAGAAGGGGGATTGCAAGAAGTGGGGCAAGTTTCTTTCTTTTGCTGCGACCTTCGTCTGTTTGTATTTCGTTTTCATCCTCTGCTGGGAATTTAATCTGGAATTTATAAAATCACCTTTTGACTAAATTAAAAAATGTGGCTAACTATGAGTTGGATTTGTGTATAAAGGGTTCTCTTCCGCTTTTGTCACTAAGAAATCGTCAAATTCCAGACCCCAAATAACATGGGATGGGATAAGGGCAGGAGAATAATCATGATGAGTATTTGTTGATCTAGCATCTACTGATATACATAAACGGTAAAATTTTTAAATCTTTCCCTATCACTATTCCAGAGATACAGATAGATGGACGGATGGAGAGCGAAGTTTTGGTGGTGACGTGTGGTGACAGATTAAGAATACAAGTGTCACCACCCCAACTCCTCCCAAGGGTGCTATAAAAGACAGCTAAGGGATATTGGACACAGATAACAACTTTTGTGAGAGACGGAAAAGTCGAAAATAAACCCTGTGCCAACACGCCTGGTCAGCGCGGCACAGTAGACCGTAATCCCTCCCTAAGTGGAGGAGGCTTGTACCCAGCAGTGGGACGTAATTGGGCTGGAGAAGATACCTTTTGGTACGGAACCCTAAAAATTTACTGTATGATGACGTAAAAGAATTAACAATATGAGTGTCATCATACCATTTCTTCCCCAGGATGCTATAAGAGCAACCTAAAGAGATTATGTAAGCTGATGACATTTTCTGACCGAGACGGAAATCTCGAAAATAAATCCTATGCCAATACGTTTGTTCAGTGTGGCACAGTAGACCTAAAACCCTTCTGAAATGGAAAAAGCTTGTACCAAATTGTGGGAAGGTAATGACATTACCTTCCCACAATTTGGTACAAGCTAAATAAATTTTGCAAGGATCTCCTCCAAACACATTGTGTTTGGAGGAGATCCTTGCAAAATTTAAAAAAATCATGTATTTTTCACACAACGTGCTCTGATCCCAAACTAAGCTTATATGCTCGTGTTATGGGTACCAGAATACGGATATAATACATACATTACTTTTCTTTTGTAAATACATACTTATAATACATAGAAACACCCAAACGCAGAACAAACATTTGTATCACATTTATAAACATCACACAAACGTTTGTCCCGTGCGGTAATCGAACCCGCGGGCTCGTGAACAGCAGTTCGTTACATGAACCACTCCACCACGAAGCCCGTCAAAAATGTGACATGTTGTTAAATATTACGTGGTATATGGATGAGCCTTATAAGTGGTAATCAATATCGTGCACTTATATAATATTTACTACATTCTTAAAAAAATATTTTGTAGTACTACGTAATTCCGTTAATACACCGGGAAAACTGAAACTTCCTGTTATATTAGAAATGCGGAAGATTATTTAACATCATGAAAGAATTGGAATTATTGATTGGTGTGGCCAAATGCGAGTCGTATTCGTGCAGGAAGGGTTCCATACCGTTTTTATCATTATATTATAGTCGCTGTTATACCTGTTTTAATATATTCTCAATCACCGCTACTGAAGATAGACAAATCCAAACTTTTGTCCTTACTTGCTTTTCCATGATTTGATAGCATTTTGCACATAGAATTTTAACATAGCTGACAGTAGGTATAAAAATCTTGCTGATAAACGTGGATGTTAATCTATCCGTAATCGTAGATTTGTTTATCAGACGAATAATTATGTCGGTATGTCATAATCACATCGCCTAAGGGTATCAGCAGGTTTGACTGAAAACGTTAGTTGTGTAGGCGCACATTTAAACTCTGTATTCTGATTTTTAGGATCTGTTGTAGCAGAATTATCTTTGAAAATTTGAACACTCTGACTGAGTCACCGTTACTGAGATACAATCATGGATGGACATGCAGTGGAACTGCATTGATTTTCTTTCACAATTTTTAGTATTTATCATCAGCCGCGTACCCGACGTCATGACGCGAGCGTGGAACGCCCCCCGACAATGTCAAGGTTGCGGGGAGCCATTAAATGCAAGCGGCCTAAGACCGTGCGTTGTAGCGTTTCTTGGGGAAGCCTACGTCCAACAGTAGACGTAGATAGGCTGATGGTTGGATGGACTTATAATACATAGAAAACCACCAAAGCTATAATTTTAATAATACAAGTGTCATCAATATTTTTTTTCCCAGGGTGCTTCCTAGCTAAATCCAATATTGGGACAGTAAAAGGATTCAGAATCCAGATCTCAATAAGTGACGGATATCCGATAATTAAGAGCATTTGCTAGTTATATCCCGTAAAAGCGTAACGCCAAGTGGAAACCACATACCATTCAACAACGCACCGTATCTACTTTCCCCCTTGCATCTGTTAATTGCATTGCATTTAACACATCTTCACTTTTTACATGATTCGCTCTATTAAACATTAATTTCTTTTAATTATTATGCGTGATTTCTTTTCATTGTTGTCCGTGTGGTATCGGAGGAATAGAATGGACCACACCATATCTTCCCGTGGGTATCACAGAGGGCGATTAAGGGAGTGTGTTTTTCTTACTCCCTTAATCGCCGTCTACCACAGGCCTGGACTAACCGTACCATCCGTTCGCCATTGTATAGTTCAGTCTATATGTCTCTGGGATGAGGGACAAAAATAATACAAGTATCACCTCCCCAAGTCTTATCCGCGGTTAACGTAAAAGACAGATAACATCTTCTGTCTGGGATGGAAAACTTTGAAATTAAACCCTATGTCGACTATACTCGTACCTCCACGAAATAGGTTTCATTATTTATAGCACTTAATTTTTATACCAACTTACATCCTTCCTTTTACATCCTTCGCTATTTAATTGAAAAAAAAAACTATGAAGTCTTTAACTGAGTTGCTTAATGTAGCTCCGTCTTAGTCAGGTAAGAGTTGGAAACGCAAATGAAAGGTTCCATACCGTTATTATTATTCGTTATATTCCCTACCACAAATAATGAGACGAGGGCAGAAGAATGATGATGATGAGTATTTGGTGTTGAAGCATAAACTAATATACATGTCTTAAACAGTAAAATTTTTAGCACTCCAGCTGTTACCGTTCCGGAGATACAGCAGATGACAGACAGCGTAGTCTCTGTCATAGGGTGCCTTTTGGTACAGAGTCCTAAAAACCTTTTATTAGTACTTACTTAACACATTTAAGGAGCCAGCATGCAAGTTTTAAACTTTATAGCATTATTAGTTGCCGTTACAGTAAGTCAGTCACGACCTTTAGGGGCCAAAAATAGAGCATAGGAGTTTAAATGAAAATTCAATATTTTTGATAGTTTTATAAAAATTGGTGATTAGTTGCTTAGTTAAATACAAACAGAGTTCATCATTTTTAATATAGGCTTTTGATATTGGTGTGTGGTCAGATGAAATTTCTAGCAAATGGATGCTATTATATATTTATATATTATATATTTATTGTTAGTTATCTCGTTTAGCTAATAGCTTTCACCTAACGCACATCGTTTAGGATATCAGTCAAAGAATGTGGCTCCACTGAGTTTTCTGCCACCCAAAAGCGTAATCTGTTCCATATTAGAAGCTCAAATATTTCAAGCATCTGTAGTGCAAGTTATCACAAACATTTTAGAAGAGTTGATAGGTTTTTGTATATGAGTTCTTTTCTGTTTTCCATGTAGCTGATATGAATTTCTACCTATTTCATACTAAATCTAATTAAATTAATTAAACCCTTACCTGAATAGTATGAGACCTCATAAAATTGACAACCTTATCCAAAATCAAACTGTTCAATGATCCATCATCCATTCCTCTTGGGATTGCTTCTTCCTTATCCATGATCTTCGCATCTTTATCTTTCGTTACCGTAACTCCGCCAATTAGATGCACTTCATCAGCTTTTGACAACCTTGTCAAAGTTTTCGCCAATTTTCTCTTTAAGCAATGCGCCATATCTGTTTCACTGCAGTCTTTGTAAGTCTCATATGCTAGTTTAAGGTCTCCTAATAAAGTATCATCAGAACTTCTTCCTTCTAAATGGTTCTGTGATGTGCTGGCTGTTCTAGCAGCAGCCACTGCTATCAGGGTTAAAAATAGGAGGTATTTCTCCATTTCGATGTTTGCACTTGTTGTTCTATATGGACACTGTGGTTAACTGGTACACTTATTCGCTTATATGCACTAATTTTCACGGTACACTGAGTACCTAGAGGGATACGTTGTTGCATTTATGCTGTTGGGTACTGTCGGGAACATATGCAATTTGATCTGTATTGACGTACTTAGTTGAATAAAAGCTTGGTACCTGAAAAGTCAAAGTCAAAATCAATAATTTTTATTTCAAATAGGCCAAATAGACATGCCGTTTAAAAAAGTCTGAAGCTAGGCATCTGTTCAAAAAGGGAATCCTATGGAGAAGAACAGACAAGAAACTGCATGGATTTTTTTTTATAATTCAATTTATATTTTTCAATGTGAACCAGTAAATGACGAATATAAGGGCCAAAAGAGCAAATGGACCAGTCACAGCAGAAGGCACCCGTTCACGAGTATAACGCATACATCAGCCAACAGCACCACCATTTGGTAGGGAATGCGCGACCCAACGTGCAACTCTATCAACTTCGCGACATTTGAGTGAGCATAACGAACTTAAATCAGGGGGAGTTTCGGGCAATAGCTAGTAATTTATACATCAATAAAAATGTGATATAGTCAGGTCAAGGAATATTATTTGCATTGTTTGCTTGATCTCGTTAAGAATTTTGTCGTGGACTGTATATCATATTCATAGATCTATTTCAAATTGTTTGGTATCGTGATTTAACTGTTAAACAGCATCTTGTTGATGTGTCGTGGATATAAATTATCCTAAAATCATAATAAAGAAAAGAAAGAAAGAAAAGAAAGAAAATCTTTTATTGGTCAGCATTCAAATACCCTTCGAAAATGAAGAAGGTCCATGCTCCAAGTTGGACGTTAAAGGGCTGTAATTACAAAACTGTTGAGAAATAAAGATTGAAGAAGAACGTACCGGATGATGCAGTGAAGGGAGTTTCCTAACGATGTTGAGTTAAAAATTAACAGATTCCCAAATAAATTAAATGAGATTGTTATGGGAATGGTATTTGACAAAAAATTTAGATAAATCATTATAATACAACATGAATTTTGTAAATACAAAAATTTTTAAAATTCATTATTTTATGTATTTTTATTTAATAATTTTACACACAGGGCAGTTGATTAAAAAATAAAAATAAAATAAATATTCATGGATATTTCACACAACGTCCTCTGATCCAAAAAAAAAGAATAAAGAAACATGCATTGAACTATTTGTGTAGAAATCTACATATTTCTTAAAGAAATCTCTACCTGTAGACCCGCGAGAGAAGATCGTGATAGGAAATTTAAAATAGTTATGTAGGATGATATATAGGATGAACTTTACACTAAAATTAAAATTATTTAACTAAAGTGCAGATAGTTTGGAAGTACATAAATACATGCAGTAAAATTAGATTCGGAAATAATAATTCTTTATTTTCATTCCATCTTCCTTCCCAGCCGGTTACTATGATGATATTGGGCACATGCCTTATCCACTTTAGGAGGCTTATCAGTCTATTGTGCCGCTCTGACCAGGAAGGTTGACATAGAGTTTAATTTCGAATTCTCTGCCTATAAAAGTTGATGTTAACTGCGTGTAATATCTCATAACTCTTACAGCAGGGAAGAAATGGGGTGGTGATATTATTTTTCTTAATCTGTCATAATATGTATGAATGAAATAAAAGTTACAGGCCCTCGTATTTTGGCTAGTAATAGTAGTTGTTATAAAGCAAGAATACTATATTTAACCAACGACGTTTCGATAAGCATCGACCGTGACTTTGACATCGAACAAAGTCCTTCAATGAAGCATGACGCTTGATCATTAACCTCAAATACTTTCACTTGTTAACAATCATTGTAGAATATAACGATTTTTAATTAACATAATATTTAGTTGTTTAAGTATGTAAAGTTTAGTTTTTGAATGATTCATTTGATTATGTAGCTAATTCAAGAGGCCTAGCTTACCCAAAGCCAACCAATAAAAGTGTTACCACCCCTTTTCCTACCCAAGGTGCTGTTAAAGTTAGCTAAAGAATACTCTACACAGACAACATCCTCTTTGAAAGACGGAACCCTCGAAAATAAACCCTTTTTTTGTTTGTTGAGGAAGGGGAAATGCCTGACCGCACACCCCACTGTTCGGGGATAACAGAAGGGGTGTAGTGTGGGGCCCTCACCCACTAAACCCCCCCCCCGTGTGCCTAACTCAGCTGAGGATTGGGCACTGGTACTGCGGTGATTCCGCCATCAGTTGCCCACCCAGCGGTTGCTCCGAGAGCATCCTCTCAAGGGTGACGTCTGGGCACACCGGGACGTCACCTCTACGTGGTGGGCTCTATTGCGGATAGTCAGACTGACGTCCCCGATCCGTCGAAAATAAACCCTAAGCCAACATGCTTGGTCAGCACGGCGCAGTAGACCATAATACGGACCCTGGGAAGGAAAATGGATGGTGACACTTGTATTCTTAATCCGGACAATTTATATACTAACTACAATACAATCCAGTTATCTTTATATTCTAAATACTAGGTTAGATTAACTAGACTTCAAATCTAGACCAGACCGTAAATTATGAAACAAAAAGTTACTCCTAATATTATGAATGGCTTATTCAAGTAAAGCATGATAAATAACAACTGTTTAATTAATTGAAACTGCTTATTAACGAGTCAGATGAGATGAAACAGTTACTTCGCGTGTTACTGTATACTGTGTGCTTACTTTTGTACTTACAGTTATAATACATGGTGATGAAAAAACTAGCTTTTTTTTACACAACGTCCTCTGGTCCCAATCTAACCGTTTTTGTTTTGTCATGGGTACCGGATTAACTAAATACATATCTTATATACATATCTATGTACTATCTGTTTAAAGGTTCCGTACCAAAATTTTAAAAGGGGACTACTACCTACTGATATTTAGCCCTCTGTTCACCCGTTTGACAATAAGCTGTATCTCTGGAACAGTGATAGCTAAAGAGCTGAAAATTTCATAGTTTATGTTAATTAGTTGATGCTATAATAACAAATATTAATTATTGTCATTTTCTTGCCCTTATACCATTGTCCCTGGAACGGTGATAGATAAAATGCTGAAAACTTTATAGTTTATGTACATCAGTTGATGTTACACCAACAACTACTTATCATCATTATTCTCCTGCCTTTATCCCGTTATTTAGGGGTCCTGTTATTTGTTGTTATTTTGGGATCGGTATTACGAATATATATGATGAGAAATAGCTGATAATACATATTTACACAAAATTGCAACGAGTCAAATAAACTGCCCTGAATTACTTCATACACTCAACTTCAATATCCCCAATAGAACTACTAGGTATAACACACCTATTTTTACTCCACTTGCAAGTACTAATTATAAACAAAACTCCTATTTGTGCAGAGCGAGCAGAAGCTTTAACAGACTTAGTAAGGAGCAGGACCTTGATTTAGACATTTTCTACACAAGTGTGGCATCGGCTAGACGGCAACTAGGCAAACGGTTTTTTGAATGATTTTGACTTATACATGCTAACACTTTGTACCATTGGGACTATTGCAATGTTAAATTCATATACTTCCTATTAACAACTGTATACTGTTAACTATTCGTGGAAACCTGTAATGTGGCTGTATGTTTCATATTAAGAAATTCTTAGTTCTGTATCAGCTGTTGGTTTTCCAAATAAATAAATAAATGAATAAATATTATGATAATTACGAAACGAAACGCTTAGTGTTTGAGTACAACTCGTACTTTACCAAATCTATACTAATAGGTACCTGAAGAGTTTCGTTTGTTTAAACGCGCTAAACTTAGGAAACGCTTATTAGATTTGAGAAATTCTTTCAGTGTTGGATAGTATATTTATAGAGGAAGGCTTTATAAAATTACGCTGCGACTAGTAGGAGTGAAGTATCAGTGAAAAATGTTTTTTTTTTCCTTCCCTTCATGCCCTTACCGGGCCATGGTATAGTGCCTTGAGTCTGACCATGACCCGGCAAAGAGGTGGCCCCGTTATTTGGGGCCCGACTCGATTGGAGGGACATTAGGCCCCCCCAATCAGTGAAAAAATGTCGCTGAAACGGGGAAAATTTTCTAAGTTCCACGCGTACGAATCACGTCAACAAATCTCGTCAACCAGTTTTCTAAATAAAATTGAAAGTATTTTTTTTATTGTAGGTAGATCTTTGATCAGATAATTATCATAGGCAGTTTTCGTTCCAAATATCTTTATTAATGAGATCATAAAATATATGATTAGAGTCGTTCACGTAACATCCTGTATATAATAATAGATGCAGACACTTTCTAAATTTACATAAAATGTAAATTATATCGAGAAAAGCATATTATGTACCTACTATATAATATGTTTATTAACGGCAAATCGATATTAAATCAAATATTTAAATTACAAAGTATAAAGTACAGCGTACGTACACAATGTACCTACTCTGGTACAAAATTAACTCGTGGTGAGTGACAGATAATAATATCGATTATTTATACAAATTTAATTTTAAAAAATAATGGTTATCCCTGATAAAAACCTATTGAAACTAATAAATGAATTCACATCTCTCTCTCTTTCTCTCCAGCCCATTAACGTCCCACTGCTGGGAACGGAGCTACTCCACTTTGAAAGGGATTATGGTCTACAATGCCACGCTGACCAGGCGTGTTGGCAGGGTTTAGTTTCAAGTTTACTGTCTCTCACAATAGACGTTTAACTGCTTATATTGTTCCTTAGGTCCTGTGGCTCTTACAACACCCTAGAAAAAACATTGTGTGGTGACACTTGTATTCTTAATTCGTCACTACATGAACAATACAATATTAAACAATCATTGCATCATAACTAACTAAACAGGGAGTATTTTGTGACGACGTGCGGTGGCATATGCTAATATCGTATTTAAAAATGTACTTTCATAAATGTTTCCTAAAACGCTAAAAAGAACTGTCTTTCACAGTTCTTTTTAGCGTTTTAGGAAACAAAGAGAGTAAAGTGACTCAAAAAATTGCAAACTCACTGTCGTTTCATTCGAATATTATTCAGTAGTAGGTTATATGAATGACAAAATTTGATTAGCATTAATTTACAATACATTACTTTGTTTACGGATGTTACTTGTGTAAAAGATATTATATTGTATAACTGTTTGTGCATTTTATGTATTAAACGTAATGGATAGCGAAAGTTATACATCAAAATAGATTTTTAACACCCTTGCTCGTAAAGCTGATGTAATTCCACCGGTTTTAAATATGTAAAGCGGGTCATAAAAAACGCGTGTGTTACCAAAGCAAACAGTTAAGTTATAGTCCATACAAATTTCATAACAGTATTATTTGCCATTTCAAATATAGAACTGATCGCCGCCGCACGACTCGAGCAGCGCGCTGTTGCTATTCAAATTTCGAACTAATCGCCGCGCGGCGCCAGTCAGTAGGCAGCGCTAGCGCGCTGTTGAAATAGCGGGAAAGCAACAGTGTGCATTCACAGATTGAGTTTATTTAAAATAAAAAAAAAACAGTTTATTCGGTAATTTAAAAACTTGGCTACATGCTCTAGCGTCTTTGCCAACATTTTCACGCAGCCACGGCAGAAAATAATCCTCGCGCCATTTTTCTCAAATTTTCTTTTCTTTGTACTTGTATTGTGAATATCTAAAAATGACAACTTTCAATAATGAAGATGAGCAATATATTACTTCAACTCCACCGGATATACTAACAGAAGCGCGAACCGCATGCGACAGCTTGCTGCCGTCAATATCCAAGGACAGATACATAACCACGTATGAAAATTTCTTGATGTGGGAAAACATGAAAAATGCCATGTCATTTTCCGAAAATGTAGTTTTGGCGTATTTTAATGAACTAGCTAGTAAATATAAGCCTAGCTCGTTGTGGACAATATATTCTATGCTGAAAAGTACCCCCAAGATAAAAATGGTGTCGATATTAATTTATATTCAAATCTCATTGCATTTTTAAAGAGACGCTCTTTTGGTTTTATAAAGAAAAAATCTTAGGTACTGTCATCAAAAGACGTCGAAAAGTTTCTAAAAGATGCTCCAGATAGCCAGTACCTGGCAACAAAGGTCAGTTTTCCTCCTTATTTTATGTATTGATCTACCTACTGTACATACTCTTTTACATATTTTTTAACGACCGTCTGTAAGCTAAGTACCTATACCTTATCTAACACATTTTTATTTCTTTTCAGGTTGCGTTAATATTTGGTATTAATGGTGCATGTAGATGGCAAGAGCTTCACAATATTACCACCAAAGACATTGAAAATCAAGGCAAAATGCTTTTAGTTAAAATCCCAAACACTAAAAACAAAATACGCCGATCTTTTATTATCGACGGCCCATTTTATGACGTGGTCAAAAATATGAAGCTCTGCGTACGACTAAGACAAAAAATAATCATTTCTTTCAATATTACCAAAAAGGTAAATGTACTGCGCAACCTATTGGCATAAATAAATTCGGTGCCATGCCTAAGGAAGTCGCCAAGTTTTTAGGATTGCCGGATGCTGATTGTTATACAGGACACAGTTTCAGAAGAACGTCGGCTACATTACTTGCTGATTCGGGAGCTGATAAATTGACTTTAAAGCGGCATGTCGGGTAGCAGAATCTTATGTAGAAGATTCCATCCAAAACAAAGCAAATATAAGTGCCAAAATAACTCAGGCAATAAATTTGGAGCCACAAACGAAGAAGTTTTGCACTGAGCCGCGCGCCTCTACTTCTACTGATGATACTTTTCTATTTACAACTAATGACGAATTACAATGCTCTTCTGCCGCCTTTCAAGAAGTTACGTCGTCTCCAACATTTACCCAAACACAAAACAATGACATTATGAATAGTTATAATAATAATAAAAACATAATTAAAAAACCAACTACAACTACGTATCATTTTAATAATTGTAATTTCACTAACTGTTTCAATATTTAAAACAAAATAATAACAAAATATAAAATGTATTTTTTTTTCTGTTTCCTCGCAAATGTGTTGAAAAACGTCGTACGATATACGTGCGTATTTTTTATAACATGCTCGGCTTAATTACGGCTTCGGGCTACGCCTTCGGCTCGGGCTGAAATTCCTCCTCGCATGTTATAACCATCTTAACGCACTAATATCGTAATGTACTATTAAAAGAGAAAACTTTTATACGTAATTTATCCGTATTCTGGTACCCATAACACAAGCAAATAAGCTTAGCTTGGGACCAGAGGATGTTGAGTAAATTTTCCATGAATATTTATTTATTTTTTTCATTTATTTATCTATTTATTAGACAGAAACCTAATTAATTAATAATTATTAGACAGAGACCTTTTTGGAAAATAAACAAAAAAAAGATTTCTCTTTATACATGTTCCTGTGTCCGGTTTACATATTACGCTTTTCCTACCAATCAAATTACAAACATAATTTTATGCTTAATTTCTTGAGCAACACTAAAATGAACCTTACTGATATAAATCTAAGAAACACGATTCCTAACTTAATTGCATACATAAAGTTGTTATGGAACAAGGCGAATACGTGTTTATAGCATCATTATTTTAAGCCATTTTAAACTTTAAGTCGTAGGTAAAAAGTTTCTGATATCTCTTAGAAATATCTAACAAAGGTTAATGAACTTAATAGTAGTCACGACTAAAATGAAAATAAAAAAATATAATGAAAAATGTAACTTAAGTTTGTACATTTTAGATTAAATTTGTAAAGAAAATTAGTAAGAAAAGTAGGGGGGAATAAAGAGGGGGAAATTACATAAAAGTCAAGTGATACAAATAGCCGATAGGCCTTAGGCAATGCCAGTGAAAGCAATATGGCGGTTGTATAAGTATGTACAGCGTTCTCGTAGGTCATGTACAAGGTCTAAAATGAACTAGGCAAAGCTATGACCTCACAAATTACGATAAGAAACAATTTTTAAACAACAATGTGTAATATATTTTTGGCAAATACACAAACTCCATGAATACTTTCCAGCTTTTTAAAAAGTAGTAGCAACATTTTTAAGAATATTTTTTAAATTAAGAATGTCAGTCTAGAATTAGCGTTCCTTTTTTATTTTTCTTTTTTTATTTCTACCACATATATTACATTTCCATATACAGTTTCAAGTTTTGCGTCTCTCACAGAGGATGCTATGTGTGTCCCTTGATCTTTATGAATATCCCTTATCTTTACAGCATCCTGGGAAAGAAATGGGGCGGTATCACTTATATTCTTAATCCCTGACCACACGGACAGTGGTAGTTAGCATGGATATATTTTTTTTACATGGACTTCTCACACAACGTCCTCTGGTCTCAAGCTAAGCTTATATGCTAGTGTTATGGGACTTTTTTTGTAAGTACATACTTATAATACATAATAACACTTACTGCATAGAAGAACCATATTATTATGGTATAACATATAGATAAGTAATATTTCGAACTCTCACAGTTAAATCATTTCAGAAACAACTTACTTCAAAACAATTTAATTCTTATACAAAGATATAAAGATTTAAAATTTAACGTTAAATATTCGTGTAGTTAAGACAATTTATTGTTAAGTTAGTTTAAGAGAAAGTGTTTATGTGTTCGTTTTGTAAGTCGAACTCTCTTAGTAAAAGTGTATGACGTAATTATAGTGTGGTCTGTGTACTATACAGGTGGGATTTAACCGACTTTAAAATAAGTGAGGTTTAAAGGGTTCTCGTTTGAATAATACAAATGTCACTACCCATTCTCCTCCTCAGAGTACTGTAAGAGCCAGCTGAGGGATTTTGTACACAGATAATATCCTCTATGAGAGACGGAAAACTCGAAAATAAACCTTGTGTTTAAACGTCTGCTCAGCGCGGCGCAGTGGACCATAATCCCTCCCAAAATAGAGGAAGATCGTGCCCAACAGTGGGACGTTAGAGAGCTGAAGAGGGAGGGAGATACATTTAAAGGGATAAGTTGCTGGGCGTGTAAGCTCTTGTGTTGACGAAAATGCTAATTTCCAGGAACTATAAAAACCTCAATCCCTCCCAAAGTGGAGGAGTCCACTTTGGGACATTCTCCACATTCGTTACGTTCCGCAGTTGGGAACGTGCCTCCGCATGTTTCCAACTGCAGAACGTTAATGAGCTGGAGAGAAAGAGAGAGAATGTACAGTATAGGGGATTGAACCCGCTACCGCTACCCCTTGAACGGCAGCGCATAACATGAACCACTAGACCACGAGGCCATTTGGTATACTTCGGTCATAACCCCATTTTCTAGCCAGAAACCTAAAAGCACTACCGAGCAAAAGAAAACTCGAAAGTAATTTCTATAAAAACATGCCTGGTCAGCTTGCTATAATATAATAATAAAGCCTCATTTATTTCCTTAAATACTTTTTTTTTTTCTTACGTCAAATACATTTCTTTTTTTTTTTTTTTTTAAATCGTCATATTTATATTATTACTAGCTGACCCGGCAAACGTTGTTTTGCCAAACAAAAAAAAAGGTTTGAAAAATAGATGTTGGCCTATTCTCAGACCTACTGAATATGTATGTAAAATTTGAGAAGAATCGGTCAAGCCGTTTCGGAGGAGTACGGTAACTAACACTGTGACACGTGAATTTTATATATTAGATATTAATTTGTATTATTAAGGACCTCTCTACGAGTAAAGGCCGTACTCCGTAAGTTACTCGTAGCTTGCTATAAGTAGCCCAAATACTTGTCCAAAATGGAAGAGTATCAGCGTTCAATATTGGGACATTAATGGATTGACGGGTAAGACTGAGTTGTAAAGTCTAGTACTTTACAGCTCAATTTCACCCGTGACCATGGTGACTGCAAAGTCTCTGAAACGTCGGGCTAAAATTTAAAACAAATATACGCGTCTAAATCCGTAAAAAGTAGTTTTATTTGAACGAATTGGTCGCGCAAGTGTTAAAGAATAATAGTTTATTCTACGACAGAATCATTGATATGAAGTTATGGATACAAGGAGTCAACATGATAATACCTACCTGATTTTCTCACGAGGGTAAACACATTGTTGGTGCGTATTAAAAGTAAATAGTCACCACCCCATTTCCTCCCCAAAGTGCTGTCAGATCCAACGAAGGGATGTCAGAGGCAGATAAGATTTTCTGTGAAAGTACGAAAACTCGAAAATAAACCTTTTGCAGTATGCCTTGTATAGTAGACCTTAATAATATTAACGGGCGGTACAACGGTTTTGTTATCGACTTTATTCACGAGGTCTTGAATTTGATATTTACTTTAACGACTTGACCAGAAGGGCCGTCAAAAAATAATCCAAGGGTGACATGAAGGAGATGACACGTGCGCAATTATGGAACATTCTTGGGATTAAAAGAATTCTGTATTTGAATAGGTGCTTCTTCTCTTCTTCTTCTCCAGCCCATTTACATCCCACTGTTGGGCACGGGCCTCCTCCACTTTGGGAGGGATTATGGTCTACCGTGTCACGCTGACCAGGCGTGTTGGCAAAGGGTTTATTTTCGAGTTTTCTGTCTCTCACAGAAGATGTTATTTGTGTGCAATATCCCTTAGATAACTTTTACAGCACCCTTGGGAGGAGATGGTATAGTGACACTTGTATTCTTAATCCGTCACCACACGGAGGAATAGGTACTTAGAAAATAAGAATCTTACTTCGTGTTATGGTTTTAAAAACCGGTCAAGCACACGAAAGGTTCATTGCCATTATATATTCGTCACACTGACCCCAACTAACATCAAATAACGTGACCCCAAACAATGGGATAAGGACAGGAAGACGATAACGACGAATATTTATTATTGTAGTATCAACTGATATACGAAAACTGTGAAGCTTTCAGTTTTCTAGCTGAGACTTAGCTATCCGTCCGTCCGTTCGCCTCCTAGTCGCCATTCTAAAAAGAAGCTTATTTCATTTAATTTTTTAAAAGTGTAAGTTGAATCTTACATTTCTTTAAACACAGATGCGTATTTATCCTAGAACCATAGGAGCCACGGCCCGGCCAGCCTGAGAAGGGCGGCGAAAGCCTACAAGTTAAAAATTTTGCTCTATCTTTATAAATTTATAGGGCGGCTAGTCAAATAGGCCTGGGGCATCAAATCAAATGAACCTAGGCGCTAATTTTCGCCGCTTTAAAAATGCGCCTCTGTTTATACGTAATTTTCTTACATAAACAGTTACACATATTACACAATACTTAACAGAATTAGAGATTGTTACAACAGATATTCGCAAAATTATCCTCTACGAATTTTCACCCTATTGTTTTGTATGAGAAGTCAGTGTAACAGACAAAACAATGGCCAAAGTTCAACAGAACATAACGAAAACACTCTATAAAAGAAATGAGGCTTTTTATTGTTAGGCTCAATCTTATATTTGAGGTGAACAGGATAGTAACGTTAAAAATAGTGTTTTTTATTTTATTTAAGGGTTTATGGCTGTGGGATTACATCGCCCTATTTAATCAAATCGATTAAAAATTATATGAACTAAACAGTGATAAAAAATATGATGTCTACCACATGAAACTAATTTAAGTGCATTAACAAATAGATTGTGATGAACTAAATTCAATTAAACAACTAAATATGAATGTTAAACTAAATTTAGTTTTTGTTTTAGTTGTTTTTGTAATAAAAGTGAGTGGAATTGAGATTTTGCAAAATGATAAGCTTAATAATATTGATAACTCACAATTAAATGATTGTTTAAGCGTGAGACGAGGTAAAGAATTAGGTGTTTGTTTTGGAAAAGAACTTTTAGATAAATTAAATACTTTTGATGAAGCAGAAACCTTTAGTTTAGCGACTGGTGTTTCTTTTGTAAGAGATGAAAAATCACCAAGAGATATTGGCGCTTTCCTTGACAAGGATCCAATGGATTTTCGGTATTTATACAAGATTTTTGGTTTACTAATGTAAAATGCTTAACTAGTTAAACGCAACTCCTACGAGCGGAATTTCAAAAAAATCCCCATATATGCAACATTTTTCACTACTGCTTCGCTCCTATTGGTCGTAGCGTGATGTTATATAGCCTATAGCCATCCTCAATAAATGGACTATCCCACATAATCAGAATTTTTCAATTCGGATTAGTAGTTCCTGAGATTAGCGCGTTCAAACAAAGATACTCTTCAGCTTTATAATATTAGTCTAGATAACATTGATGATGGTGCCAATTCTACGCGCACAACTAAACTTATCTTAAATAAAAAATTAAAATTGATAGCGTCATTATCACAGTTTGGCAATGTTAACTGAACTTTGTTATTATAAAAATGTGTATTATAGACTAACGATTCTAACTAATATAAATGTGTACAACGAAATAGCAAATAATACATGTATTGACACTACCCATTTTCATTTTTTAGTTAAGTTAAGTTTAGTTGTGTACGTAGAATTGGTACCGATAACCAATTGTTAATTGGCAGCGAATGCCTCAGCATTAAGTTCAAATTAGTCACAGTTTTTGTGTATTATGTTTTATCAACAAAATAATAATTCAGTTTTTTGTCTTTCTCCTTTTAATTTCTTCTATTTTTAGCCCATAAATCCAAAAAGAAAAGTAATTACAGAAAGTTTAGGCTGATTATTAACTTTTAAAATAAAATTATCCCAACCCATGTTAGTTTTCCTATTAGAAATTTCTTTATTTGTCTTTGATCCAAAATTAATTTCAAGTGTATTAACGCAAAAAGTACTATCACATACCATCAATTCTTCAATTCTAGTTCAATAATAGAAGATGCTAGTCACTTAATATCCAAAAGATCTCTTCATTGGGATCTCAGTGTTCTCTACCCTGGACTGGTGATGAGGATAGCACCAACTTTAGCCAATGGAGTACTGGAATTTGTCATGGATCCTAAGATCAAAGATAGAGCTTATCAAGCTCAAACTGAAATGTCCACAGGTAAGTTCTTAACACGTTTATATTAGTTTTATTCGTATCTATTTTTATTTATTTATAAAATAATAAACCAAGGGTTTTCTGATTAATTATTAGGTAGGTTTTAACTAAATTGTTTTTACTCTATAATTAACAGGACGGTTAATATAACTAATAATATAATTTTAACACTTTACTCATGTGAAGTAATAAAATAATCATTCACTCATTCATAATTTCAACTAAGATAAAAATTAATTAACTAAACTTCTGTTTACTGCCATCTATTATTTTATAAAGAAACTACTACACATCGTATGAATTATCAATCATACAATCTTACCAAGGCATTGGAAATTGAAAGTGCGCCATCTAGCGTTAGGCAGAAGTAAATTTATTATGTTCGATTATTCTTACATACTTGCATCAATATTGATTGACGATTGAAATTATACTAAAATGTCAAAGCTTATAGCTTTGTTATTTTCTAAATAGGACAGTCAGAATTTAGTGATGCCACTCAATAATGGCAAAATAGGTACATATTTATTCATGTTCTACCTCTCGTTATAATTTGTAATTGTGTAGAGGAAAAAAGGGCAAAATGGCCACAAACACTATTGATAAAACTTTAGACATATCTAAACGTATTTCACCTTTTAGTGTTGTCTTGTTAACACGTTAACACGCTTAAATTAGTTCGGTACGTACCTGTCAATGTATTAATGTATGTAACGGATTCTTTGAAAGCGATTTTCACACCCACGCGCAGTATGAATTGATCTGAAATTTAGCTCACGCTATAATTAAAAAAAAATTTAGAATTTTAAAAGTGTTTATAGTTTTTTAACTAAGCAGATTATTTAAATAATATATTGTTTAGTTGATAGGATTTCCGTAAAGTGATACCTGACCAAATAAATAATTAGATCAAACAGTAATCATTTGACATAGAATTGATACTACTTTAGCAACTTCTGTACCTAATAATATAATATATGTTAGTTGTATTGCAATGCTTGTAATGCATGTTACTCGTCTCCACAAAATAAGTAACTCTTTCATGGTGCATGGTATACGTTTTTATAACAAACTCCCTAATGATGTGAAAGAATTAAATAAATCTAAGTTGTATATTTAATTCTTGTTTATTGTATATATTGTTGTAATGTAAAAAGACGTATTATAAAATTTCAGACTATAAAGCTTGGGAGTAAATTGTTCCAGAGCAACACATATTATTATAATTGTAATTTATTTATATTATAAGAACTATTGTAATGATTATTTTAAAAAAAGATTAAGATGACAAAAGATAACGATATCTGCTGAGTTTCTTACGCCGGTTCTTCTCAGCGGATTGAAAGTCCTGAACCGGTGGTAGGGAAAAAAATTTTTGGACATATCGTAGGAGCTTATTTTTTTGGCAAAAAGAGAATATGCCTACTTGAATAAATGATGAAATTGAACGTATTAATTAACTAAGGCACAAAACTACTAGAGCGATAAAGTAATTTATTAATTTTGCAATTGACATGCTATGCTATTACTCAATAAATTAAGTTATGGTGGAAAAGGTGATTACCGCAAGCGGGACTTGAACCCACGACCTCGGAAGACCGTTCCGTAGCTCTGCCAACTGAGCTTATTGCGGTCGTGCTTTCAGTAATCAAATTAGGCCACCATAATCGTCACTCAATTGAGTTTATATAGTATTTCGACGTGCAACAACGTGCAAGGTCGTGGGTTCAAGTCCCGCTTGCGGTAATCACTTTTTCCACTATAATTTAATTTATACTAGAGCGATAATTAAAATAAGTATTTCATCCATAATCTCAAAATCATAATTTTCTTTTCAGGACGCCTTCTCGCAAGAAATCTTTTAGTGCCATTTCTTCTTGGCTTCAAATTCCAACTATCAACTCTTCTTCCATTAGTCTTAGGATTGCTGCTAATAGCCAGCAAGAAAGCGTTCTTGCTGGCCAAGTTGGCACTTCTGGCAGTGACCGTATTTACTGGAGGATTTGGCAGTCAGAGTTCTTGGTTTGGTGGCACACCTTCCTATTCTTCTGCTTACACATCTTATGAACCAGCTACTCATTATAATGATCATCATAATTCAGGTTAGTATTGTTACCTATGTTTTTTTTAGTCTCTTAACCGTAGTAGATTTCATAGGTGATGCAGTAAATGTGGTTGCTTGTTTTTGTGGCGATGTATTAAGCATGCTTATGGCTAAAGGTGCTGCTGTAAAACAGCCTCATAGGATAAGAGATGGTTCCTTTAGGGCTGATGGCGAGTAGAACCGAACTTTGATCTATGGGAAAAAGTCTATGTCCAATACTATGAGGATGGCTGATGGATGGTTGCATCGATTTATCGTTTAGACTTTCATAGCAATCCCATTTTCATTAGGTCCAACAATCCCTGGTCAAAGCACTGCACCAAACATCGCACATGATATATTAAACTTTATGTACGTTGGACTTTAATAGTCAAACTATCTTAACTATGTAAGTATTTTGGCGTTCATTGCTTTGAAACAAAACAGGTTGTCATAGGAAATAAATCCCAGCCCATAACTAAAGCGATGTTGAAATTTAAAGAAATGTTGATCTAAATAACTACGCTGACCAGTTGGGTTGAAAAAAAGATTCTATTTCCATTTCGTAAAAAATATGATCTAACTTGTGGAAGGAATTTAGCTTTTGGTGTAACTTTATTTTAACTCTGTGTTGTTACCGATCCTGTTGCGAAAAACTTTTAGAAGGTGCTGAAATGTTTCTGTTAACGCATTACATTATTTTATTGAATACAGTACTATAGATCATGGCCCAACTAAACTAAACTTAACTAAAAAATGAAATTTTTTAGTGTATATAATACAATTCGGCAATGTTAACTTAACTATCTTGTTTTAAGAGGATACCAAAATAGCTTCGTGCATTTGTCTGTGTACGAAGTTTTCATTCAGCTCTAATTTTTAAGTATATGTTTTTTCAATATATTATCTAGGATCGCATAAACTCAGAAACACGATTGAAAAAAGTTTTCTCGATAGAAAATCTTGGCGAAACAACCTCTCAAATTTTTTATTTTTTTCATTTGTCGGTCTATTATCGCGTATTAACTAATGAAATAACTTTAAAAACATAAGTAACTATCATATATAGAAACACGTAAATCAGAATTAAAATATATTTAGTAGATTTTGAGTAAATAGGAAAAGTATCCCTAATTCTTCATTTTCTGTGCCTACTGGCTGTGTTAATATGTACGTGTCGGCGATGATATACGATAATATTGATGTAGGCCCTTAAGAGCTGTTTATTATAGATTACTTATTACTTACTTATTATACTTACTAAATATTTTAATTAAAATAAATGTGCACAAAAAATTTGCCAAATAATCAAAATACATAGTTGTTTTCATTGTCTACAGTTACTAATATAATATATCTGTAATGATTAATGTTCTTCTGGTCTTCCAGGATATTACCGTCGACAACATAATCAAGATCATTATAACTATAAAGAAAAAATGCCAGAACCTACTACAGCAGCCCCTATTAGTCCTATGGAACTAAGAGACCGTTTGGAAAGGATCTTCATCACGAAAAACGAAGCTGTAAGCGACCCTAGAGATGATATGAGAAATGCGAGAAACTTTCAATGGACGCCTATTAATACAGGATAGTAACTAAGATGGACTTATCATCCTTATTAGAGCATGTGACGTCGACATTGACTTGAATCCATTCTTCAGCCATTTTTCGATAGAGAATTCTAAAAGAAATCCAAAGCCAAAAACTTCTTTGCTTTTTGATCCTAGCTGTATCAATGCACTAAGTAATAAAGCTCACTCTGAACTGCCTTTTTCTCTCTCTCTCTCTCTAGTCCATTAATTTCCCACTGTTGGGAACGGTTCTCTTCTACATCGGGAAGGTTTGTGATCTAATATGCAGCGTGCAAGACGTGTTGACATAGGGCTTAACTTCAAGTTTTCCGTCTCTCACAGTAAATACCAATAGTATTATTCATAATGACTTATCGGAGGTTTAAAAGTTCGCTAAAATCGGTTCGCGAAAATTGTCAAAACTTGTTATACATAATAGTCTTTTTACGCTAAAATGTTTATTAACTCTCCGATAAAATCTCTGTTTAAACCTCCGATAAGTCATTATGAATAAGACCATTACTGTTTATAAAATCCCTAAGCTGGCTCTTACAGCACCTTGGGGTATAAAAGGGTGTCTACTTTAGACCATTAGTTCTAGATAGCTGCCAATTCATTGAGTGCTGTGACCGGCAATTACGCAAAAAAAATTTCATCTTCAATCATAGAATTTTAGATTTTTGCTTACTAACTCAATTCATAATAAAGGAATTTTTTGGAGTCCCTTGGCTTTTTGTGATGTCACATGTTTGGGCTGATGATGATCGGGAAACGAATTCCAATTGTTAAATAACGTTACCATGATTTTACTATACAATAAAATAAAAGTTGCCAGATTGTAAATAAATTTCTATATATTTTTGAATATAATTATTAATCTAATATATAAAATTTCCATGTCACAGTGTTAGTTACCGTACTCCTCCGAAACGGCTAGACCGATTCTTATGAAATTTTGTATGCACATTCAGTAGGTCTGAGAATCGGCTAACATCTATTTTTCAAACCTCTTTTCTTTTTTTTTAGTATGGCAAAACAACGTTTGCCGGGTCAGCTAGTATTAATATAAATATAAATATTTATATACTACAATGTGTTTTATTTCTATATTCTAAAATTTCACGTACACCAATAAAAAATATAAATGTTTAATAAATTAAACTTTAGCGGAACACATGAACACCATTTTATTTATTTATTATAATTTCAGATTTATTTATTTTATAAAAGTGGCCTTGACTCGAGTTACAAGCACTTGAAACTTCTAGATAGATATTTAGAATTATTAAAATCGCTTCGCCCAGTTAAAAGTAATGAGGTAACAAACAAAAAAAAATTTAAAAAAACATACAGACGAATTGCCAACCTCTTCCTTTTTTAAAGTCGGTTAAACAGTAATAAGTTATTTGAAAAGTGTATTCCCAAAGCATAACAGTCTAATTAACCTAGTGAGTGCGTTTAATGATGGTAGCAATAAATGTATTAGTGCAGTGTACGTTGAAAGAAATGCATCCTGTTGCTTCACGCTCTATATATTGTGTGAACAGCTCTATAGTTGTACTTCCTATTTGATTCATAAAATCAGAACAGAGGGATTTTCTTTGAGGCTATTGTATATTGTACATTGTCACATGCTCTATTGATATCTATATTGAGCTATAATGTTAAATCATCATCAAATAAATACCTAATAGTGGTATTTAGAGTAACATTCTGTACATTTATTATCAAATTATTTATATCATGAATAATAATTGTTATTGTTTTTTAAAATCCATTAATAAATAGTTAATAAATAGTTTTTTAAAGAAAGAGGCACAGACGATTGTCTTCTTAAGATTGTTAAGTAAATTATATTCTCCTTGGTGGACCTTACAGCTTGAATTGAAACTGGCTAAACATTGCAATTTACATAACGGCTGATTTATAGATACTAAATCAAATTGTGGTGGAAAAAATTGATCACCGCAAGCGGGACTTATTGGGGTCCTGCTAACCTGTAACCAAAGTAGATCACCACAAACGTCACTCGATTGAGTTTACATCGTATTTTGATTTAATCAACATTTTCCACCACAATTTGCTTTATTAATTGGAAAAACAAAATGAAAAGAAATTCAGAGAATAGAAAAAAAAATCCATGGAGTTTCTTGTCTGTTCTTCTCCATTGGATCCGCGTTTGGAACAGACACCTAGTTTCTGACGTTTCAAAAGAGCTTGTAAAACATGCCAACCTGAAATAAAAAATGTTGACTTTGACTTTATTAAGTAAAAGCATAGCATGTCAATTGCAAAAGTAATAAATTACTTATAAGTAGATACTAAGTGGCATAGTACAGCCTGGTGACAAATGGACGGATAAATGAATCTACGAGCTGATAAGTATTTATTATATTCTAGTTCTCAGGCTCAACAGATACATAGTCTGTAAAAAATTGAACTTTTTAGCTATGAACTTTTCAGAGATTCAACCTGGTGAGATATAGACTAGGTCTGATTGCAAAGTCTCCGTATAAGGGTCCCGTTTTATCTTTTGGTACGGAACCCTTATAATCATTGCATCACACCTTTTTCCCACAGGGGTAGGTAGAGACTATAGACTTTATTCTTACTTCTCTCATTTAATAAAGGTTAGCGTGTATTCATGTTTAAAGAACAAATACACATGAGTGGATACTTTCAATAGTTTTTATATGAATGCCGTTGTGTTACTCACGAGTGGCCATCATTAAATTAATAGCGTGCTGTAGTTGCGTGAACGTAAGCTTTCTCAGTTTTCTTACATAGAAATCTTTAGTTTTATATATTTACTAGCTGTAGACCGTGACTTCGAACGCGTGATATTTAGAAACCAAATCTTAACAAATTAGAAGCCAGAGAAGAGATTTATACGCCTCGATAGATGGCGTTGTACTGTCTGCTTAATCCCACTATAGTTCAGTTACATACATAAACACAAAACTTAAAAATGTAAAAAAATTCATTTTTATATTTTTTTTTTCAGGACTTTCGGGTTAGTTTTATAAAAATGTTATCCGTGTGGTGACCTAAAAATGATGTTGACATCGCCATATTCCTTTTTTCTATAAGAGCCAGGGATTTTTAAAAACAGGTAAAACCTACTGTGGTATAAAGGCAACTCTAAACTAAACTCAGTGCCAACACGTCTGGTCAGCAGTAGACTACAAACAAACCAAACCCTCCTGAAGCGAAGGAGGTCCGTGCCCAACTGTAGGACGTTGATGAGCTAAGATTTTCAGTTATTAAATTTATTCTTATTAAGGAATAAATTATGATAATAATTTTTAGACGCGCTTGCACATCGTTACAAAAACCTGCCACCCTGAACTTAGTTAGTCAACAGTTAACGTCATCATCATTTTAATGCCCTTATCCGAGGATGAGTGTGGATGAAGCCAAGGAAGTATGCTTGGATCGTAGCAAATGGCGCTCTATAGTGTCTTCCTACCCCCATGGAAAAAGACGTGATGTTATCCGATATTTGGGATTGGCGCAACGTGTCTTTTTTTCATGTTGAAGTGAAGTTTGGCTGACTTTTTCTCGCGGCTGCCTGCCTAACGTCATCCCTCCTAAGGTATATGCATAGGTGTCACCGTGTCACACTATGCGGTTCCCTCTGTTGGTACTAACGAAGCCTGCAGGCAAGACATGGGGAGGTGTCACTTGTATTTTTGTGTCCAAAACCTCACGGACATTAACACACAGGACAGAGTTTTAGATTTTTACATGCATAAACAGTGCACAGAAACATGTACAGAAACGCTTCTTATAATTTAATTGCCAGCTCATTTATTAGTGGTTTAAGATTCAAAGCGACATCCTTTTTGCTGTAAGAGAAGAAGAGACGAAAACCTCATAACTAAACATGTCAAGTCAGAGGATTGAGTAGATAAAAATACTTGTCGAAAGTCGAAAAGGTCCCTGAGAAGATACCTTTCCTGCCTTTAACGAATTATCGCTGTGAACAGGCCTTCTCCACTTTGGGAGGGATTAAGGGAAAATCTAACTATGGATGCAAGTGGCGCAGATTCATAAGTTGTGGTATTCTAAAAGGGGAGGATGGACGGAACACATTTTAGCGTATATAAATGATACAATCAAAGTATCTTTCAATAGCTTTGTTTCAGTATCACGTCAAAATTAGGTTATGTAGCAGTTACAATTGCTATTTATGTATGATCAGATTCTGATGTATGAATGTAAAAGAAGTTAAAGACAAGTGCTATTTGGATAGTAGCAGATGACGTTCTATAATCTCTGCTTATCCCCATGGAAAAAGGGTGGTACAGTTGGTATAGTAATAAAACAAAGTAAACCGAGTTTCAAACCAATTTTATTAACAATCATTTTCAAATAAAACAAATTTGAAGTTTTCATCATTTTCTTTTCATCATCATACATTTCATAATATAATTTTCATAATAAATCTCAATTTATATATATTTTTCATCATCATTTAACTAAAACTAAATATAAATAGGTGTTTAAGTACGCAATTATTTTTATGTAATATAATTTAAATAAAAGGTACTCGCGTAACCACCTCCATAATATAATATGAAATATAAATAACTACTTATTATAAAAAGCACCGCATTATTCAAAATTTATCATGAACCTAAAACTATTTATACAAAATTGGACAACATTAATGAAATACATAGAAATGCACAGTACCCGTCGACTAACTTAGAATATAACTATTATATTTATTTATAATATAACACTTATTTATATTATAATAACTTATAATTAATAATTTATCTATTATATTTGGTGCGTTTGATTATATAAAGTTAATTAGTTTTATTAATCATTGAAATATATTTATCACTAAATAATTATTTAAAGTTGTTTAGATAATCTAAAAATTATATTATTATAATATAATGATTAAATAAAAAATAAATTAATTTAAATTGTTAAATAAATAATTTTGTTATAACAATTTTCCTTAGCTTATACATAAGGAACAAAAATAAATATTTGGTATCTTCAAAAGCCGTGTCTTTGTGAATTTTGTAAGTGAGTCGTAAGTTTTTTATTTATTTATTGCTTCTTGGCATAGGCATTGTAAGCCCTATCTTGTGCTGCGGCTTCGTCTTCCACACTCCTCCTATAATGACCTCCAGGACCAGTAGTATCAAAGTCACTGCCATAGTGAGATGAAGAATAAGTATGACTTTGGGATACTTGAGGATGCTTTACAATCTCGTACGTAGTTTTCTCATGAGATTCACCACCTGACACCAGTTTCTTCAAACCAATAATTGCTGACAACAACAAAGCTATTTTACCAATTAACAAAGCTTTACCAGCGATTACCGCTATTGCTTGGAAAGCCATCGCTAAAAATCCACCTTTTATGGCAACACCAGCAAGTATTGGACCAATCATTTTCTTCAATTTACCTCTTGCTTCATTCATAGAACGTCCAATATCTTCACCAAAATCCATAGGAGATATAGAAACGCGATGAGTCTGCATAAGTTTCGATGTTGCCAGCTGCAAATATTTATCAATTTTATCTGAAGGCAAAGCATTTAAGTCTTCATCTTCAGGGAGAGCATTAGGAGAAGCTCTGCCCTGAATTGGTTTCTTCACTAAAGAAATACCACCTAAAATAGGTAAAGAATCCATCCGTGATGCCCTATCAGCTAATTTAGTGGCTTGAATCTTTAAACACTTAACAATTTCTTGTGATTTTTCGCAGTTATCGTACACCTTGCCCAAAAGCCTCCAACTGGCACCAAAAGTGTCAGCCGAAGCATAGAGCACACAAAAACACAACAGGACAATACCGCGGCACTGCATTTTGTTGAAAACCGCGGGTGCCCTACAATTTGGACCTAATTATAAATATGTCCGTCGTATATCGTGGCCTGTATTGAAATGTGGATTGCAGAAATGTGCACTAGCATTTATCTATTTTCTCCGGGAACTGCATTTATCTATAAATCTTTTAGAGCGTGCAATCGTTGTATCGTATGGCCGAGCACTGAGCCGTGTATGTATATGTTTAAAATATGCTTGTGTGAACATTGATTTAAAAGTGTGAGTGGCAGTTATCGGTCCCGTGCTGACGAAGCGGATTGTCAAAGTCAAGGTCGCAGTACTATGTTCGGGATTTTTGTAAAATGTCTAATTATAATTATAAAGACGGCTCTGTGACCTAGGTAGGTAGGAAATGAACACTGCTTTCAGTTTTTTCGTGATATATGTAGTATTTTGTACAAAACAATTGGAAACGATGTAAGTATACATATTTTTCTACTTGTTAAATGCTTTAATCTTGAGCTGAAATTACATATTGTAATGTAAATACTTTAAGATTTTAGAACATAGCAAAAAAATAATATATCAAAGATTGGTTAAATCGTTGATTTAGAAAACACGCCTAAATTGCGATCATTTTATCACATTGTAGGAGAAATAAAATTTATGGACAAAATTTAAAAATTTTTTTTGATTATATTCCTAGTTTGAAGTCGATGGAGAATTCCTTAAATTAAACAGTAAGAAATTCCATTCCTTGTTAACTTATTTCTTAATTAACAAAATAAGCTTCAATGTTAATCTTAAAACTAATGGCTAATAAATAATAATAATCATAAAATCGTGGTCGAGACAAAAAACAGGGTATGAATTTGTCTATATTATTATGTAATTTTTGTCCGTGTGATGTCGGATTCAGAGTCCATTACCCTTTTACCTGCCCAAATTGCTGTAAAAACCAGCTAAATAACATTTTAATTAGATTCTTCTGTGGAAAAAGAAAACCTCTATAATTGTATGGCAGGACGTCTAGTTGTGGTATAAGTAAACAAAAAGTCCTCTCGAAGTGAAGAAGGCTCGTGCCCAACAGTGATACACAGACGGGCTGAGAAAAAGAAATAAAATGCAAGCTTCATAGACATTTCACACAACGTTCTCTTGTCCAAAGCTAAGCTTAAATGCTTGTGTTGTGTGTATCAGAATCTACTTTTTTATTGTAAATACGTACTTATAATACATAGTGAACCACCTCATATATAGAGTTTGTAGATAATTTTAAGTTACTGTTTGGTGATTAAGACATATTATAAAATTAATGCTTTGACTGCAACATACTCGTAAAGTGGATGATACATAATTCACTATCGACCAATAAATAATTCCAGTTTGGTTAGTAGATGCTAGATTGCTACTTCGATGGCCTACATTAGGTTGTTATTTTATGTAGGATAAATAAGAAAATCTTTCATTTCAAATATAAGCTTGTAAAACAAAATCTGCGGGGTTCGGACGAATACGACAAACACTATGTCAGATTTGGACATATTTTATTCAAGAAATAATTTTTCACATAATTTTACACCGTTTTCTGCTAGAAAAAAAAATTACATGATATTTGCTCAAAACCATCCCACCCCTCGGCCCTAAGTGAGATTTGGAAAGATTTCGCTTGACCCTCTCCTTCCCTAGAATACTTCACGTTATTAAAGTATAATGGACATCCATAGTACATTTAACGGGGAAGGTTATAGGCCATATAACATAGAATACAAGTATCCCAAGATTATTACCTGCCGCGGATGCTGTACAAGTTCTATAAATAAGAAGAGCAAATATATAAAACGAGAGACCGAAAACTAAATTAATCCCTTTGCCAAGACGCCAGGGCCTCGAGTCCGGTGAATAAATGGTGTCACAATGGCACCACAATGACACATTATAACCTCAAATAATTAACAATAGCCACGCTAACCAGGCGAGTTGGCGCAAGATTTAGGTTCGAATTTTCAATTAATAACATCTCTTAGCTTATTTTTACAGCCATTTGTAAGAAATAGGCGGGTGACACTTGTATTCTTAATCCGTCACCACACGGACAAGTCAATTACTGATGGCTATTATGCAATATCGTGTTATATCAAAGTATTCATGAAAAATTTGTCATGCTATTATTACTTTAATTATGATTGATTATGTTAGCAATTAGAAATGACAAATTATTACTTTGTGTAACAATACTTATTTTTTATCTGATGCCTTAGATAAGCATTATAATGTCATTGTACTCAATTATAATAGTTCGTGTGCTGATGAATTATTAATTTAAGTGTCACCACCCCATTGCCAGCTAAGGAATATTGTATAGAGATAACATCCTCTGCGATATATAATATGTGTACACAGATAAAATCTAGAAAATAAACCCTATGCCAACACGCTTGGTCAGCGTGACATAGTTGACCAAAATCCCTCCTAAAGGTTAGGAAGCCCGTGTTCAACAGTGGGACGTTAATGGGCTGAAAAAAGAGAGAGACAAAGGAGATAGGTACATTTGGAGAAATTTTAAAAGATTATTTTTAGCGTAAACTTCTCTCTCCAGACATTAAAAAAAAAAGATTTATCTCTGCTTATTATATGACAAAGTCGTTATTTTTATGTATATGTATCTATGTGAGCTTATATCTTCAAAACTACGCAACGGATTTTGATGCAATTGGTTGTTAATAGATAGAGTGGTTCAAGATAATGGCTTTTTTGTATGATTTGCTAAACTGTTGGTTTCTAAATTCCAAGCATACGAAATTTAATACTTCAAATAAAGGTATTAAAGGCTGATATAATCCATATATACAAAGCAATACGCACACCGATTAAACTCATTACACTCCACGTTATGGTGAGGGGTTACATACATGAATATTGTATAGCGCCATCTCTGCTTTGTCGTTGAAACTAACAGATGCTACCGTAACGTAGAGCTTTGATTAACAGCGCTACAGTTATAATAACTCGGTAACTCTACGAATTCATTTTGTAGAATTAAGAAAGATAATTCACAAACAATACAGAATATTGTTTGTGTGCTGAAGAATTAAGAATACACTCGTCACCACCCCATTTCCACGCCCTGGATGTTGTGAAAGCTAGTTAAGGGATACTGTACACAGATGACATCTTCTGTGACAGATGAAAAACTAGAAATAAAGCCTATGTCAACACGGTATAGTCATGGTATAGTAGAATTTGAGTAGAATACAATCCTTCCCAAAATGGAGGAAGCCCGTCTTCAACAGCGGGATGCTAATGAGCTGGAGAGAGAGATAATATACCGATTCTACGTGCACAACTAATCTTATCTAGTGTGAGTAACGCATTTCGTAACGTTAACTTTTTTATTAGAAAATCTAAAGTTTTTATTTAATACTAGCTGTTGCCCGCAAATCCGTTCGCGTGGAATTAGATTTTTTTTTTATATAATAGGTAGTTATGTCCTTTCTCGGGGTCTAAAGATTGTCTGTGCCAAATTTCATCAAAATAGGTTGAGAGGTTTAAGTGGGAAAGCGTAACAGACAGACAGACAGAGTTACTTTCGCATTTATAATATTAGTAGGGATAAATTATGTACAACGAAATAGCCTATTAATAAAAACACGCCATAGCTGTTTTCTTATTTTAGTTTTTCAAAATATACTGTTTTTGTAAATACAAAAAGAAAACACTACTTCTCACGATCAAAATATTGCATAATAATATTTCCTTGTGCGTTAATTAAATATTCGCGGACACTACACTATGTCCTATGATCCTAAACAAAGCTTAATGTTTGTGGTTTAATAAATAATAAATATTCATGCACATTTCACACAACGTCCTCTGGTCCCAAGCTAAGCTTATATGCTTGTGTTATGGGTAACAGAATACGGATAGAATACATATTTAATAAACTACCTTTCTTTTGTAAATACATACTTAAAATACATAGAAACACCCAGACGCAGTACAAATATTTGTATGATAATTATAAATATCACACAAATAATTGTCCCGACCGGGAATCGAACCCGAGACCTCGCGATCGGCAGTCCATTACATAAACCACTCCACCACGAAGCCCGTCGTTTATATCAATACTTACATAAAAATGCAGGCTACTTCTATTTCTAAATAAGTTTTCGATATTTAGCTCTTACAACACCCATATGAGGAAATGAAGGGGTGACACTATGTTTACTTTCATCATAAGGACTTTCACATATGTTTTTGTATGTTATTGTTGTAATAAGCATGTTGAGTATACGTACTGGTGTGTCACTAGGTCAAAACGAGATAGCGGCATCAATGTGTTAGTACCTACAAATTGTTGTGTACACCCACTGGTGGAAATGGAACGTGGAAAAATAATTCTTTCGCTATTATTTTTTGAGTATTCGTTTGGATCTTTCTTATTGTTGTGATATTTAATATATCTTTTTCTTATTTCATGTCGCAACTGATATTTGATATCTATGCGGTCCTCATCAAGTGTGCTGGCTGAAGGTCTGTTTTCGAGTTTTCCATGTCTCACAGAAAGTGTTGTCTGGTTATAATATTTTTTATTATATTTTTCAGGATATTTTGTGGAATTATTGTACAGTCATCGATCTTTATCATGTATCAAAATTCAGATCAATTTGACTATTACAAGTGGGTGGAAAACACTTCCAAAATTTCATTGTCGAACCTAGTGTATTTCCTTTATATATTTCTTATGTTAACTGTTTTGAAGTTGGTAGGTGTGCACGTCGGGTCGCACGGTTCCCTACAAAATGGTGGAGCTGTGCGGGGCTGATGTGTGCGTTATACTCGTGAACGGGTGCCTTCTGCTGGGACTGGTCGATTTGCTCCAACAAGGCTATTTTATTATTAAGTTAGTTTTAGTTAGTCGTGATAGTCCTGATCGGCATCATTCTCACACCCCTGATACAGCTATGTATAGTGTTATTGAAAAAAAAAAAACCAAAAAAACAAAATCCATGGAGTTTCTTGTCTGTTCTTCTCCATAGGATTCGCTTTTCGAACAGACACCTAGTTTCTGACGTTTCAAAAGAGCTTGTCACACATGCCAACTTGAAATAAAAAAATTTGACTTTGACTTTGACTCATTACATGTATTAATACACAGATAGACAAAACGATCCAAAAATTGAGTGTAGAAATAAAAAAAAATAATATTACTTCAAAATCCAGTTTTACCAGCAGGTGTACTATAGAGTTCCCATGAAAGCGGGTTAAGTGATACAATTGAAACACTGAGAGCGATCATAAAGCTTACTTTATTGTGCGGAACCATCATTATACTTGTAATACATCATGTATATGGTGTATTAGGTGTAATCACATTAATTCTTAATCTTTATTAAAAGTTTCTTAATTTTTAGGGTTCTGTACGCTAAAAAATGACCACGCATCGGGCGACACAGCCTTGGGCGGCCCCAGACAAGATAGAGCAACGATATCGTCAAATTCGCAGGGAGCCATTGGATGCTAGCGGCACTAGACCGCGCGTTGTGGCGTTTTATGGGGAGGGCTATGTCCAAGAGTGGACGGAGAGAGGCTAATGGATGGATGGACGCTAAAAAACAAGGAAGGGTTTCTTGTTTTTTAGCGTCCATCCATCCATTAGCCTCTCTCCGTCCAAATCAAAAATAGTATCAAAAATTTACAAAACATTTATTTTTAAATAAATCTTGTCAGCCAAATTTTCTCTTTTCAGAAATGCTTTTAGTTATGTAGTAGAAACTCGAAACAAGCCAAAATAAATCCAGACTGTCGGAATATATCACTAAAATACATTGATTTTTCAGTGTTTCTTGACTATTGCGAAGCAATCAAAACCTACAGATGAGACTGACAAGGAGCAACCTTATGCTGTAATGAAATAGGGTAGTATTCAAAAACCTGAAATTTGTAAATCATGAAAAAAGACAAATACCTATACGGCGCAGGCGGACGTAAGATCTGAAAAAAAAATCGCCACTGACCTTCAAAAGGGTCAAGTGCGTAGCACTTACAACCGTCGGGTATCCATGACCAGATGCATGAGTGTAGATAAAGCCAAGGAAGTTTGTGTAGATTGTAGCAGATGGCGCTCTATGGTCTCCGATATGGAAAAAAAGTGAGAGGGTTAAGAAAAAAAAATATTTTTATACATAAACTAGGTTTGCAGTATAGTTTGAGCTTTATCTTGCAGCTGTTGATTAATCTTATGTCTTGTTGATACAGAACCCTCAATGTACGAATTGACTTCGTTCTTGACTGTTTTTTTTCACATTATTTATAGTACCTATTCGTTGTCTTTGGCCTTTTTCCGCTCAATACCGATGGTTGTGCACCCTATTATGTACATGCGCTGTGAATACCAGGACTGAACGAATTTTCATGAGATTTTTTACAATTAAGTAGATTGCAAAGTTTTTCTGTATAAATATTGAAAAGGTTGGAAATAAGTAATGAAAAGAAATAATATGTAAAAATCTGTTAAAAGATGGATGGATTGTGGATGTTTAAAAAAGAGTATTAAGTTCAGTAGTGGTATTCAGTAAGAAAAAGTGAAGTGAATTTTCGGTGAATCTTGATCACGTGACAACGCTCCTCCAATAAAAATAGAGTAGCGCTGTCACTTGATCAAGATTCACCGAAAATTCACTTCACTTATTCTTACTGAATACCACTGCAGATATGACGTCAGACGGCTATTATCTGCTGAAGAATGGATGACTTATGGAGCAGAAGAATTCTAGAGTGAGGATCATGACTTGGGAAGCAGAAGGTTTTAGGTACTCTGAGACACAATCTATAGGTTGTTGTTGAAGGATATTCCTAGATTGAGACTTTGTCCGGTGACGGATTAAGAATACAAGTGTCTCCACCCCATCTCCTCCCAAGGGTGCTGTAAAAGTCAGCTAAGGGATATCGCACACAGATAACATCTTCTGTGAGGAACGGAAAACTCGAAAATAATCCCTGCCCGTACTCAATAGTGGGACGTAAATGGACTCAAGAAGAAGAAGAGTCTTTGGGATCGGATGGTGGAGTCTATCTTCACATATTGTATTAGGTGAGGAGACCGTGGTGTGACGGATTAAGAATACACATGTCACCACCCCATTCCTCTTCCAAGTTCTATAAAAGCCAGCTAACCAGTTTAAACGGACAAACATTGCTAGCACACTTGGTCAGTGAAGTATAGTAGACTTAATACTAGAGAAGTAGAGGAGATCCTTCCCCAAGAATAGGACATTAATAAGCTGGAAAAGCGAAAAAGAACCTATGTCCAGCAGTGGACTAGAGAGATGAATCCATAATAACTACAACTAGCATCTACCAGTGAAAGTTAATTTAATCACATTAACGACTAACTTCTAAATTAGAAGTTTATACACAATAGAATAGGCTACCGTATAATTAACGTATAATAAAAAGAAATGTGGTAATTTTTTGACCAGCAATTTACCCATAAATCATCACTGGTATGTGATGGTGATTGTTCGTGTTGTGACTGATTAAGTGTTTAATCGTCATCACCGTTTTTCCTTCCCAAATTGCTTTAAAAGTCAGCGATGGAATATTGTACGCAGATAACATCCCTTGTAAGAGGCTATATACGATACCTCGTGGTTGTGTGGTTCATGTAATCGACTGTCGATCAAGAGGTCGCGGGTTCGATTCCCGCTCGCGACAATCATTTGTGCGATTTCTCTAATCTCTAATTGTCATACAAATGTTTGTACTGCGTCTGGGTGTTTCAATGTATCGTAAGTATGTATTCACAAAAGAAAAGTAGTTTATGTATTCTATCCGTATTCTGGTACCCATAACACAAGCATATTATAAGCTTAGCTTGGGACCAGACGACGCTGTGTGAAATTTCCATGAATATTTATTTATTTATTTATATCTTATGAAGGGTAATGAAGAGTGATAGCTAGAGAGTTGAAATTCTCAAATTCAGAATTCAATAAATAATTTAAGAGAACGATTGAAGACGTTCGTTGTACAGGATACACCAAAAGTTTTAAAGAACATAATTAATAAAATTGTTGATTTGCTTAGTTAAATAAAATAAATAAATATTCATGGACATGTCACACAACGTCCTCTGGTCCCAAGCTAAGCTTATATGCTTGTGTTATGGGTACCAGAATACGAATAGAATACATATACCTAGATAACCTGATTAAAACGATATCATAATATTATTTTATAATGATAAATATATTATGATAATGCGGCTCCGGAACCCTGATTGTAAAAGTCCAACTCGTACTTAGCTTGTATTTTGACTTAGTAAAAGTCCCTTTATATTCAAAACACTTGACTTCAAAACATCATAAAGCTATTTGAAAGGTGAAAGTGACTTATCTGTCAGCTATACCTATTTCTTAAATACCCTTAGAGTTAAAAACTTTCCATTTTTTATTTAAAAATTAGCTATCGATGCAGCCAATTACCGTATTGGATTTTCATCTTAATCCTGGATGATCGAGCATTTTTCTACGTTCATGTTAATATGTCCATATGTTTCAAAAATTTCATTTTCAGGGGGTTTTGGGTTGGTTAATTAATCAGGCTATGTCAGAATAGGGACGCAAGAAAACTATAAATAACATTAGCACATCTCCTGTCCTAGTGTACGTTTGACTCTACCTTATCTTCCTCGCACATGGTTTTATAAGAGTCACTTGAAGTAATATCTATACCGATAACACATTTTGTGAGAGATAGAAAACTATACTAAGGTCTGTCTAAGACCTTAGTGATGCTTACAGAATACAAGTGCCACGAAATTATTTCCTGCCCGGAGCGCTGTAAGCTTTGTCTAGGGATACTTACTATAAACGAATTTGACGATATTTGCTTTGGGAGAGACGGAAGACTCGAGATTTTACCCTTCATCAAAACGCCTCATCAGCGCAGCTAATACTAATATATCACATAAACTAAAATTTAGTTCAGTAATACATAAATATCAAACAGAAAACACTCAGAGACAGTAAACATCTGCATGATCAACAAAAATATCCCACAAATAAATCGTCCTGTCCCGGACTAGAATCTGGCACTTTGTGAGTGATAGTTTATTACAGTCACTACTGGACCACAGTACTATAAGAAAGAAGAAGCTTATTATATTCAGCTTATTTATAAGAAAAAATACCTTAATGTTACATACAACTAAGAACAAGTAAAATAAGTACGTAGCTGATTATTTATTAAGCTAATAAAATATCAAGCAATCTTCTTATTTTTCCCAGCTCATTATAGTTCCACTTTTGGGCACGGACTTACCTCATTTTTTAAGGGATTTTCATCGTCTAAGTCACGCTGATCAAATGTGTTGGCTTAGGGTATAATGTATCGTTAACTGCTTATTATCACCCTGGGGAAGATATTGACACTTGTATTCTTAATCCGTCACCATGCAGCCAATCTGCTATCATAACGATGATATTTCAACCTTTTAGAAACAATAAGTAACCTTAGATCCATTCATAATCTTTAGCGGCACTTATAACACTATAAAACGCGAAGCAACGTTTGCATCGCCTACAGTTACTTTAACTCGGCCGTATCGTGAACAAGAAACATGAACAAAGTGATTATTTTTACTCTATTCCTTACTTTTTTAACATACACCATCGCCGATGATGATCTCGGCTTCCGTTACATATTAAAAATATATGAGGATTGTGAACATAGAGATGGATTTGTACCTTGTCTGAAGAAAAAAGCTATTCTGTTCTTCGATCGAGCTGCTAGAATGGATGTTATTCCTGTGATTGATGGAGTAGATATTGTCAAAACATCATCAAATGAGGTTCCAGCTATATCTGAGAATGATATAGATGCAGTTTTACCTAGAAATTTGGCTAAAGATGAAGCATTGACACAAATGTTGTGGGATAAAGTAGCTTCGTTTGCTAATTCTAGGACAGTGCAATTGTCATTACCAAGAGTATCTGGTCAAGAATTGAACAAAGGAATAGTTGAAGGTACTTATATCTCATTTCTTATATAATTATTAATAGCTTTTGAAGTTTTACTTCTTAGGCCGTATAAAAGAAAAATGTTGAAAGCAAACTTTTACGATGCTGCGTACAGCGTCGCTCTGAAGTAATATATACAGCATAGTTTGAAAATAAACAAAGAAGTAACACTTCTTGTGACCATAAATACTTTTTTGCACAGTCTTCTTACAGTTTTCTCTCTCCACTTTAGGAGGGATTATGGGTTTCTATCAACAGTTTATTTTAGAGTTTGCCGCCTCTCACAGGATGTTATCTATGTACATTATCCCTTAGCTAACTTTTATAGCACTCTGGGTAAAAAATGGGGTAGTCACACTTGTATTACACGTATATACACGAACAGACATTTTAAGTTAATATGTAAGTACTATAGATTTAACACAGTATTTTTATGTACATGGCCAACGCATGGCAGCACGTCATAGTAAACCAAAGTCCCTGCCGAAGTAGATAAAGCCCGTGCCCAACAGTGGGACACTAATGAGCTGGAGAGAGAGAGAATACTAAAATTAGTCAATAACTCTATTGTGAATAATTGACAAATCCCTTTTCATAAATATTTCTAATGTTACTTACTTAAGTTTTCTAATGACTTCCGAATTGACCATTGAAATTTTAAGCATTTGTCAAACATAAGTGGCATTGATTGATATTTTGTTTAAGTCTAGCTCTATCCTATATATTTGCCTGCCTAAACTTACAGTTAATAAAGTCTCCCGTGCCATTTTATGGAAATCCTTCTTTGTATTCTATTACTCTCTTACTTTTGGGCACAGGCCACTTTGTGGCTATATTTTCTCTATCATAACACTTTGACTAAGGCCGATGGCACATGTTTTAATGAAGGACTGGCAAATCACTACATTCCATCGAATTTCTAAAGGAAAATGTAATTCAAACAGCTTGTAAGAAAAGCGACATCTACCAACTTTGGTTAAACCACAGCTAGTTTTAAAATGATATTTTATTCATATCTTGATCGTAGTTTTAACTATGTGGTTGACAATAACTTAATAGAATCGATTTCTTATAGCTATCAATAAACTTAATGTGATATATTAAACTATATAGTGAAGTTGGCTAAGTATTAAAATAAAATAACTATGTCTCGATAATGTGTTGAATATGAAAAGTTATGTTAATACAGCGAATATATAAAAATAAATTCATAATAATTGCACATGAACATTCAAAGCCCGTCAAGTTTCCCACTGTTGGGCATGGGCCTTTACCACTCTGGGAGAAGTTATGGTATACTATACCGCTATGACCGGGCGTGTTGGCACAGGGTTATTTATCAAAATTACCATCTCTCACAGAGGATGTTATCTGTGTACATATCCCCTGGCTGACTTATACAGCACCTTGAGGAGGAAATAGGGTGGTGACATTTATTTAAAATAATGATTTTAATATAAATACAAGCATTTACAATAATCATGGGAAACTTATTATTTTATAGTTTTCTTTACATTGTTTAACACTCGTGACACTTTCTTTATCGCGTGATCATTTAAAAGATGAAAAAAGATGTCTTTTGTCATAGTTTATGACATTTTGTTATACAAATTATTTTCTTTATAGAAGTAAAAGTGAATTTTATATTCAATAGTACCAATTCTACATGCACAGTGCATAACTGCACGAAAAAATGAAAATTAATGGTGTCAATAACACATTTGGGCAATGTTATCTGACCTGTGTTAAACAAGCTGTTGCCCGCAACCTCATACGCGTTGAATTTAAAAACCATACCAAATTATACAATGATTCACTCTATCTATGAAAAAAAAAACCGCATCAAAATCCCTTGCGTAGGTAGTTTAAAAGATATAAGCTCACATAGGGATAAACACAAAAATTACGACTTTGTTTTATTGTCATTACATTGTCGTGTCGTGTCGATATTGTCGTGCAGTTTTACTTGCGTTTAATTCTATTTAGGATGACGTTTGCACCATTACTTATACGTATTCCAATAGTTTACATGTCATTCACAAAATCTTCTAAATCCACACACAGAAATTTATTATCCGACTTCAAAAAAGGAAGAGGTTCTCAAGTCGTCTGTATGTATTTTTTTTTGTTTGTTAGGTACCTCATAACTTTTAAGTAGACGAAGCTATTTTAATTTCTGATTTTTTTTTATTTGAAAGCTATGCCAGGATCTGATGGAATCCTCCTAAGAAATGGAGGAAAACCCTCAAATTTCAAAGTTTTTTTTATATTCTTAAAAATTTGTTTGAGAGTTTTATGATCTCTATCTTCAATCCATACTTATAATTATGCCTTAAATCATTCTTACCTTGGACGTAAGGCAAAAAATGGGGTGATGACACTTGTATACCTAATCAAACCAAAAGTATAATAAATTAAAATGCATGTTAAATGAACATTAATAATACTTTCTTTATTTGTAAAGTAATAAATAGAAATGTCTAATTAGACAAAGTTATACATCGTTATGCACCATCACACTAAAATTACTACCTGGTACGAGTAGTATTATAATCACGCATTCTATAATAAATACAGTCTAGATCATGTCAGACAGTGTGTTCCGTATTCAATAGAATAAAATAATGTTTTAAAATAAAACTTAAACGGTAACAAAAAACTTCATATTAAAGTTGAAATTAAGATATTTAAGTGCTATTTCTAACCCTACATTTCTTATAAAAGCAACTGCGGAAAACTTATTTCAACTCTCTACGACAATGTCAAGTCAACTGTAGGTTCTTATTCACGTGTCGACAAAATAAAGGCTGACTTAATTTATCTTAAATAAAATTGTAATGATTATAACTTAAATTGCTAAATAGACTAATAACTAAAATGTATCCAATAACACTTTTCTTTTTGTCTCTAATAAGGCAAAAAGACTTTTTTCTTGTGTTTTTTGTAACGAGTTCTCACTGCACTTAATTAACACTATCACTATTGTACTATTGAAAAGAATCTTCTTCTTCGTTCGTTTTAGTCTTCTCACTATATTCGTATTGTCAGGGAGCTGGATGGGCTCGACGTTTACGTCATGTTGAAGGCTTCGTTCATGGACTTCAGCAAACTCTATAATACTGTTAACTACCAATCCAAGGCAGTCCTTTATTAGTTTCCTTTATCTTTCCTGTACCTACGGAACTCTAAAAATAAGTGTTTGTATGAAGTCTACATTATGATTTGCGTGCATTCTATATTTCTGTTTGATGTTAATTGAGCGTAAACTATTGTATGTTTATTTTATAGTTATACAGTTATTTACGGATATTAACTTAATGTACTTCTGACTATATGGACCGGACAAGATAAAAGAATAAAATGTAATCCACGATTTGCAGTTGTTTTCAGGTAGTTTCAGTTTATTGTAGTTTTGCAATATTTAATTATTGCAAAACTACAGAGCTTAAGCTATGTATGCATTTAAATACATAATATGTTTATATATAAAATTCACGTGTCACAGTGTTAGTTACCGTACTCCTCCGAAACGGCTTGACCGATTCTTCTCAAATTTTACATACGTATTCAGTAGGTCTGAGAATCGGCCAACATCTATTTTTCAAACTTTTTTTTTCTTTTAGTATGGCAAAACAACGTTTGCCGGGTCAGCTAGTATGTTTATAAATGGGCTTACCTCTAAGCCTAAGCTCCACATGGCTTGCATAATTCTTGCAATTTAATAGACACACGTAAACAAATCGAAGCCAAATCTCTTCCTTTTTGTACCAAGTCTTTTCGTCCAGCCCACTAACGTCTACTATACATTTTTTTTTTTTTTTTTTTTTTTTTTTTTATGGTATGGTATGGTTTTACTATGGTCTACTGTATTGATCAGACATGTTGACACAGAGTTTATTTTTGAGGTTTTCTTCTCCCAATTATCTAGGTACAAAATCTCGTACCTGGAAATGGGGTAGTGATACTTTTATTATTAATCCGTGACCACACGGAAAAGTATATTCAATGTCAATTTGTATTAAAAACTAGCTTTCGCCCCCGACTTCATATTATTCCGCGATGTATTTAGAAAAAAAATGCCGTTCTTGCAACATTTCTCACTGATGCTTTACTTCTATTGGTTGCAACGTGATGTTATACAACCATAAACCATTAATTATGTATTCTAAGTATGTATTTACAAAAAAAAAGTAGTATATGTATTCTATCCGTATTCTGGTACCCATAACACAAGCATATAAGCTTAGCTTGGGACCAGAGGACGTTGTGTGAAATGGCCGTGAATATTTATTTATCTATTTATTTATTTATAAATGTACTATTACTGAAACAAAAGAAAAGAAAGAATTTTTTAAAATCGGTCTAGTGATTCCTGAGATTAGCGCGTTCAAACAAACACACTGTTCAGCTTTATATTATTAGTATAGATATAACTTGTATATTCCAGGACGTGGTAAAATGAAGAAAATGATGAGTATGATGATGATGGGCGCCGCTATGAAGATGGTAGCAATGGTTCCAATGGCGATGGCTGGACTCTTCATGTTGGCGGGAAAAGCACTTATAGTTTCAAAGGTAAGATTAATTAAACTTCCCTTAGAAGAAAGCTACTTATAAACTTAGAACAACAATTTGCTACAAATTAGCTGTAGTGATTGGTATAAGCCACACAAATTGGTAATGCGCCTGGCGGCCATGTTGGTGACGTCATAGTGACGTATAGATGAGAATATTACATTTTGTTAGCTGTACTTTTTCTTTGCTGATGACGTCACAAGGGCGTTAATTTGACAAGGTTCCAGTGCATTACCAATTTGCGTGGCTTATAAAGTAGTGATTGGTTCTAAGGTAAGGACATATAAACTTCTTTTGGAAGAAACTTATTTATAACTTATGAAGAACTTATGTATAACTACCTCTTGCCCGCAACTTCGTTCGTGTGGAATTTAGTATATATAAAACCTAAACAAATCATAAAAAAGCTATCCTCTTGAACCACTCTATCTATTAAAAATCTGTTGTGTAGTTTTGAAGATATAAGCTCACATTGGGACATAAATACAAAAATAACGACTTCGTTTTGTAATATGTAAAGATAAATAAATAATAAATAAATAAATAATTATCACGGACATTTCACTCAACGTCGTTTGGTTCCAAGCTGATATAAGCTTAGCTTGGGACCAGAAGACGTTGAGTGAAATGTCCGTGAATATTTATTATTATTTATTAAACCGCAAGCATTTATACAATAAATAAATATTCATGGACATTTCACACAGCGTCCTCTGGTCCCAAGCTAAGCTTATATGCTTGTGTTATGAATACCAGAATACGGATATACTACTTTTCTTTTGTAAATACATACTTATAATACATAGAAACACCCAGACGCAGTACAAACATTTGAAGAAGAAACATCATGTACAAAGGCGAGCTTAATTCATTATTGAATTAAGCTCGCCTTTGTACATGATGTTTCTTTTATGTCTGTATTTTTTTCTGTTTTGCTTTGTATGTGTGCAATAAAGAATAAAGTAAAGTAAACATTTGTATGACATTTATAAACTTCACACAAACAGATTGTCCCAAGCGGGAATCGAACCCGCGACCTCGTGAACGACAGTCCGTTACATGAACCACTAGACCACGAATCCCGTCTACAATATAGATAGATAAGTCCCATAAGTTGCATAAAGTTTACTTACATTCACATCGAATACTATGAACTTTTAATTTCATATTCTCCTAAAGCGTGTTTTTAGGGTTTCGTAACTAAATGTAAAACGGGACCATATTACTGACACTTCCTGTCCGTTTGTCCGTCTGTCATTTGCTGTATCTCTGGAACGGTGATATCTAGGGAGCTGAAAATTTCACACTTTCTGTACATCAGTTGATGTTACAGTAACAAATACTCATCTTCATCACTCTCCTGCCCGTATCCCTCTGTCTGGGATCCCGTTATTTTGTATTATTGGTGTCGATATGTTAACAATGGACCTTTCGTGTGAGAGTATCGTTCGTGTAGAGACCTGTATTATTTAATTACGTAATATTATGTATAATATAGTACATTACCTAACTATGTTACTGTGACCTGTAAAATATTATTTACCAATAAATGAGTATTTGAGTATTTGAGAGTCCAACTCGTACTTCACCGCTTTTTTTGTTTTTAAATTAAATTCAGCTTTTAATTTATACATAAAAAGTACATAATAACTGTGTACAAAACTAGATAACTCATTATATACCATTTCTATAGCGTTAATATCTTGTAAATAGATGTTTAATTGTCTAAAGAAGTACAATCTCTTCAATAAAGTGCGATCTTTAATAATATGTTGTGATTTGTTACGCTTTCTTTAACATGGTATTTATACTCAGATTAAAACAATAATTTTGATTTTACGGGATATTCTAGGTTAGTTTTTATGTGCGACTTTGTACGCTTGGAGTTTAAAGACTCTACATAAACTTTTTATTCATTTATTCATTCTTTATTGTATACTGTAAAAAAATAGTTAGAAAGAATTATCTTAAGAGTAGCTTAAGTCCTTTCTCAGGTTCTAAATTATCTGTACGTGTGTTGACGGATTGATAAATAGAAGTTTTACTTCCCAGGGAGCTGTTAAAAGCCAGCTGAGGGATATTATACATAGATAACATATTTTGTGATAAAACGAAAACTTGAAAATAAACCTTATGGCAACCTGCCAAGTCAGCGCGGCATAGGACGGCCACAATAGGTTTTATTTTACTAAGTTATCCTGGCTGCAGACACAATATCATTTACTCCTTCTTAACCCGCCGTAATTGGCTTCCTTATCTGTTTTTTAGCTAGAATGAAACCTATAAAAGCCCGAGAAAGAACATAGGCTACTGTTAAGATAATTCTTTGTAGCTATTTTTTCACGGTGTGCAATAAAGAATAACTAAATAAATAAATAAACAAAAAGGCTACTTCGTAACTCACAAAAAGGTGTTACCAAATTTTACGATAACTAAATCACGAACAATGAGAAGTTTGAATATTATATTTTCTCACACTATAGGTATATTATTATTGTGACATTTTTTTGTGAAACTATTAGATTTTTCTTAATTTTTTGGGCCCCATACCAAAAGGTATAACGGTAGCCTATTACTTAGACTTCGCGGTTCTTCCGTCCGCCTGTCACTAGGCTGTAACTCTAGAACGGTGATAGATAGAGGGCTGAAAATTTTCAGCCCTAGGTTCAGTTGATGCTACATAAACAACTATTCATCGTCATCATTTTTCTAGCAGTATCCCGTTATTTTATGATATCGTACTTCGATGATATTAACTGTACGGAACTCTTCATGCGAATCCAACTCGTGCTTGACCAGTTTTATGATTTTCATACTACTTTTCTTTCTTGTACCCATTCTTGTGTTCTGAGATCTAATGTATGAATAATAAGTAAGCCAGTAAAAACATTACAAACCTTTTGTGATGGGGTCAAATGTTTACCTACTTTCTTCTTTTATTAAATAAATCAAATGACTTTTAGTAGCTGTAACTAATTTATTAATACCATAACAAACAATTTACTTTAAAAAACAATTTAACAAACAACAAACAAACAATTTAATTCACTTTCGTTTATTGTATAAAACACATAGCGACATGTTTGTTATCAAATTTCTCCTTAATTGTTGCATCGATTTCAAGGGTTCTGTATCAAAAGATAAAATGGGACCCTGTTAGTGAATCTTTGCTGTCCATTTGTCAACCCGAAACTTTTGTATCTCCGAAACGGTAATAGCTAGACAGTTTAAATTTGTACCTGATTATGTATTTTTGGTAGTTTAACAACAAATACTAACAACTATAATTCGTTAAGTGGGTTCTGCGTAAAAATGTGAAAGAAAAAAAGTCTAGAAGAAGACCTAAGAAAAGATGGATGGACCGTGTAAACGAGGACATATAAGAAAGAGGAGTTAACACAGATATGACGGCTGACAGAAGACTATGGAAGAAAAAGACATGTTGCGCCGACCACAAATAGTGCGATAAGGGCAGGAGAGTGACGAATGATTACTAAAAACCAGATTTTTTTAAGTTTCATACCACGAAAGTTTTTTGTCTAACTTGCTGTAGGTGACATTTTGGCATAGGATTTAGTTTCGAGTTTTCAGTCTCTCACAGTTAGGAACTTATCTGCTTATGATATATTTTTTTTGCTGGCAATTACAGCATCCTTGGGAGGATATGGGGCAGTGATAGTTGTATTCTAAATCTGTCACCAAACGGAAAATGTCATAGCTATCTAGGAAAAAAATTCAAATCGTATTAATAGTTTTGTCTGACAAAATGCAGGAAAAATATTACTTTTGTTGTTTGTAAAAGTGTTTTTAAAAACAAACTAAGACATTGTGGCACAAATACTGGATAATACCACATTACAGCTCGGTATAGGCTATAATATTACTAAGTGTGCCATGATAGCTCTCTGACTAGCGGTTACGTAAGGTTAGCAAAAAAAGTTTGATATAAGATTTACTAGAAAAAATATTTGTTTTTTGTGACAGTTACATTTCTCTCTCTCCAGCCCATTAACGCCCCATTGTTGGGCACGGGCTTTATCCACAGGTTTACAATAGGTATCCCTTAGCTAGCTTCTATAGGACCCCGTGAAAGAAATAGGGTAACGACACTTGTATTATTAATCCGTCACCACACGGACAATAATATGAGCGATGTCAAATAAAACCACCTTTCTTATAGACGCATAATATAATAAAATGGTTTTAAATTTTTCAGTCCCTATGGTGACTGGAACTGAGCCATGATGACAGAAAGGTCCCCGAAATCTCGGCTTAAATTTAAAACAAATAGACGCGTATTAAAAAAGTGATTTTATTTGAATTAATGAGTAGGGCAAGTGTTAGAAAATATTATGATTTATGTTATTAGAAAACATATTTAGGATTTCGTAAAAAAAGAAAAACCCTTATAGGATCACGTCAGTGTTCGTCTGTCTGTCCGTCAGACTAAAAGCTTTTTCTCTCAGCAACGGTGAAGGTATCAGATTGAAACTCTTACTACTTAGAGCTATGTAAACTTTTACATTCAGATATTTTGGTTTACGCATTCAGAAGATATGACAAAACTAAAATCACTTTTTATCTTTTTCGAATTATGCCAGGGAATCAAAACCTACGCTTTACTTTCCATTGTAAAAGAGACTTGAATTTTGTGTGATCTAAGCATCTTTCTCTGTCTCTCTCTCCGGCCCATTAACGTCCTATTGTTGGGTACAGGCCTCCTCCACTTTAAGAGGGATTATGGTCTACTGTGCCGCGCTAACGAGGCGTGTTGGCATGAGTTTTCCGTCTTACACATAGGATGTTATCTGTTTACAATATACCTTAGCTAGCTCTTACAGCGCCCTTGGGAGGAAAGGGGGTAGTGACACTTGTATTCTTAATCAGTCACCACACGGGCAGTATTATGAGTGAAGCATAATAAATGCTAATATAGAGAAAATAACTCAACAGCAAGTGTGTTCTACTCCTGATAGTTTTGAAACGAAGTTCCTTATCGCGCGTTGCGAAAGGTGGCTAGACAGAAAAAATTAAGACCAAAAGTTGTAACGACACTTTTTGCTTTAAGTACAGTTGTAAGCTGTGCGACATGCGCGTGTTTCTCTGTCTCTTTCTCTCTCTCTCTCACAACATGAATAAAATAATAATATATTAATTATTTATGAATTATTGAGTATCTATTATACTATATAATAATTTGTTATATAAAATTTTATTACTATTCCTTTACTAGTCAAAAGGAACTTCGTTGCATCAGGTTTTTTTTTTATTAATTTGGATTAGATAAAGTCTGTTGCAATAAACGAGCACACGGACATAACTATTAATTAAAACAGTAATTATAATAGAAACTTCTTACCAATACCATACAGAAACTTGTCTTCTTTTGTATTATAAGTATGTATTTACAAAAAAAAAGTAGTATGTGTATTCTATCGGTATTCTGGTACACATAACACAAGCATATAAGCGTAGCTTAGGACTAAAAGACGTTGTGTGACATGTCCATGAATATTTATTATTTATTTATTTTATTCTTTACTTTTTATAAAACAAAATCGTTATTTTTGTATGTATGTCCCTATGTCAGCTGATATCTTTAAAACTACACAATGCCCGTTGATGCGGTTTTCTTAATAGATACAGGATGTGTTTCCTGTAATTTGTGAGGGTTTTTAAGGGGTATGAAATTGGGGGAAACAGCTAATGTATGAAAAATTGAAAACTTAGTTACGATTATATCGTGATACCTAATTCCACTGATTCCCTATGAAAAACTAACCTGAATTTGTTATAATTTTTATTGATATGGTTGTATTTGTTAGAATTTTTTAACATTTAACTCGCTTTGTAAGTCCAACCCTACTCTCTACATTCCATTATGTTAGAAAGGAACATTGTATTATTTCTAGTACATCAAAGTCACGACCGAAGCCCAACATATTTTGTAGCCAATTACAATAATTTTGAATATTTTACATTGTTACTACTCAGGCGATTTAGGTAAAAGGTCATACATGGAATCTTAAAGAGCATAGAGATTTATTAACTTCTTTATTTCAACTCCAAAATTACATTTAAATCAAAGTAACATGGCTCGGACTATTCTGGGTATGAATGTGGGTAATATAAAGGTAAAGGAAGACCGTAAAAAGGTTGGATATGTATTAATCAATGTTATGAAATGAATTTAAGTGATTTCCACCACACGTATTAAGAGGGTACTGTACTCCTAATTAAGGTATTTGCTTTAGGTATTGCTATCCCTATTCCCGAGCGCCGCGCTGAAAGGAATAAATATAGATGAAGCAGATTTTACCTACAAATTGAAAAAAAGACGTTACGTAGTCGTTTCGTAGTCGTTTTTGACTGTTTTTACGCTATATTACATAAAGAGTATACCTATGCTTCTATCGCTTTCTTTTTTGGTAAAAACTTACCAAATATGTGTGATAGACGCTGCAACTTTATCTAAAGAAAACCTGAGAAAGGACATAGGCTGCCTTTTATTGCGATAAAAAAAAATTCCACATTCCACGCGGACGGAGTCGCGGGCAACAGCTAGTCTATAATATAGCGTAAAAACAATCAAAATCGGTTTAACTTTCGCAAAGATAAAAAGGGACTACGATATCCATATTTTTGTATGGAGCATAATTTATGACAATGAAATAATTAAAAAAAAATATTCAAGATTTTGAAGCGTGTTTTATAGTTTTGAACCTAAGCCTAAGTATTTTTTTATCAGCCAATTAATTAATTACGTCATCTGTAAAAATTTCGCTTGTTTCAATGTGCCCACGAGAAACAGTCTCATAACAGGTTCCGTTTTAATTCATACGGAACCTTAAAAGCCATTTTCTGTACACATTAACACAGATATGTATATCAACAAATGTGTCCCAGTTAACCATCATCTTATGATACTATCAACATAATCATCAAGAAATCAACGATGCATAAAACTGATGTACTATGATGATAATGATGATGACAACTACACTATAATGCGTGAACTGTGTACTCAATTAGATAAAGGAGAGAAAAAAATTGTTTGTTTTTGTACATTAGTCTTTTGCTCGCGAATTCAACTGAGGACTCTTAACCTACAGAGGGAATGGGTTGTGCCACTTTTATTCTTAATCCGTCAACGTGTTAAATAGTAACAATGTCTTGCAACAGTATTTAATTTCTCTATAGAATATGATCTTAAAACAAAACGTGGGAACAAAATCATGAAGAGAGTCATTATTGAGGTTACAATCCGATACAGCGTACAATAAACACAAAAACCGTGATGATCATAGATTATGTTCAGATGGATATGCGTGTAAACTATGTTGACGAACATGTTTTTAGGACGTTGTAACAGTGGTACCAATTCTATATGCACAACTAAACTAAACTAAATAATAAATAAATAATAAATATTCATGGACATTTCACACAACGTTCTCTGGTCTCAAGATAAGCTTATGTGCTTGTGTTATGGGTACCAGAATACCGATAGAATACATATTTATACTAATTTTTTTTTGTAAATACTTACTTATAATACATAGAAACACCCAGACGCAGTACAAACATTTGTATGACAATCAGAAAAATCACACAAATGATTGTTCCGAGCGGGAATCGAACCTGCGACCTCTTAATCGGCAGTCCGTTACATGAACCACTCAACCACGAGGCTCGTTGACGTATAAATCTCGCGTGTCTTAGTATAATTAATTATGTCTGCACTATTAACACGAAAAATAGATCAAAGATATATAATCAGGATCTATTGATATCTAATATATAATGGATAGATGGATGAATATCTTATGCGTTGAAATTTTTCCCGTTTTCGCAACATTTTTTGCTGCTGCTTCGCTCCGATTGGTTGCAGCGTGATTTTATATAACTTGTAGCTTTCGTCGATAATTGTAATATCCAACACTGAAAATGTATTTCAAATCGGACTAGTGGTTCCTGAAATAAGCGCGTTCAAACAAACAAACTCTTCAGCTTGATAATATTTTTATTATATTTTTTTAAACAGATCTAACTTTTCCTAGAAACCTCTTATTAAAATCTAAGTATAGGGAATGTAGAAAGTTAATTGTAAAGGTCACGTAAAGGTTGGGAAGATGAAAGTAGGTATATTGTTTCCGTGAGAATATGTATGATTATGTCTTAGAGTAACAAAACCAAAAGGAGTTGTCACATACGCTGTTTTCTTTATCATATTGATTTATTCTGTATTGCTCATAACTTCATAGGTATTTGTGGAAATTAAAAAGGAATAATAACTTAACATCTTTACTTATTATAAAACAAAGTCGATATTTTTATGTATGTCCCTATGAGAGCTTATATCTTCAAAATTTTGCAACGGATTTTGATGCGGGTTTTTTCTATATATAAAATAGTTTGAGAGGATATCGATGAACCGTAACCTTCGTCATACCGAAGTTTAATAACACCAAATGATGGAACCTGAAATAACAGATTGTGAGCAGGAGAACGCTAATGATGAGTATTTTTTTATAGCATCAACTGATATATTATAATCTATGAAATTCCCAGCTCTCTAGCTATCACCGTTACAGCGATATAGCCGCGTGAATGATGGACAGACGTAGAGCGAAGTCTCAGTAATAGCGTTACGTTTAGCCTTTTGGTACAGAACTCTAAAATCCATCAGCCTCTCTCCGTCCACTGTTGGACATAGGCCTCCCCCAAAGAACGCAACAACGCACGATCCTATGCCGCTTGCATCCAATGACTCCCCGCGACCTTAATTAGTTAAAATTACATAAAAGATTTTTATCTCCATAAAGGTACCTTAGCGAACAGCGATATGATTTATGATTTTATGATACTTAAAATATTACGACCCACTTTGTAAATACATTGTAACTTAAACTAGTTGTAATCAACACGCAAATAAATGAACTAAAGTAACTCATATTGTAACTAAATTGTAGACCGAGATCCCAGTGCTGAGTCTTATCTCTTTCTTACTTATCTTCAGAAATGACTAAAAGCGGTCAAGTACGAGTTGGTCTTACACACGAAGGGTGCCGTACTATTTAAAATGGTCAAGCTCTCTCTCTCCCTCTCTCCAGCCCAATAACGTCCCACTGTTGAACACGGGCCTTCTTGACTTTGGGAGGGATTATGGTCTACTGTGCCGCGCTGACCAAGCGTGTTGGCACAGGGTTTAGCTTTGAGTTGTGATGTGATGTGTGCGATGTGAACTATATATTTACAACACCCTAAAAAGTTAAAGGGAAAAACACTGAAATTCTTATTCCGTCATCACATGGACATGTACAAGCAATTAAAACTAATACTCTTTTTTATGTTTTTACAAATTTAAAATTAAATAATAAACTTTACTTAAAATTAACCAAATACCTAATTACTGTAATTAAGATTATCTAAACTATGTTTACACGAGATTCTATTTAAAAAAACTATACATCATAATCATAACATCAATAAATAATATACCGTAAAAGCCTCCAATACAATACAAATTTGCATAACACAGTACTTCTAAGCATCACTGTAAATATCTGAAAAAATAACTCTAACACAATTAAAATAATGTTCAAATTTTGTTTATTTAAATATGAAATAACTATGGTATTCGTCACAGACCTTCATTGTTCCATTCTATGATAAATCGGTTGCACGCATTGTGATGTAAATGGTGTTGCTATGTTGATGAAAACTTTCCTAAAATTCGGATAAATAATAATTAAAATAAATGGCGTTCATTAACATTATTTTTTACGATAAACATGACATTGATTTATTGAATATTATTCGTAACCAAATATTATAATTTTACAGGAACTTACGACTTAACAACGAAATAATACAAAAGTCGTAGCATAAACATCTTTCTCCTCTCTTTCTAGCACATTAACGTCCCATTGAGCACGAATCTCCTCCACTTTGGTAGGGATTATGGTCTACTGTGTCGCTGACCAGGCGTGTTAACATAGGGTTATAGGGTTGAGGTTTAAGTTCTACATCACACAGATGATTTTATTTGTGTATAATATCTCATAACTGAGTTTTACAGAACACTGGGATGAAAGAAATGGTGACACTTGTATTATTAATCCGTCACCACACGGACAAAGCATAAACATGCGAGCATAGCAAGAAAAGCGTAATTTTTAATAGTTTTATGTTTATTAAGAAGTAAACTCGACAATTTTTTAATTTTAAAACGTTGGCTCAGAATATTACTATCGGGAAAGCCTGTGTCTAATAATAAGGAATTACAACAAAAATTGGGAAAGTTTAACAAGGAACTAGCAACACCGACTCGTTACTAACAGTCATTTAACAGAAGTGATCGCTATTGCTCGCTTTCATAAAAAAACTGTGGAAAATGGAAAAAATATGTGGAAAATAATATTTTATGTGTCGTTTCAAGTAAATCTCGTGCGGCTTGTGTTAATTCAAGCCGTTCGAGATTTACTTTTATCGATAATAAATTAACTACAAGTATAAATTGTTTTAAGGAGTCGGCATTTGGTAAAGTTTGAATTCATATATTTATTTTTGGCTGGAAGACATCGATTTAGGCGATAAGACCGCCCATTGTGCCTACAAAGCTTGGTGTCTAGATTTAAGTTTAAAATTTGTAAATCTTTGTCGTGTACAATTTATTTGCAAAGCATATTCATTCATTCATATAATTATTTAGTTATATTTCAAAAAATTGTCAATAGTTTTTTTTAATATAATTTTTATTTTTAGTATACTAACTAACTTATGTCCGCTGTTACATCCGTTTTTAGGGTTCTGTACCAAAAGTTACAAACGAACCCTTTTACTGAGATTTCGCTGTCCCACCTTCAATGTATCCGTCCGTTCATCTGTTACCAAGCTGTAAGTTATTGCCGTTACGGAGATAGCTCCGTAACGGCAATAACTTAGAAGCTGACAATTTCACTCTTTATGTATATCAATTGAAGTCACGGGCAAATAAATAAATAGTTTTCTTTATACCAAGTTGATTGATAATCAATACACACCATTAATTCATAAATACAAATTATGTGAAGTGGGAATCGAACTTATTATGCACAGAAGCCAGCACATCATGTCAGGAAGTACCTATGTACCTAGAGCGATCTCATATAATCAGGATATCCTAATACGATAAAAGGGACCCCCTATCGTATTGGCGAGTACTATCAACTAAATAGACCCGTACATACGAATAAGATATTGGTATCGATTCTATGTGCACAACTTAACATAACTAGACTAAAAAATGAAAATTGATAGTGTCAATAGTCAATATTAATTGGGCAACGTTAACTGAAATTTTTAATTAGAAAATCTGTATATTATAGGCTTTTCTATGAATGTTGTAATTTTGCTGTATTTATAGATAACACAAGTGAAACCGTAACAAAAGAAGTGTCTTATCATCACGGCGTCTGTTTGTCTGTTTACATTTATCTTATAAACTACTGAGCCCATAATGACGCGGTTTTTGTATAAAATAGCTTATGCCTGCGATTCCAACCACGTCTGTAGTTATTTGAACCGCCCCTCCTCCCCAAATATACATCAAAACTTAACAAATTGTAAAATTACGCCATTCCCTTGAAACACTCTATCTATTAAAAATCCATTGATAAAAATTACGCATCAAAATCTGTTGCGTAATTTTGAAGTTATAAGCTCAACTATGGACATAGGTACATAAAAAAAAAACAACGTTGTTTTATAAGAACTAAAGAAATATGAAATATTTAATAGATTTATAACCAGAATTTTATTTCAATTACAGATCGCCCTTCTACTCTCCGGTATAATGGTGCTCAAGAAGCTGATGTCAGCCAAGGGTTCTGGTGGAGGAGGTGGCCATGAGTCCCACGGCTGGTCTTCTGGTGGCAGTGGAGGTTATGATAGACGGTCATACGATCTACCATACTCTGCTTATAAAAGAGAATAAGATATTTTTATTTAAATAAAACTGTTATTTACGGATTTAGACGCATTTGTTTATAGGGTTCCATTTCTAAATGTAAAACGATACCCTTATACTAAGGGTCTTATTCATAATGAATTATCAAGGCTTAAAAGTTCGCTAAATTCGGTTCACTAAAATCATAATAGTCTTTTTACCATAAAGTGTTTATTATCTCTCCGATAAAGTTATTGTTTAAATCTCCAATAAGTCATTATGAATAAGACCATAAGAATTTACTGTTACTTTGTTTAACAGTAATTAAAAGATTCTGTGAGTAAGACTACTCTTCACAAAAGTCCAGCCGTCCATCAGTCACCCGGCTTTATTGCATTCTAACTGCTGCCGGGGAAATTAGAAAATAAAGCAACATTTTTCACTGATGCTTCGCTCCTATTTGTCACAGCGTGATGTTATATAGCCTTCCTCGATAAATCGAATTTTTCAAATCGGACTAGTGGTTCTTGAGATTAGTGCGTTCAAACAAACAAACTCCTCAGTTTTGTAATGTTATTATAGATGATTGTTGTGTGATAGTAAGAGCATTGTACGGAAACATTCATAGCTTCATACACCTCCAAATATTTACACTAACAGTTGAATCTTTTAAATCCCGACGTAATGGACCCTTTTTACCTTAGTTGCAAATATATGCGTCTGAAGCCGTAGAAAATAGCTTTATATAGAAAATAAGTCATACTTGTTGGTTAAAAATATAAGCATCTTTGATACTGATTAGAAATAAGAAAAATTGGTCAAGTGCGAGTGGGACTCGCGCACGAAGGGTTCCGTACCATTATCTATGCAACATAAGGCAACGTTATTAGTATCGAGCAAGAAACGGTAAAAAAATCAGTTTTTTGTATGGGAGCCCCCCTTAAATATTTATTTTATTTTATTTTTAGTATTTGTTGTTATAGCGGCAATAGAAATACATCATCTGTGAAAATTTCAACTGTCTAGCTATCACCGTTCTTGAGATACAGCCTGGTGACAGACGGACGGACGGACGGACGGACAGCGAAGTCTCAGTAATAGGGTTTCCGTTTTTACCCTTTGGGTACGGAACCCTAAAAATGATTGATAATATCCATGCCATGATACTCCGTGTAAACTCTATATATCTCAAACTATAAATAAATACATTATCATAAATAATTATAATTATATGGGGGATACCCATGTCTAGCAGTGGACGGAGAAAGGTTAATGGATGGATGGAAATATGTATACGTCAGCTGTAAATTATTGCTATAAACTTAATAAAAATTTTAAATTTTAATCGTAAATTTAACTTTGGCGACTTTAAACAGTATAATTATTTTTTCTATGTACTACAAAGTACTATAGTAATATTTGTTTAGTATAATTGTATTCCTGTTTTGCATGTCTAAAACCATCAAAATATGTTTAGCATTAAATCAAAGTCAAATTATATCGTGACTGTATACACTTGATTAGTATTACATAAATCATGAGTCTAAATAGTTCTTATAACGGAAACATTTGTATCAATAAATTCTGATTATTATCGGCCTCGTCTGACTCTCATAGAGCAATCCATGACGTTTACACATTAGCGAGACTATCCTAGCTAGAGTGTCACTATAGTCTACGTAGAGACGCTCTGCTAGTCTCGCTCTAATAATCTCTACGTGTACGTAGAAATTAGAGTATAGATTAGATTAGTCTTCAAACTGTCTAACTATATTCTTTCTACGTAAATAAGGGCTTTAGTATGCTATTTAGCTTATATTTATAGTAGCCTGTCGCCCTGAATCTCGCATTTGTGGAATTAAGAAACTTGAGGCTGGAAACAGTGCTTAATTAATCGTCAGCGCTGACTGTTGATTGGCGTAGTTATATCTATATAAGTCTTTGAATGTGCAGCTACGCTGACGAAAACTACGCACGTACCGTAAGCATAGCAGGGCCCTGAGTCCGGTAAATGAATGGTGTCATAATGGTAATTTTGAGGTTATAATGTGTCATTGTGGTGCCATTGTGACACCATTCATTTACCGGAATCAGGGCTCTGTGTGCGCCTTTATAGACATTCATAGATAAAGCCATGCAGACTGACGGACGACACTGAAGGTCGGTAAACATCTTGAACCACTCTATTTTAAATTCAAGGTGCTTCATATTTTTAACCATATTTTGTTATGCTGATGCTCATAAACTTAGTTAAGTTAATTTATTTGATGAGGTCTTTGCATTTTGATAAGTTAACCTTGCGTCAATTTGTAGGATTTTGTTAATTTATAAAAAAGCGGTCAATCACGAGTTGGACTCGCACCTGAAAGGTTCCATACAGACCCCAAATAAAAAAATAATGGTAGGAATAGGGCAGGAGAATGATGATGAGTACCTATTTGTTGTTCTAGTACCAACTGATATACACACACTGTGAAATTGTCAGCTCTTTAACTTTTGCCATCCCAGATATACAATATGGCGACTGACGGAACCGTCCTCGAAGTCTCAGTAATAGACTTTCGTTTTACCTTTTGGTACAAAACTCTAAAAACCATTTAAACTCATTTTAAACCTCATCAAAATGCACAACGCCTTTTATAAAGTGTGTAATTTTACAACGCGACATCGTGTTCAATTTGGGTAAGGTTTCATTTAGACACACGGTAGCGTGTCAAGCCAAGTTCAAGTAACAGAATAGTAGTAGGTGAGCAGCACCGTGTGTAATATATAACTTACATGAACTTAAAGCTGTTGAACGAGTGTCGAGTTTTTAAAATTTCATTCAAAATTTTAACCGACTTTAAATACTGAGAAATGCTAATATTTTTTATATTAGGATTTCTGTTCTATTATTGATTAAATGCATTTTCACGAGTATTTTATTTAGTCTCACGATCAAACTACAGAATTAGTTTTGGTAAAACTTTGTAATATCATAGCTAACAAACTATATCAGAATTTAACATAGTTACTGTCTAACTACTTTGTTCTTAGCATAATAATAGGTAATTATATTAGTGGTTCATGTAACGGACCGCCGATCACGAGGTCGGGGGTTCGATTCTCAATAGATATCCGATTTTTAATGGTATCATCACTATTGTGGTATCACGCTAAAAGCAAAGGAGCAGGGCAGTAGTGTTTTAAACATTTTTCATTTTTAAAGTCGAGTAAAATTATATAGAGTAGGCTTAAGCATGAAACTAAAATTAACTAAAGTGTTAACTTAAACATTTAATTTAGGAACTAGAAAACAAATATTTAGTGCCTAAATTAATAATACTTTTTATTTTAATTAAAAAGGCCAGACTGTATTTTTTATTAACTATTTTATTTTAATTATTTATATATTAAGGTGTTGTAAGTTAATTTAAGTTATTTATTTGTAGTTTAATAAGTTATTCCTATTGTAATTAATTTAAAATGATGTTATAATTTTTATTGAGAAATTTATATGCTGATGTTTGCTAATAAATCTTTAAAATCTATGATTATAACTTTTATTTAAAAATTTTAAAAGTCCGAACTTATTTACGTACCTAATATGTTTTACTTTATAAGGTTTCGTACGAAAAGATAAATAATTGAGTAAGTTTTTTAAAAAGTCCAACCGATTTCATGTGCCTGATGACCAGGATTTCTCAGACCCTGAGCTGGTGCCAATGGGACCATGAAGGAACTAACAGCCTTCTAATAAAAAAATTATCATTAAAATCGCTTCGCCCAGTTAAAAGTTATGCGGTAACAAACAAACTAAAAAAATTAAAAATCATACAAACGAATTGAAAACCTCCTCATTATTAAATTGGAAAAACTCATTTAATTTTGGGTTTTCTTATTGTTGACTGTTTCATTAAAAACAGCGCCATCTCATAGTATATATTCAAACTGTAGTGATTCATTCAAAGCATGTATTGTATTGTATGCTTACAATTGAATAAGATGTAAATTGTAGGTCTGATAAGTCGTTGATGTAGTTTTGTCTCTGCAGCTACGCTGTACTGTACTACTACGGTTTACGAGTACAGTGTACTAAATATGTCACCACCATATTTTATTCCAAGATTGGTGAGAGAGTTTAAAACATTATTGTCATCGATCCCTTATTTTGAAACAGGACCTTAATACTGAGACCACACTGTTCATCCGTCTATCGCTCATCAAACTGTATCTCTGTGCTGTATCTCAAGACGAGATTCTTGAGATACAGCACAGAGATACAGTTTGATGAATAGTTGTGCGTGTAATGTAACATATTGATTCGACTTTAAGCATTTCATAGCAAGATGTCAGACGAAGTGGTCGTTGTGCTGAGTGCGGCAATATTAATTCGACATTGTTATTTACGGGGCAAGTCGAGCGCATTGATGTTACAAGTTGTATCAAGATATTACACCTTGTATCATTACAAGGTGCGCATTGTAATGCTCGGTTCTCCTCCTTCACTGATGTAATGCTCAAATCTGTAACGTTACATTACACGCGAATGCTCCCGGTGAGGGAGCACCTTTACGTCCTGCTGTTGGGCACGGGCCTCCTCCTCTTAGGGAGGGATTATGGTCTACTGTGCCGCGCTGACCAGGCATATTGGCACAGGGTTTAGTTTCGAGAGTCGCTCACAGTAGATTTTTTTTTTAATATTCATGGACTTATACATCAACATTTAACATAACGTCCTCTCGTCCAAAGCTAAGCTTATATGCTTGTGTTATGGGTACCAGAATATATATGGTTATGGGTACCAGGATATAATACATATGCTACTTTTCTTTTGTAAATACATACTTATAATACATAGAAACACCTAGACGCAGTACAAACATTTGTATGACAATTATAATTATCACATAAATGATTGTCCCGAGCGGGAATCGAACTCTCAGCCTCTTGATCGGCAGTCCGTTACGTAAACCACTCAACCATGAGGCTCGTCAGTGTTAACTGCTTATATTGTTCCTTAGCTGGCTCTTACAGCACCCAAGGAAAGAAATAGGGTGGGACACCCGTATTCTTAATCCGTCACCACTCGGACGAGAACGGTCTATAATATACAGTCAATAAAATAAGAAAGTTGAGTTAAAATTGCTGCATTATGATACGAGTACTTGACATCCAAATTATTTTTTGAGTTAAATTTAGTTATGTGCAACTCCATACGGCTTTATACTCTCTCTCTCTAACCTAAGTATTAGTTACTTATCAAATTAACAAAAACCTTATAAAACTGTTATCATCCAGTCAGCTATAAATTTCGTATATTTGTTAAATTCCTTGAAACAATAAGTTAAACGCAACATATCGTTCACATTTGTACGATAACACGACAACGGTTTATATACATTTTAACAACATGCTATTATTTCACTTGGATTAACACACACGATATTTGGAAAACATACGGTCTTACATTGTGGACGCATCTCATTATCATTTTCCTATCCTTATCCCGTTGTTCAGGGTCGACGCTTCTTGATTTGTTATTGATATTTTATTTATTTATTTATTTTTATTTTATTTTATTGAGGAAAACAAACAACTACATAATAAGAATTACAACAAGTAAATTCTATACATTTACACTTAAATAATTACGTAATCAACACCGTTTTCCGCAAATTACTTAAAATAAAGTAAGTAGCCATAAACATAAAGAAATAGAATATAACATAAACATGGTAAAAGATTAAACTATATACGAGAAAGGAAAAAACAAAATTTATAGAATAACAAAAGAGCACAAAGAAAGCCAAAGCCAAATGTTTAAATACAAGTAAGATACGACGCTACATTAATATTATACTGTACATTAGGTACATACTGCATATCATGCTGTTACATTATTACAGTAGATTTTGGCTGATTTTTGTCTTGCCTGCCTACCTTGCCTGACATCAACTCTTTTGGGTATATACCCAAAAGGGTTGATGTCAGGCGCATATGCGCAGGATATGCTACGTGGTTCGCTACGTCGGTTCTCACGACCCATGGGGACCTTTAAATAAACATCATGATCCTGAAATGGTGTTAGATATGTATGTATACTTTTATTAGGTTCGAACTGTAAGTTCTTAGATTAATGAATAAGAATGATGAATAAAGATTCATACTCATACATCTGCACTGGTATTCAGTAAGAAAAAGTGAAGTGAATTTTCGGTGAATCTTGATCACGTGACAGCGCTCCTCCAATAAAAATAGAGGAGCGCAGTCACGTGATCAAGATTCACCGAAAATTCACTTCACTTTTTCTTACTGAATACCACAGCTGATCGTACAGACACGAAAAAAAATTATATAAATAAATAAATTTAAATATTCAGGACATTTCACACATCGTCCTCTGGTCCCAAAGTAAGCTATATTTCTATGCTTGTATTATGGGTACCAGATACGGATAGACTACATAAACTACTTTTCTTTTGTAAATATATACTTATAATACATAGAAAATACCCAGACGCAGTACAAACATTTGTATGACATTTATGGACATTATTATAATTAACACACAAATAATTGTCCCAAGCGGGAATCGAACCCGCGATTTCGTGATCGGCAGTCCATTACATAAACCACACCACCACGGAGCCCGTCAAATAAAAATTCTATAGCATATAAATAATTCCCAGTTTTGTTACTATGCTATTAAAGTTCCAACTTTTGAACCGTATGTTTAAACAAACTCCACACTCACTTTTCTACGGCACGAGCAATAATTAACAAATAACTATGGAAGTAGTATTTGCTTCCGTCTGTACGTTGAACGATAAAATATGTTTACGCACGACACTAACATACTTACTTTTGCTTATATACGGACCAGACAATAAATGGTAATTGATTTCCGTCTATAAATAGTAAATCATCAGTAAACTATGTTTTACTTATTTAGGCGCATTACAGAAAACTCAGTAGAGTAATTTTTTGCAATGCGCTTAATGCCATTACTCTGAAATCACAAATTAAGGTCAACAATATGTATTAACGCCTGATTTTCTACATGGGGGTAGACAGTGACTGCGGGAAAAAAACAAGGAGGTGATTGATACTTGCATTTTTTGTCCGTCCACGCGCAGACTGTTTCTTCTTCTTCTTCAACCTCTCTCCGTCCACTGTTGGACATAGGCAGCCCCCATAGAACGCCACAACGCGCGGTGCTGCGCCACCTGCATCCAATGTCTCCCCGCAACCTTGACGATATCGTTGCTCCACCTTGTCGGAGGCCGCCCAACGCTGCGTCGTCCGGTCCGTGGTCGCCACTCTAGGACTTTTCTTCCCCAACGATCGTCAGTCCTACGAGCGATGTGGCCTGCCCATTGCCACTTCAGTGTGCTAACCTTTCGGGCTATGTCGGACACGCCAGTTCTCCTACGGATCTCCGTGTTTCGGATTTTATCCCGTAGGGAAATACCGACAGATTGAATGGGATGCAAACTGTTTAGGCACATGAAAAATTACTCACATTATTTTTTCATGGATTAAGAATACAAGTGTCATCACCCCATTTCTTCTCAGAGTGCTGTAAAATTCAGCTAACGGATATTGTATATAAATAACATCCTCTGTGAAAGATAGAAAACTGAAAAATAAATCCTGAGTGTGTCTGGTCAGCACGGCATAGTAAACCGTAATCCCTCCTAAACCGGAAGAGACCCGTGCCCAGCAGTGGGAGTGGGACGTTAATGGGTTGGAATTACAAAGAGAGAGATATAACCACTTTTTTCACGCGCACGGATTAGACGCGCGTATTTGTTTTAAATTTCAGCCCGACGTTACGAAAGCCGTAAAAAGTGATTTTTTGTGTGTTAGTGTTAGAAAATTTTAAGAGTGTAAGATTTCTACTCTAAGGCGTCAAAGAAGTAGGACCTCAGTAATCTTTGTCTTCAGCTACGCGCTATTAAACCGCAGTAATCTTTTAACCGCTAGACGTCTAGCGGTCTTTGTAAATAACTCTGTTATTATACTGTTTTATGATTAGATTGTTCTAGTCAACCTAGACCATAGATCACTCCTAATAGACTTCGCATGAAAAGCGAATATCACATACCGCACATACTATTCTCGCATAGGTAATGTAAAAGAACTCCCAGAATGATTTTGCTACGACCAATGAAAATGCATTATTGTATACCCCACAACCTGCTCCTTCCTACAACGTTGATGTGTTTACTTGTTAACAAAAATCTTGAAGTGCGTTATCCATTGGGGATGTTCTGTGACCTAAACTAACTATAAAAGTAGCTTCGATTAGTACGGTTTTTAACGTACCGTACAAAGATGTGAAACGGGATCCTATTGAATGGATTTCGCTGTCCATCCGTCACTCGGTCATCAGGCAAGTAGGTACCTATCTCAGGTACGATTATAACTCTTGAAATTTTGACAGGTGGTGTCTGTTAATGTTATAATAACAATTACGGGCCTCGTGGTCTAGTGGTTCTGGTAACGGACTGCCGTTTACGTGGTCGCGGGTTCGATTCCCGCTCGGGACAATCATTTGTGTGACATTTATTTATTATTATTATATATTATATTTATTTACAAAAGAAAAAGTAGTTTATGTATTGTATCCGTATTCTGGTACCCATAACACAAGCATAATAAACTTAGCTTGGGACCAGAGGACGTTGTGTTAAATGACCATTTATATAAAAAAAAATTACTAAATTGAAGCATACACCGTAATGTTCATAAATATATTATGATGATAATAGTATCTACGGAACCTTACATCCGCGAATCCAACATGCGCTTTGATTTTAGGCTCTTCCAAACGATTCCAAGAAGTTGGTTTAACGTATTTTTATGTTTTAAAACATAACGTATAGGTACGAAAAAAACTAAAGATGTTGCACCATTATCCATAAAATCCAAAGCAAAAAGCTGAAAGGGATAGGGATCTTGACAGCCTTGTATATAATATATCTATAGAGTAATTATATAACATTGAAAGTGAAAATTATCTTATAGTACATAACGCTATGCGTATAAAAAGAAACAAAAAAGACATTACAACAAGAAAGAAAGTGGTTTTCATCCTTCCACATACTGGTAGACAAATTCTATAGAAGTATTTCTAATGCGCCCCTGTAAACCCCTTGGCCATACCTTCTTATTAGTTCGGAAATGTCCCACTTTTGGGACCCGGCCTCTTCTAACTCGGAAGCATATCTCACCAGGTGGCTAATTATATGATTTAGTTTCGAGTTTCCCGTATCTTACAAAAGATGCCTCTCTACTTAGCTTTTTACAGAATTTTGGAACAAGGGGTAGGCATTCTCCACACTGTTTCCTTCCTAGAGAATTCCCTGTTCATCTTAGTTAGTAAAAATGTAAATGCTAGCTAAAAGACAATATATATATGCACCAAAAATGCCTCAGCACTAAACGTAATAGCAGGAAAACTTGAAACTAAACCCATTGTCAACACGCTTAGTCAGCGTGGTCTAAGTACAGAAGAACCTTTTTGAAGAGGGAGATGTCCATGCCTAATAAAGGGATAATATTGAGCTAAAAAGAAATAAATAAACATTTTTGAAATGTTTTAGGATTTCGTAGCAAAAGGTAAAACAGGACCCTTTTACTGAGAGTTTGCTGCCCGTCCGTCCGTCACCAGGCTGCATATCTAGAATATGACAGCTAGACAGTTGACGTTTTCATAGTTTAATGATATATAACTTTTAATTTTGAAAAACTAGTGTCCTAGTTTGAAAAATGAATAAAACCTGCTAGAAAATACGTGGATATTTGTCCATAGGATATTTTATAAATCTAACATACAATATTTTGAGGTGTAACAATGATGACATGTACATAAAAATAATCCAATAAATATTTATTTATCTTTATAGAAAAAAAAATAAAACATGAATAAAATTCGTGAAAATTTGCATAATAAGCGCGAATTAATTTCAATTGCTATCAATCAGTTTTTGAAACGAATATATCATCATATTACTATGAAAATTCATCTGACAGTTATCAAGACATAATATGTCATATTAGAGGCATAACGACATAAAAATAATACCACTATCAATTGGTGAAACCATAGCCATTAACGGAAGTAACCAGGCGAATACAACATAGTTTTTCATTTCGGATACATTTAGTTATATCGGATTTGAAACAGAAGGAAGACCGTAAACCCACCCGACCGTGAATTGACTGGAAAATACTACATCGAAAATTATGTGTATAAATATTCCAAGTGCAAGTAACTAGCATTCAGTTTTGCGCGATCGCTTGAAGAAAAATGATGGTCATGATATATTATAATTATTGAAAGTGTTGTGTTATTTAATAAACATGTATCATCCTAGTGTGTTTGTGTTGTGTTTTGTTGTTCTATCTTGTGCTGAAAACTATCAGAATCCTTACAAATTATGGAACAAGGATAGTGATTCTGTGATCGATGTTACTAGTGCTTCGATTGTAATTCAACCTTCAAGATACCAGTATTCCAGAGAAGCAAAACTTCCATACACCTATTCAAGATATGCTTTCAAACCAAGAGCGATTCCTCTAGGAGAACAGCCTCGAGCGGAACATAATTTTTATGGAAATTCAGCTAATAAATCTGATAGACTTTTCCCTGGTAATTATTTACCAATTGCCAAAGAGAAAAGTGATGAATCTGATGAGCAGTTCCATGCTCAAGCCATACCTTTGATCAGGAATGAGGACCATGGAAGATCTTTAGATTTTGATGAACCGATTATTGAAAAGCCAGAAAGTTTCTCAGTAGATTCAGCCTCAAGGAGATCATTATCATGTAAGTATAACTAATATTTTTTTAGATTAAGGATGGTAATGTGTCTTTACTTTGCTTTGGATGTCGTAAGAGGTATAAGGTCTAAGGGACAGAAGGACATCTTCTTCGAGTGACAGCCATCAAACTGGACCCTCTACTAATAAACAACTTCAGCAAAGTATAACCATGCTTATTATAGGGATGGACAGAATATTTAAAGGTTGAAATGCAAGTCTTTGAAATGCAAACTTTTTTTTTTGATCTTTTGAACTGTATGATCTCACACTATTGGATACTAAACTCCTAAACTTTGGGCTGGTATTTGGTCTACTTATGCCATGATAAGTAGGCATATCGGCAAAGGCTTTAAGAGTTTTCCTTCTGCCATGCAGGACTTTTATATCCCCATAGCTGGCTCTTAGAGAACCCTGAATAGGAAATGGAGTGCTGATATATATATATTATTAACTAGCTGTTTCCCGCGACTTCGCATGCGTGGAATTTATAAAATGTTCCCCGTTTTTACAACATTTTTCGCTTATGCTTCGCTCCTATTGGCCGCAGCGTGCTGTTATATGGCTGTATAGCCCATATCCTTCTTCGATAAATGTACTGTTAAACACTGAAAGAATTCTTAAAACCGTACCAAGGGTTCTTGAGATTAGCTAGTTCAAACATACTATTTAACTCTTCAGCTTTATAATAGATTCAGCAGTTTAGATTCCTCATCGTGTATTAAATAGTGAATATAAACCTATAATTACTGTAATTTAATGTTATTTTATTTATTAATTACTATGAAATCTCGGTTTGGAACCCACCATACAATACAAACAGCTTTGTCACTAAGCTACAAAAGTAATTACATACATGAAAGTTCTTATTTCTTGTCAAATCATAAACATACAAAAACAATATCACGCGTTTATACTAGGATAGGCAGAATGGCATTTATATTTTATATTTTTGGGGTTCCATGGAAAAAGAACCCCTGTAGGTATCTGTTTGGAAAGTTCATTATGCCCCAAATCTATGCTATAGACAGGTGCCTAGACAAATAGGTAAATCAAAAGTGTCTACGGTAGAAATCAAAGCAAAGACTTCAAAACCGTTAGAAAAACTGCACGTCATAGAAATCGAGTCACAAAAAACAAACAAGAAAACATTTTAAAAAGATTTCGATCGTACCAAAAGTGCAAAAAAAAGTTAACTTTCAAAAAACATTCAACTCATCATAACTATCACATATCTATCTATTTTACTATAAAATAGACTTTTAAAAGAAAGTGAAAGAACAAATTTCGAATCGCCATGTTTTTGCCACATTATGGTTTTTGCCCACATGTGTCGAGTTTTTGCAAGCTCGATCAAAAGATACGAAATTTAAAAAAAACAAATATACCGGTCAAGTGTGATTTAGATTCACTCATTAAAGGTTCCGTACAATTGTCATCATAATATTGTCATGTGCGGGGATCGAACTCGTGACCTCGTGAATAGTTGTTCTTTACGTTACCTCTGCACCTACACGGTTCATTACATATTCTCTCTCTCTCTCTCTCTCTTTCCATATCGCATTATCGTCCACTATTGGGCATGGATCTCCTCCACTTTAGGAGAGATTATGGTCTACTGTGCCGCGCTGACCAGACGTGTTAGCACAGGGTTTATTTTCAAGTTTTCCGTCTCTCACAGAGGATGCTATCCACGTACACATTTCTTGGCTGGCTTTTACAGCACAGGGAAAGAAATGGAGTGGTCACATTTGTATTCTTAATCCGTCACCACACGGACATTATATTCGTCATCAGATTATGCCGCAATAGTCTTATATCATAAGTGTTATCATCAAGATACACAAAAATTTGTTTGTTGTGTGGAAGCACCCATAAATATATTGTATTTTGTTTTAGTATACGTCGCGTAACATCTCCGTATGTAGCCAAGAAGGGTTGAAGTTAGGCAGGCGACAGGTCGTAAAAATTACCCAAAACCCACTGTAAAATTAAATGAGTCATGTTGCGTTGACCCCAAATAAAGGGATAGGGGCAGGAGAATGATGATGATGATAGTTTGTAGTAGTTGTTGTTTGCATTATCAAAATCTGGGAAAATTACAGCTCTCTAGCTATCACCGTTCTTGAGATACAGTATTTTAAGAGACTGGCGGACGCACGAACGATATCAATTCTGATACATCAAAAACTTAAGCTTAGCTAACACCAAATCAAATATGGCTATTACATTGTAGACATATATAAATTAATTAAAATTGATATACTTTATCAAATAGTATTCATAATAAGAAAGTTCAGTAAACATTGCCAATTGTGCTTAAGAGGATACCAAAATAGCTTCATGCATTTTTCTATGTACGAAGTTTTCATTGTTTCTTTAGATTGAATGGCTAGAGCTCTAATTTTTAAGTATATGTTTTTTCAATATATGATCTAGGATCGCATAAACTCAGAAACGCGATTGAAAAAAGTTTTCTCGATAGAAAATCTTGGCGAAACAACCTCTCTAATTTTTTAATTTTTTCATTTGTCGGTCTATTATCGCGTATTAACTAATGAAATAACTTTCAAAACATAAGTAACTATTATATATAGAAACACGTAAATCAGAATTAAAATATATTTAGTAGATTTTGAGTAAATAGGAAAAGTATCCCTAATTCTTCATTTTCTGTGCCTACTGGCTGTGTTAATATGTACGTGTCGGCGATGATATATGATAGGCCCTTAAACTACCAATATTTAATTTTTATTTATACCTTTTACCGATCACGAGGTCGCGGCTTCGATTCCCGCTCGGGATAATCATTTGTGTGATATTTTATGATTGTCATACAAATTTTTGTACTGCATCTGAGTGTTTCTATGTATTATAAGTATGCATTTATAAAAGAAAAGTAGTATAAATATTCTATCCGTATTCTGGTACCCATAACACAAGCATATAAGCTTAGCTTGGGACCAGAGAACGTTGTGTGAAATATCCATGAATATTTATTTATTATCTTTATATATATAAATCTCCTGTCACGATGTTTGTCCGAGATGGATTCCTAAACTACTTAACCATTTTAAATTACATTGGCACACCGTGTGCAATTCGACCCAACTTAAAGGATAGGATAGCTTACATTTCAATTTATAGTTAGTCGCAATATTATTTTATTGCAAATTATTTGTCTAGCCCTGACATTTATATGGCCAAACAATATTTGCCCGGTCAGCTAGTTAGGTATATATTTATTAATGAAAATACTTATAACAGAGATAGTATGTACAATGGACGGCTTCATCGCTAACAGTGATCTCTACCAAGAAACTTTTGGATAGATATTTATGAGGATTAAATGATTTAGTTAGTTACGTTTAGGTGTGTGTGTATAGAATTAGTTTTACTTATTGGTATGGGACTTTTAAAAGATATCATAGATGGACTGTGTGAGGAATGATATGACAGTAAAATGAGTAAATGACAATCAAATAAAGTAACGGTTCACTAATTGAAAAAAATAATAATAAAAACTTACTTGTTTCTACACAAAAAAGTATCTGTTTGTTAAGTTATGGTTATTATGCAAACAATATTAAACAAAAAGTTAGAAAATAACTATGTTTAAAAGCCTATTAACTTCGTAATTGAAAGAAACTGTTGACTTAAAATGACTGATGATCTTAGGTCTATCTACTGTTACTACAATACTATTCAAAATCGTGCCTAATATTACAAAAAAGACAGTCAAGAATGAAGTAAACACGGACGTTGAAGGTTCCGTGCCCACTAGAATGAAAAGCATAATTGGTATTGTTCATAATTTTTTACCTGCTGTATATATATATTTTTTAGAAAATATAGACTATTTTAAGCAACTAATTTCAATATTATTGAAATATTCACTATATAGATGTTTTTTAAAACACTTAAAGATATTATTTTGAATGTTGTGACGTCATCGTTGTACGTAATCTTTGTATTGCCTTTTACTGATAGACTTAAGACAGATAGCAATACATCTTTTCAAAGTTGCCAAATTGATATAATAGACCAATTTCAACTCCACCACAGAGTAGTATATCCCTAAGAACGCCTTAATATTTTAAGTCATTCATTTCAAGGGCAAATAGAGATCATTTGCTTTTTTGGAAAAGTTATCGTTAATATAGCAAATTTTCGGAAAAAAAAACGAATGGATCATGATCAGAAACTCTATTTCCCGAAATGGTTTTCGAATTAAGAGTTTAAAAAAAAATTAACAATGCCAATTATACAACCAATATTATAAAGCTGAGGAGTTTGTTTGTTTGAACGCGTTAATATTAGGAACTACTGGGCCGAAATGTGCGCGCAAAAGCTAGTTATAGATAAAAAAATAATTCCTTGAATATTTTCTTAAAATAACAAAAAAAAATGATGATTTCTAAAAGTTAATAACATAAATACGTGTGATTATATTGTTATAAGATATAGATCGTTGGGCTTAGATAGTGTTCTATAATCTTTTGTCACATCTGTCTGTTTGTGTTTTCAGAATAAACTCAAGAAATATTCAATAATTTTCGTTAAAAGACCGATTTATTCATGAATTAGGTTTAAATGAATAATTTCAAAGCTAACGTACATTCTATACTTATATTATAAAGCTGAAGAGTTTGTTTGTTTGTGTGTTTGTTTGAACGCGCTAATCTCAGGAACCACTGGCTTCATTTGAAAAATTTTTTAAGTGTTGGATAGGGCATTTATCAAGGAAGGCTTTAGGGCTATCTAACATCACGCTACAACCAGTAGAGGCGAAGCAGTAGTGAAAAATGTTGCTGAATGTGAAGCTAGTAGTTTAATAAGAGGATAATGGAGATAATTCGTACTATTCGTGTAGTGATGGATTAAGAATACAAGTGTCACCACCATTTTTGCTTCCCAGAGTGCTGTAAGAGCCAGCTAAGGGATATTGTACACAGATAACATCCTCTGTGAGAGACGGAAAACTGGAAATTAAAATCTGTGCTAACACGCCTGGTCCACGCGGTACCGTTGACCATAATCCCTCCCAATGTGGAGGCCCGTGCTCAACAGTGGGTCCTAAATTAGTTGGGGAGTGAGAGAGAGAGCGGATACTTGTTGAAAATGTCTAAATCATCCAAATGTGTCAAAGCTCCTCAAAGAGTCAAAGATCTCTATGTTCGTTATTGTAAGAAAATCGTAAAAATACAATTTTTTGATACAAAAGTAATTGCTTCACAAAAAATGGAAAAAAAATAGTATATACCGATGTATTTTTGTAAAACTTTTGTAGGTACATAAAATGATATCTATAGCGTAAAATCTTGTCTTGAAAATATAAAATCTTGGTGTTTTTATTCGCTTATTAATATTATTAGTCACCTTCACGCTCTATTTACGTTAGCAATATAATTACACATCTAACGCTTATCCCCATTTTTAAAATGTATACAAGTGTCACCACCGTTGTCACACTAACAAATCAAATGCCACCACTTCCTCTTCCTCTCTCCTCTCCAGCCCATTTACGTCCCACTGTTGGGCACGGGCCTCCTCCACTTTGGAGGGATTATGGTCTACTGTACTGCGCTGACAAGGTGTGTTAGCACAGGGTTTATTTTCGAGGATTCCCTCTCTCACAGGGATGTTATCTGTGTGCAATATCCCTTAGCTGACTTTTACAGTATCCTTGGAAGGAGATGGGGTGGTGACTCTTGTATTCTTAATCCATTTATTAAACTAAGTTTTATATTTATTTATATAACTTCATCGTAAAATATAAATAAATTGATAATAAATAAAGTAGATAGTTGTTGCCTTATTATTATATTCCGTTATTCACTGTCTACTAGTTTCAACTCTCACTATATTCGATGTCGACAATATTGTACCTAGCAATCATTTCCGCTGTTTTAATGCACTATATAATATTGTAACTGTAACAACTAACGACAGTAAATTTATTTTTACTTACGTCTCTTTTTGAGATAATTATATTCAATATTTATTTTGACATGCCTCGTAATGAAATCTTTACTTAAGATAAAATAATGTCGTTTTTTGCATGCTTATGTGAGCTTATATCTTAGAAAACTACGCAACTCATTTCGATGCGGTTTTTTTATTACATACAGTGGTTCAAGTGGATGGCTTTCTTACCATTTGTTAGGCTTTGGTTTTTAAATTCCACGCGTAAGAAGTCGCTGACAATATTTAGTGGGTATAATATTCTAAAAAATAAACAACCATAAAGGAATCACAGTTTTTCGCATAAGTGATTTTCCAGGCTCTAGACTTTTTAGGTAGTGGTTAGTTTGAATCAGTTTGATGACACTTGTATTCCTAATCGATCACCACTCGCATTTACGATATCAGTAAGGAAATGTAGTTGAAGCAACTACAACTAATCTTTTTGTCTTATAAATAGTAATTTTCAACTCTCTAAAGAAAAATTTATAACAATGCAAGATAATAGGTAATAATTCATATGTAATACGTACATTATTATGTTTTATTATCATAATAAACACGCAACAGGTGTATATAATTGTTTGTATGTCTGTCACAATCGTCACGCTAACTCTATTAGACCAGTGACTTATCATGAACAGGATAATTACTAACTGACTTTTTAGTTATAACTTTACAGTTAACTTTAAACCAATGAAAACATTTACAACATTTTTGTTAACATTTACGAGTATGATAAGATGTTCCCCAGAACTTGAAACGCGTGGAAGTTGAAATAAAACACAAGCCCTTTTTTGTTTTAAAACTCTGTCCTTTCATTTTCCAGATATCTTCGGAACAGATGGAGAAGAAGAGGATGAATATAGTGAATTTGAAGAAGAAGACACAACAGATGAAGAAAGAAAGAAAGGAGGTATCAAAAAGAAAAAAATAAAACCAAAGAAGTTAAAAAAATACATGCTACCTTTATTATTAGCTTATAAAATGAAGTATTTCGCTTTAATACCTGTTTTGATATCAGGATTGGTTCTGCTGATTGGAGCTACTGGATTAGCTGGTTTCTTCTTCGCATTATTTGCAGCAGTCATGGGATTGCAAAAGGGTGGATATTAAAGTGTACTAACTCCAAAGAAACTGTAAATGTTTCAAATTTTTGAATCATAGAGAGATATATTTGGAGTTGATTCTGTTTATTAGAAAAATAAAGTCGACATTTCATAGTTGCCATTCTATTAAACTCAGAAACTATAATAAGGCCTAATAAAATAAGGTGCTAATTTGACCGCTACCTAGTTATGTCAATATTCGTTTATTTATTTCTTAAGCAATGAGTTCTGAGTTAGTCCACGATAGCTGTCGTTACGCTGATCTAAATTGTCAACAAATTTGTTCCTATTTTCATGCATTTTGTTCGCATTTTATTATTATGCTCAATTTCATCACATTAAATGTCTTGTGTATTTGACTTTACTATAGGATCCTTTTAATCTTATATTAAGTATCATACGAAATCCACCGAACTATATTGGCCTTATCTTTATCTCAAATGTATTAAATAAAAAAAAAACTGTAAAAATAGCTTAAACATTTTAATGATAATGACAAAGTTTTGACTCTTCAACGAATATCATTAATTTAATATACCTACTAACTTATCTGCGTAATAACGCAGTTAGGTTTTTGTAATTTGATAAATTTATTTACGATTATTTATGATTGATTCATATATTTTATTTTAATTTATTGTCTTGATGCCATACCTGAGATATTTTTAAATTAAATCAATATGAAAAGGGAAAGCAGACATTTTTATGCATTTCAATTTAAATCAATTTATATATCATTTATTATGAGATTTTTCAGTGAATTAATCTTAATAGCTCGCGCATTGTAAATAATATATTTAAGTTATTTATTTATTTAATATAATATTAAGTTTTTGGATAATGTAGTTACCAATTTATAAAACTTAGATAGTTATATGTACATTAATATTAAAAATAATGATAATGTGGTGATTAAAATATACTATTTTATTTTTTTCTTGTTTTATTCAAACTGTGTTAATTATAATAAGAAAATAATAAAATATTAAATAATTTTCCTGCATCGTAGCTTCCGTAAGACGAAAGAAAGATCCACATTTTTCTACCATAAAGCCCGGTTTCCACTGCGAAAGGGTAATGTACGGAAAATGGTTAGGCGGAACGGACTCCTTTTTAATTAAATAGGTTTGAGTTACCACCAACGAAGAGTTGGTCATTTGATTTCCACTGCAAAATGAAACTGAGATAGAGAAATGAGCGGACTGAGCTGAACGGAAAATGAGAAATGAAAAACGAATAGATAATTTCCACAGAGAACGAGTTCAGTTGAAGTTTTGAGCTGGTTGCGTGTGGTCGTGTTGTTGCGATGTTATCGAGTGAGTGAGTGTTTATGCGAGCGAGTCCGTTCTGAAATAGTCGGTGCAGGCCTTGCGCAGCGGACTCTTTTCAATTTCTTTTTACTCGCTCAATCCGCCCCGCTCAGCACTTTCTGTGTGGAAACGCTACTATGTAAATTGTAATTGCGAGTTGAGCGGAGTCCGTAAGTACTCCGCTCCGCTCCCTCGAACTGAAAAACCGTGGAAACCGGGCTTAAGCCCGGTTTCCACCGCGAGCGGAACGGACCCATTAATGACCTCGTTCAACTCGCAAACGCAAACTGCATACTTGTATTTCCACCAACAAATAGTCGGACGGAAAGAGCCGAGCGTGTAGAAAGAGTAGAAATGAGCTCGCTCAGTTCTAGGGAGCACCAACTCTTCGTTGGTGGAAACACAAACCTATTTAATTAAAAAGGAGTCCGTTCCGCCTAACCATTTTCCGCACATTACCCTTTCGCAGTGGAAACCGGGCTTTAAAGAGACGCAACTAGACAGAATACTGTGGCAACAATTAATCCATATTATTTTGAAAGAAAGAGACGTAACTAAAAAAAAATATTGTGAATACTAAATTCAGAGCAATGGAATTCAATATTATAGATTGAATATAAGTAGTTTATTTATTTAGAATTACTACTTTAATGCTATCAATTCTAGGTGCACAACTTAACTATAAATAAAAATTGATAATGCTATTGCCATTATCAATTTTTATTTTTAGTTATTAGTGACTGAAAATTGAAGAATGAGCGGATGTCCTGGTATGGGCATGTGATGAGACGAGAGGAAAGTAATGTCGTTAGGAGAGTTCTGAGTATTTATACTCAGAACTGTGGAAGGAAAAAAGTCTAGAGTAAGACCTAAGAAAAGATGGATGGACTGTGTGAAAAAGGACATGAAAGAAAGAGGAGTTAACACAGACATGACGGCTAATAGAAGACTGTGGAAGAAAAAGGCATGTTGCGCCGACCCCCAATAATGGAATAAGGGCAGGAGGATGATGAGTTAAGTTTCACACAATTGGGCAATGTTAATAGAACTTTTTTATTAGAAAATCTGTATATTATAGACTAACTATTTTAATTAATAAAAATATGCACAATGAAATAGCCAATATTAATCAAAATACACCATAGTTGTTTTCATTTTTTAGTTAAGTTTAGTTGAGCACACAGAATTGATACCATGACATGCCTCGTTTTAATTGACAGCTTTCTGCTCAATCAGTCCTTCGTTGACAGGTACAAAATCACCTCTTTTATATTGTTCATCATAATAAATATGTTCATCAGTCTTCGAAGGCACTTGGATGATTTCCACTTGAGTCTTCGTATCATCTTTTCTGTTCTGATAGTGATGGTTATGCTCAAACATTCCTTTAAGACTGAGCACTGATGCCATTACCGTTGAAAAGAAACCCATCATCAATCCTGAAAAAAGCAAATAAATGGATTACTGAGAATATAAACTCCTGTTTTTAGGGTTCCGTACCAGAATGTACAATGGGACCATATTTTTATGACTTGGCTTACATAGAAAACACCCAGACACAGGAACAAAATTCGTTTGACAGATATAACTATCACACAAATAAATGTCCTGTTCGAGGATCGAACCCGTGACATCGTGAACAGCAGTTCATTACATAAACCATTAGACCACGAACCCGTCGAAATATAAAAAATGTAAAGTCGAAATATAATGTCCTTGTATATAAAAAATAACAAACAAACAAGATAATAATAGCAAATTTAGATAATTATACAAAAACTGCATATCTTTACTTATTACTAGCTGTCCCGGCAAACGTTGTTTTGCCATACAATTCTGTGTAAAAATCAACAACAAAAAATTTCATCAAAATCGGTCCAGCCAATTGTGAATCTAAACCATCCTAAAACCCCCTTGAATACACACAACAAATTTCATCAAAAACGGTCCAGCCGTTTAGGAGGAGTTCAATTACAAACACACGTACAGAAGATTTATATATATAAAGATAAAACAAAGTCGTTATTTTTGTATGTATGTCCTTGCTAGCTGTTGCCCGCGACTTCGTACGCTTAGAATATTTTCTGTATTTTTGCAACATTCGTCGCACCGTGACGTTATATAGCCCATAGCCTTCCTCAGTAAATGTACTATCCAACACTGATAGAATCTTTCAAATCGGACCTGAGATCAGCGCGTTTAAATAGAGCAACCAACAAACTTCATAATCTTATATATAAAATTCACGTGTCACAGTGTTAGTACTCCTCCGAAACGGCTTGACCGATGTTTATGAAATTTTACATGCATATTCAGTAAGTCTGAGAATCGGACTACATCTATTTTTCAAACTTTTTTTTTATATGGCAAAACAACGTTTGCCGGGTCAACTAGTATTAGTATACATGTGAGATCTTTAAAACTATGCAATGGATTTTGATACGGCTTTTTTACAATGATGTAGTGGTTCAAGAGGATGGGTATAGCCTACATCAATATTATCGTCGACATGTACCTATTAACACAGCTAGGAGGTATAGAAAATGAAGAATTAGGGATTTTTTTTTGTTTACTCAAAATCTACTAAATATATTTAAATTCCGATTAACGTCTTTCTATATATAATAGTTACTTATGTTTTTAAAGTTATTTCATTAGTTAATACGCGATAATAGACCGACAAATAAAAAAAATAAAAAATTAGAGTGGTTGTTTCGCTAAGATTTTCTATCGAGAAAACTTTTTTCAATCGCGTTTCTAAGTTTATGCGATCCTAGATTATATATTGAAAAAACATACACTTAAAAATTAGAGATTGTACGTAGAAAAATGCACGAAGCTATTTTGGTATCCTTTTAATATTGTTACTTTGTTAGGGTTTGGTTTTGAAAATTCCATGCGAACGAGGTCGCAATTTAGTATATTATACACTCGAGTATAATGTTCCATAGAATTTCTTACCTTTGGCGGACAGAAAAGCGAGTGCCTTCAAAGCTATTGGAATGAGCAGACTCTTAGCAGCCAGCAGTCCCAGGATTAAGGGCATCATGTATTTCTTCTGCATCTTAGAATTCTTCTTTGAACCTCTTTTATTTTTTCTGGAATCTTTCTTTATAACTTTTAAGATACATTTGTTAACTTTTCCTTTTGCTTTTCGTTTCTTTTTACTTTTAGAGTTTTTCTTTTTAGCTGTCTTTGTTGTTGTTTTTGGGTATTCTGATTGAAATGCTTTGGGTTCCGCATCTGAAATAAATTTTTTCATATATTTTATTACCGTGTTGTTCAAAGATTTTAGTTATTAATTATGTTTTAATATATATACGGTTCAAATAAATTTAAAAACTTTTCATCTTGTTAGTCTCAGTCCCACTATTGAAGAAAGAAAAGAAGAAAGAAAATAAATTTAATAGTGATAGTTAAGCAATACACATACAAACACAGAAAATAGTAAAAACAAAGCATAAAAGTAATACAATATAACAAAATATTAATACAAAAACAATAATAATTAAAAAAAATAACAAAAATAAAATAAGACGATTAGAGAAAAAAAAAACAAAAAAAACCATTGACATAAGTGCATTGCTAACATCACTAAACGGCCACAGCTCAGCCTAATGTTGGTTACAAACCAACGCTGTTCTTCCGCAGGGCCGCTTAGTGAAACCACAGATAGCAAGGATAAAGAAGGAGAACACAGAGAAAGCAAAAAATAAATATAAAAGAAACAAAAATAAAATAGATTACAATGGAATATCAAAGAAAGTCAATAACATAGAAACATAAATTGCACACACATGGCCAACCCGGCATCAACTACATCTATGTGTCAGCTGTCAATGTCACTTATAAAGTAACATCTACTCTATTCTATGGTCCGCAGTATCTTCTATCTATTCTGTGATGGTCCGCGTCCGCTACGACCGCTACGTTAGCGTCACTCGTCAACATAAAGATCGAGAAAAATAGCAAGAATTTATAATATTAACATCCAAAAGCAAGCATTAAAAGGTATTTGGAAAGCAGTGGGAGTATCAGACTTAGTAAAAGCATATAAAAGTTAGGAAGAATTGAGAAGAATGAGAACAGTAGAAATTTGTAAGTAGAATTTTTTGTATATTTGTAAGAAGAATATTTAAGCGTGAGTAGGAGGTTGTAGGTTATATATCCTATCACCAAATCATTTCCAACCCAGCAGTTATATAGACACTGCACAAATTCATCAAATCGCACTAGTGTCATGCTTTAGGAGTTCCTGAGATTTTTGGTGTTCAAGCAAAAATAACTTTAATTTATTCCTAAAATTTTTTTTATTTTTCAGGGCTCTCAAAGGTGGTGGGATATTATTCCAACATTTAGTTGCCGAGTAACGGAAACTGCCCCTGAAAGCGGCAGAGTGGTGCTGAGGAGTCGAAAGTTGCCTAGCAAGTTGTCGGGTACCACATGATCTGTTTCTTGCTATCCACGAGAGTTTACCATGCAAATACTTAGGGGTGTTAAAACTTATAATATCGAATAGTAGGCATGCCAAATTGGACTTGGGACTCCTCCACTTTTTGGTCTACTTACGCCACGCTGACTAAGCATGATGGCATAGGATTTTTTCGTAACGTTTTTCTCACAGAAAATGTTTTCTGGTTATATTGTCCACAGCTGATTTTTACAGCTCTCGATCATAAAAATAGGGTGGTGACACTTGTATCCTTAATCCATAATCAGAGGAATATATTAGAATTGTCTTTTGAATTTTATCTTAGCTATAACTAGCTATTGCCCGCTAGGAATTATGCAAATAAACCTTCCTCTTGAACCATTCGATTAAAAAAAAATACTTGTACAATTCATTTGAACAGGTTTGAAGATTTAAATCCACATAGAAACAAAGCTCCACGCCTTACTCTGTAAAAGCCAACTAAGGAATATTGTACATAGATAACATACTCTGAGATAGTGATCCCTCCCGAAGCGGATGAGCTCCATTCCCCAAAGTGAGAGAGAAGTAAGGATATAAAAAAAATATTAAAAATAAAAATACCTTGTAAAGATCTGGATGAAAAGTCCCCTTGTGCTATGATCCACTCTAATGGTTTGGAAGAATTGAAGTTTTCATTCACATACTTATCATGGTTACTTGGACCGAAACCAAATAAAGCTTCGGTTTTCACTATTCCATAATTACTAGCGTCATCTAATATAAGACCGCGAGAATACGGCAACATTTTACCAAAATATATATTCCAAATTTAAATGGAAAGCATTTCTAGGGTTTCGTACAGCAAAAAACCCTTTATATAAACAGTTTTCTTGGAAATCTACTAATGAAATGGTGGCAATATAAATGCCAATAGACTTTTATAACAACTAATGAGTTCGTTACAACCTATCAAGCATTGCATTTTAATGAGTTTTGGTCTTTCTAATTACCTACCAAGTTATGGTTTAATAGATAACCTCTGGTTTTTACTGTTTTCCTTTGGGTAGCTGTCTCTCTCTCTCTCTCTCTAGCACTATAACGTCCCACTGTTGAGCACGGTCTCCTCTATTTTGGGAGGGATTATGGTCTACTGCGCCGCACCGACCGCTGCTGACGTGTTGGCACAGGGTTTATTTTCGAGCTTTTCGGCTTTTACGGGGGATGTTCTGATCTGTATACAGTATCCCTTAGGTAGCTGTAAAAGCTAGCCTTTACAGCTGCAAACCACCACACATGAAAAAAATGGAGTGGTGACACTTATATTCTTAGTTTTGCTGAATAAAAATACAAGTCAGAAGAGAACCTTTATCTGGATCTTATAGCTTCTTGGAAAAGTATTGAGGTGAGATATTTATTAAGAATAGAACGTGAACGAAAGTGATACGGAACCCTATTAAAATAAAATGAAATAAATGGTGTGATTACGATTAAATAATAAATAGTAGTTACACAACACCAAGTGTGCCAACGCACTCTGATTGTGTAATACCACGTCTCTCACGAGTTGCATAGTATACGACAAAATAACAGATAAATTCTATTTTATTTTACATTTCTCGTGTATTGCATCATGTATATGACTGTTCTCTGAAATGTCAATTGTCATTTCATTTGGGAAATTACAATAGGTTCTCCTTGTCCAGATACCAGGGCTAAACAAGGACCGATAAAGCAATAAAAGAGCCCCTTTATAGAGTTTGCTACTGGTCCCGCGCTGGCTTAATCCAGAAGAGTATAAATATTATAAATAAATAAATAAATAAATATTCATGGACATTCACACAACGTCCTCTGGTCCCAAGCTAAGCTTATATGAAATCACAATTAGAAAGATCACACAAATGATTGTCCCGAGTGGGAATCGAACCCGCGACCTCTTGATCGTTAACTGTCTGTATATCCTTTAGATATCTTTTCCCTGGAGAAAATGAGAGCGTGACATTTGTATTCTTAATAGGACATCACACGGACAATGTCTATAGATAGTACACAAAATTAATCTGAATCTAGCATATACTATGTCCATATAGACAGTACAAATAGAAAGTAAGCGATGCTGAGAACGTACAAGTTCATTGCCGCGACCTTGAACGCTTTGCTGCAATTGACTTATAATTTATGTCTCGCGCGCACTAAACAACAACATTTATCTTGTTTTTTGAAAGAATATTACACTTATGAGATGGGTAGTTTAATCACTCAGTGGTCTTGGGCCAGTCGCCTAAAAGAAACAATGACATGTACTCATAAAATCAAACATTAAAATATGATGCAATAATGTGTGTCTGTCATTATGTTTATAAGACAAGTATCATACAACAACGATATAAGAAAGTGGAGAAAAAAAATCAAATAATCGTCAAAGTAATCTATGTAGTTATTTAAAAGTACGTTAGTAAGTAGTTGACGGGCCTCGTGGTCTAGTGGTTCATATAACGGACTGCCGTTCACGAGGTCTCGGGTTCGATTCCCGGTCAGGACAATCATTTCTGTGATGTTTTTAATTGTCATACAAATGTTTGTACTGCGTCTGGGTATTTACTATGTATTATAAGTATGTATTTACAAAAGAAAAGTAGTATATGTATTATATCCGTATTCTGGTGCCCATAAAACAAGCATATAAGCTTAGCTTGGGACCAGAGGACGTTGTGTGAAATGTCCATGAATATTAATTATTTATTATTAAAAGTACATATTATCACTGTGCTATTTACTTCTTTATTTTTTCGATAGCAACTCTTGTTTTCCTTGTAATACGTCTTTTTAATATTATGTATAATTATTTTTATAAAAATATGACTAATACACACGCACAAAGTCAAAACAAAGTCAAAGAAAATAAAGATTAAAAAAAAAGTCAAAGAAAACTATAGACATGGGGCAAATAACAAATAAATGGATAATTTAGATCTGTAATAGAAAAAATAAAGAAAAGGAAATAATAAATGATGTTTATTTTACAGATAAAGAACAAAAAAATAATTTAATTTATGTAGTCGTCGTCAACTTTTAGTGTCTTAGTGTTCGACGATGCTTATATATTATTCCCAGAGGATATTGGTGAAAGTTTTCTTTACCTTGACCCGTTTATAAGATTAAAGGCAGATAACATTTCTAATGTTGAACGAATTGATCATTGAAATATATAGCTATGATTTATAGTTTTATAGCTGTCATAAATATTATTTTGTAAATTTTGTAAGTAGTTAAACGTAAATGTGTGAATAGACTACAATTTTATTTATGACTTTTTTGTAAACATTCCTTCGCCACCCACTGTTGGGCATGAACCTCCTCTACTTTACTATTACGATTATGTTCTACTACGCCACGCTGACCAGGCGTGTTGGCATAGGATTTATTTTCGAATTTTCCGTCTCTCACAGAGGATGTTATCTGTGTACAATATTCCTTAGCTAGCTTTTACAGCACTCTTGTCACTTTTGTTGAGACACTTGTATTCTTATACCGTCACCACATGGATTAAATAAACAATTTTCCAGGATTATTCTCAGATAGTTTAAAGGTCTATATACATGTCGCGCCAGATCAAGAGTAGAACATAAACTCTCTTAAAGTGGAGGAGGTTTGTGCCCAACAAAGGAAGGTTAATGGGCTTAAGAGAGAGAGAGAGATTATTTATTTTTATTTTATTTACCGGATCTTTCCAAATATCCTTTTAGAAAGTTATTATCTTGACAGCGAATGGTATAAGAATGTAACAATGAAAAAACTTGTGCCAATATACAATACTTTAAATTTCACTTCTGCAATGTGTTTGACAAAACGACAACATGAAATTGGGTACATTTATTTACAGTTACAAAATATGAATATTTATTTATCTTAGTTGTTAAGGAGACTACATGAACTGGCCTAAGCTGGAAAAAGCTGGAGGCTGTCCCACTGGATCGGGCGATTCCTATCATCTATTTATCTTACCGCCATTTTCAACAACCATTCTACGATTTGAAAACTCATTTATCAGTTAGATATATTTTTATATTTTATATTTTTTTGTAAATATCGTGAATAATTCACACATCCTTCCAAGCTAAGCATGGTTGTTTCTTGAAATATGGGTGTCATAATACGGATGGTAACACACACTGGTCATAGATCTTCGTCTTCAAGCACTACCAGTGTGTGTTACCAGCGATGACATACGGAACAGAGACGTGGTCCTTAAATGTTGGCCTCGTAAATAAGCTCAAGGTTGCACAGCCTGCTATGGAGAGGGTTATGCTCGGTATTTCCCTACGGGATAAAATCGGAAACACGGAGATCCGTAGGAGAACTGGCGTGTCCGACATAGCCCGAAAGGTTAGCACGCTGAAGTGGCAATGGGCAGGCCACATCGCTCGTAGGACTGACGATCGTTTGATGACATGGGAGACATTGGATGCAGGCGGTACAGGACCGCGCGTTGTGGCGTTCTATGGGGGAGGCCTATATCCAACAGTGGACGGAGAGAGGCTGAAGAAGAAGAAGAATACGGATGTGCTACATAGGTAAACTATTTTTCTTTTGTGAATATTTACTTATAATAATACATAGAAACACCGAGACGCAGTACAAACATTTGTGTGAAATTATGAATATCACTCAAACGATTGTCCCGTGCGGGAATCAAACCCGTTACCTCGTGAACGACAGTCCGTTACATGAACCACTAAAATGCGAATCCTGTCAAGTTTAAACGACAGATAAATAGATACGATAGATTTGCAATTAAAATGCCTTACAACTGCCCATAGCTTAGTTATTGTAAAATTTTTATTAGGTAGGTACCATATATTACCAAACAATAAGATAAGATAATATTAGTTAACTATTAAATAACACAATAGTACTTTTGTACGGACAGCCATACGCGCAAACTAATGTATGAATGGTCTGTTTACTTACAACGATTTAACGGTTTTGATACTTCACGCAACGTCTTCTGGGTACCAGAATAAGATCACTTGCGATATTGATCTTTCTTGTAACTGGAATATAATAATTATTGACTGTTTAAAATATAGTAGTATTTTATAATTTGCAAGCAAATCTTGTATGATCCAATGACCTTCGGAACTAAAAGTATAACAAAATGAAGTTACTGATTTTAAGCTTTCGTGATAAATCTCATCAATTTAGTCACCTCGTGACCACTACTGGTGCAACTCGATTGAAACGATCAGAGTAAAGATATTGTGCATTTATTAAAATAAAGAATAATTAAAGTGATGTTCCCCTGTTCTAACAAAAATTTGTTGTTTGTTGTATATGGTGCAAAATCAAAGACTTTAAATCACAACTAATAGCGACCTATAAAATAAAGTAAAGCTCTTTTTTTCAATAGATAAATCATTCTATTATTGATACGGAGAATATTTACTATGTTAATTAATTTGCAAGCAAACTATTATTCATATTTAAAATAAAATATTAGTTGGTTAGCATTTTAATTTGAAAATATTATATTTTACATTAATTTATTAGTAAATATTAGTTATATATTAGTTAGTTTTTTAATAGTTATTATTATTACTTAAACCTTAACATTTATTATCATTTTTGAAGAAATAAAAAACATATTTTTTTACTACAGTTACGTAAAATAATAAATATATAATTATCATCATCATCACATCCCGCCTTTTTTCCATTAGGATAGGCAGAGACTGTAGCGCTAAAAAAATATCTGAATAAAAATAAATATCTACTAAATAAATGTCTACTCAAGTATCAAGTCATCTCACACTATATTCAAAATTCCGTCAACACCTTCCTTATTTCGTAGTCAAAGCTCAATATAAAGCCAGTTGAAATCCCGGACGCATCTCACTAACTCCCAAACCTCCAATAAGGAAACACCTCCTAAAATATAAAGATGCGTGTTGTGTGTTTATTCCTAATAATTGCGGTGGTGGCCTGCAGAGCTGCTCCAGGGTCAACTAATGAAGATGATGGCAGAATTGAACTATTTAATGGTGTTGCTATCGAAAAGTAAGTAATTTATCTTATATACTATAGTGTTACAATACAAGTAAACTTATCTTGGGATCAGAGGACGTTGAGTAAAATTTTCTTTATTATTTTTAATAGAGTTTAAAAAAATATTAGTAGCTTTTACGAATTTTGTGTTAAGACAATCGTTTTAGTTAATATGACGAGTATGGTAGTTAGGTTTAGAGGTCGTGGGTCTAATTTCGCATAAAAGCGTAAAAAAGGAGGAGACATTTGTTTGCAAGTGCTATTTTTTATAGAGTAATGAGAATCTCTATATATCTTATCTATCCAATAGCGTTAAGTAGATCATTAAAAAACCTTTGTTTTTTGAAAATTCTTTACCTAAAAGAATCGGTAAAAATTTGTGAGAAACTACTTTTTTTAGTTTAATTAATTAAAAATCGATGTTAAGTCTAAGACGGGAAAATGTCGATATTGTATAATAACTAATACTTAAGAAATTTCTTAAGGCTTATGGCTCCTTTTTAAGGGATTTTTTTTGTTTTTAATTTGGTTTGATTCTGTGTTACACTAACCGGTCATTATAGTTTATTACTTAGTTTCAAGATCATCATCATCCTCCTGCCCTTATCCCATTATTTGGGGTCGGTGTCAGTCCATCTATCTTTTCTTAGGTCTTCCTCTAGACTTTTTTCCTTCCACATTCATACTCAGAACTCTCCTAACGACATTACTTTCCTCCCGTTTCAAGATATCCATCTTTTAAAAGTGGTTTATTTTTTGAGATTATTTTGATTGATTCTTGAATCCTCTACGTTACGAACAGGGAGAATGACATTTCTATTCTTTAACCGTCACTAAGAAACCTATATTTTGTAGTCGAATAAAAATACCTAAACCTACTTTCATTTGAAACAAAAGAATATATTAATATAGCAACGTATTTGATAGTAATCGGAAATAAGCCTTTTAAAGCCTTCAATAGCATTTACATACAAAAAGGTTACACTATTATATTGGCTTTGAACATATGTACTTATATTATATCAAAAGCCTTTTAGTTGTGAATAAAAATAATATCAAGCCTCTTATACAAAAGGAGAGTAATTATCTCACTTTATAAAGCCTTTTCATTGTTTTTTTGTTCGGTACTTTAGTTTTTAGGGTTCAGTATTAACAAGATTAAACATATTTAACATAAAAGTTTCATAAACTAAGAGTCTCGTTTGCGTTTGAATATTATTCAGCAAACTGAGACAGGACATAAGTAATTTTTAACGCAAAATGGGTGTGTAGAGAGTTTAGACCATTCTAACCGTTTATCCGTGTGGTAACGGATTATAAATACTAGTGTCGCCACCCCATTTCCTACCCAAGGTGTTGTCATAGCCAACTACAGATTACAACATCTGTGAGAGACGAAAAACTTGAAACTAAAACCTATTCCAAAGCGCCTGGTCAGCCCTAGAGTGGGACATTAATGGGCTGAGGAGGTGGAGGAGATTTTCTAAACTCTAAACGTCCGAAGTCGCGGAGATCAGCTAGTGTATAACTACAAGTGTATTACTCAAAAAGTATTTCTGAATAATATTAACAAATAGCTTATTGTAATGTAAATTAAGAGAAAATGCGTAGAAAATTGCTTACGATCATCTTTAAAAGTTATAACACAAAAAGTTATTTAGTTTCAAAGTAATAGTTTACATAATTTAAATGTTTTGTTTAGTTATTGTTTAATTTAAATATGAAAAGTTGTTTTGAAGTAATGAGTCAGAGCTTAAAATTGTTCAAAAGTAATAAATAACGTATTTTAATTGTTTAGTAGTAAGAATTTTAAGGTAATTATAATGAAACTGAGATCTGTACTATTACTTGATAACTGCAAATATTGCTCACTCTCTCGCTCTAACCCATTAATGTCCCACTGTTGGGCACGGGCTTTCGTCTCTTTGAGAGGGTTTAAGATCTACTATGCCACGGCGTGTTAGCATAGGGTTTTTTACATACTTAAAGATAGTGTCAATAATGCAATACGGCAATGTTGGCTGAACATTCTTTTTAACACGCTTATATAAGTTCAGTATGTATCTATCAATGTATTAAGCTATGTAACAGAATCTTTGAAAGTGATTTTCACTCACTTGAGGTAGTTAGATTGATCTGAAACTTTGCAGACGTATTAAAGACCGATGACAATGCGATAATGTAAAAAAATATTCAGGATTTTCAAGCGTGTTTTTTAGTTTTTGAACCAAGTAGATTATTTTAAATGTGTACGACGAAATAGCCAATTGATAAGGGCTAAAGGCTTCGTGGTCTAGTGGTTCATGTGACGCACTGCCATTCACAAGGTCGTGAGTTCGATTCCCGCTCGGGACAACATGAGTGACAAATAAATATCACGGACATTTCACACAAAGTCCTTTGTTCCCAAGCTAAGCTTATATGCTTGTGTTATGGGTACCAGAATACGAATATACAACTTAGACAAACATTTGTTGTTCACAAATGTTTGTGCTGCATTTGGGTGTTTCTATGCATTATAAGTATGTATTTACAAAAGAAAAGTAGTATATGTAATTTATTCGTATTCTGGTACCCATAACACAAGCATATAAGCTTAGCTTGGGAACAGAGGACGTTGTGTGAAATTTCCGTGATATTTATTTATTAATCATAATACACCATAGTTTATGACGCATCAGATATGGACTCATTGTGTACATCATTCTTCATAAGTAATCGTGTCAATTGACTCCAAGATCTCACAGTTTTTAGAAGATTCCTTATCAAATCAAATTAAAGCAGAATAAAATGATTACTGCGGTTTGAACTTATGACCTCTGAATACCATTTAAGCATTCTATACTGACAATTACAAATCTATCGTGGGAATCTATTAATATTGTCAAGCTGAAGAGTTTGTTTGTTAGAACGCGCTAATCTCAGGAATCTCGGGCCCAATTTGAAAAATTCTTTCAGTGTTGGATTGTTCATATATATACGCTACGACCAATGGAGCAAGGCAGTAGTGAAACATGTTGCAAAAACGGGGAAATTTCTTTGAATTCTACGCGTACGAAGTCGCGTGCAACAGCTACTTACTTATAAATATGAACGAAACAGGCGAACTGAACTAGTTTTATTATATCACTACGTGTTGCTTACAAATTCGTACGACTGCTAATTAAATCACTACACATTCACACATAATATATATTATAGCTTTTAATACTTTACCTAATATTAGATAGATAGATAAAACTTTATTTGAACATAATTAAATTTCTAAAGTTCAATTTGAAAAATTATAAATATTATAACAGATGTACAAACGGCGGCCTTATCTCAAAGTGCAATCTCTTACAGGCAACCTTAGGATGGAAAATAAATACATAAAATCGTAACGTAGTTGAAAGTGTTATACAGTAGAGAAAAAATATTTTATTAATTTATTTAGTACTTTCGGTGACTGTAGATTCTTATGGTCTTATTCATAATGACTTATCGGAGGTTTAAACGGAGATTTTATCGGAGAGATAACATTTTACCGTAAAAAGACTATTATGAATAACAAGTTTTGAGTTGAACTTTTAAACCTTCGATAAGTCATTATGAATAAGACCATTAGTGAAAAGGTTTCTACATACATATTAAAAACTTTATTAATTATTAATACTACAGATTTCACGTACTTGGTATAATCAGCATTATCGCAATTTCTTAATAAAACCAATGTAAATTAACAACAATAAATAAAATAATAAATATATATTTAATAAATAATATGACAACAACTTTCTTATCATGTTTTTATTGTTTTATTTTTTTATTTCTAGAGATGCAACTGGTGAGGAGAAATTAAATGTAAAATTTGAACCAGGCGAGTTAAAGGAGGCGGCTAGAACATTTGAAGAAGGTAAACAAAGTATTTGATTGCTATAAAATATATCTTATGCATAAAAATTATAGATATAAAATTTATGACGGACTTGTTAATACAGTGGTAGTTTGAACAATTAATGTCACGAGTTCCACCCTTATATAATAAAATTTAGATATATGTATTACTAGCTGACCCAGCGAACGTTGTTTTGCCATACAAATGTCAGGGGTGGACAACCCTTATCACTTAGAGGTTTGAAAAATAAATAGTAGCCAATTCTCAGACCTACTGAATATTCATATAAAATAAGATAAGAATCGGTCAAGCCGTTTTGGAGGAGTATGGGAACGAACATTGTGACACGAGAATTTTATAATATGTTTATTAGATGTTTATCTGTGAGTTTTTATTTATTTATTTATTTTATTTATTATTAACTCAGAAATATTACAATGTTTGTTATTTTACATGTTTCATATGCTAATAAGTACAATGTTAATTAATACAGCTTACCTAGGTTAGAACATTCCGCTCAAACATTGTTTCATAAGGATGTTAGCACTACTCTCCGTACTAATTAGAAATTATATCACGGCAGAGTAGTCCCCCGCATCGTTTACTCCACATTACATCACAACATATTGTACACAACATAATACAATATAAAACTTTCTATTCTTACAATAATTAAACAGCTGATAAATAAAATGCCGTTAGTATTAATTTATTAGATTATTTACATTCATTTATTTTTACAGCAACTTATTGATTAAAAAGTATCTTCTATACAAATATAATAACTAGGAACTTTATAAGCGTGTGTGCCTTTTAGATAGGCTTTGATTATCTTGTCAAACACGCCTAGTAAACATAAGCTATACTCTTATTTTAAAAAAGAACTAGCTGTTGCCAATACTGCGTACGCGTGACGTTTCGGTAATAATTTTTTTTAAACAAATTATACAATACCACCATCCTATTAAACCATTCTATTTATTAAGAAATCCGTATCAAAATCCATTATGTAGTTTTGAAGGCATAAGCTCATATAAGGACGTACAAAAATAATGACCTTCTTTTATAATAAGTAAAGATTAAGAGATCCTTGACTTGTAACCCGAAGTTGCAAAATTCGGTCTCTAAAAGTTAAAAGATAGCATTTTTATAAATAAGTTTTGGAAGAAATAATCGAGTTTATAATATATTTTATAGTGCTTTAATTTATATCTTATAGTGTGCACAAATACTTACACGTGAGAGATAAAATATAATACTCAAATGAAAGTTGTTTGTAGGTGAATGACCTTTTACATAAGAGCGATGACCATGGTCAAGGTTACGTACTGTTATGTAAATATCTTTGTAATTTTATATAATGTAAAACCAGTATGTCTGTCTGTACCTCCTCTCCAGCCCATTATCGTCCCACTGTTGGGCACGGGCCTCCTCCACTATGGGAGGGATTTTGGTCTACTGTGCCATGCTAACCAAGCGTGTTGGCACAGGGTTTAGTTTAGAGTTTTCTGTCTCTCACAGTAGACGTTAACTGCTTATATTGTACTTTACCTGGCTCTTACAGCACCCTGAGAATGAAATGGGTTGGTGACACTTGTATTCTTAATCTGTCACTACACGGACGGTACGATGTCTGTCTGTACGTTGACGTAAACTTAAAAACTAATTTCAATATTATCGCATTATTAACTTGATAGAATTTTTACGAAATTCTTGAAGATATTACTTTTAATGTTGTGACGTCATCGTTTAAAGCAATCTGTGTATTGCCTTTTCCTGATAGACTTAATACAGATTGCACTTTATCTTTTCAAAGTTGCCAAGTTGATATAATAGACCAATTTTAACTCCACCTTAGAGTAGTTTATCCCTAAAAACGCCTTAACATTTTAAGTCCTTTATTTCAAGGGCAAATAGAGATCAATTGCTTTTTTGAAAAAAATAATCGTTAATATAACAAATTTTCCGAAAAAATCTAATGGATCATGATCAGAAACTCTATTCCCCGAAATGGTTTTCCAATTAAGAGTTTTAAAAAAATATGAACAATGCCAATTTGATTTATTAAGTAAAATCATAGCAAGTCAATTGCAAAATTAATAGATTACTGAAAGATTTTTTCATCAGGAACCACAAGTCTAATACTTGTGGTTCCTGAGCGCATTCACACAAATAAACTCTTCAGCTTTATAATTATGTCTATATCTCTATATGTCTGTATATTGTTCTTACACACAAAATCTCCTAAATCTATCTCATAAAAATTTGGCAGAGAGTAAAAGCTCTTCTTCTTAGTAGTGTTGGGCACGAGTCTCCTTCACATAGGGATGAGGAATTATCGTCTGTCTGTGTAGCTCTGACCAGGCGTGTCGTCACAAGTTTTTTTTTCAAGTTTTTAATAATTGTTACCATATCCCTTAGGTCACTTTTACAGCACCCTCGAGAACATGGGGCGATGATGCTTGTATTCTTAAGCCGTCACCACACGGACATACATTAATATTATTTAGGTAATATTCCAATAGATTTTCCATCTCTCACAGAGGATGTTATCTGTGTACAATATTAGCTAATTAAGCAGGAATATTTATTATTTATTAGAATATTCTTGATCCCTCACTACCAAAAAATTACTAGTATATAACGAAATAAACTTTATGTTTGTTCTAGCTCGTGGAAAAATTAAAAAGTACACACCTCTTCTTACTGGTATTGGAGTCAAAGTGTTGGCGATCGCTGGTCTTCTGTTCGGTGGACTTACGTTATTGGTGACCAAAGCATTGTTTGTTGCCAAGTTGGCGTTTGTTGTGGCTGCTGCTTTGGGTATACAGAAGCTTCTCAGTGGAGGTGGATTGAATAATATAGGAAAGGTAAGAAGTTTTTTTTATAGATATGTTAGTGTTGTTTTAATAGGTTCGTCATAATAGAAACTAAAATACTTATTTAAATAGAAATAGAAGAATAGTGGAATAAAGAGACTATAGATTATCAACCTACTATCGAAATATTTTTTGGCTTTATTACCCCTTCTACCATTTATTACTGAATATAGGTCTCTCTCATAGAATACCACAATACGTGTTTGTATGTCACTTGCGTTAACTGACCCACTGTGAACTTGGCGGTATCGTAATTGTGCCCATTCATTTCGCATCCAAATTGGGACGATATTAATAAATAGACGTGATAATATTGTGGTGACGGATTAAGAATACAAGTGTCAACACCCCATCTCCTCCCAAGGGTGCTGTAAAAGTCAGCTAAGGGTAATTGTGCACAGATAACATCCTCTGTGAGAGACGGAAAACTCGAAAATAAATCTTTAATAACCTTTGTCAACACGCCTCGTCAGCGCGGCACAGTAGACCATAATCACTCCCAAAGTGGAGGAGGCCTGTGCCCAACAGTGGGACGTATATGGGCTGGAGAAGAGAGAAGAGATAATATAGACTTTAGTTTGGTATGTTTTCCATCTCTCATAAGGTTTTCAGCTTATATTATCGCTGAGTTAGCTCATACACTAGCACTCTTGAAAGGAAATGGGATGATAACACCTGTGTTTTTAGTCTATCACCACACAAACAACCCCAAAATATTTCTAATCGCCAGATCGCCGGTATACAATCTGCTCAACAATGGTCATCACCAACAGCCTCCGCTGCATCATACCCTTACGCAAGATCATCAAATATCGCCAATGATGCTAATGATTTAGCTTATAAATCACAATTATCATCATAAACTAAAATAAATAAAAAAATAGAACACTATTTAACTAGTGGCACTAATTACATTGCGTCAAAAACTTAACTAAAATAAAAACAAGGACGTACCTATTTTATTATTTAATGGCTGTTCCAATGCACTCATTTATGTATTTTCATTATAACCCTTGATTCATACTTCTTCATCGAGTTTTACAATAACAATACTTTAGTTTTCGCTAAGTTTAGTTTAGTATCACAAGAAGTACTATTGACTTCCTATTGAAATATTAAATGATAAATTAGCAACTTCGAAATGAAGATAATTCTACTCTGCGTTTAATGTCTCCAATCTAAAAAACAAGCAAAAGATTCTATAAAGAATGTTAACATTTAGGCAATTTAAAACTTTAAGGAAATTATGGTATTTAATTTAATGATAATTATATTTTAGATAAAAGACGTCTCTAAAATAATTCTTATTATAATTCAATCTAATATATAGTTTACAAACAGAAAATATTTTCTAGACTAATGTAATTATAATTTACGTTGCCGTTGTCATATCCGCATAATTTTGCAAGTAGAAATCTTTACATAGACATACAATGCAATTCATAAGTGCTAGTAATTTCTACGAGATGTCACTAAAATATATTATATATGTTCTTAACGCCATCTGCAATTAACAGATAATATTATTAAAAAAACAATTATTTATTAATGAAAAGAATCTGTAGGTATTTATTAAAATAAGTTAAAGTAATTAGATAGTTAACAATTAAAACTAGTGAATTTATTTAACAAAAATTAGTATTAATTGGGTTTTAGGGTGAAAAATAATATAAATTATTTGTAGTGATCATGATTATGGAAAAAGCAAATACCGTGATCATGATTACTACAAATCATAAAATAGAAGGGTAAATGTCAAAATACACAAATAATTCTATAAATTGCTATTTTTCAAGGTGCTCTTAAACTTTATTTTACTTTTTATTTAATTACGTCTAAAAGTTTTAATTTACACATCATTTTATTTTTATTTATTAAAGATTTTGGTTTGTTAGGGATTTTAATTGTAATATTTTGCGATAAATTACAGATTTCCAATGATCTTTATAGTTGTAATTAATAAGATATATTTAATTTTAATAACTATTAGTTTAAGTTTAATTAAAAGTGGATATTTAAGCTTTAAAATTTTAAATTGAAAGCTGAATTTATTGGTGCAAGTAACATATTTCTTTTTGTAGTATTATTACTGTTTATTTATAAAATTTATATTAAATTCATATTTATGTACAAATGAAAAAAAATCTTGGGTTTTGCAGGGTAGAAATATTATAAATAGAAAATCGTTAATTTGAGTGTAAAGCGGTCCAATTAACTTATATTTTTCTGATATTTTTAATTTAATGTAACCTAAGTACGGGTTTATGTGTCATAGAGCCATTATAATAATACTTATTATAATTTATAAGACTGTACTATTATTATAAGAGAAATAAATAAATTTTAATAAAAATTTGACTTTTATTATTCTTTATCCATTCATCACCCATGCTCGGTCTACCGCCATTAAGAGGATACCAAAATAGTGCATTTTTCTACGTACGAAGTTTTCATTGTTTCTTTAGATTGAATGGCTAGAGCTCTCATTTTCAAGTATATGTTTTTTCAATACATGATCTAGGATCGGATAAACTCAGAAACGCGATTGAAAAAAGTTTTCTCGATAGAAAATCTTAGCGAAACAACCTGTCTCATTTTTTATTTTTTTCATTTGTCGGTCTATTATCGCGTATTAACTAATGAAATAACTTTAAAAACGTAAGTAACTATTATATATAGAAACACGTAAATCAGAATTAAAATATATTAAGTAGATTTTGAGTAAACAAAAAAAATATCCCTAATTCTTCATTTTCTATACCCCCTAGCTGTAATAATATGTACATGTCGACGATAATATTGATGAAGGCCCTTAATGCGAGATGTAAGATTCCTTAGATCCCTGAAAATTAGTACCTAACTGTCTGTGTAGTGCAAAAGTGTTAATACTTATATCACTAGAATTATCCTAAGTAGTATTTGAATCATGGAGTTTAAGACCAATTGTTTGCTTTTAGTAATTGCCCAACACAATTTTCGTAAAATATACACGTGTAGAGAGATGATGTTAACATCAATCTCTGCAAAATTTTTGCTGGAAAACCATTGCTAGAAAATCACGAAATGAAAAGATGTCCTTTATGGAATCATTTACCTCAATATAATAATGACTACTTATAGATAAAAGAAAGCCTACCCCAGATTAAAGATAAAAAACAAAAGATATAATTATAATATGATAAGAAACAAAAAACAAAAGATTAGCATAGGCATTCATGTTGTACGAGTTTGGTGTACTTCGCGTAGCAATAACACTTTCAAGAATACTACTAGCGCCATCTCTTGGTAACTAACATAAACATTAATTTATTTACTGAACTTTAGCGTCTGAACCATATTGATAAAATTTATTAGCTAAAAAATCAATTTAAAGATGTAAAGTTTTATATGGATTTCATCCCTGTAGCGGTTATTTTATCGGACTCATTTTTCTTCTTTCATGATTTCTCAAGCCAGAACTGGACGGCCTTTTGAAACTAAAGCTATGTTGAGAGTTATTGTGCTTAGTACAAACAATTACATAGCATAAATCAGGTAATGATTTATGATTATAATCTAACAGCATATTAATTCATTTTTCAGACTAAAATCTTTTTCTATGTGCAATAATTCTAACGTTATACTTATGGAGGAGTTAACAATAGTTTCTAATGATATTATCTTAAATAACTATAAATATTTTATTTATCAAGAAAGACTAATCAAGTCATACAGCGACATCTAGTTACAAAATTAGTAAAGCTTATCAAGAGTGACGATTTTCAAATTCGTTGAACCATTTTCCAAAATAAAAATCAAACTCTATTCAAGAATGTAATTTTGCATCAATTTTTCACAAAGCTTTTCTGCATTATCAGTTAATTATGAGTTTAAAGAGACATTTAAATACCGTGCAGTGAGCTAACATTTCGCCTCCTCATTTCTTTCTGTGGGTGTCGTAAGAAACAACTAAGACTAGCAACAATTATTGGCAGGACAACAGGCAAACAAGCAGTTCTCTTGAGCTACAAGAAAATTATTACGATCACAGATTGCTAGGAGTTACAATTGTTACAATAACCACCATTAGGAATACAAGTGTCACCACCGCTTTTCCTGCCCAGGATGCCGAAAGAGCCCGCTAAGGAATAGTGTGTACAGATAATAAACAGGAGAGAGGAAAATCTCGAAAATAAACGCTACCTATGCCAACAAGCTTGGTCAGCATGACATGGTAGACCATATATCCTCCAAAGTGGAAGAAGCCCGAGCATTGGGATGATAATGGGCTGAATAGAGAGAGAATGAAAGAGAGAGAGAGAGAAAGAGAAATATTTTTATTTGTCCTAATTATTTAAGAAGCCATTGAAGGGAGAGTTTGATTCGCATAAATTTGTATTTTTAGTTTGTTTTCTAAAATAATCGTAAAATCATCATAATTGATCTGCTCTTATCCCTTATTATTTACAAATTTATTACGTTAGAATAACTGAACCTTTTGAGTTAAAACTTATGAATAAGGCCTAATGGTGGTTATGCAATTGTTCTAAGATAATAAAAAAAAGTATCTAATGCCTATGTCCAAATAAGGCGTATTTCATCTGTAAAGCTACATTTGATAATTCAAGAAGTGTATAGTCTCTACCCACCCCATGGTGTGATAGTATAATGATGATGATAAAAACAATAATTAAATATCTATAAAACATAACGCAACATTCCCATCTGGAGTTGTTTAGAAACTAAACAATTTAAACATACAATTCCACTTTTATACCAGTTTTCAATATACATAGACTATGAAAAAAAGTACATACCATCTTCACACACACTTTGATTAAACTATGTGAATATTACTGTGTAGTAACACGCCTTTCACTCACACGTACAGGTAAGAAAATAGTGTAACAGTAAAATCGATGGAGTAGTTGTGATTTTAAAAATTTTTAGTTTTCAGGTTCAACGTTATATATTTTTAAAACTCATTTTTCAAAGTTGTTCAAAAAAAATATTTGTGTTGATTTTGATTTTTATATTTTATCCATTTTCGGATTAGTATTTCCAGCTGGTGAATCTTTTGGGCATTAATTATTTTTTTAACTCAAAAACATTTGTTTAATAAAACTACGTTTACTAAACTTAGAATAGAATAAAAATACTCTTTATTGCACACCATAAAGTTATACAGAAGTTTAAAGATAACAAGAACATAATAAGTACAATAGGCAGTCTTATCGCAGTTTGCGATCTCTTCCAGACAACCTTTGGGTGGATATGATTGCTTTGGAGAGGGCTACTTGTGGTGCTCATCCTAACATCTACTGATACAATTACATACAATAATATAATACATAAACAATACACATTCTAATACATACACATATAACTGACTGACATTTGTATGGCAAAACAACGTTTGCCGGGTCAGCTAGTCTAAGATATAAAATTCTCGTATCACAATGTTCGTTCCTATACTCCTCCTACTCGTCTGAGAATCGGCTACTATTTATTTTTCACACTCCTAAGTGATAAGGGTTGTCCACCCCGGATATTTGAATGGCAAGACCACGTTTGCCGGGTCAGCTAGTATTAAATAATAATTTACCGATTCTAAACCTATATGGTAGGTTTAGAATCGGCGAAATACGAGATAGTCAGTGTATATTGTAGCAATTAAGACATTCAGTAAAATATTTATTTAAAATAAAAAAAAATCCTATTAAATCGACTCTATTCCATCATTAGCCCTATTATGTAGACAAGAAACTTTCTCTTCCACTACATAAACATTTGTGTGTGTGAGTGACACTTTCACTCGAACATTTTTGTTCTGTTTTCTTTCCGTTTTCTTATAATTACTGATTTCGTAATGGATACTTTATAATTCTTATTTTTATTATAAAATCATAAGTACAGGAAACTTTCTATTTATAGAAATAGCAATAGATTCTACTAGCTGTATAATTTAACCAGAATTAAGCTTAGGAGGAAAGTCTGGCTTATGTACAGAAAAAATTCGATATTGAACTAACCGCCATTAAGATTAAGTTATTTTGGTTTATTTGGCGAGCAATTGAGAAAACAGCTGTCATCTCCGCATTTCTTAGACAGGGTGGTGTAGAAGGCAGTAATGGATTATAATCAGCCTTTGTGAGAGATGATAACATCGAGACTAAAAATTTCAAGTTTTTGTCATTCACAAATTAAATTCTTTGGGATTGCTTGTAATCCTATGTGCTTCAGTTGCTTTATTTCGAATTGAAGGAGGCCAATGCCTTATATAAGGATGTAAAAGAGCTAAAATAATCAATTTCAAAACGCGAATTGAATCTTAGTATTCTCTTAGGATTGCTGATTTTACTAATTAACAAGTGCCAAGCAATTACATCTGTTTAATCTCATCTTTTGCGTGTTTATGCCTAAATTAATAAAATACCTAAAATCACATGTTCAAATGAAATAATTTTTCCCAAAATTTACATTTTTCATTATTGCTTTAATATTTTCTGGATCGGTTATATGTGTGTAGGTGTAACTAAGATTTTTTTTTAATTTGTAATTCCTGAGTTTGATACGCTCATGGAAAACAATTTTGAATATTCTTTTCTGGCTTAAAAAAGTACCAAACATTTTTACGTACAAAGTAACAATTATAAAGGTCGCATAAGAATACTACGCTATACTAAAGCTATATAAGCTATACGAAAGCTATAGACAAACCATACAGACAAATATTAAAAAGTTGCATTTAAATAAATATAATTGATATTATGAGTGTAAGGTAAAGTGTGTTTGGATCGTAGTAGGCGGCTCTCTATAGTCTCTGCCTACCCCATTGGGAACAAAGGCGTTATAAGGATGATGATGAGTTTTAAGTCATATCTATACCATTACTATAAAGCTGAAGACTTTGTTTGTTTGTTTGAACGCGTTAATCTCAGGAACCACGGGTCCGATTTAAAAAATTCTTTCAGTGTTGGATAGTAAAATTATAGAGGAAGGCTTTATAACATCACGCTGTACCTAATAGCAGCGAAGCAGTAGTGAAAAATGTTGCAAGAACGAGGAAATTTTCTAAATTCTACGCGTACAGAGTCGCGGGCAACAGCTAGTGTATTCATACGACTTTAAACTCATTTATTCCATAGTAAAGTTAGATACCTCCATAAATTACAAAGTTAACTACAGTAAAGAGAAACACTAACATAGTTCTAATCGGATAAGAATCATTACCATTAATTACTAAAAACGAGAAAAATCAACCTGCCTGGCTGATAAAAAAACAATCTTTCACCATCTAAGGAATTTGGGACTCAGTAGCTTACAACTTTCTCTTCGCTTTCACACTGAGAGATCAAATAAACACAGTGCCCTCAATGGTTTGTATATCTTAACATAATCAAGCATAAATAACTAATTATTTCATAGAAAATAACACCATAAGCTTTTACCATAGAGTTCTTTATAGTATTCAATAATTTGTAGTTATAACTTTTCAATCGGTTTAATGAAAGCAGGTGTGTCATTTGATTCTATATTTTTACTTTATTATAGAATTAGCCATTTAAGTATGTAATAAAACTATATTTATTGTTTATTATTAAGCTTGATTCGTTGTGTAAGGAGAGGCTATAGAATTTATTTATGGGTCTATAACTCTGATGAAACATGGAAAACCCGAAATATATAAATATTCTTAGACATTTCACATAACGTCCTGGTCCAAAGCTAAGCTTATGTACTTGTGTTATTGGCACAAAACTCAATAACATAACATAAAAGTAAATAACACAGTTCTGAAATTCTATTTTTACCTGCTTTGTAATAGATTTTAAGATATGTTTATTAAATACAATTTATTCAATTACTTAACCACATTTATTATATTCTTATTTGAACATACGTATGAGTTATCTTTACTTATTATAAAAGAAAGTCGTTATTTTTGTATGTATGTCCCTATGTGAGCTTATATCTTCAAAAATACGCAACGGATTTTGATGCAGTTTTTTGTAATACATGGAGTGGTTCAAGAGGATGGCTTTTTTCGTTTAATTTTTTTGATTACTAAATACAATGCGTGCGAATTTGCAAGCAATAGCTAGTATAACTAACTTGACAAAATAGAGCATTTTCCTCTGTTGAATACCATTTCTACATTCATTTAAACCCGTTTCCTATCTTCATGTCATTGAAACGACATTTTCTTATTCCTCCATTTTTCCTACCTTTGATGAAAGAAAAAGTTAGGAGGAATAATGGATAGACAGAAGAGCGAAGAAAAAATATTTGGATGAGGGTCAAAAAGGATATGAATAACCACAGGTAGGATATCAGATAAAAAATTAAGAAAGAACAACGATATCTTTGAACAGGATAGGGTAACAATGAAAAAATTATGTATTCCTTATCAGTCACAAAACAACGTATACAAACCTCTCCCGTCCACTGCTGGGCACGGGCCTCCTTCGCTCAGAAAGTCTTGGGGTCTATTATACTGCGCTGACTAGGCGTGTTGGCATACATTTCTGTTTTGATTTTCTCACACAGTAGATATTAATCCCTTATGATATCCCTTAGCATAATAATAGCCCTTAGCTCTTACAGTATACTAGGGAATAAATGAGTTGGTGATATTCCAAATACGTCACCACCCGGGCAACATACACTTTTATATTATAAAATCTACAAGATTACTGAAAACCAAAAATTACATCACAATATAACCAAAACATTAACATGAACGTGAAAATCAAGTTATATGAGTGCACAAACACCTGTGGTAAAAAAGGCATTACGTTATCATTTACGAAGCCTTTCAAATAAGTTGTTTTGCAACAGTCATTCGCAACCGGATGTAGGCATTTTTCTCTCACAGAAGGTGAAAGTGTTTAAAGTGGCACACGCTCAGTTTGAAAGTCGTGAAAGTAAAGGCAACACTTGGGTATGTTTTGGTAATTTATGTGTGAGAAAGTGTGGTAGGTAGCGTGGTGTCACTAAATGACATACACCCATTGCTATGTCAACATGAGTAACGCAAGTGTTTAATGTAATTCTTCAACTATGTACGCGAAAAATTTTGATAACAAAACTTTTATACATTTAAGGAGGTTAAGCTCTTTCGGCATTAGGTTTGATTATGAGTTTTCCATCTCTAATTTTCTCATCGTTTGTTCGACTTTCAAAACAAAAGGAGTTTCTTGTCTGTTCTTCTCCATAGGATTCGCGTTTGAACAGACACCTAGTTTCTGACGTAGTTGTAGTAGTCACCTAAGGGATATTGCACACAGATAACATATTCTGTGAGAGATGGAAAACTCGAAAATAAACCCTATGCTAACACGCCTGGTCAGTGCCGCACAGTAGACCATAATCCGTCCCAAAGGGGATGAGGCCCGTGCCCAACAGGGGGACTTAAATGGGCTGGAGAAGGAGAAGTCAGTTAAAAGAAATGGGGTGGCGACATGGTTTTCTATTATACGCTATATAACGAGAAAGTGAGTGAAGAACTCCAAGAATGTTGTCATAAACAATTTATTAAGTAATTGGTAGCCATTCATTCGAATTCTCACTTGTACGTGCAGTTGTGTAGAGCTAAGTGTGTCGGGGTCAACGTCCGACTTTCTACAATGATGTAACAAGGATGCTGCGTGATGTCATTCGAGATGAAAGTTCTCTCGTATTTTCGAGGTACGAAATGTTTTATTTTTGTTCCGTATTATGTAAGTTCACGTTTTGTAATGTTTCATTATTACTTTCAGCTGTTGACTCATGTTACAGAACGTTATATTGATGTTGATTTTTGAGTGACTGAAAACTCTAAGCTTATGTGATAATTCATGATGACGGACCTCGTGGCCTAGTGGTTCATGTAACGGACTGCCGATTACGAGGTCGTGGGTTCGCTTCCTGCTCGGGACAATCATTTGTGTGATTTTTATATACATCATTGTCATACAAAAGTTTGTTCTACGTCTGGGTGTGTTCTATGTATTTTAAGTATATGCATATTTACAAAAGAAAAGTAATATATGTATTATATCCGTATTCTGGTACCCATAACACAAGCATAGAAATATATCTTACTTTGGGACCAGAGGACGTTGTGCAATATGTCTAAAATATTTATTAATTGATATAATTAAAAAAAAAGAAAAAAAATTTATTTGCAACTTACAAGGAAAGGAAAAGAAACACATAGAAACAATAGATAAATTTATTTACAATGTAACAATTATTGTATGTATTAAGAAGGTTATAAAAACAATGTATACATGTACTGTATCCGTATTTTATGTAGCCATAACAAAAATATAGAAATATAGCTTAATTTGGGACCAGAGGACTTTGTGTGAATTGTCCATAAATATAAAATATTTATATCTATACTATTACTAGCTGACCCGGCAAACGTTGTTTTGCCATACAAAAAAAAATGAAAAAAAAGGTTTGAAAAATAGATGTTGGCCGATTCTCAGACCTACTGAATATGTATGTAAAATTTGAGAAGAATCGGTCAAGCCGTTTCGGAGGAGTACGGTAACTAACACTGTGACACGTGAATTTTATATATTAGATTATAAAGCTGAAGAGTCTGTTTGTTTGTTTGAACGCGCTAATCTCAGAAACCACTCTTCCGATTTGAAAAAATCTTCCAATGTTGGATAGTGCACTTATCAGGGAAGGCTATAGGCTAAATGTCATCACGCTGTAACCAATAGCAACGAAGCATAAATGAAAAATGTTACAAAAACGGGAGATATTTCCTAAATTCTTTGTACGAAGTTGCAGGAAACTGCTAGTAAGTATATAAAATTATAAGATAATAAGCATTAATAATGTTTCATTCATCTTTACTCACAGCTTATACTTTCACACCATGATTGTGTGCGTTTACACAAACAGACACATTGGTGTGTCTGTATATATGTCTATAAGTAAACATCCGTTTCCACGGCCTGGTTTCCCATCCTATGTATAACTATATGTATGTAGGCTTCATGGTGGTATGCGTGTCAGGTTGTATGTTAATATGTGATTTACGCGAAGGTATTTTAAGGGATGGGCAGATTTTATAAAGAGAGTTGTATTGACAAATGATTAGTTTGTTGCTAAATAAATATTTGAACTTTATTAAGCTAGTGTTTCTCTAGCGATCTGATAATAAAATAGGATGTATTGTAAAGTATGTATTGACGTGAATGAGGAAATATGAAGACATTTTTATTTTACAGCGTGCAAGTTTACAATTATTATGTTTATACCTAAAATTAGATAGAAAAGGCAAGTTTTGTATGTTATCGCTGTTTAATATATTGTAATTAGAAATTTACTAAATAAAACAGTTTTTAGAATACTAGATAACGTTACATAGGCCTTATTATATAGACCAGTGATTTGTTGTACTATTAATAACAGCAATCAATAATTCAACGCGTTGATGTCTTTTATATCAAGTAAAAATTCTAAACAAATTAAGTTAATTTTGTAGCTGTTATCTATTCTGTGTAACACAATACAGTAAAACTGAAATAAATGAGCAACTAAAATAATTGGAACTCAAGCCGATATCCCAACATCTTGAGACTGAATAACCTATGTTACTGGAACAAGTGAATAAGTGAGTCTTGTATTTCGATTATACGTCCTAGTAACATAGTTGCTATAGTTGTACGTATTTACATTATCATCATCATCATCATCATAACATCACGCCTTTTTCCCATGGGGGTAGGCAGAGACTATAGAGCGCCATTTGCTAAGATCCAAACATACTTCCTTGGCTTCATACACACTCATATATCTGGTCATACATGCCCGACGGTTGTAAGTGCTACGCACTTGCCCCTTTTGGAGTATACTGGCGATGACATCGGAGTATATGTTTCTCGGGCGTATTTACATTAACGGCCTACATCAATATTATCGTCGACATGTACATATTAAAACAGCTAGTAGGTATAGAAAATGAAGAATTAGGGATATTTTTTTTGTTTACTCAAAATCTACTAAATATATTTTAATTCTGATTTACGTGTTTCTATATATAATAGTTACTTATGTTTTTAAAGTTATTTCATTAGTTAATACGCGATAATAGACCTACAAATAAAAATAAAAAAAATTAGAGAGGTTGTTTCGCTAAGATTTTCTATCGAGAAAACTTTTTTCAATCGCGTTTCTGAGTTTATGCGATCCTAGATCATATATTGAAAAAACATATACTTACAAATTAGAGCTCTAGTCATTCAATCTAAAGAAAGAATGAAAACTTCGTACGTAGAAAAATACACGAAGCTATTTTGGTATCCTCTTAATATAATGATTAATTCAGGGCGGCACCCTCGGGAGGAAAAAGGGTGGTGACACTTGTATTCTTAATCCGTCACCATACTGAGAACTTAACTATGCCCAAATATTCTAAAAAGTCCCCACAAAATAAGTACACCTAGCTTAGAAGAGAGATGTATATAATTGTGCTACCTAAATTACTACTAACCACCTAAGAAATATATTATTATATAGTACAAATAAATAAATATCTTATCTTATCTTATAATATAGGATAAGGTAATGATTTCTAACAATAACAATACTAATGATGACAAACAACCTTAACTAATAGTACTTGACCATGATACGCACACATACAAACTAAAGTATAATACATCTCACAAACACAATTACATAACACAACACAGGTGCTGACTTTCTCAAGACTTTCATTTTTCAAACATTTGTTAATACAAAAACAACCATATACTTAATACAAAGAGTTGATATTCATTTGTGGTAGACATACTTTCAGGGTTATATAACTGGCTTTGATGAGTGCAATGACCTCTGAAAATTGAGAAAGTTTTTAATATGGATATTTATGAGTTGATACTTGGGTGGTGATGGATTATAGATAATATATAGGTATGTCATCACCCCATTTCTACATGCGTTCTTAAGTTAATAGAAAATTTAAACATATAATACTATAATATTTTCTAACACTTGCGCGACTCGTCTGTTTAAATAAAACTACTTTTTACGGATTTAGACGCCTATATTTGTTTTAAATTTTGGCCCGACGTTTCGGAGACTTTGCAGTCTCACCCGTGACCATGGTGACTGCGAAGTCTCCGAAACGTCGGGCCAAAATTTAAAACAAATATACGCGTCTAAATCCGTAAAAAGTAGTTTTATTTAAATATAATACTATGTTCTGCAGGAGATCTTCTGTCTGCTCTAATCCCATATCTTATAATTTGGGAATATAATTCAGCTCGTGGCCATGGTCGATGCAACTCAGTCGAAACGTCGGGAACAAAGTTATATTTGGGCGATTATAACAATTAATGTAATAATTATAATCTGCCTACCCCCATGGAAAAAGGTGTGATTTTATGGTCATGATAATGTAAATATGCTTTGTGATTATGATGTGCCTTTTAAACAATAACTACCTAATAATTTTAATCCCAGTAAGATTAACAAATTATGAGTTTAAAACACGTAAGTTTAAAATCTCTTATCTTATTATCTCATCATCAACATTTCCTTACCAAATCTTTATTCTTTTATCTATTGAAGGGTTTGTTTGTTTGTTTGTTTGAACGTGCTAATATCAAGAACTGAAATTCTTTCAAGTGTTGGAAGAACATATTTATCGATGTAGGCTATAGGCTATACAATATCACGCTGCGACTAATAGGAGCGAAGCATCCGTGAAAAATAATGCGAAATAAAGGTAATTTTTAAAATTTAACGCGCACTATATCCCGGGCAACGCCTGGTTTTCTGTCCATTAATGGGACAAGACTGAAAGAAGAAAACACTCAGCCGAAGCACACAGTTCTGTGTTCATTATACAAAATGTACAGATTCAAACCTTAGAAACAGCAAAAGTACTGTCACTAACACATAATAATGCTTTGTCCTAAAATCTGAGTTTGATAGAGCGGGCTAAAGCCTTTATTCTGTGCTAAACAGCCATTATTCCTCTCACAATTCAGGTAAAGAAAATGTTATAAAAGTTATGTTTGAGTAGCTTAGTCTATTTCCTGTTTGAAATCCCTTTCCTATGCCTACAAAACATTCAAGTTATTTTATATTAGACATCTTAAAAACTTTTATCAAAATTTTTGTTCTTTTTATCTCCAATCAAAACTTGTAGCGCCATCTAAAGATCAATATTTAAAACTTTTATGACCTAAGTGCTGCCATCTTTTAATATTTTTGGGAGTTACTACCACCGTGTTGAAACAAAAAGTAAAAGACAAAAGCAATTTGTGTTTGACGCTAGAGAGAGTTGTTGTAAGTTTTTTCTTTTTATTTTCATCTGGTAGTGAAGCTATTGTTATCTTGTATTGTTATGAATTTATAACTTTTACGAAGTTATTTAAGTTATTTTATTGTAGAGCTATTTGTTAGTAGAAAGAAACAAAGGTACCAATTATACACGTATAACTAAATTAAACTTAACTAAAAATGAATTTTAATAGTGTCGATAACACAATTCGGCAATGTTAATTTAACTTTCTTCATAAAAACTGTTTAAATAGACTAAAGATTTTAATTAATATCTCTCCCTCTCTCCAGCTCATTTACGTCCCACTGTTGGGCACGGGCCTCCTCCACTTTGGGAGGGATTATGGTCTACTGTGTCACGCTGACCAGGCGTGTTGGCACAGGGTTTATATTCGAGTTTTCCATCTCTAACAGAGGATGTTATCTGTATGCAATATCCCTTAGCTGACTTTTACAGCACCCTTATGGAGATGGGGTGGTGACACTTCTATTCTTTATCCGTCACAAAACGGAGATTAATAAGTATAAATGTGCACAGTAAAATATCCAATTATCAAAATACAGAAATATTTGTTTTCATTATTTAGTTATGTTTAGTTGTGCAAGTAGAATTGGCACCATTGGGTGTTTATTTCAGTCACTGAAGAATAATAATGCAAAAGTTATGATTGAAACATGATAAACAGATATACAAGCAACAAATTGAACCACTAAGGTTTTCATTTTTACGTTTTTTTTAAATAATTTTTTGTTTACAGCCGTTTATAAGTACGCATTCGGTAAAAAAAACACCGCATTAAAAAAAGTCTATTACATTACATACCGCACTTGAGTGTAATTAAAGCCAAGGAAGTATGTTTGGATTGTAGCAGATGACATTCCACAGTCTCTGAATACCCCATAGGAAAAAGCCTTGATGTTAAGACGATAATGATGACCACATCGGAGCCAAGCGATCGTTTATTTAACACATAACACAAGCTTATAAAAATATGTACTGTAGTCATTTTCTGACAACACACACAAAAGGCAAAAGCACAACTTACACAAGCAAAAGGTTCAGCTTGGGACCAAAGGAAGCTGTGTAAGATGTCCGTAAATATTTATTTATTTATTACACTAAAACCTGATCAGAACTGTAGAAAATACTATCAATCGTTTTGACACACATTAACATTTATTTAAGCGCCTGATTATATATCATAGCATTTACACACACACAAATATTGTAGTAAGTAGGGGTTGTACATCATCATCATTGCGTTGCCTTTATCCTATTAAGAGTATGACGAACACTATGGAGGTCACAGACTGTGTTCGCCACTCTTTTTTTTCGATTCCCCTTTAACTGTCTAAAGTAATCTGTCTTTTTGTCTACTGCGTCTAACCAACAAAATTAAATACTAACCGGTAGCCGCAGACCGCAATATATGGATACCTACATAGGTATCTAAACCTATGTAGGTATCCTTATATTGCGGTCTGCGGCTACCATAAGTTCTGATCTGCGAGTGGCGAACACTCGAACGGAGCTTGGCTTGGTAGCGATGCGTTCTGCAGATAGCTCCTTGATGATTTGTTGTTGCTTGGGATGTCACCCTAAAGTGTGGTCAGTAGTAACCCAAAAGGTTGCATAGCAAATATAAGCACTCGAAGGAAGATAAATAAGGTATGACTACATAATACCTACTTTAATCTCATACTACTGTAAAGGTTGTGATCATTGAATATAACCTATACAATGATACAGGCCACTTAAGATTTGTTTTTAAAAAAAGAATAAAAAATTTAAAATTTGAAAATAAAAAAAAAAGAATAGAGATTAGAAATAGACATGAAGAGAGGATGTTGGAAAAATGATTGTAAAATAGTTTTTCTTTATTATAAAAAATATAACAAAGTAATTAAATGTGTTTTAAATTATTATTATAAATTATTGTAAAGAAGTAACTTTACAATTGGTGGAGGCGCGCCGGGTATGGCGGCCCGATTGGTAAACCAGCTCCTACGCCCAGGGATGTGTTGACGAACAAAGGGTCGACACAGGATAAATATTTATTATCAGAGAAGTAGCCGTATCTTTTTATTAAATTTTTATAAATTATTTATAACTAAGATGGATCTAGCCACGATAACTTTCGGTGGTTGCGCACAGGAGTGCCTAGATGAATTCGAAGAAATGTTTTACGCTTTAATAACTTTCAAGAGATGCTTGTCTGAAGAAGAAAAATTATCACTATTGCCCTCATTTTTAAGGGGTAACGCCTTACTTTTCTTCTGGGGCATTAAAGACACGTGCAAAAGCGTGCAGGAGGTATTTGATAGACTAAGGGAAGAGTTCCAAGAAGTAAATTACCAAGAATTGTTCTATAACGAAATAATTATTTGCATAATGATGTAAATTGGTTTAGTGATTCAATTAGATTAAGGTTATGTATATAGTGATAATTATAATTTACTAATATTGTTTTATTTTGGTGTGTTTCATATTGTTCGGGATCGGCGAGACTTCATAATGACGTCAGCAAATTTATACATAAGAAAGATGCTATGAAAAGGAACCACATCAAAAATTTAATAATTTTTTCATATTTATATTTTGAATGTTTAGTTAAAAATGTGAGATAAATATATTAACATAGTAATTGGATAGTGAGTATTTCGTACTAGATTATGATTATAGTATTAAGGTGGAACGATTAATAGGTATAATAATGGGTTGTGTTGAGTTATAATGTCGAAAGGAGTGGCTTGGTAGAGTTAGTTGGATGAGTCGTATCAACGGGTAATATCTTTGAATGCAACATGGTAAGGCCATAGGCTATTTGTCATGGAATCCTGTTTTGGGATATCACGCATTTTAGAGATAGAACTCATAAGATAAGATTTAGGAAAGTAGGTGCTAGAGTAAAGTATTTGTTCATTAGGAGAGAAATGTGAAAGGTTGATAATTGAAAGAAGTTGTATTATAGTGAGAGGTTGCTGATAATATTTTTATTTTATTTATTGGGTAATAATTAGATAATAATGATTAGCGAATAGTTTATAATTACTTAGATAATAGAATGATTGATTATTTAAAACGTTACTTGTGGTAGAAGAATGGTTGGTAAATTTATCTCACGAGAAGGAATTCTAAATGTGGAATAAATTGGTCATTCCCGAGCATTCAGAATTACTTAGTAGAAATTATACCTAAATAATTGAAAAGAAGGTTGAGTATTATCTGAGCATACTTTAAATTTTAATTTGATAATCTCTGGATTCTATCAATTATAGTGGTTTCTTATGTAAATTTTCTCATTAAGCTGGAAAGCTGTTAAATTAGCATATCTTTCGGATCTATGATGCTGACCTCATAATTGAAGCTCGACAGTTTTTATAAGAGCATTGATTGTTTGGTAATGAACATTTTTCTGATTGATTGTTGATGATATATGCTTTGTGTCTTGGTGTGATAGTTTTAAGGATGCCTTATCACTCTTGTTTTTTATTGGATAAATCAATTTTAAAGATGAAGTAGTTTAATATTTTATGAAAAGAGTGATATGTTATAAGGGCATCGTAGTTAGTGTGGTTCGGATAACTAAGATTAGAAAGGCAATTTTTGGTTGGTTTTTTTGCTTTTCAAGTTTTTCGAAATGTATTGCTTCGAAAAGCTAGGTCCTAGCTGGATCTAATCTGGTTCATTCTAGTTTGTTATCATGCTTTCCAACCTTAGGTAGGGTGTCCAGTATTTTGTAACTTAAAAAAAAAAATTTTTTTTTTTGGAAAAAAAAATTTTTTTTTTATCCTCTAAGGGGGGGAGAATGTAAAGGTTGTGATCATTGAATATAACCTATACAATGATACAGGCCACTTAAGATTTGTTTTTAAAAAAAGAATAAAAAATTTAAAATTTGAAAATAAAAAAAAAAGAATAGAGATTAGAAATAGACATGAAGAGAGGATGTTGGAAAAATGATTGTAAAATAGTTTTTCTTTATTATAAAAAATATAACAAAGTAATTAAATGTGTTTTAAATTATTATTATAAATTAACGTAAAGTAGAAGCTTTACACTACTCACCACTGACTACTCACCGTGACTACAAAATGTGCATACGTTGGGTAGACGGTTGTGTGTGCTATACAGCCGTCTTAGATGTATGAGTTACAATGAAGCATGAAGGGTATTTAGATACATTTAGATATACTAGTTATGGATAAAAAACATAGAGACGCAAGAGAGAACTGAATCCGTACACCCGCAAATAGCAGTCCGCTAAACAAACCAGTGTCTGTGTAGTGACGGATTAAGAATAGAAGTGTCACCACCCCATCTTTTCCTCAGGGTGCTGTAAAAGTCAGCTAAGGGACAGTGTACACAGATAATATCCTTTGTGAGAGACGGAAAACTCGAAAATCAACCCTGTGCCAACATGCCTGATCAGCGGGGCACAGTATCCCATAATCTCTCCCAAAGTGGAGGAGGCCCGTGTCCAACTGTGGGACGTTAATGGGCTGGAAAAAAAATTCTGATTATATTAAAAATGATAAAGCTTGGGAGTCGGTTGCTCTGGAGCAATACATATTCTATATTGTAACGTTTTATTAGCAATGCAAGTATAATGACATTTAGTTTTTAAAAAATATTGATTTAATTAAAAGCTCTGCTGAGTTTCTTACGCCGGTTCTTCTCAGCAGATTGCGTCCTGAACCGGTGGTAGGGAAAAAAAGTTTGGACTTGTCATAAGCACATAATTTTCTCAAAAAATTATGTTTACATGATTAAATGATTTTTCATTTCATTTCATTTCTGGAGAGAGAGAATCAAACCACTAAACCACGAACCCCGTTATCGTGTAATGTCCAAAAATAGTTTTATAATTTATTCTCCATACCTGTGCTTTATACGGTCTAAAACACATTAATTTATCAAACGGCCAATAGGGCTTCGTCGTCTAGTGGACTGTAACGGACTGCCGGAGCCGTTCACGAGGTCACAGTTTCGCTTGATTCCCGCAAGAGACAATCTTAATTATAATTGCCATAAAAATGTTTGTACTGCCTCTGGGTGTTTTCTATATTTAATAACTACAAGTATGTATTTACGAAAGAAAAGTAGTTTATGTAGTCTATCCATATTCTGGTACCCATAACACAATCATACAGGCTTAGCTTGGGACCAGAGAATGTGAAATGTCCATGAATATTTATTTATTCCAAAAAAATCCTCCATTTATAAAAATTCACGATTCACGTATAGGAGAACGACAGACAGGCTGTTATTAGATACACCTTACTGATTCCAAGCACTTTCTTTGCCTTACCAATATAGATCTTGTTTGCGATGTAATGTAATTGTTTTAGAAAACGAGATTTGATGGTATAGTGCACAAAATTTAATAATTTGTTTAATTTAGCAGGTTATACTCGTTTCATATGTGTGATAATGAATTAAGAATACCAGTGTCATACTTCGTTTCCCATTCCAGGGGCTGTAAAAGCCAGTTATGGGATATTTTACATAAAAGCATCCACTGTGAGAGACAGAAATCTCGATAATAAACCATAATATGCCAACACGACAGTTCAGCGCGTCACAGTAGACCATTATTATTCTTAAAGTAGAGGGAACAGTGGGACGCGGACGTTAATGGGCTGGCAGCACATGACTGACAGACAGAATTAAACACTATTGAAAAAGTATCTCTAAATATTATAGCAATTCTATACATAGCTCTAGAATTTAGTATATGTAAAAATGAACATAATTCATAGGTAGGTATATCTATTAAATCATATTATTCGCAACTACAAAGAATTTTAACGAGCTTCGTGGTTGAGTGGTTCATGTAACGGACTGCGGTTTAAGAGGTCGCGGGTTCGATTCCCGCTCGGGACAATCATTTGTGTGATTTTTCTAATTGTCATACAAATGTTTGTACCGCGTCTGGGTGTTTCTATGTATTACAAGTATGTAGTTACAAAAAAAATGTAGTTTAAGTATTCTATCCGTATTCTGGTACCCATAACACAAGCATATAAGCTTAGCTTGGGACCAGAAGACGTTGTGTGAAAATTTATTTATTACGAAACAAAAATTTCGAGTAGCCTAAATAAACTTTTAAAGTGCCTACAGAGGTTTCCTCCAGCACGTAAATACTTAAGATGATATTAGCTGTTGAAATTGAAGAACCGAGCTCTCCAGCCCAATAACGTCTCACTGTTGGGCACGGGCCTCCTCCACTTTGGGTGGGATTATGGTTTACTGTGCCGCGCTAACCAGGCGTGTTAGCACAGAGTTTATTTTCGAGTTTTCTGTCTCTCATAGAGAATGTTATCTGATAATACACTATACACCCTTAGCTGGCTTTTACGGCACCCTTAGGAGTAAAAGGAGTGGTAACAATTGTATTCTTAATCCGTCACCAGACGGACAATTTAATGCTAAAAGATAGTATTTTATCAGACCAAATAACATGATTATACATAATGATAGAAACTGTAAGTTATGTGGACCGATGCAAACGAAATAAACTAAAAAAATCAAAACATGTGGTTATAACAATCTCTTACACATGTCAGTCAAAATTAACAACAACTTGGAAATAACATTATACAAAAATCAACCTTTAGCCATTACAATACAGAATACATAATCTAATGTTAAGTTTTAAACATTTGCTAACGACCCTATGAAAATTACAGAAACAAATTTAACTTTGCTGCTTGTAAAAATTACTTTACTTATAATGCAATCAAAAACAGATCTTGAAATAAAGGTGTTAAGAGGAGACTGGTACTGAAATAAATTTTTTGACTTATTATATAAAATAGACAGGAATAATCAAGATACTGACCACTAGAATATAAAAAGGGTGACAATGTTTTAAATGAATACAGTATTAATCTAATCTTCAAAGTGTAAAGTGTTTTAGTCAAAATGTATAAAATTTTTGTCCTAGTTACAATTAGCAGTGTGGTTGCTATCCCAAAACCTGAAACGGAAACTGATAATGATGCTCAAATCATTAAAAAAGAATGTGTAAATGGATTACTCAATCCTGCGTGTTTAAAGTTAGGTGCTATTGCGTTTTTGGAGAAATTAAACATAAAAGATGAAGTGTTTATCATACCTGGTGTTAGTCTAGTGAAAGAAGATGCTGAAAGGAGTTATGAAACAGTAGCTACGAATTTCGCAAGATCTTTAACAAGTGATTCTGAAGACTTGGATAAATCTTTAATGTATCAAGTTGGGAGCTTTTTAGATAGCCATTCAGTGAAACTTAGGTTGTTGGATGAATCTGCTGTGAAAGAAGCTAGCAATGCTATTGAAGAAAGCAGAGGAAGAAAGAAGAAAGGAGGACTGGGAGGATTAATTGCTATGGCTGCTATGATGAAAGGTAAAATAATTAAATTAAATTTAGCATTACAACCGGGCAAATACAAATTGAACTTGCACACGAAGGGTTCCTTAACTTTATTATCATAATATATTCGTCATATTTCCGACCCTAAATGGCGGGATAAGGGCAGGAAAATGATGATGATAAGTATTTTTTGTTATAGCATCAACTAATATATATACTCTGTGAAATTTTTAGCTCTCTAGCTATTACCGTTCCAGAGATACAGCTTAGTGACAGGCAGACTTATTAAGACTTCACTGTCTGCCCATCTGTCATGGGCAGACAGTGAAGTCTTAATAATATGGTCCTGTTTTACCTTTTGGTACGGAAACCAAATGAAACACTGTAACCTTCTTGTTACTGTAATACAATAACCGTTTGCAAAATCAGGAAAACAAAAAAATTACATAAGTTTATAAGCCGCACTTTTAAGCTAGCAGCTACTCTGTTAAAGAATTCCTTGACATGAGCACTTCCAGTATTGACATTTTATTATTGTAAATCTGACTGAGGATCTGTGTGAGGATGTTTGTAATTTCGCACATCACTATTTGTGGTTGAATATGTGTATACATTTACATTAAGTGTAAAAACTAACAATTACCCATATTTTGCGAAATATATATTTTATTTTATTTCAAATAGGGTTAAAACTAATGACTAGGTATTGCTAAAAATCTGTAAAAAATTCAGCATGCGTGGGAGCTTTCATCGAAATTGTTGCGAAATGCTTTTAATTTATTCATCTTTACTTATTATTAAACAAAGTCGTTATTTTTGTATGTATGTCCCTGTGTGAGCTTAAATCTTCAAAAGATATAGTGCAATAGATAGAGTGGTTCAAGCGAATGGCTTTTTTGTATAATTTGTTAGAGTTTGGTTTCTAAATTAAACGCATACGAAGTTAGGAGCAAAAGCTAGTAATGTAATATGAAAATGTTTCGCATTGACAACTATAGTAACTAATAGTCAGCTATAGTATTTTAAGTTATACTTCTTTGGTGCGTTAGTAAAATATTGATGTTTGTAAATTTTTCCACACACACAATGCCACAAATGTAGAAAAGGGCCACAGATAAAATAAAGAAGTATAATTTCTTACGGACATAAGTATACACTCAGTTTTTTATAGAGGAAATGGGGTGGTGTCTTATTTAATCTAAAGCTATCACCACACGGACAGATGCAGGGCAGCATGACTCAGTAAATAGACCAAGAAAAAACCATATACCTTGATGCGGATCGTTGCTTGTATAAATAAGAGACAATTATAAAAATTGAGGACCAATTTTATTTCGACTTTTCCTAAAAGAAATGCTATGATTATTATTGTATTATAATGACTGTTGGTTAAAGAGTATTTTGTTGACGATAGTTTGTTTGTCTCAAGTTCGATTTCCAGGTTAGACAAGTAATATTGTAGATTATCTATGCTATAATTATTATAAAGCTGAATAATATGTTTGTTTAAACGCGCTAATCTAAAGAACTACTGCTTCTAATTGAAAAATTATTTTTGTGTTGGATTGTTTATTTATCGAAGAGCTTTAGGGTATATAACATCACGCCGCAAAGCACCAGTGAAAAATGTTGCAAAAACATAACAAAAATTGTAACTATGAACACAGATACCTGAACTGCATCGCGATGTGTACAAGTTCTAAGCTTAGTTTGGGACTGGTGGACCATAATCTTCAAAATCTTTACTCAATATAAAACAAAGTCGATATTTTTTTACGATTTTGATAAGGATTTTTAAATAGATAGATTGGTTCAAGAGGATGGATTTTTTGGAATTCGTTAAGGTTTTGTGTATATTAGGGTAGAAGGGGCTCGATAGCCATAAATAAACGTGGATGAAATCGCGGCCATTAACTAGTGTATAACATCTAATATATAAAATTCACGTGTCACAGTGTTAGTTACCGTACTCCTCCGAAACGGCTTGACCCATTCTTCTCAAATTTTACATACATATTCAGTAGGTCTGAGAATCGGCCAACATCTATTTTTCAAACTTTTTTTTTTAGTATGGCAAAACAACGTTTGCCGGGTCAGCTAGTAATATTATATAATAGACTTAAGATATATCATACATAACATAATATATTAAAAATACATAAAAATACAACATATGAGACGCTTACTCCAATGACTGGGCGCGATAATGAATGAAAACTTTTGAACGTAGTGTAACCACACAAAAATGTGCCTCAAGTAACTTTGATAGAGTTTATTTCTTATCATAGTTAAGTTAGCTTATTGCAATCAGTCTTCTATGAAAATATAATGGATATAAAAGTATTCAGTACTAATCATACATCTATGTGAGACATATAAATAAGGCGAACGAAACAATTGCTTATCAAAAGTTACTAGCATTCGTTCAATATACACGCATCAAAATGTATTACATATTAATTTTATTCATAACAACATCAGTTTTTGCGTTACCCAGTCCAGAAAAAGCAGATAGTGCAAACAATCAAATAGAAAATGCAGTGGAAAATGCTAGAGCATTTACCAAAGATTGTGTTAATGGAATATTTAGTCCAACTTGCTTAAAAATTGAGGTTATTTCAATGATTGAAAAGCTTAGTGCTAAAGATGAATTGCGTTTGTTACCCGGAATAAGTTTGGTTAAAGAAACTAATGAAAATGCAAGTAAAATTGATGAGTTTGCTAATGAGTTAGCTCGGTCTTTTCCTTCAAAACCTGATGAGAGGTTGGATAAATATTTATTGTATAGATTAGGGAATTATTTGGATACCCATACCGTGAAATTGAAGTTGCTTGATGAGAATGCGGCTGAGGAAGCCAGAGCTTTGGTTGGAGAAGCTAGAGGAAAAGGTGGTCTTGGTGGTAAAAAAGGAGGAATGGGTGGACTGTTGGCTGCAGGATTATTAATGAAAGGTACGTGATTGAAATTAAGAATTTAAATGGTATTTTCCTACACTTGCTTACAAAATGCTGCATTTATTTGGTGTTTCATAAATATGCAACATCCTTATTAGTGTTATTTTAGTAATACCAGTAGTTTTAAAGTTTGAAGATAGGTTTTAAAAAAACGACATAAATTTTCACGTTTCTCCAGGTGGAATACTTTATTCAGAACTACTATTACATAATCTGTTAGTAAAGTGTGTAAAGTGTGTGTGCATCAAATACTTTATCCTATATTTTTGATATGATCGGCTTATTCTTTCAATTTGTTTCTGAATTCATATAAGTATAATAATAAAATTACTATACATATCATACTATACTATACTAGTAGAGTACATATATATATTTTACAAATTATTATAATTTTATTTTATATTTCAACAAATGGTCTGTTCGCACAGCGAACATGTCAGAAGCATGTTACATAGTCTTAAAACTAAAACAATTATGGTCTTATTCATATTGACTTATCGTAGGTTTAAACGGAGATTTTATCGGAGTGAATTTAAATGTTTTAGTGTAAAAAGACTAATAAGAAGAACAAGTTTTGACAATTTTCGCGAACCGATTTTAGCAAACTTTTAAACCTCCGATAAGTCATTACGAATAAGACCGTTAATATTTTATGCCCTCTAAAATAAGTTTATACAACACTCTGGCTAAAACACCCATTGGATAGGCAAGTGCACTATTGATGTTTCCAACATCCATCTTATTTCTCATGCCTCGTGGTGTAGTGGTTCATATAACGGACTGCCGATCATGGGGTCTCGGGTTCGATTCCCGGTCAGGACAATTATTTGTGTGATGTTTTTAATTGTCATATAAATGTTTGTACTGCGTCTGGGTGTTTACTATGTATTATAAGTATGTATTTACAAAAGAAAAGTAGTTTATGTATTATATCCGTATTCTGGTACCCATAACACAAGCATATAAGCTTAGCTTGGGACCAGAGGACGTTGTGTGAAATGTCCATGAATATTTATTATTATTATTATGTATTATCTATTAAAAACTGCATCGAAAGCCGTTTCGTAATTAAGCTCACATAGGGACATGGGTACATACGAAATAAGTTTGTTTTATAATAAGTAAAGACTACTACATTAACATAAAACTTTTTATATCTTTGAAACATCAGCTTGTAATGATATTAGTAATTGTGATATGCTCTGGATATCATACGAGGAAAACAATTTCCCAATTAAAAGATTAAATCTTTTAAAATTATTTATGTAGGTGAAACTTTGTCGTGATATGTAAGAGGTTTAAAACGTCTTGTTTTCTTTTTTATTTTTCTTATTTCTTTTCTTTTTTTTTCGTCTTTTTCGCTTGGTGTAGTGTCTCTATAATATGAAAAATATAAAATAGCAAGTTGTTGCTGAAAACGTCCTACACGTAGAATTTAGGAGATGAACCCTAAGAAATTATACAAAAATGCCATCTTCTTGAACCAATCATTGTATTTTTTTAAAAAATCGCATCAAATCTAACTGCTTTTATTTTATAATAATAATATATGTTTATTTATATTTCACAAGGTTACTTTCTTATCAATGAATTGAGACATACAGTATCAATCCATGATTGTGAGAGTCTGGAGTCTGAACTAGGCCTAAGCCTGTACTACAGAACTCCAGGCTCCCTCTTTAAAAGCTATTTATAGAGAAATTTTTTCAATTTTGTAATTTTTTTTTAGAATACATGGAGATTTCACACAACGCCCTCTGGTCCCAAGCTAAGCTTATATTGCTTGTGTTATGGGTACCAGAATACGGATAGAATACATATACTACTTTTCTTTTGTAAATAAATACTTATAATACATAGAAACACCCAGACGCAGTACAAACATTTGTATGACAAGTAGAAAAATCACAGAAATTATTGTCCCGAGCAGGAATCGAACCCGCGACCTCTTGATTGGCAGTCCCTTACATAAACCACGAGGCTCGTCAGTAAGTGATATCTGAATGCGTAATATGTATCTACTGTTGGATGCATGTGAGAGATAATACATAAAGATATAGATTGATTTAAATTAGTGTATGTAACAAAGCTCAGAAAACAAAACGGAACTGCCTAAATCAATTAAAAAAATCTGTATAGACCTACCACAACAAAGAATAAGAACTTAGGAATGGTTGTTTTTATTAATAAAATTACCATTTCAGTATTTGATACTGACTTCTGTACACAAGGGTCTTCTGTTCGTGGGTTTGATTGCCAGAACAATTACGATTTCCAGGACATTTTGTAGATTAACACCACTATCTAGGTACTTTAATGGGTTTTTGACACAAGGGGAATAATACTTCGAAATCGCTCTAATTTCAAATAATAAGAAACAATTGTGAATTTTTTTGAGTCAGTAAGTTAGTTTGGTACATATGGTTATTTATGATATTTTCTGATTACAGGCACCATGATGTCAGTTGCTCTCGGTGGTCTGGCTATGCTAGCAGGCAAAGCCTTAGTCACAGCAATGATGTCACTGCTCCTCTCTGCTGTCATCGGCATCAAGTCTCTCTCCGGTGGTCAGAAATCAACTACTTATGAGATCGTATCAAAACCAATCTATACACACTCCCATTCGCATTCCACAGCACATGAAGACGTTGGAGGTTATGGTCATTCAGGATATGGGAGAAATCTTAAAATTAGAAGGCGTTAAAGCTTTATGAAATTCGTAGAAGAAAAAGTAATGGTTTGAAACTAATGGAATTTAAATCGACAAGGAAACGGAATTTTTAATTTAATAAGTTACTCTGGGTAACAGGTGCTGAAATGCTAAATTGGTTAAGGTAACAGAAACTAAAGTGCTAAGTTACTCTAGGTAACAATTATTACATCGATTTCAGCCTTTTTCATACCACGTGATTCATTTCCATTGCTTTTTCTTTCTCTTATTTATTTTTCACTATTAATTAGAAAAATCTTGTTTCTGGCAACCATTTGGTACAATTTAGGTATTTATTTTATGTTATTGATTTTATTTATTGTTTTATTCAGTCCTTTTTGATAGACATTATTTTGTAGCTTTAAAAAACACCTCATTAGTGCCAATTAAAATCTCTTCTCAATATATGTATATTCGTATCAATGATATAATTTTTGAATATACTTTTGCATATTATATTTAAGCAATTAATTAAATATTTATACCATCAGTATTTTTGTTTCACTTGTTTTTATTTTTAATCCAAATTTTTATGTTGTTTATGCAATTGACTTGCTTTACTTTTTATTTTATCCTTTTTTTATTTTATTTCTTAAACTTATTACCTTTTTACCAGTGTTACCTACCTTGTAGGGATATTACTTCTGTTTTATTTATTTTATTGTAACTATATTTTTTAAATGGTTGCCACAAATATAAGACAAATAATTCTACGAATAAATGATAGATGAACACTTGTAAGATATTTATTTAAATAATTTATTTTTAGGATAATTGCACGACGAAACTTACGACATTTGCATTTTCTTATTATATTTTCATTTACCTTTATCTTTTTTTATATTGTTTAATTTTTTGTGTTTATTGTTTATTGTGATATCATATTGTTTACTGTGATATTTTGTTCATAACAAATGTATTTATTTATTTTATAGAATTTTAGAATTTATGATATGTATGTAATTTTATTGTGATATTAAGTTATGTAATATTTCCTACAAGTACAAGTATTATTTATGAATATATATTGTAATTTATATAATTTTATACGATGACATTTTTGTTACTGCAAAAGACATTATTGTAATGTAAAAGTATTTATACCTTACATTAAAAAACAAATTTATGTACATTTATTGTGTTTAATGATATCTTATGTAGTGATTTAATAAACAAAATTATTTAATGGGGTATTACTTCATGTATTATAATTATGTCTTTTTGTTACCTATAAAACAATCAAAAAAGCTTAGTCTGGGACCAAACAACGCTGTATGAAAAACTATTAAAATGTAAATAACAATAGTTTTAGGTAAATCATAAATAGAGCCGAAGTAGTACAAAATTTATTTTAATATTTATACGTTGAACTAGAATCAAACCTAGGACTCAAATACAATACATTGCTGTTAACTATTGTACTACTATACGTCTGAGTAATTTTTTTTATTAAAAATATTATGTTTATATTTTAATAAGTTTATGTTTATGTTATTGTTATGTTTTTATTTTAACACCCAATAAAATAAATAATAATTTTGAATAAATAATCTTTTCATACAATAAAATGCAGTCGTTTTTTGCTGCAGTCGTTTTTTGCTGTAGTGCTGCTGTCCTTAAGTGAGCATAAATCTTTAAAACTACGCAACGAATTCTAATGTGGTTTTTCTTTAGATAGAGTGGTTTAAGAAGATGGTTTATTATGACTAATTTGTTGAGGTAGCTATGGTTCTAAATTTCATGCATATGAAGTTAAAACAACATTTAAAGATTATAATAAACAAATAAAGTATGTCTCCATGTTCTTTAATAGTTCGAGATCCCTGAACTGTATCACAGTACTTATTTCACTATAACCTTGAAACTTTAAATAACCAACCGGAGTAGCAACACACACTGTGTTCTTGGACAACTACACTGCAAAATCAGTGTAGTGTTATCGCACACAAACACTTACAGTAGAATATTAAGTGGGCTCCGCCAATCAGATTTAATGCCATCGATCGCTATGCAAGCCAACCACAAAATATGCGCACACATTAAGAGACGATGCTGTCTGTATATTATTAACACGAGCATAGCTCTTAAACCTTTGAGAAATTGAGTAATGAATATACAAAAAAATACACAAAACGAATGACAATCTCCTTTTGTTGAAGTTGACTAAAAATACTGCAAATCACAGCAAATATACTAAATACGCAGCAAACTAATTCACGTGTGCTGTGCAACCCAGCTACGTAATGCTACGATATGCACGCAGACGCGTAAAATCGGCTTTGGTAAACACACATAGGTACATATTATTATATAGGTATAGAGTCGACTTTTTGTATATTATGAGCACGGCCTGCACGGCTTTTATTCTCGTACCTGTTTCACCAAATAACACCTGTCAACTCCTGTCAAAATTAATGCTCTAAGATCTCAAACTCAAAGAGAATGTGTTTCATTATTATACTCTCTGGTAACCGTAATAATGAATTAAAAAAAAATAACATAACTTCGATATCAAAAACAAAAGAATTTCGTTTCACTTTAGTGAACCGCACTTGATCATATTTTGTTGTTTTTTTTTTGTATTATTATTGGTTCCAGCAGTGCAGTGAAAGCTTGAAGGCTCTATAGAAGTCATGCGTTGATGGTTTAGTGGTTTGATACGCTTATTTGAGTTTGATTTTGAAGACAATAATGAAGAAAATTCTGAAATGGGGTAGTGGCTGTAATAATATTGATATTTTCATTTTTTTTTAAATTATTAATGTCAAATAACGAATTTTAATTAATTACGCAACTAGATTATTATGGTTAATTTCGTTTTCATCACGGAGCAGATATAACAGTACTACTTACAACTAGACCGGCTTTAATATTATGCTTAAATCGTAAAAGATGGCTCTATAGTCTCTGCCAATCCCTATAAAAATGGTAGTTTCTTTCTGTGTATGGGGTTATGATTATTACAAATTTTGCTGAAATTAGGTTCTAACTTTACTACTAAACGGATTACGGTCATTTTTACGGTCTACGATTACGGATAGATTGATGTCCTCGTTTATTAGTAAGATATTTCGAACTACTATCAAATTAATTATAGAATGTAGTCATCAGTAGCATATTGATATACAAGTAGGACAAAAGTTTAGATTAGTCTGAATTTGACAGAAAGAAGCAAGGATAGATGAAATATTAAAAACGGCCGTAAATGGCTATCATAAGTTAAAATTTAAAACAAATATTCATCGAACCGAATTACTATGCCTTCTCGGCAAAAAAAAAATTCAATTTTATCCAACTAATGATCCAATTCACCTACAAGTTTATCGATTGGAAACCAAAAATTGTACTATCGAAACACTTTCAACAATTTCCATTACAGCCTTTTATCTATCAAATGAAAGTTGTTCACAATACGCTCCAAAACAACGTTCTTCTTTTAAGATTTTCTTATTCTTTTTGTCAAATACTGAAGTATAAAATAAATTGCGTTTACAATCGAACTATCAGTGCATTTCTGTACTCCATGGATATGACCCAGTGTTGAAAGTGCTCCAATTAAAATGGTTCATAAAAGTGTTTATTTCGCTTTACTAGTGTTGTGTGTTAGTGAAATTAAAGGTTTTATTGAAGGATCTGATCCGAATTCCATAGTGGATATTGTACAAAAAGTACCTAATAATACCGAAAGAATCGGTAGAACATTGAATAAAGATTGCAACAGTCTTTTAAGTTCTAAATGTTTAAAAGTTCATGTGCTTTCTTTCTTGGAAGACCTAAGTTCCCGTGATGAGCTCCATTTATTACCTGGATTGAGCATTGTTAAGGAAAATGGGACATCCAATCCAACTCCTGAAGAAATGGCTGCTGAGTTATCAAGGCAGTTTCCAGGGAAACCTGAAGAGAAATTGAACAGATTTCTTTTATACCGTCTTCAGGATTACTTGGATGGTCATTCGTTGAAGTATAGACTGTTGGACCCTGAAACTACTAAAGATGCTTTAGATGCTGCTAATGGGGAAGAATCCACTGCTAGAAAGAAGGGTGGTGGTGGTGGACTTGGAGGAGGAAAAGGAGGCGGTGGAGGAGCTCTTCTCGCAGCTGCTTTGATGATGAAAGGTAGCTTTTGTTTTTCAACCAAAAAAATATATTTATTTTAAAACAGTCTTAGTCACAAGTACCATTTTCCCAAACTAAACACATACTCATACATTTCCGTTTCCACATATTTGTTAATATATACATACCGACAATAACGTAAATATAATAATATATTACTAGCTATTTCCAGCGATTTAGTACGTGTGAAATTAAGAAAATATTCCCCTTTTTTGCAACATTTTTCACAAATGCATCGCTACTATTGATAAATGGGCTATCCAAAACAAATAGAATTTTCATATTCGAGCCAGTTCCCGAGATTAGCACGTTCAAAAAAACAAACAAACTCTTCAGCTTTACAATATTAATACAGCTTTATAAACAGTTATTATAATTAATAAATTCCATAAAAATATGATAGTTATAAGCTTAAAGCTAAGTATGGCATTAAAAGACATATTTTGCAAAGAAAAGCAATATAAAATGTTCTTCAACTTAATATCATGTAGAAAACATTATACACATAATAAGCATAGATAATGGTCATCGTTTAAAATATAGATATTTTTCCTTAGGGATAGAACTGCCATTGAATTGTTTAAAAAAAGATTGTTCTAATCTTTTTGTATCTGTATGACATACAGATACATACATCACAAAAAGATTGGAACAATCTGCCATTGAATTGTTTTAAAAAAGATTGTTCCAATCTTTTTGTGATGTATGTCACCCAATTTCTCAAAAACGCGAAGATAAATTGAAAAATTCTTTCTATATTTGAAAAAGATTTCTAGACAGTAGCATTTTCATTTAGTAAGGATTATATGACAGTATCCTAAAAAGATAAAGGATGCTTTAAAATTTTAACTGTCTTGCATGGAAAGCTTGAGCACATTACTTTTATCCTTGCTTTAGGTTATTATTGGACTTTACCATATTTTACAGCTAGTCTTCAGTTCAGTTCATTCTAGCTTGATTTCGGACGCTTTAGTTTTTAGTCACCATGTCGATGTATACATATAAAAAAAAAAAAAAAATTGACTCAGAAAACCTTATGTTTCTTTAAATAAATGATTTTGGTAAGTGTTAATGTATTGATATAAAACTTCGAAATTAGATGCCTAAACATTAGTCGTTTGATATTTGTTTGGAAGTTAAAACTAACAGTTTTTATGTTTTACAAATGAGTTTGTTTACTTTTGTCTTTTAAGCCCATAAATGTCTACTGTTAGAAACGAGCGTTTCCCAATATAAGAGTGTATAGTATATAGTCTGTATAGCCTAAACACAGGATAACAGATCTTAGGATTTCGGTTTCAAAAACACTTTAAAAGACAGACAAATATAAACACCGAAGTGATGCTATATTTTTTTCTTTTAAATCCTAATAATATAAACAGGTAATTGAAAGTAACTGTGTGGTGAGTGGATTAAGAATACAAAATGACACTTGTATTACGGGAATGTAGTATGGAAAAGGGGTGGTGACCCATCCCTTTTCACAGTAGATCATAAACTCCGACAAAGTGAAGGAGGCCCGTGCACAATCGTGAGACGTCAATGGGCTGGAGATACAGAGGGAACAAATGGCGTATGTCGTGCATTTACCATATTTATTTACTTTTCCAGGTACTCTTGCAGCAGCAGCCCTTGGTGCATTAGCTCTTCTTGCCGGCAAAGCCTTAATGACAGCATTAATGTCTCTATTACTATCGGCTCTTGTAGGGCTTAAAGGCCATGGTGAACATAAGTCTACGACATATGAAATCATCACAAAACCAGAGGTCTCTCACCATCATTCCCACAGCCATGAGGAACATCATGAACATGAGCATGGACACCATGGAGGATATAGACGGGCATATGATTACAATAGCTATATGCCTTATGAAACTACCAGTAGTTAAAAATTGATTAACTTTGATCTAGTATTTCAACTTGCATCATAGATTTTATAGCTCTACTAGCTGACCCGGCAAACGTTGTTTTGCCATACAAATGTGAGGGGTGGACAATTATCACTTAGAGGTTTGAAAAATAGATAGTAGCCGATTCTCAGACTTACTGAATATGCATAAAAAATGTTGTATAAGAATCGTTCAAGCCGTTTCAGAGGAGTATGGGAACGAACATTGTGACACGAGAATTTTATATATTAGATTAGATAATGCACATGATAATTAAATTTTTACTCACGGTTTTTTTACCCCGTGGGACACAAAACTGATGTTATCTTGTTATCGAATGCTAATGATATGCCTTAGATTGCTTGATCCTGGGTAGAAAGTGGGGTGGCAACACCTGTAACTAGTTCCCTATAGTCCAGTGTAAAACAAAAACTTATCTATTTTGAATTATATTTGACGGGCTTCGTGGTGGAGTGGTTTATGTAATGGACTGCCGATCACGATGTCACGGGTTCGATTCCCGCTTGGGACAGTCATTTGTGTGATATCCATAAATGTCATACAAATGTTTGTACAGCGTCTGGGTGCTTTCTATGTATTATAAGTATGTATTTACAAAAGAAAAGTAGTATATGTAGTCTATCCGTATCTGGTACAAGCATAGAAATATAGCTTACTTTGGGACCAGAGGACGTTGTGTGAAATGTCCTGAATATTTATTTATTATTATTTAATTAACAATAAATTTAAAAAAAAAATTTCTATTTCAGCAATTTTTTTTCTATTTCTATACCTTTATTTTATTAAAAAGCTATTTATTATATTAATATTATTAAGTAGGTATTTATATTTATATCTAAACTTAAAGTCATAATATATTTTTTAATTTGTTATTCAAATATTTGAGTTGTATCACAAATAATTGTTTAACAGTTTTTAGTTATTCTAATTTAATAATTAATATTTATTCTTCGTGTATTCTTTTTATAGTTCTCTATTCCAAACCTTATTTAATTTACAAACATTAATATTATAATTATATATTTATCTCTGTATTTTAACTTTTTCTGTAGCTAATATTTGTCTCATAATGGCTTCTCGAACTTCTTATAACAAGCCTAGTATTTTAGAAAAAATACAAACATAAACTAATAAAAATACATTTATGTTTAATCCTTATATTAGCTAATATTTTATGCGATATTTAAAGTGTGTATAAACAGGTAGAGTCCTAAATTGCTAGTAAAGACGAACCAAACCAGCCATCACTTGATGAATTTATTACCTAATAACTATTTGGCCCAACAAACGATGTTTTGCCATATAAATGATAGGACAAAGGATAAGGTGGACAACCCTTATCATTTAGGGCTATATGAAAAATAGATAGTAGCAGATTCTTACACCTGCTAAATATGCATATAAAATGTCCTAAAAATCGGTCAAACCGTTTCAGAGAAGTATGGTAAGCGGTGTGACACGAGAATTTTATTTATAAGATGTAAAATATTTTGTAAAAAAGTTGAAATACTAGTAAAAGTATTAAACTATTTCTAATTTAAGTTAATTTACTTCTTAACTTTAAAAACAATTTTGCCTTTGATTAAGATAATTCATAGTAATTTATTGAAAAAAAATCGAAAATACACTTATTTTATTTTACAATATCATTGTAATAATCACACTTTTGTTGCAAATGCAAATAATTTATAAAATTATTTTATTTATGTAATTTTTTTTGCGTATTTATTTTATTTATGTATTTTTAAGCTATTGCATAGCTTCTATCGAGGGCCTTGAGCGCGGGGACCGAATCCAGAAATTCCGTAACGAAAAAAAACCTCACGCTCCCCACTCCGACAGGCACGGAGGTGTGACTTGAAGGCCGTGCATTGTTTAACGTCGTTTCTTTTCGGCAGTCTTCGACACGGTGTTTGTGTGCGTGCACGTGCAACTAGCCGTATTGTACGACTCTACGAAGCTCGCACGAATCGAGACGAGCTGCTCCGAAATCGGACGAATACATAAGCAGCTGTTTATGAGAAAGTATATAGGTGTATAGGTATTTATGTACAACAGATAATTATAATTGCATAAGTTGATACAAAATGCTATGCAATAGCTTTACCGCGGCAGTCCCCGAGTGCCACACGTCTTTTTTTTATTAATTCTAATTTACTTCTAAAATACTTCGTATGAATCTTAAATTATTTTTTTATACTTATTTAATTTTTATATAATTTATTATACCCACCGTTTTTATGCAACGCTTTTACTAGTTAATATTTTTTATTTATGTATTTTTATTATTTGTGTATTTTTATGTATTTTTGACTTGCTTATTTATATAAATAAAATATAATTTACTATAATTGTATTATTGTTATTGTATAAATCGTAGCAGTATACCTAACTGTGATATTTGTTTATTTATTATTAAAACGCTTTTTCTTGTAAAATTTTCTAGAAATATATTTAATAATATTTATTTATGTATTCTAGTATAATGATATACATAGCTTAATTAGGGACCAGAGGACATTGCTTATTACTATGAATATTTATTTAACTTCACAAGCGTGGAATTTCGAAAATGTTTCCCATTTTTCCAAGATTTTTCACTCATGTTTCGCTCCTATTCGTCGCAGCGTGATGTTATATAGCCTCTAGGGGAACACCCCTAAATTCCGAAAAACATTATTCCGAATTTTGAAATCCCGATTTTCAAAAGTCCGAATTTCATAATACCGAAAAATTGTAAAGTCAAAATTAAATTAAATTAATTACTCATTCACAATCACGAAAAACATTTTACCGAAAGTCATAAATCCGATTTTCATTTGTCCGAAGAGTCAAAAGCTCGAAAGGTTATTAGTCCGAAAAACGAAATTCCGATTTTGAACACTTCGAATAAACTAAAAATAGCTACAAAATTTTGTGACTAAACGAATCGCTGCAAAGCCGATTTTACGTAGACTTGTTTGCCCTACCCAATTAAAGCTCGCGTAGGCGCGGAGGGGTGTGACGGCCCGCGAGCTGAGGAGCAAGTTATTTGAAGGCTCGCCGTAGCGGTTGAGGCTGGCTGGCTCTGCCGGCCAGTAAGCTGAAACAGCGCCGGTGAGCCTTCAAGTCATTAGCGACGATAAGCTTGCGTGGCGTCCGCCTATACCCCGCAGCGCCGGAGCCGTGACATAATAATGCTTGCTGCATGTTGCATGGCGCCTTGCATGCTGCATGGCTGCTTGCATGCTGCATGGCTGCTTGCATGCTGCATGCTTGTATAATGCCTTTCTGCATTTTGCATGCTGCCTGCATGCGTGTTTCATGCTTGCCTGCATGTTTGCATGCTGCAAATCCCCTATGGTATTGATGAATCGCTTAGGTTATGTTAGGACTGCAACCAAGGAAACTAAATATTTTTAATCGAAACAAAATGCTTTTATTAAAAAGTAAACAATCACATTTTTAAATGACAACCAATACACTACAAAAAGTGTACTTCATCATATAGATTTTTCTTTAAAATTAATTGTGTTAACGGTATTTTAATAATCAGAATTCTATACGTATTTCGAATTACCAATTCGGATTTTTTATTATTCGGCCTTTTGAAGTTCGGAATTTTGAGAATAGTAATTATAATCGTTAGAAATATTGAAGTTTCGGAATTATGAAAATCGGAGTAATGATATATCGGAGTTGTTATATTCGGAATTTTGAACCATTCGGAATTATGAAAATCGGTATTATGAAATTCGTATTTGTGACTTTCGGAATAAAGTTTTTCGTCTTTTTGTAGTGTACCCAGCCTCTAGTCTTCTTCGATAAATAGACTAACCAACACAAAAATAATTTTTGAATTCGAAACAGTAGTTCCTGAGATTAGCGCGTTCAAACAAACGAAATTCTTTACCTTTATAATATTAGTATAGATGGAGAACCTTCTTGTTACTGGTTTACAAGACTTTATTTTCACATAACTATCAACCACAAAGTGATTTATACAAACAAAATTATATGTTTTCACAATAAAACCATAATCATTTGACCTTGTATCCTGAATAACGAAGAAAATAAATATTCTGTACTTATTACTTGGATTTTCATTCAATTTACAACTATGGAGGTACACAGAGTTATTGTAAAACTAACTATTTTATTTTTAGTTAATGCAATAATCTTAAAAATAGATGTCTTAGCCAAAGAACAGCTACAAAATAATGAGACTGAAATATTTAAAGATATGTACAATGAATGTTTTGTGAGACTGTCCTTTCCATGTATTCAAAGAAAAACGTTAATGTATTTGAAACAATTAAATGATTTAAGTGAAGTATCAATTGTTGGTGACTATGTTAAATTTGGTAAGTTAAATCATTTTACTAATATCAAAAACAAGTATTAGATCTGGTGCCATAGTTTTTGCCTAAAAGGTATCTAATAATACTAGCTTTTGTCCGCAACCCGGTACGCGTGGAATTTCGAAAATGTTTCCGATTTTTCCAAGATTTTTCACTAATGCTTCGCTCCTATTAAACGCAGTGTAATTTAATATAGCCAATCGAGCTTTCCTCGATAAATGTACTATCCAACACAATAAGAATATTTCAATTCGAACCAGTCATTCCTAAGATTAGCATTCTCAAACAGACAAAAAAACTATTCAGTTTTATAATAGTTATATATAGTTTAGTCTAGGTAATCGCCTAGATGTTTTTTTAAGAGAAAAAGTCAGAAAAAACGAAATCCCTTTTTTTCATATTATAAAGTATTCTACAATCTTAATAATAATAATATACAGCCTATATAAAATATTTCAAATTTTATCAAAAGTCCTTTACCCGTTTACCAGATGTAGATAGAAGTATAGATGACGAATATTTTGACTTTCAAAGACAAAGTCAAATATTTTTATTTCAAGTTGGCATGTTTTACAAGCTCTTTTGAGACGTCAGAAACTAGGTATTTGTTCCAAACGCGAATCCTATAGAGAAGAACAGACAAGAAACTCCATGGATTTTATTTGTCTTTTTCCTTTCTTTTTAATTTTTCTACTTCATTTCTTTTTTCTACTTTCTACTCTTCTTACCAGCATAAAATAACGATATTTATAAAATTTAATAAAAATTGAAAATATTATTTTATAGTTAGACTAAATACAAGTGAAATAGAAAACATGGATGATAATGAACTAAATACAGAAAGTAACTCAGAAGATTTATCCAAGTTGATTGATCAAGCGATAGACAGGTTTTTTAATAACCACGTGATAAAATTCAGTGCTATGGGCAGAGATATATCAATAAGTAATAATGGTAAGTATTTTCAACTAAACTAATATAATAAATAAATAAATATTGATGGACAATTCATACAACGTCCTCTGGTCCCAAGCTAAACTTATATGCTTGTGTTATGGGTACCTGAATAATATAGAAAACTCCCAGACGCAGTACAAACATTTGTATGACATATAAAAATATCATATGAATGATTGTCAGAAATACACAAAAATGGGTAATCCAGCTCACATTAGAACGAGACACCCACACAAAACCGCATGACTGCCTCCGCACCTAAAAGAGCGAAACACATTGGTACCAATTCTATACACACACCTAAACTAAACTTAAAAAATGAATTTTGATAGTGTTCATAATATTAGGTTGTTCGGAAAGTCATTTCTTTTTTCCCGACAGAGGATTTAATTATATTCTTTTGCACCCAACTTCACATTTAAGCCGTATAATTTTTATATGCTTTGAGAGCTCATATAGAGCTTGTGTGCGAAAAATTCCAATTAATTCTACGCAGTAGTTTTTTGGTTTGGTTGGTGCCCTTATAAATATTGAGAGTGATAAGCAGCATTTTCGACATACCTTACTGTTTTACTACAGAAAGGGTAAAAATGCTGTTCAATCCAGAAAGAAATTGACTGATGTGTATGGAGAAGGTGTGTTGACAGTACGCCAGTGCCAGAACTGGTTCGCTAAATTTCGATCTGGCAATTTTGATGTCGAAGATGCACCACGTTCGGGAAGGCCGGTTGAAGCTGATAAAGACGCGATAAAGGCATTAGTTAATATAAACCGGCGAATAACTACTCGTGAGATCGGATTGAGGTTAAATTTATCAAATTCAACAAAAAAAATTAAAGTATTTGTTTATTATACGAAAACTGTCTTTCATTTCCACAACAAAAAACGAAATGACTTTCCGAACAACCCAATACAATCTGGCTCTGTCAACTGACCTTTCTAAATAAAAAAAAGACGTGTGACACTCGGCGACTGCCGCGGTAAAGCTATTGCATAACATTTTGTATCAACTTATGCAATTATAATTATTTATTTATTTTATTTATGCAGTATTTCTTTTTCTTTGATATTAATTCAAGTTACACTTTTTGAGCGTGGTGACCGTTATGAAAACAAACAAATTTTACAAGTACAGCTATTCACTGTTGTACATAAATACCTATACACCTATATACTTTCTCATAAACAGCTGCTTATGTATTCGTCCGATTTCGGAGCAGCTCGTCTCGATTCGTGCGAGCTTCGTAGAGTCGTACAATACGGATAGTTGCACGCACACAAACACCGTGTCGAAGACTGCCGAAAAGAAACGACGACGTTAGACAATGCACGGCCTTCAAGCCACACCTCCGTGCCCGTCGGAGTGGGGAGCGTGAGGTTTTTTTTCGTTACGGAATTTCTGGATTCGGTCCCCGCGCTCAAGGCCCTCGATAGAAGCTATGCAATAGCTTAAAAACAATTTTTATATTTTTTAATTAATATAAAAATGTGCACAACAAAATAGCCAATTAATCAAAATAAACCATAGTTGTTTTCATTTTTTAGTTAAGTTTAGTTGTGCACGTAGAATTGGCACCATTAGCCAAGTAAAATATAACATCAGTAACACAATTATGAACTAAGACACTTTTTGTATTAGAAAGAAAGAAAGAAAATAAGTTTATTTGCGAGTTTACATTTCAAAAGTTGTTAACAAAACAAAAGGAATAGAATAAATCATATGAGCAATGTATCCGTCACAAAACGGTCCCAGCTCAGCATAGTGCTGGTTAGAAACCAGCGCTGGTCTTCCGCTGGGCCGCTGAATGACGTCACAGACTACAAGTTTAATTTTAAATTGAATAGTAAGAAAATAATAAAATTAAACTAAAATTATATATTATACTAGCTGACCCGGCAAACGTTGTTGTGCCACACTAAAAAAAAAGATTTGAAAAATAGATGTTGGCCGATTCTCAGACCTACTGAATATGCATGTAAAATTTCATAAAAATCGATCAAGCCGTTTCGGAGGAGTACGGTAACTAACACTGTGACACGTGAATTTTATATATTAGATATTATATTACAACAATAAATAGGTGTGTATTTTTTTTATACGATAATTACTTTACAGTGGACGAATTTGTTGGTAGAAAGAAACGTAAAGGTGGCGGGATGATGTCAGGACAAGATGCTGGTCACTTTGGACATAAAAAGATGATGATGATGGCTATGATGTGTATGAAAATGAAAATGATGATGGTAATTGGTTATATGCCTTCATTAGTCCTATTTTTTACGTAAATTCTCAAATATAATATTTGGATTTTGAAGTTCTGTCAACACTACTTGCTGCTTCGCTAGATAAACCTATCTGAATAAACGTATATAAAAAGTTATTTGGCATAAAAAGAAAAAAAAAACTAAAAATACAAGAATAAAAATATTATTGAGTAGATTATGTATTGTATGTATTTATTATTGTATTTTTGCGTATAACAATATATTGTTATTTACTGAGATGAGAACAGAATTACCAATCATAAACAAATAGCTTAAAAACTTTGAATTTTCTATAAAATTAAATTAACTAAACGGGAATCAAACTAAAGACACAATTATCTAATTTTTATTAAGTGAGAAACGCCTGATAAAATTAACGAGCAAGTTACTTAGCTACAATTAGGACGCAAAATTGATGCCTAAATACTGCGGATACATAGACTGTGCTGTAGCTAATTCATATAAAAATTAGTATTCCTTCCCAGTCCATTATTGTTCCAGTTTTGGACTCGCGACTTCTTCACTTCTCAATTGTGTTTGCATAGTGTTTACTTTTGAGTTTTCCATCTGTGCAGATGACATTTATATGTGTTTGTAATGTCCCTTATCGGACACTGGAAAAGAAATGGTAAGGTGACATTCTTAAAACATTCATTGCTAGAAATGCGTAAGTGTAAAAAAAATTACGTTTCCAGATGATACCAGCAATGATGGGTATGATGGGAATGATGTCTTTCAAAGGAATGATGTTCAGTATGATGTCTTTCATGATTTCAAAGGTACAATTATATTCTTATGATAAGTAATGACAATAAATTTCAGGGTTCAATAAAAATCGGCTTAGCCAGCAGGAACTTTAGGGGGTTGGATATCGATCACGATTTATCTTCCAAATTTTGACCATTTTTGTTGCAATATTGAAAATTATTCAATGAATGTGTAGGTATCTACTTATATTTTTTATATGTTAAAATTTTCTTATTTTGTAGATGATGCTTCTCATGAAGATATTAGAGAAAAAAGGTGGATTAGGTGGAGCCAGCAGCGCAGGTGGCACTGATGGAGTAAGTACCTAAATACCAACAATATTTTACTTTACTTTACTTTACATATTTGTGACCACAGCCCTGGTATAAATTTCCCTAGAACAGCAAATTATTTGTGCGAATAACATAAATATTTAACTGCGTCTCTCTGGATGTAACGCCTACTTAAATATAACAAAAATATAGCAATCGGTAGAGGTACGTAAAATTCTTGCTTCGTTTTCACGAAATAATTTTATTTAAGCATGTTATACACAGAAAATGCCACCTAATTTATTAACTGATGATGTAAATTTAAATTCGATTCCTAAATTGAGCTTTAGTTTTGCTTATTTCAGTATAAACATAAGTAGATACTTCTGTGTCTATTTACAAGTGGGCTGGCTTATCATCTGTGGTTATGATCTATGGTAATAAACCACCTAATCTTTTCCAGGGTTGGGCAGCTGGAGGTGGCAGTGGTGGAGCCTGGATGCCAGCAGGTATATTTCCTGTATAATATTAGTTATCTCTACCAATACTTACTCAAAAGAAAAACTAAAAATTTTAAATTCAGGTGGACAAGATTTTGGCGCTGGAGGAGGTTATGATGCTAATGGGCAGTGGCAAAGTCGTTCTATATTAGAAAACAAAGAAATGTATGGCAATAAAGCGGCTATAACACCTATATTATCATATAGTAATCCTATCAAGATGAACAAAATTACTACAACGAGAAAAGACATCCTTGATGCAATTAAAAATACAAAATCTCGAAGAAAAAGAAGTATTGTAGACGTTATACAAAATTCTTACATTTATTTTATGAATAAAATACTAGGAAATAATAATAACAGAAGGATATCTAATATACCTAAATATAAATTCGTGAATGGGATAAAATATGTCTACTATCCTTATCCCTATCGTCAATTAAAACTCAAAATGCCGAAAGAAATTCAGTTTAATAAAACTAAGAATATAAACGAAGAAATACCTGTTATTGTTGAAGCAGATTTCAATAAAGGTGAAATAATGGAAGGTGCAGTTGAAAGTAGAATGATAAGAAAGAAAATTCAGAAAATGAAAGACAAAGTTAATGAAACTTTAGACGACAATCCGTGGCAATGACTATATTATTTAATGAAGTTTTATGTGCTTGAAAACATCGTTGAGCCGGATTTGAGGGCATTTATATTTTTGTAAACTTTAAAAACGTTTTATTCATAGTGCGAAGTGTATAAATTATTATTTTCTAATAGTAGCGCCATCTATGTCTCTTATTGCGAATTTGTTACATTCGTAACATAAACATTAGTGACAGTAGCGACATCTATTTTTAATAATATTGTTTAACGATACCAATAAGCTTGTACAACTAATTTAGTTTAGCTTTATATAAAAAAAATACACCTAGATTAATTAAAATATAGAAAACTAGCTGCCCCGGCAAACGTTGTTTTGCCATACAATTCTGTATAAAATAAAATTTCATCAAAATCGGTCCAGCCAATTTGTAGCCTATGTGTTATTCTGATGTATAAGCTATATTGTGGTAAAGTTTCATTCAAATCCATTCAGTAGTTTTTACGTGAAAGAGTAACAAACATCCATACATACATCCATACTTACAAACTTTCGCCTTTATAATATTAGTAGGATAGTATTGATACCTTACCAAATTTCACCACATAAGATGATTTTTTAATCTAGTATTACAACACCATCTATGATTCAAATAGACAACTAATATGAATTTTACGTTGAAATATTTTCAAGCCTATTAGTAGTTATGCTAAGTATTGCAATAATAATAAAGATGGCGCTGTTTCACGTCCTGATAGTAAATGTCTTAACATAGTTTAACATTTTAATTAAGTTAAGAACGCGCTAGCAATTAATTTTCCGTTGTTAATAAATCATTGATGACCTAATTCAACTTTAATTTTATTTGTAATATAAAGCAAAAAGAAATTCTTAAGCTTATGAAATGTAATTTCAGTATTAGGAATAATATCCGATATGGTCTAGTGGCTAGGATACCTGGCTCTCACCCAGGAGGCTCGGGTTCGATTCCCGGTATCGGAAATTCTTTTTTGAATAAGATTGCTTTTTCTCTACTTATTTTCGTATACAATCTGACGAAAAATTATTTGACGCGGCATCTGCCAAGATACACAGCTGGACATCTCCACCAAACACCACACTGAGCGGTATTGTGAATAAGGACTGGGGGGGGGGCTATCTAACAACCACGAGATCCTGGACATGTGCCCAGTCTGCCCAGTGGAGAACTCGTGCCTGCCTATACTCTTTACATTTCATTTTCGAAATGTGCCTACAGTTCGAGTTTGACCTACAGCAACTACCAATAATTATTTTCCTTGACCCGGGTAACGAACTTGAAACCTATCAAAGTCTAACTTAACTACTGTTACAAAGGAACAATAATTGTAAATATTGTTAAGTTTGTAAGTAAATCGTAATTTGTATTCAATAAATGATTAAGTCGGTGGCACGCGGCCGGCTGTCACTTTCGAAAGCCAAACGATGAGCTACACAACGTTCAACTATAGTTAAAACTAGGAACTTGTTCTTTAAATAAATACAAGATTTTTAACAGCTTGAATGGATTAAGATCATAGATCAGTGCTCTACATGACATTAGAGTAGAATTTATTTTAAACTAGCTGTTGCCCGTGACTTCGTTGACGTAAAATTTTGAATAATTGGACAATAAGAAACTTAAAGCACGTTTTCTCGAAGGAATTAGATATTATCCCGGGATAAATTGTAGCCTTTACTTTAAGTTAGATCTCTAACAAACCAAATATTACTGAAAATAGTATTCAATTCCATGCATTAGTTTTGGCGTGATGCGTGTACAATCATAATGATGAGACAGACTCACAAAAATTCTATAAACCATTGTTTTGGTTTCTATTACACCAATAAAGACCGACTATCCACTTTATTTTTCAGTATTTTCAAAGTACAGGCAACTACTTTCTAGATTTTTACTAAATATATTATGTACAGATATGAATATTTTGTCATTAAATATTCATTCGGCTCAAAAATTTTTCGCTTTAGATTGTTCCTGATGTAAGTAATTTCTTGAGGTAAGTTTGAATGGCATGGGACTATTGGAATAGAAAACAAAATTACAAATTATCTAAACCTTTTCCGAATTACAAAATATAAAATGATGTACATAATACGTTCGTATTTATTGTCTTACAAATTGTACGAAAAAGTCAATACTCTTAAACCACTTTATCAATAAACAATAAAAAAACGCTTACAAATCCGTTGTGTAGTTTTGAAGCTAATATAAGCTCATACAAAGACATACATACAAAAATAATAACTTTGTTTTATAATATGTAAAAATACAGAGTTTTAACCAGATAGCCTCTAATTCTCTTTCGGATTCTAAATTACATAATATCTCTAAACCAAATTTCGTGACATTTCATTCAGTAGGTTTTGCGCGAAAATTTCTCATAGAAACTCACAATAACATTTATGTCTAAGATTACCTTAGACAATAATGTGAATGTAAGTTTGCTTGTGAAATTTTATGATATTATCTTATAACACCACTAGAAAGATCATATCTAGTACAAAATAAATGATAATCTGTTGGCTGTTACGTTAATTAAAGCTTAAGTTAACTTCCAGTTAAGTGAATGGTTTAACGCACCGATTTCTGCCGGTCACTACACACGGTCAAAGACCCAGATCTTCACCTTGCTCTTGAGACTCGAATTGACGTTTGTTGTAGTGATGCGCCGTATTTTTGCGATATCGATAGATACTTTATATACAGGGTGACTTTGCAAGGTGTTGCCAAATTTTTAGGAGCGACTCTGAATCAGTAACTTAATCGATTTACGTAAAGAACATCAAAATTTTTTTTTTCATTTTAATTAATCCTATCCGCTGTTTAAAAATAGTACGCGTGGATAATTTACTTCATTCATAGAAAATACGCACACACGTCACGATAGTTTCGCAAAAGTTAAACTGTAAGTGTAGTAGTGATTATGGTGCGCGAAAATAAGCCTTATGCTTAACAACATAAGGTTCGGGCGCCCGCGCAAGCAAGGGTTAGCGGGAAGCGTAGGCCGACAAATGGAGGGGGAGTGTTTATTGAAGGGTCATTGATCGGTGGCGTATTGATGAAATTGCACCGTATGTCCACTGCATAAGAACTTGTTGGTGCGCTTGTCGTTATGTGTTCTGCTTAAGGTCGTTTTTGGCTCTGGTCTCTGATGAATGACAACACACGCGGTGTCTCTTTGTTGAGTTACTTTTAAGGACATTTTAAATAGTTTTTTTTTTGAAAAATACTACGTTTACAAATAGTTACTACAAAGACGTATTTTAGTATTGTTCTATAGAGCTTATTTAAAAAATTTGGCAACTCCTTGCAAAGTCACCCTGTATATTTAGAACTACGTTTACTCTACGACTCTTACATATAAAATTAAAATCAGTGAAATCGTTTGAAAGACTATCCAATCATAAAAAGGGTTTTTGGTTTTTCTCAGAACTTTTAAGTATTTATGTTCTCTGTACAAAGGCACTAAATTATATACGTCACTTCTCACTTCCCATTCATTACAGTTTAGTAACAAATAATCTCATAAACACGCAATGTGGGAAAAGTTTTAAAAACCATTCATCTTATTTTGAAGGAAAAAATACATTTGAAATTCAAGCAGTAACCATTTCTCCCTTTATTCCCAGTCCGCTTCCGTCTCATGGCTGAGCATGGGCCTGCTCTGTTATGGGAGGCTGTTTGATCTACTTAAGCCACGTTGGCCGGAATACCAGACTGTGTTGGCTTAATGATTAGTATCAAGCTTTCAGTCTCTCACAGACAATAATTACCTATCTGCTTATAAACACTTCGCTGGCTCTTACAGCATCTTGATTGTGGTGACACCTGTATTCTTAGCCCATCATCATAACGAACTAAATAATAACTACAAATTTGACTTTTATCTTATTATATCGAAACGTAATCATATTTGATGTAGTCATAGCATAAACAGCAAAAATACCAAAACTGGTCAAGTACGAGTTTGAATAGCACGCAAAGGGCTCCGTATTATCATAATATATTCATCACACCGACACAAATAATAATGGAACCCCAAACAATGAGACAAGGGCAGGAGAATGATAATGGTGAGTATTAGGTTGGTGTGACATCACACACAAACTCTGCAATTTTCTGCTCTCTAGCTACCATTCCAGAGACGCAACCTGGTGACAAATGAACGGAAGTCTTTTGGTACGGAACCTAAAAAAACGATAACATTAATTTTGCCATATCGACTATGTGAAAGTCCCTTCACTATGTATAGTCTTGTGCGAAAGAGAGCCAAACATTCTCCCGCGTCGAGTTCCGAGATGAATTTAGTAAGTCAAGTGATTGCCAACGAATCGCGCGTGGTTCACTAACACATATATGACCTCTTTTTACGTAAATGCGTGTGTGTTGTGTAAATAAGGATAGCTGGTGATGGGACAAAGGTAATTAACTTTCATTCTTAATTTAAATTAGTGATCTACTTTTATTTTTATTTTCTATTCATTCGAAATATGAAATTTTAAACTTCCCGCGTTTGTTTTTTTTTCTGAAAGTGGTAGTTTAGGTTTTGTTTTTATAGTTTATTGCTATTGTTATTTGAATGAGGTACTATTTCAAATGGCTTTTTTTTCTATTTTATTTTTCCGAGTTTCGCAACAGCTTCTATGACGGTATCTATAATTTCACAATAAGATTTTTAGTAAAAAAATGTAGAAAGAGTAGAGATATTGCTTGTCATGTCTTTGTAGGAGTGCTGGATCTCCATAATAAGTGGAAAACTGCGAAGAACGGAACACTTAATAAACTGCGCTACGTCTTCGCCTGATAAGCCCGTTCTGGACACCCCGGATATACTCCTCTTTCTTCTTCTACGCTCATAATGTACCTATATCTAGGATGTAGACTAATAATACGGTGTGAAAAGAAAGAATATTAATGAATCTATAATGTGGTTAGTGCATTCATATTTAATGGTATATCAAGGTAGAGAAAACGTATATAACTTGTAAATTAATTATATTTTTATTTAAATATCAAGTTATTTATTCAATGTCGCCATATTTGCATAACCGGCTGGAGAAACCTTGACCTGAGGGGAGATTTTCGTGAATACAATGTTAAGACTACAAGAAGGCTTCCAATATTGAAGAGATCTTATAATGTTATTGCCTTCCTTATTATTAATAATATCTTTTGCCTGCGACTTCGTACGCCAAAAATTTGAAATCACAACATAAAGACGTAATATATCGCCTGTTCTCGAAGACTAGCTTATTTCCAATAACATGTAGCCTATATTGTTTATCAGGCTCTATTCTCTACATTTGAATCTCTAAACTTTAGTGTATTTGCTCATTTTGCTCTACTTTACAAGATCTCTCTCTCCAGCCCATTAAAAGTCCCACTGTTAGGCACAGGTCTCCTCCGCTTTGGGAGGGATTACGTTCTACTATGCCACGCTGACCAGGCGTGTTGGTATAGAGCTTAGTATTTGGGAGGATATGGGGTGATGACAATTGTATTCTCAATCTGTCGCCACACGGATATATACATACATACAAGATCACCGTAGACGAATTCACTATACAGCAGAATAAGCTCTGCACTCAAAAAACTAACTCTTTAAATATTGACCCACTTACATGGGCAAATCAAGTAATCAAGGAGTCCTTTTAAAGAATTTACTCCACACTACTGGACGGGACTGACACTGATTACCTGTGAATATCTATTTTATGAACTTTCCCGCTCTGACCTTATAGCCATTAAGCCCTTTTATGAACTTTTTCGCAAGGCTGTAATAAATAAATGTAATAAATATTCATGGACATTTCACATAACGTCCTCTGGTCCCAAGCTAAGCTAGCTAGCTAGGGTACCAGAATACGGATATAATACATAAACTACTTTTCTTTTGTAAATACATACTTATAATACATAGAAACACCCAGACGCAGTACGAAATATTTGTATGACATTTATAAACATCACATAAATGATTGTCCCGTGCGGGAATCAAACCCGCGACCTCGTAAACGGCAGTCCGTTTCATGAACCATTCGACACCTCTTAATAGTCAAACTGCTGTTTCAGTGTGCTGATTGTTTAAGCTATGACAGATTCACCAATCCATTTTAAGCATTGCTTAACATTCTCTCTCCAGCCCTCCTCTACTTTGGGAGGGATCATGGATCTACTATGCGGCACTGACTAGACGTATTGGCACAGGATTTAATTTCAAGTTCTCCTTTTCAAAATTGATGTTGCATAAAGCACCTTGGAAAGGAAAATGGTTGTTATTTGTATTCTTAATCTTTCACCACTCGGATACACGTCATATACTCGTACATAAGACATCCTAAGTACATACCTACGTATTGATAATCGTATTTCCTATACAGCATAACTTCACGCCAAGAACAAATCGTTCCTTATTGGCAGAGTTTCTCTGTCGTATAACTTTCGTTCGCATGTCGTCTTACATTCCAATATTACGTGTCATCAACACATTATACATGTTTTTGCTCGTGTGGTGGGTAAGAAAATTATCAATTAGATTTTATCATATTCTTTAATTCCTTATACTGACAAAGGCAATTGTGACTTGTTGATTAATATTAAGCTTTAACTCCACCTGCGTTTTTGGTAGCGATAGCTGTCTACATATAAAAACTTGTCAAGTACGTTTTAGAATAGAAGGGTTCCGTATCGTTAATAAAAACATGTTCGTCATACCAACCACAAATAACACCTAATAACGGGTCCCCAAACATAGGGATAAGGGCAGAAGAATGATGATGATGAATATTTGTTGTTGTAGCATCGACCGATATACACAAACTGTGAAATTTTTAGTTCTTTAGATATCACCTTTCAGAGATACATCCTGTTGATGGATAGATTGACTGATGGACGGACAGCGAAGGCTCAGAAAAAGGGACGAATTTTACCGTTTCAAAGTAAAAGACAAAAATTTTAATTCAAGTTTTACAACCTCTTTTGAAACGTCAGACGCTAGGCGTCTGTTCCCAACGCGAATCCTATGTAGAAGAACAGACAAGAAACTCCATGGATTTCTCTTTCTCTTTTTCCTTTCTTTTCATTTAATTTTTCAATATTATTTTACATTTTTGTGGGGAGTGAGAATGATACCGGTTGATGCTATCAGGACTGAGTAAAACTAACTTAATAATAAAATTGCCCTATTGGAGCAAGTCGACCATTCCCAGCAGAAGGCACCCGTTTACGAGTATAACGGACACATCAGCCCCGCACAGCTCCACCATTTTGTGCGTGCATCGTAAAGGTTCTTGTTATGTACGGAACTGTAAATACTAAACTATAACCAATTGGTCACAGCAGCATTTTGTCCATTTTCAATGAGCTGCAGTTCCGTCATCACATTCCAAATTTATCCATTCAATTCCATAATTTTTCCATAGATTTCACTTATTTCCAGTTAAGGGCGTATATTTAACGCACTTTCTCTTAAACCGGCTATGACGCAGAACAGGTAGTAAATATGAATAGTCTGACGATGTTAAAACAACGGTAACTTTCGTTTTTTTTGGTAAAAAACCTGTCTGAGGATAGTCATTCATTTCAGCTACTAGTCATCCATAATTTATCTAGGTGGTAACGGACTAAAGATGCAAGTGTGAACGCCACATTTTATCCACAAGCTATTGCAAAGGCCCATCTAGGGCTAAATAAACAGATCACATCATCTGTAAGAAATACTTTGATAACTCGAAAGTAAACCATTGAAGTCAATGATCAGCTTTGCTAAAAATTGAGGTGGAAAAGGCCCTCGTGCCCAAAAAATCTTTATGTCAGATTAGAGCCCCTTCAATTGTAATATGAACATCACAAAGTTTAATCCTTCCTTATGAGGATACCAAAATAGCTTCGTGCATTTTTCTACGTACGAAGTTTTCATTGTTTCATTAGATTGAATGGCTAGAGCTCTAATTTTTAAGTATATGTTTTTTCAATATATGATCTAGGATCGCATAAACTCAGAAACGCGATTCAAAAAAGTTTTCTCGATAGAAAATCTTAGCGAAACAACCTCTCTCATTTTTTATTTTTTTCATTTGTCGGTCTAATATCGCGTATTAACTAATGAAATAACTTTAAAAACATAAGTAACTATTATATATAGAAACACGTAAATCAGAATTAAAATATATTTAGTAGATTTTAAGTAAACAAAAAAAATATCCCTAATTCTTCATTTTCTATACCTACTAGCTGTGTTAATATGGACATGTCGACGATAATATTGATGTAGGCTCTTAAAATAACAATCCTGATATAATCAATTGAACCATTGATTACGTTTTAAAAGAAATTGAAATTTAACTTTTCTTTTCATTGGCGTACGTGCAATGAACCAGATCGCTACTTTCACTGTTTGTGAATTAATCTGTCACTTTATATTCAAACTTTGTTATTTATTACACGAGTTACTAATCTAAACTCATTATTTAACTACAGTTTATAGTTTAGTTCCGTTTGATGACGGATTAAGAATACAAGTGCCACCAATCTTTTTTTCCCAGGGTACTGTAAAAGCCAGCTAAGTTAAACAGATAACACTCTCTGTGAGAGATGGAAACCTGAACATTAAATCCTGTGAACAGTAATAAAATGGTGCAAAAAAGTGGTGGTAAAAGTGTGCATAAAAAAATGGAGAAGTGATCAAACATTGGGACGTTTATAGACTAGAGGAAGACAGAATAGTCAACTGACCACTGGTCATTTCTGACGCAAGACAAATTGACAAACATAGAGTATTTTTCTAACACTTGTGCGACTCATCTGTTTAAATAAATAATAAATATACGCGTCTAAATCCGTAAAAAGTAGTTTTTATTTAAACATAGAGTTCCTTGACTTCTTTCTCATCTCAAACTTTGTTTTCGAAAATTTATTTATAAACAGTTATAGATGCAAGTAAAGTTAATAAAAGCGTGTATAACATTAATTAGCGAATAACATGATGGCACAAAACAGCTAAAAAACCGCAAATTAGATAATTATTTTTTTTATCGTCCTAAAATTCTTGTCAGGCAACGGCTTTTGTTATGAATTAAAAAAAAATAACGTTTCTTAGCTTCCTTACTGTAAATGTTGTTTCTATACGTAAAAGTAGGATTCCGTTTCAAATCGTAGCCTAGGACTTTATTTCTGAGACTTCACTGTCTATCCGTCTATCACCAGACTGCATGTATCAAGCCTATTGATTGATTCATCAATGATTTTCTGTTCTGTAACAACAATTACTTGTTTACAAAACATATTACTTTCACTTTATACAAACTACATTCCTCTTAATCTTTATTTATTACTAGCTGATGTCCGCTACTCCGTACGCGTGGAATTTTAGTTCCCCATATATTTTGTCACCGTTTAAACCTTCACTGGACTTTCACGAACATTTCAAGAACAAAATCAGAAAAATTCGCCCAGCCGTTTTGGAGTTTTAGCGAGACTAACAAACAGCAATTGATTTTTATATATAAGAAGATAAAACAAAGTCGTTTTAGTTTGTATGTCCCTATGTAAGCTTATATCTTTAAAATCACGGAACGGATTTTGATGCAGTTATTTTTAAACAATAGAATGGTTCAAGAAAATAGCTTTATTGCAAACTTTGCTAAGATTTACTTTCAAAATTACACGCGTTCGAAGTTGCGGGTAACAGCTAGTATAAAATAAATTATTTGATTAAAATAAATCAATACTTTATAGTTTCTAATAATAAATATTAATATTTTCAGAAGAGTTTAATTGGATTTTACTTTCACGAATGGATTCCAATTATCTATTTAATAACAACTAAAATACCTATACGGCATGTTCTTGCAAATGCTGGTGCCACCTCTAAAGGTGGCCTTCCGATGTTAAGGACTAGGTCACGACCTGCCTTGATTTTGTATTGAAATTATTAAACATGTTCTACTCAGCCTTCATGAGTAATCGAGTAGGTTTCACAAAAAATAACAATTACGATGAATTGAGAACCTTTTCTGAATTTGGTGAAAAATACCTTTCATTAATATTTTTGCTTACAAGTTTTTAACGTTCAAGCTACTTTCTTGAACATTTCGTGGTATTTTACAACTATGGCATTTAAAAATTTTACTCTCTCCATTCAAAAGATACTTTATTTTTAAATGTAAGAGGACATGTCGCGTTTTTTATGTAGGTATGCATTGTCAATGCATAATGACATTTTTCTTAAATATTGTTTGAATTTCTTATTGAAACTTTGTAAGAACTGATGACTCTGGTTATTCGAGTGCCTCAAGCTCCTTAACTCCTGTTTAAACATGACGGGCTTCGTGGTGGAGTGGTTTATGTAATGGACTGCCGATCACGAGGTCGCAGGTTCGATTCCCGCTTGGGACAATCATTTATGTGATATCCATAAATGTCAAACAAATGTTTGTACTGCGTCTGGGTGTTTTCTATATATTTTTGTATCAATATCTACAAAGTAGATTTCATACATATCATAGTTTTTGTCCTTGTTTTTTATCTAAATAGAAATCCACATACTTTTCCTTCAAGCTCATTTTTTATTTTTGGCAATGAACATTTTTTGTCACTTGATTTCGATAATGTACCAAAGTATGTCATACATTAATTTAAATAATGATAACTTCAAATGTCAATAAAATCCGGTCAAGTACGAGTTGGACTCGTACACGGAGGGTACCGTACCGTTATAATCATAATATTAATAATATATTTGTCTTATTTCTGACCCCAAATAACGGGATAAAGGCAGAAGAATGATTATTATAAGCATTTGTTGTTATTGCATTAATTGATAAAAGTAAATTGTAATTTTCAGCTCTCTAGCCGTGCCGTAGATACAGTCTAGAGATAGACAGACAGATAGATAGAAGTACCCGTAGGTACATACGGTGCGTGTATCGAACCCAGGAACTCGTGAACAGCAGTCCGTTCTATGAACCATTAGACCACGAGGCTCTATCAACAGTTATTGCTACCAATTCTGCGTACACTTGAACTGAACTTAACTTAGCTTAACTTAACTACAACTGAACTTAACTTAACAAAGTAATTTGCTTTGTTCAATAACTAAAAAACACGCTTGAAAATCCAGTGTCCGCTGTATTTTAATTAATTGGTTATTTCGCTATACACATTTACAATAATTAAAATTATTTTATATAGTACCTACACAGTTTTTATGATAAGAAAATTCTGTTAACATTCCTAAATTATGTTATTGACACAATCATATTGCATTTTCAGTTATGTTTAGTTTAGTTATGCACTTAGAATTGGTACCATTCGTAGTTTACATAAAATATTCTAATTCATAGTGTCAATAATATACGTTAGTTGGTGAAAATTTGCAAGTATGTATGTGTGTATGTATGTACCAATAGACAACTACATATATTGACTTTCCCAGCGAAAGTCTGCTTTATGCAAATATCCATTAACTGATGTTTTCATCTAATCTCGTATAGTTTTAACATGTAGGTGGTATTTTTTTGTAAAATTATCCTCTTCATAATAGTATGGTGGTGACAGATTAATCATAGATTATGTCACCACCCTATTTCTTCTTATTGAAGTTTACTATTTTAAACTACCGTGTGTTAGTTCGGTAAAACTTTGAATGAATACTTGTGCCTTGCAGCGTTACTCAAGACAAAATGTTAGGAAAATATAAAAAAAATATCATGACATCGTCTTTTTCTCGTGGAAGTAAGCAGAGTCTATAGAGCGCCATCTGCTACAATAGAAACACATTTCCTTGGTGTCATTTACAGTCATACATCTACATAAATAAATACTAGAACCGAGCGGGAATCGATACCGTGACATTGTGAACGACAGTCCGTTACATAAATCATTAGCCCATGAGGCCCATCCATTTAAGTAGCTACTAACATATGTATAGGTAGAATTTAAACCCCAGCAACGGCTATAACGATTTTGATGAAATTTATTATACAACGCGTTCAGGTTTAGGTTATATTACCAAAAAAAAACCAAGAAAAGTTCGGTCATTCTTATTTCATTGACAGAAGTGAAGCATAAAAGAGAAAGAAGGCGTATAATTGTGTTACAAATTATTTTCCGTTAAATTTTCACGCTTTTTACAAATCAAAAACAGCTGGAAACAAATCAATTCTCTTTTTTTAAAGTCAGTTAAAAATGTGCGGTTTGAAAACCGGTCGATGTACGAGTTAGACTCTTACACGAAAGACACAGTAAGGACTACTGTTTTATCTTAATATATTGGTCATTGTCAGACCCCAAATAACGGGATAAGGGCAGAAAAATAATAATAATGATATCTTCGGTGCAGACAAAAATAATCCCGATAGTTGTATCGGTGAACGGTTTGGTCCCAAAGAGTATCTCACAACACCTTGAGAGCCTTAGCGTCAATAGTTAATCAGTGATGGCCCAGATGCAGAAAGCAGTATTGCTAGACAATGCCCGTATAGTTCGTCAGATTCTCTCCCATTAGGTTTCACCACTCCGGCCAACTGTTGCCAACCTCCTCGGAGTCCGTCCTATCGCCTTTCAAGGCGAGTCAGTATTGAATGATATTATGGCAGTATTGTAATGATATATTCAAATTACGCAACGGATTTAGATACGGTTATTCTTTACACAAAGAGTGGTTCAAGAGGATGGTTTTTTTTCTACAATTTGTTAGCGTTTGGTTTTAATTTACACGAGTTAGAAGTCGCGGGCAATAGCTAGTCGTAAGTAAAGACACAACATACGCATAAACACTAAGAGTCTTATTCATAATGACTTATCGGAGGTTTAAAAGTTCGCTAAAATCGGTTCCCGAAAATTGTCAAAACTTGTTATTCATAATAGTATTTTTACGCTAAAACGTTTATTATCTCTCCGATAAAATCTCAGTTTAAACCTCCGATAAGTGATTATGAGTAAGACCAATAAACATTCTTCAAGAGTTGGTTAAACATATATCGCAATAAATTCTGAACAAAAATCGCATTATACTTGAATAGGGTAATTAGCTCTCAAATGATTGTTCTACTCTGTTTGTTTTTAAGCTCATATTGACTCTGTCATGGTTTATATATATAATAATTATTATTTGCCTAATTAACCGCGGGCCACAGATCACCATGAATAGATTGCACATGCAAGGCGATCAACGCAGAGCGGACGGATGCGCTATTCTCGCATAGGACTCTTTCTTTCTGTCTCTCTCTCTCTAGCTTATTAATGTCCTACTGTTAGTCACGTGCCTCCTCCACTGTTAGTCGTGTTGGCATAGTGTTTATTCTCAAGTTTTCCGTCTCTCTTTTTGGATGTTGTATGTGCAAAATATCTCTTTTAACTGGCTTTTACAGCGTCCTGGGAAGGACAAGGCATGGTGACACTTGTGTTTTTAATCCGTCACCACACGGGCAATGATTCTCGCATAGCTAAAATATGAGCACTTGGCATTATTCTACAACCCGCAATCCATTCCTCCGACATTGCGTTTGGTTATTAACAAAAATCTCGTAATGCGGTATCTACTGAGGATGATCTGTGCCGCGAGCTAATGTACTGTACGACCTTGCAAAAACTTTCATTTTTACCACGCTTTTTATATTCGCGTTAATTGTTTCTAAAGTATGTGAAATAAAGCTAAGTTTAAAAAAAAGTTTTCGACTCTATGAAAAATAGAATTAATTAAATACGTGTAGTAGTTAGTTAGTTAACTTTAAAACAATATTACACCCTGAAGTGATCTTGTACGTCTTTTTTTTTTCATTGGGTACCATATAGTCTCTATAGAGCGCTATTTGCTTCGGTGTAAACACACTTTTCTTGGATTCATTTAGAGTCATATAATTGTATTTTCTATTATTACGCCATAATATAATATTTTATTATAAGTAGTTATAACATTTTATTCCCTAAAACTTGCGAAACTTATTTATTCAAATAGCACCACTTTCGCGGATTTAGATGCTTATTTTTGTTTAAAAATATTACTCGGACGTTTCGGATACTTTCCAGTCACGTCGGAATATCCGCGTCGTAATCCATAAAAGGTTATTTTATCTGTAGGACATTTAATTTATTACAAATATATCATAATCTGATATTGTTTGTGTTGCCTCTTGCATCCAGCGGCTCCTTGTGATCTTGAAGCGTTCTGCATTATTTTCAAAGTCGTTATTTTTGTATGTTTGTCCCTATGTGAGCATCTTCAGATCTTCAAAACTACACAACCGATTTTGATGCGGTTTTTTTTAGTGAATAGAATAGTTTAAGAGGATGGCTTTTTTCTCTAATTTACAAAAACCGCGGGTATTAGCTAGTTTATTCATATTTTATACTTTATTGGTCTTATTCATAATGACATATCAGAGGTTTAAAATCGCTAAAATCGGTTCGTGAAAATTATCAAAACTTGCTATTCATAATAGTCTTTTTACGCTAAAACGTTTATTATCTCTCCGATAAAATCTCCGTTTAAACCTCTGATAAGTCATTATGAATAAGACCATTAGTATTTAAATAGATAATTACTATTCTTTTAATCAAGATTAGCAACAAGATAATTTCGTGATTTGCATTTTCATAAATTTACCGGTTTCTATTGCGCTTGTGGAAACATGTTTACGTCTAGACACGCGGCAGTGTGTTAAGCCAAGTTCATTAAATTTTAGTTATTCCGTTTACAGTTGTAACAGAAATTAATATATTTTGTTTTTGTGTCCGGAAATGAACGACGGTATATTATACATATATGTATTATTGTAAGCGGGTCTTTTAGATTATTGAAATAAATAAAAAAAATCAATACTTATTTTTTTAATCAGACCTAAAATTACCGTTTAATTAATTGATTCGTCCGATTCTTTTCTTCGAGTATAAAAATCAGGCAGCATTTTCAGTACAAAATTAGAGCTAGAACATCCGAATGCCACCCAAGTAAAGAATAAAATACGCTAAATAAATAAATATTCATGGATTCACACAACGTCCTCTGGTCCCAAGCTAAGCATATATACTTGTGGTATGGGTACTAGAATTATACCTAGGTACTACATTTTTTTGTAAATACATACTTTTAATACACACTTTTAAACAGTAAACACCCAGACGTAGAGCAAACATTTGTATGACATTATGATTATTTGTATAAATATCACACAAATGATTGTTCCGTGCGGGAATCGGAATCGGAACCATTAAAATGCACTACACAAAACGATACACTGATATATTTTATTCTCCAACTTTTGTTTGTTTAAATAAAACCAATTTTTACGGATTTAGATAGGTTTATTTTTTTTAAATTTCAGGCCGATGTTTGGGAGACTTTGCAGTCACGGGTGGGTCACAATATTCTTTGAAATTTCGCTTTTCTTAATAACAAAATATGCTAGATTTATCATACTGTTATTAAAATTAATTGTAAATTAAATAGTATGTTACATAACACTCACTTATCTATCGCTCATAAAAAAATAATTGCATTTGTTAACGCATGCTCTGTCTAGAAAGCGTAGCAAACAATGTAACAACGAGATGATTTTATTATTAATAATATTTAGTGTTTCTTTTTAAAATGACACCCGAAAATAAAAAACATAAATACATACCTACAGACGCGTAAAAAATCAGAACTTGGTACATAAAAAAATGAACGAAGCCACCATTGCATCATTTTAATAGCATTATTTATAAACTCTACGATGTTTTACACAGGTATGTACCATCCTCTGTGAGTGACGGAAAATTCGAGAATAAACCCTATGCCAACATGTCTTATTAGCGCGCCATAGAAGAGCATAATGTTTCCCAAAGTTGAGTAGGTCCGTGCCCAACGGTGGGATCGTAATGGGCTCTAGAGAGAAATACCTCAGAAAGTTCTTACGGTCTGGTGATAGGTAATACTTATAATAAAATAAAAAACAATGAAAAGAAAAAAATCCATGGAGTTCCTTGTCTGTTCTTCTCCATTATCTCTATAGTATTCACTTTTGGAACGGGCGAATAGCTACTGACGTTTGAAAAAAGCGCGTCAATCTTGCCTACTTAAAATACAAATATTTGACTTTGAATTTATAAAAATTAATCGCTTACCGAACAAGTATTTCAAAACTATGTCTGTCATCTATTGACTTCATTATGTCTTGTATCTAATGATAAGTTTTCCACACTTGTTCTTAACTTTCTAAACTAGCTATATTTAGTTTAATACGTGATTGGAACTATGACATTATAAAAATGCAACGCACGTTTTTGGTTAAGCGAATGTGTGTGACATTATTTTAGATAGGTTCCGGTTTAAACATGAAATACTTTTAATAGCTTCGTTCGTATCTATGTAGTGTGTAGAAAGTATGTAACATTGGTAGTAGTGTTCTGCCAATGAAAGTGGAAGTAATTTATTCCGACAAAGACAAAAAAATGTAGATTTTGTGAAAAGGGATATGAATGAAAGAGGAGTGAACTATCGAACGAATTAACGTCAGACAAAAATCGGTCAAGTACGAGTTGAACACGTAGGGTTCCTTGCCATTATAATATACTCCAACCCCAAATAGGGGATACGGGCAGGAGAATGATCATTACAGAAATCAGAACATTAATTAACATACGTATTTACAAGAAAGTCAAGCTTAAGTAAATTTTAATGTTCAGTTTAATAAAATTATGAAGCTTTTTAGTTAATGCACATGTCATTGTTGTGAAAAGCATTTTATAATAAAACTAGCTGACCCGCAAACGTTGTTTTGCCATACAAATGTCAGTGCGCAGGGGAGGGGTTTGAAAAATAGATGTTGGCCGATTCTCAGACCTACTGAATATGCATGTAAAATTTCATAAAAATCGTGAATTTTATATATGTATAAGTAGATGAATTTAATACATTTTTGACAAAACTATCATCATTAAAGAATTTAATATTGTATATGATTCTAAGACATTTCCTTGAAAGTTAAATGATTTAAATGTTTGTATTTTTACGCTAATGTTTTATTTTAATTGAATATATTATATTAATATGTTAAATGCCAATTCCGTGAACGCATTTTAAACGTCACTTACTTACATATAGCTTGTCCCAGAATTAGAAATGTTATCTGACGTTTAATGTGTTGCTAGGTAATTGCACTTTTAAAATTGTTATGTCCTCCAACCGTTATTAAACAAAAAACTATACGTCAATCTTTAGCAGATTTATATAATTTTGTAAATAAATTAAAGTTAACTATTTTTACCGATTCATACGACCAGTGCTATGTGCTATGTGTATTACTTTATTTCTGAGATATGCGCGTACAAACTCTTATACTTATAACTTTATTATATTATCTGTGCTCACGCGAACAAATAACTAATAACCTTACTAGAGTTCAGGTGCTCAAGTCCACTATTTTGGAACAATTGTCATACCGGCACAATACCGGCACGATACCGTTGCAATTGAAGTCAAATCGAGTAAACAGTGCACTCTCAAAACTTGTACAAAGGTTTAATGTTAATAACTTATTGTTAAACTCTAAGAAAACAAAAGTAATAAAATTCTCCATGCCAAATGTTACCCAAGTAGAAACCAATGTACATTTGAGTGGTGCGAAATTGGAACCAGTACATTCAACTATATTTTTAGGAATCACTATTGATTCGAAATTACAGTGGGGCCCACAAATTGAAAAAATGTCTGGCAAACTTAGCTCTGCGGCATATGCGGTGAAAACAATTAGACGACTTACGGATGTAGATACGGCTAGAATGGTTTACTTTAGTTATTTTCACAGTGTAATGTGCTATGGAATTCTTCTTTGGGGAAGCTGTGCGGACATTAATCGGATATTTGTGCTCCAGAAACGCGCTGTTAGAGCTATATATAACCTAGGTCCGCGGGATTCTCTAAGGGAGAAATTCAAAGACATAAATATTTTAACGGTCGCTTCGCAATATATATATGAAAATTTATTGTATGTTCATAAAAATATTCATAATTTTACAAAAAAAAGCGACCACCATAATGTTAATACAAGGCATAAACACAATCTTGTGATGCATGTAACCCGTCTCCACAAAATATGTAACTCTTTCATGGGTCATTGTATACGATTTTATAATAAACTCCCTATTGATGTAAGAGAATTAAATAATTCTAAATTTAAAAAATTCATTAAAACTAAATTATGTAAAAAGGCGTATTATAAAATTTCTGATTATATTAAAGATGATAAAGCTTGGGAGTAGGTTGCTCTAGAGCAATACATATTCTATATTGTAAAGTTATTAGCATTGTAAGTATAATTGACATTTAATTTAAAAATATTGATTTGATTAAAAGCTCTGCTGAGTTTCTTACGCCGGTTCTTCTCAGCAGATTGCGTCCTGAACCGGTGGTAGGGAAAAAAATTGGACATGTCATAAGCACATAATTTTTCTGAAAAATTATGTCTACGTGATTAAATGATTTTTCATTTCATTTCATTTCATTTCATTTCATTTCATTTCATTTCATTTCATTTCATTTCAAATATCCGTAGTCTGCTATATGCCGTCATAACGGTCTTTCAATGGTAATAGAATTGTCGATCTCTTTTATCTATGCATTGAATTTTCGGTCTCTTTTATCTATGGATTGTGTTAGAATGGTATGTATGTGTTGCCGTTTTTAAAAAATGCGTTAGTTGAAGTGATTTTCGAAAAACTACTAATAAATTTAAACATTTAATCATGCTAGACTTCGTTTAAATATATTTGTACATACTATTTATTAGTATAAAAAGCAATGTGAAGTTTAGGAGATTAGTAAATTGCAATAAATTACAAAGAACAATTTCTAATATTTCTATCTATCTATTTTTTATTTATGGCAATCTGTCGACACAGGACAATTTAAAAATATTACTGTCAAATTCAAAATAGCAGACTACCGAAACATTTCAGTCATTGAATTGCAATTGTGAAGCAGTTGTGTACGAGACTAGCAATTTATGTCACTTTGACAATTGTAAGACAATGATGAAGTCGTTATGACGACACATTAATAGTAGACTACCAAAAACTTTACTATTGCACCATAATGGTACAAAAATGGTACAGTTGTGACACCGTTGAAATACCCGACTCAGGGCCCAGCATGGTGCTATGCTCGCCAGAATCATAGAACAGTGCAACGAGAATCAAATAATGACTAATCGTAAAATGGCGAATTTTTAACCTCTGTAACCGTTTTAGAGATATACTCGTAGCTTTGTGATAGACGGACGGACGGACAGCGAGGTCTCAATAACACGCAACCCTAAGTACCTGACATGAAATAGCTGCCCAGTAAAAATGTTATTATGTTACCTTCTTGTTGTAATAATTAATCAATAATTACTCAATTTGTCGGGCTTCTTAGTGCAATTTGTATAACCGACTTCCGTTTAATAGGTCGCAGGTTTGATTTCCGCACAAGATAGCTGGATATTTGTGTGTTGAACATAGATACTCGTACTATGAATCGTACTATAATATCCAGATAACGCAATAGTAATTTTAAAATAATTATTGTATGATATTCTGCTCCAGTAAATCAATACATATAATTTTATAGAAAACACAAAATATTAAAGTCGTTAGTGTCACTCATCTGGCAACACTGCGTAACCAATTTACTCAAAACAAGAAAAAACAATCTTATATTATCTATGATTTATTCTTAACTTTCACTTTTATCATGAACCGATTATCTACTTTTAAATGAGAACATACATACTAATAAGGTATTAGATGCGTTTAGGGTTTCGTTCAAAAAGAGATCATTACAGAACCACTCGATTATCTGTCCGACTATCTGAAAGTTAACGCAGTCAGCCCTTACTTACTTGATCACAAGTATTAGTAGTTAACATATTTATCTAGAGATAAATATCTTAATAATATTATGTTTCGTTAAAAAACTAAACAGCATTAGTGAAAATACTGAATATTTTTATTAATTATTGCACTGTCCTATTTAATATGTGTGCAAAACTTCAGATCTTCTGACTACTGCAAGTGGGTGAAAATCACTTTCAAAAATTTCGTTACATAGATTAACACGTAGTGAAATAATATAAGCGTGTTAATAAAATAAACTCCATATTAAGTCCTGGCTAAATCGTAATTCATAGAATAAGGACGTTTCATATGACGTATACCGTGTATCACACGCATACATACATCATGCCTCAAATTTATTTTCGAGTTTTCCGCCTCTTATATAAGATGTTCTCTGTGTAATATAAGGATATACCTTCTATTATAAGATGAAATTACTAGCTATCTTAGAAATATCTAAAGTGTCCCAATTTTGTACCAGAACTCTCTAGTTCAAATACAAAAAATACGCCAGCAAAAACCGACCTACAATACAAAAAATACTTTCAAAAAATGATAACTAACTTTCAAAATGAATGATGTGTGTATGTTTTTGCATGACTTTTGGATTCTTATGTATGTAGGTCATCTTGTTACTTATTACTTTGAATTTTAGTAGTAAAATGACTCTCTGAATCAGTCTAGTAGGAAAGCCTTTACGAGTGGCAAGTGTTCAAATATTTCTATTGGGATTGCTTAAAAATTTTATTAAACGTATTCTTGACTATCAAAAATATCATTTCAAAACGTTTTTTAATGTGCGGATCGATGTGTTTGTGTGTGTGTGTTTAATACAGTAATAATCTGTTTCTTATTACTTTGAGGTAAGTCCTTCTCTAACGTCAATTTTTAAAATATATATTGTTTTCCCTTAATTTCATCAATGTTTAAATTGAGTAAGCCTTATTTATTTCAAATAAAACTACGGGTAAGACTCTGAAGACTCTGACAGTCTTATCCGTGACCATGGTGACTGCAAAGTCTCCGAAACGTCGGGCTATAATTTAAAACAAATATACGCGTCTAAATCCGTGAAAAGTAGTTTTATTAGAACCTGTGATTAGAACGAATGAGTCGCGTTTAGGGTTATATGTCGTGTGGTTGGTTAAAGGATAAAATGAAATACGTCCGGACTTGCATGGCGTTTATTTGCGACTCAATATATTTAATATAATATTAGCTTATATAGGTAAAGACAACAATCGTTTCTATATATTCCTAAAACTGCTGATACGCAGAGTGTTGAATACAATGAATCCATACATGATATATTTGTATACAATAAATTAGGCGTCGAGCAGACAATAGATATACAAAAAATACAAACTGTAATAAATATATTTGTTTATTATAACTTAGGTGGCTAGCACAATGGTCTCTATGCATTCAGAGACCTGTTGACATACGTCTACTTGGAAACAATGAATTCATACAATGTGTCCCTACAGTAGCCTCCCCCTTAAAAGAAATGCACTATAAATTATATTAAAAACACAAAATAAAAATGACAATACAATGTATACTTATAACATAACCAAACAATAAAACAAACAGTAAACTCGGACAATATGTAAAATGTATATAAGGCAAAAATAATTAAAACAGTGTTTACTAAATAAGCTGACAATTCATTTCGCAATAAACTCGTACTAATTACCATATTTATGATATAGAAAAAATATAATCTAAGTCATTCAATACATATAGTTTTATTTTACCTTACTGATACAGTTAAGTATTTAAAACTAATAAAGCATAACATAATACATAAACTCAGAACATTCTAAAAAACTAGTCACAATTAATAAACGATAATCTAAAGTAAAAATCTTATCGGTCGTTTAACCAATCTCCCACTGCGCGTGGTACGACTTAAGGGCACTAAGTAATACATTCTTAGATTTCTTCTTCTTGGCTGTTGTTACGGCACTGATATCTTTTAATTCAAAAGCGTCAGGTCAACCAGTTGCCCCATCTATCACCGTAAGTCAGTATCTATGATCACTAGCCGCTGTCGTAAGCGGTCCAACATTGTCAGCGTGGATATGTTCGTTAAAACCGGTCACACGCCTCAAATTGTCCTAGTCCAGACAGTGTCTCAAATAACTTAATAATAACCTTTGACATTGAATGCAGGTTTTGGTCCAATTTCTAACGTCTACATTCATATTCGGCCAAAAGTACTTGGACGCAACTAATTTTGTAGTTTCTCGTATACCTGGGTGAGATAAATCATATACAGAGTGAAATGCCTTTTTCCTAAACTCCGTGGTTAGATAAGGCGTAACACTATTCGTAAAAAAAAGTCACACGTAAGCTCATTAAAAGCATCTGGCAAAACATTGCGCTTGAATCATAAACTATCGTTCTTATCAGTTATCAACTTCGTCAGTTCTTTGTCCGACCGTTGCAACATAAGTGCAAATTTAAAATGATTAACGATCGAAATTAAAATACTTTTTATATCGTTTTATAGTCTGTCACCAGGCTGTATCTCTCGAACGGGAATAGCTAGAGAGCTGAAATTTGCCCACCTCATGTATAACAGTTAATACTGCAACCACAAATGCTCATCACTATCTTGTATAGGGTCGGTAATATGACGAATATATTATAATAGTAGATACAGAACCCTTCGTGTATAAATGCAAATCGTACTTGACTGGTTTTTTAATTCTTGTATGGATTCTATGGTTAATTACTTAATATTGGTACCGATTCTACGCGCACAACATAACTAAAAAATGAAAATTGATAGTGTCAATAACACAGTTTGGCAATGTTAACTAAACTTCTGTCATGAAAAACTTGTATTTTGACTGTTTAATATGAATGTGTACAACGAAATAGAACATTTAATCAAAATACACAAAAGTTTTTATTCATTATCTAGTTAAGTTTAGTTGTGCATGTAGAATTGATATCAGTGTTTTGCATAAAAACCCAGAATTTAATTATTTCTTAAAGCTACATTGTTAAGATACTCATGAGTTTTTTTTTTGTTCACAGATGATGGACCATGACTTGGAACAATAAAACTCATCTCATCATGTCAACACAAGATTAACAAAAACTTTCCAGAATCAGTATTCACATGTCATAAAGAGAATGGAAGTATCATATGTAGACGCATATTGTCACAGCAAGCGAACATACGCTTGCTCATAATAAAATAAATAATCAAGATAAAGACTATAGTAATGAAACAATAATGGCTAAAAGACATGAAGAAAGAAATTCAAATACCAAAATGACACTAAAAACTCTAGTTACGTGTGTTTTCGTGTTATTAATTAGTGTTAATAAAGTTAAAAGTGATGATAACGATGAAGTGTCAAAACGAATAAAAATAATCGAAAGTATATCGGGTAGATACTTTAGTGATGTGTATCAAAATGGTACTTTCAGAACTGGCAATGATCTTTGGGATAACATTTTAAATACGTGTACAACAGCTCCATCTGTTAGTTGTTTACAAAAAAATGTGTATTCGTTTTTAGATGATAAATTAGGGATCAATGGTGATATAGAACTTACTAGTGGTATGTGTTTTAAGAAGAATAATGTGGATATTAATAAATATAGTAAAGAAGCTAATACAATATACCTGACTGGTAGTAGGAAAAGTGAAGATGAGGAGGGAAGATATTTGGATGAGGAAAATGAAATTGAAAACGATGAACCAGGTTAGTGAAATTTTCGATATATTGGGCTACCAGTTGTTGTACGCTACTTCTTACGCGTCGAATTTAGACAATTTTCCCCGTTTTGGCAACATTTTTTACTGATGCTTCACTCCTATTTCGACAATTCACACAATATTATTATAAATTGTAGCCTATGTGTTATTCTGATGTATAAGCTACATTAAAATCCATTCAGTATTTTTTGCGTAATAGAGAAACAAACAACCAAAACATCCTTATGCACAAACTTTCACATTAAATGTGATTTTATAACATTAGTAGGATCGGCCTTTAAGAATAATATCAAGTTTCTAGATTGCTATAAATTATTCTTTGAAGTCCATTAATGTCCCAAAAGGCCAGGGTGCTGTAAAAGCAGCTACGGGACATTGTACACAGATTACATATGATACATGGGAACCTCGATAAAAAACCCTGTTCCAACACGCCTGGTCAGCGCGGTATAGTAGACCATTATGCCCAATGTGGAGGAGACCCGTGGCCAACAATGGGATGTCAATGGACTAGGGAGTGAGATAGGATGCGGCCTCCCCATTTTGGGAAAGTACTTGTTCTAATTACGTTACTCAAGCGTTACGCTTGATTCCTCTCCTCTCCAGTCCATTTACGTCCCACTGTTGGGCACGGGCCTCCTCCACTTTGGAGGGATTATGGTCTACTGTGCCGCGCTGACCAAACGTGTTGGCACAGGGTTTATTTTCGAGTTTTCTGTCTCTCACAGAGGATGTTATCTGTGTGCAATATCCCTTAGCTGACTTTTACAGCACCCTTGGGAGGAGATGGGGTGGTGACACTTGTATTCTTACTCCGTCACCACACGGATAATGCTTGATTACCAAGGGTATAATTACGAGGATTTCGTCTCCCACGGGATTTTATTTGCTTAAATTATCTCTATTTAAAATTATTATAACATTATAACCCAAACAATAAATTTTACGTTTTAGTATTAATTTAGTAATTGTATTAGGTAATACCGGCTAGTGTTTACGTAAACATATTTATATAATAAGTGTTTTAGATCGTAAAATTTCTTAAGATATGCATACATTTGTTAATGTTCAAAATGTTAATTAGAAAACACACAAATTACTCAAAAATTAAATACAAAGCAATTATCTCAAACTTTATATAAAATCATAATATATGTATATTTTAAGACGTTTCAGATATGCCTCTATATACGCAGGGACGGATTTAAACTAAAAAGTTTTAATCCGTCCCTGCGTTTTTAAGATTAATGCTGATCTCAGGAACCGCTAGTTCGATTTGATGAATTCGTTCAGTGTTGGTTAGTACATTTATCGAGGAAGGGTATAGGCTATATAAAATCACGCTATTCGCTTATTCTTCACCTTATTAATATCCCTCGGCGGGTCACGGTAAGGCTCAAGGCACCATCATGGCCCGGGAGGGCAAAGAGGAGAAGGAATAAAATCCTTATTTATGTAAAAATGCGTAGGTATTAAAAAAGTTCTGATTATGTTACTCTGGAGCCATACATAATATTGTGTATTATAACTTTTCATAAGCATTGTAAAATAATATTATTATTATTAAGTACCTTTTAAAAAAATAGTGAATTTAATCAAAAGCTTCCCGAGTTTTTTACGCCGGTTCTTCTCAGCAGATTGCATGTACTGAACCGATGGTAGTTGGTAGAGCAAAAAAAATTTGGACTTGTTATAAGTATGTTTACCTGATTATATTATGTACTTTCATTTAATTTAATTCCGTTGTACAGAGTGATAATGTGTGTAGTTTAACTTCGTATTTTTTGTGATCACCGTAAAAAATACTCTCTAAATCCCCCTAATGCTTCAAAAGAAGTAGAACAAAAAATATTTTTGTCTTTCTATAGTTCAAGTAGAATATTAGTACAGAAATACAAATTTCTCTCAACTGATATACATCAAAATACTTCATAATACCATAATCTGAAGACGTTTGTAACGTTTGCATAAATTGGTAATAATATATGCTATTCATATCACGTATGACTATGAAAGAAAGATTTCATCTTTAAAGATCTAGGCTTATTTTTGTTTAGATACATGATTTGCATAATAAGATATGCGCCATTTAAAAAACTGTACGTGTGTTTTAAAAACTGCTTCTGAACGTCGAATAGAAAGTGTACGAGTTTCTTTTAGCCCCTTATTAGGGTATACCAAAAGGTAAACCAGACCCTATCAGTAATAGGGTCTTCGCTGTCCATCCATCTGTCTGTCACCTGTATCTCAACAACAGTGATAGCTCTCTCTCTTTTTAACCTATTATCGTTATTGCTGTGACTTCGCTGTCCATTCATCCGTCTGTCACCTGTATCTCAGGAACGGTGATAGCTCTCTATCTCTGCAGCCCACGGGCCTCCTTCACTTTGGAGGACATTATGGTCTACTGCAGCTGACTAGGACTATTAGCACAGAGTTTTGTTGTGATTTTTCCGTGCCTCATAGGATGTTATTTATGTACTATCCCTTAGCTGACTCTTACAGCATCCTGTGAAGGATAAGGGTTGGTGACACTTGTATTCTTAATCCGTCTCTACACAGATGAATATTTTGTAGGAACGTGGATGGTAAAGTCTGAATTCAGTTCTGAAGAAAATTATGTGCTTATGACAGGTCCAAAAATTTTTTTCCCTGCAACCGGTTCAGGATGAAATCTGCTGAGAAGAACCGGCGTAAGAAACTCAGCAGGGCTTTAATTAAGAAAATTTTCCCCATTTTCGTGACATTTTTCACTAATACTTTGCTCCTATTAGTCGCTACGTGATGGTATATAGCCTATAGCCCTCCTCGATAAATGTACTATCCGACACAAAAATATTTTTTCAATTCGGACCAGTAGTTCCTGAGATTAGCGCGTTGTTAAGTGTTTTTTGTTGTTTGTTAAGTGTCTAGCGTATGTGGACTATGAGAAGGCCTTCGATTCAGTCGAGACTTGGGCGGTGCTGCAGTCCCTCCAGCGGTGCCAAATTGACTACCGGTACATCGAAGCGCTGAAGTGTTTGTATAGAAACGCCACTATGTCAGTCCAAATCCAGGATGGGAGCACAAGACCAATTCCACTGCAGAAGGGTGTCAGACAGGGGGATGTAATTTCCCCAAAACTGTTCACCGCTGTATTGGAAGACGTTTTCAAGCTCCTCAATTGGGCCGGACTCGGCATCAACATCAACGGCGAATACATCACTCACCTTCGATTTGCAGACGATATCGTGGTCATGGCAGAATCCCTGGAGGACCTTGGCACAATGCTCAATGACCTCAGCAGTGTCTCCCAACGGGTAGGTTTGAGGATGAACATGGATAAAACCAAGGTCATGTTCAATGTCCATGTCACTCCAGCACCAGTATCTGTTGGGAATGCGATTCTCGAAGTTGTCGATCATTATGTCTACCTAGGACAAACAGTCCAGTTGGGCAAATCCAACTTCGAGAAAGAGGTCGACCGACGAATCTAACTCGGCTGGGCAGCGTTCGGGAAGCTTAGGCACATCTTCACGTCCAAAATACCTCAGTGCCTGAAAAGAAAGGTCTATGACCAGTGTGTGTTACCAGTGATGACTTACGGAACTGAGACGTTGACCCTGAATGTCGGCCTCATAACAAAACTCAGAGTCGCGCAGCGTGCTATGGAGAGGGCTATGCTCGGTGTTTCCCTACGTGATAAGATCCGGAATGCGGAGATCCGTAGAAGGACTGGTGTGTACGACATAGCCCGAAGAGTTAGCACGCTGAAGTGGATTGCCACTGGATGGCCACATCGCTCGACGATCTGATGACCGTTGGGGACGGAAGGTCCTCGAGTAGCGACCACGAACCGGACGACGCAGCGTGGGGCGGCCCCCAACAAGGTGGACCGACGATATCGTCAAATACGCCAGGGCCGCTGGATGCAGTTAGCGCAAGACCGCACGTTGTGGCGTTCTATGGGGGAGGCCTATGTCCAGCAGTGGACTGAGAAAGGTTGATGGATGGATGGATGGAAGTGTTTTTTGTTTTCTTTTGTGAAACTAGGTGACCTTATCGCTTTCTTATTCTAGATATGGTTTCAAGATATGGTTTTTATGGTTACTTATATTATCTATCACTAATAGGTGTACATTAAATTGCAAGTTCTGGGTTTTGCGAGATATAACAACTATCTCATTTCGATTCGTTCGGTTTTTTAGGGAGGACAAACACACTCTTCAGTCTTTTAATACTGGTATAGAAGTATAGATTCGTCACCACACAGATGTAAGCTTATGGATTGTGAAAGTCTGAAATTCAGTTCTGCTTATCTAATGAGGGTGTATAGGCGTGATACTAAACATAAACTCTATAATAATCCGAGTGTTAGAATTAATAACATACTAACATACTAGGTGTAAATACAACAATATGAGTGGGCAAGTGTGCCGCGTGGTTAAACACCGTGAATTTGACGGTTAACAAAGAATTATCAGACACAACCTACAAACTTGAACAATCATATGTTTAGTAGTAAAGTGATGACAGAAAAAGATGTGACTCTATCCTATGATCATTCTTCTGTCCTTATCCCATTATTTGAGATCGTCGCAACATGTCTTTTTCTTCCATGTCTTCTATCAGAAGCAATATCTGTGTTAACTCCTTTATTATATCTTTGACGGGATTCGTGGTGAAGCGGTTTATGTAACGGACTACCGATCACTAGGTTGTGGGTTCGATTCCCGCTTGGGATAATCTTTTGTGTGATATTTATAAATGTCATACAAATGTTTGTACTGCGTCTGGGTGTTTACTATGTATATGTATATGTATGTATTTACAAAAGAAAAGTAGTCCACACCAGACTGACTGAGTTGGGACCAGAGGACGTTGTGTGAAATGTCCATGAATATATTTATTTATTTAATTATTTCATGTCCTCATTCACACAATACATCCGCAGTACAAACAATAACATCCATATTTTCTTACATTTTCCTCTAGACTTTTGTCGTTCCACAATTGACTCTATCCCATTGTGGCAAAATATCGTAAGTCAAATTCAAATTTACGGACCTTCGAGGCCGAAGTTAAGGCCATTTTCAATATTTTGTCTATCCTCGATACTTGCTAATAACCCTGGTCGGGTCATGGTAATACCTGAGTGACTACTATGGCCCGGCCAAGGGGCAAGGAGGAACACCGTGGGGTTTAGTGGGTAGTTCCGGTCCGCTTCTGACCCGGGAGTCCCACACAAAGTGCACAAATGCATTCCCCACGTAAAAAAAAAATACTTGCTAATAAAGTCAGACTAATCTAAACTAATGTTCTTACTTGCATATATAACTACGAGTATACTAATATTAAAAAGTTGTAAAAAGTGTGTTAGATAGTTCATTTATTACGAAAAGCTATAGGCTAAATAACATCACGCTGTGACCAATAGGAGCGCAGCATTTGTAAAAAAAAGTTGCAAAAACAGGGAAAATTTACTAAATTCCACGCGTATAATATTGCGCATATTAGTATCTATGAAACACGATATAGGAATGACACAAAAACACTCAAAATCTGTAATTTAAATAGTAAACAATACATTTTCACACTTTTCATAAACACTTTCCGTTTTTTAACATTCGAAGTCTGTGAATTAATTCCGACAACAATTCGAAAGCATTTTGCATTCCGTAGTGAAAGCAAAATAAAACATAAAACACTTAACTTAATTTAAACCTTAAAATTACTGTTGCAAGGTTTAAAATCACTTATATTCTTTAATTTAGTTAAAAACAAGACTAGCTTTATAATGTGCAGTTGCCGTGACTCTTATTATTATAGCAGTAACAATTACATTGGATTGTATAATAGCATTTGTAATATTGTTACCGGGTTTGACTAAGAGGAAAAAAAAAAGGCTGAGTCTATTAATACGGGTACTGTACGAACAATTTATAATTATTAATACGGTTACCGTACGAACAATTTATAATTATTAATACGGGTACTGGACAAACAATTTATTAATAATCGTACAGAAGTCGGACGAATAATTTTATTTTATCAATTAGAGTGCAAATTTAAAAAAAAAATAACTTTGCGTTTCTATTTGTTTTTAATTTAAACCAAAAAATGGTAAATTTTTGCCGATTTTAATACCGTCAAATATTGAATTTATTTTTTATTATTAAATATAATAAATTCTCTTTTATAAATTAAATTTATAGGTATTAAATATATGTATAAGTATCTAATTATATTTTCACTATCATTTATACAGATTATATTAGATTATTATTATTTTATTATTATTTATATAGATTTTGAATATACTTTGCACCGATTCGAGCCGGTAGATTTTGAGAAATCTCAAAAAGACAAAAAAAAAATTTTTGAAATGTGTTTTTTTTACTAACTTTTAAACGGCTCTACCGATCGATTTTAGAAACTAAGCTCTTAACATCAAAAATTGACTTCGACCGCCACCAGCTCGTTCGAAATCGAATGATTCGTTCGTGAGTTATCCTTGTCAAAAGAAAACCCAAGAAAGTATTTTTAACACGCTTTTATAACTTTGGTATGCATCTATCAATGTGTTAATCTGTGTAACGGAATCTTTGAAAGCGATTTTCAGCCACTTGCAGTAGATGGATTGATCTGAAATTTTGCACACCTAACAAGGACGGATGACAATATAATAGATAATAATATAATAATATTTATGGACATTTCACCCAACGTCCTCTGGTCCCAAGCTAAGCTTTATATGCTTGTGTTATGGGTACCAGAATACGGATAGAATACATAAACTACTTTTCTTTTGTAAATACATACTTATAATACATAGTAAATACCCAAACGCAGTACAAACATTTGTATGACAATTGAAAGCATCACACAAATGATTGTCCTGACCGGGGATCGAACCCGAGACCTCGTGAACGGCAGTCCATTATATGAACCACTAGACCACGAGGCCCGTCATATATTATATATATACAATGCAATAATTTAAAAGAATAATCCCAATTCCTTGATCAGAATTACTAGAATAGCATGTTGAAGTATCACTATGACCACACTTGTATTTTTAATTATACACGTAATAGTTTAATTGGAATAGTATATACAATAGTATTGGATGCTGTAATATATCAGGGACGCTTCAACATGCCTCTTGATTCCTTTTGTGCGACATCGTTCAATTGTCATAGCATCACGATGATAAAAAAATGCGTACTCTTTTTCTTCGAAATCTTTTACTTTTTTCTCCAACTTTTCAAAAGAATCGAATTTGTCACCTTTCTTCAATAAATTTTCATCCATGACTTTGTCATTCTCATCAGCAGCTTCATCTGAATCAACAACTTCATTCGCGTCTTCTCCGTTTTGGTCTTTCTCTTTGCCTTCTTCGTTTTCATAATATTCATCGGAATCTGAAGAATATATTACCATAAGTATTAAAATTAAAAATGTTAAGAAATAAATATATATTTTTTATTAATTGAATAATTACCCATTTTGTAAGATATTTTATACAAGCTAAATGAATTCAAATTGAATTATTTTATTATAAATACTTTATGACAGAATGACAGAAATATAAACAAATGAAACTTTTTAAGAAAAATAAATATTTTTAATTAAAAAAGAAATAAAAAGATTTAATAGCTTACCTTTTCCATTGAAATTTATTTCATTGATTTATTTTAACATATTTTACAATATCTATTGTTAAAATAAAAATTGAGTATTTAAATTATAATTACCTCCTTTTGTTCACCAATCACAATACACATTCCACCAATCACATGATAATTCCATAGGCAAACAATAATCATACTCACGTTAATTTAGAATAAATTTATTATTAAAAAAAATTCTTAGTAATAAATTTAATAATAAAAAAATAATAATATCCGTATGAATATACTCATTCTTAAAAAACAAGCTAATCGTCCAACTAATCGTCCAATTTCATTCTTAATTTGAAAAAAAATTGAATATAATGTACGAATAAATATAATTTATTCGTCCAGTACCCGTACAAATAGTCACATTCAAAAAAAAATGTTGTAACAAGTTTATGGAACATAAAATTTAGACGTTAATATTTTCTTTTTATCGATATTTCACATAACGTCGTCTGGTCCTAACCTAAGCTTATTTTGCTTATGTTGTTGATACCAGAATACGGATATACTACAAATAATTGTCTTCGCAAATACGTACATATAATAACAACATAAATAATTGGGCATTTAAAAAAAAAATTCACCCGTCTTCATGTGCTTTTGAAATTTGAGGGTTTTTCTCAATTTCTCAATAGATAACCATCAGATTCTAACCTGGTGCCAAAGGGACCACACAGGAACCACCAGCTTTTAAATAAAAAAGGAATCATTAAAATCAATTCGCCCAGTTAAAAGTTGTGAGGTAACAAACATAAAAAACAAAAAAAGAAACATACAGACGACTTGTAGCTCAGTCATTTAATATTTTTACCTGGAAATTTTTCCGGAAGTTTAGAAAATTGGTAATTTTATAGATTTTGATGTGCTCTTTCCAAATTTCAACTTTGTCACCTCGTATGTTGCCTGTTTGCGCCGCCATATTGAAGAAATGGCACCCAAAATCAGTTTTTTGATATAATATAAAGAAAGGGCTTGACACAGAAGGGACGCATTCCTTTATACCTGCGGAGACATGACAGACTATAGTTAGCTGGGTTTTCATTCTATGGAACAATATTAACCTTCGTATAATTAAAGTAAATAATACACGTTAGTGAGGATGTATAACGTATAATAATAGTTTGCGGCGCTCGTACGCAGAAGCTATTGAATTTAGGGAAAAAAAGATTATGACATAATTGTAGGAAATTTCCTCTGCTTTTCTTTTGTTTAGATATGTTTTCCTGTAAAATGCGTCGGAAAGGAGTTATTATCAAAAAACTGATTTTGGGCGCCATTTTTTCAATATGGCGGCGCAAATGGGCAACATACGAGGTGGCAAAGTTGAAATTTGGAAAGAGCACATCAAAATCAATAAAATTACCAATTTTCAAAACTCCCGGAAAATTTTCCAGGCAACCATTTATTTTTTCGACCAAATGACTAAATTATTGGGAAACTTCTCCTTTTTTTGAAGTCATTTAAAATAGCTACACACTGTAACAAACCTTTGTTTATATAAATGTCACACAAATGATTATACTGTGCGGGAATCGAACGGTAGTCCGTTATAATGAAATCGAATGAAGTCTGAAAAAGACGACGAGCCTCGTCAATCTGTTTCAAAAGCCTTATGTTTTGGAGATGGGCTGGAGAGAGAAGAGATAGTATTAGTAAAATTATATTATGCATACTTCAAGGCGTACCAATACTATGTAACAGATTATAATTTCCCAGGTGGCAGCCTGTGGCAATGTTCAGTAGGTCAATACAATTTGTTCTGCGGCGAACCACAAACATGTGTGCTGTGTCAGGTTGTATCTTTTAAAATATAATTATGTTGTGGTTTTTCATTTGACATTCGATTTCACATTGTGACATTTTGATGAGGTTTACACATATTTATAAAAGCAACAGACTTATGTTTTCTTGAGGAAAATTGTGCCCAACCTGCAAAATAGCCGATAGAGATTGTTCACGTATGAACATACATACGGACAAGTCCACCCTAGGTTATATATATTGAATAACTAACTTCACGTTTAAGAATAAACTCACGTATTAATATAATCAGCAAATTCCTTCTATGCTCTATTTTAGTAACTCTCCGCGGTCACGTATTTTGCATATGTGTGTATAAATGAAACTACTATATAAACTATGTATGTCTACAATAAACCAGTCCAGTGAAATCACCCGAAGTTTCATTGACTCCCTCCTCACCACGTGGCTACCGTCGCGCCGCCCTAGCGCTGCCTGAGTCCAGCGCCGCGTCGCTCTAACTATCGCGCTGCCCGAATTCAGCGCCACGCCGCCGCCCTAACCGTAGCGCCGCCCTAGCGCTGCCCGAGTCTAACGCCGCGTGGCTCTATCCTTCGCGCCGCCCTACACCATCGCTGCACAAACCTAACAGTGCCTAGCATCATGTAGTCTAGGTACTGAGCGTCTACTACGTCCGACAAATCAATAAGGTAGCGAGAGTCTACGTGTTTACGAGTATCTATGGACTCTCGTTCTGTACACGCCTGTCAGCGAGCAACACAGCACGTTCCCGGCGTGTCCAGAGATAAAAGCGACAACAGCTTGGATTTACGTTCGGAAGTTTAAAATTTTTATTTTGATGTTTTTTGTGGCGATCTCACAGTGCATTGTCAGAAGGGGTGAAGGATAATAAGAATACAAGTGTCACCTCCATGTCTTGACTGCGGAGGGTCGTAAAATCGACAGAGGGAACCAGATCGCATAACACCTGCGCACATACTTAAGGAGGGTTGACGTCAGGCAGGCGGCCGTGATCAAAAATCAGCGAAATTCCATTGCAACATGAACAAAATGTCATGTTGCGGCGACCCCGAATAACAGAATAGGGTATGAGAATGTTGAAATTAAAGTGCGAAAAAGCAAGAAATCTGGCCACTATGGATATGACGTTCAGTTATTTGTGTTGGTTGAGAAAATAAAGCCTTAATTACGTCATAATTACTGTGCGTAGCATGGTATAAAAGTTGTACACGTATGAACAGATGTATGAGTGTTAATGAGTCCCTGCCTATGCCTATGGAGAAAAGGCGTGACGGTGATATTAAAGATAATTACTGTGATATTTTGAGATTGCGGTCTAGTTTCTACAATTGAGGTGTAAGGTTTGCGAATAACTTCACGTATCAAAATTAACTTTAAAAATCATCCCACCCCTGCCCTGGTCGTGTGGTAAGGGTTAAGGCACCACCATAGTCCGGTGGGATTGAAAACGAAAAAAAAAGGAATTCAAATTGGTTAAGGCATTTACGGGAAAACGAGTATACAAAAAAAAACCTTTTAAAAATGAGAACCACAAGTCAGATCAAAGGGAGCGTCTTTTACGATCACAAAGTTATAAAATTGTCTATATCTTTGTCCTACTTTATACTTAAAATGAAAACTTCGATTGTAGGTGAATAGTTCAGAACGAACATAAATTTTCCATTGACATTACGTTCTTAGAAACTCAACATTTTGTACGTAAATATTATTTTTACCGTTCGTAAGATTAACTACATACATTAACTACAATATTTTGAACTTTGGCATCCGCTTTCACATTTCTTTTGTCATTGGTAATTTTTACTAATGAACCGTTTTTGGGAAAAGTGTCATCTTAACATATTTTTACCTGACTGTCAAAGAAGAGTTATATTTCTCACGCATATTGTGTACTAGCTGTGGCCCGCGACTTCGTACGCTAGGAATAAAAAAAAATTTCGCCCATTTTTACAACGTTTTTAATTGCTGCTTCACTATTATTGGTCTATATCTTATATCTTGGTTATCTTTATACAATCCTCTTCAAAACCAAAACTCTTTAGCTTGATGATATTATAGTATGGATTTGGCCCAATATTGGATGACTTCTGAATGAATTCTCGTCTTCTTTTCGCAAGGTGAAAATTGATACTATTTCGCGATTGCGAGACTTCCGAGTGCCAGCTTCACAAATTTACGTGATAATGTGTGTGACTATGGCGACGGATTAAAAATACAAGTGTTACTACCCCATCTCCTCCCAAGGGTGCTGTAAAAGTCTGCTAAGGGATATTGCACACAGACAACATCCTCTGTGAGAGATGGAAAACTCGAAAATAAACCCTGTGCCAACACGCCTGGTCAGCGCGGCACAGTAAACCATCATCCTTTCCTGTGGAGGAGGCCCGTGCCCAACAGTGGGACGTAAATGGGCTGGAGAGAGAGATGGCTATGGCTAGTATATGGGCTACATCACTCAGCCGGCTTGAAGCTATGCCATATCAATGTGTGCATGAAATACTATTCTATGTGTGTCTATGAAACGCGCCTCATGTTAATTTTTAGGTACGAGTACCACAGACAGGTATTCTGTTCATAATGGAATACTTGTTTTATTGCTTGTAAAAGTGACGTTTTTAGTTTGCGAAAACTACATGACACATGATTACCATATTTTATTAGACCTTGAAGTACGCTTTAGCAAAGCTAAATATACATGTCTTTAAAATTAAACGCGTATACATTAATAATTGTAAATCTGTAGCCACTTTTAAACCCACATAGTTTTTATTTAATTACAAATTTTGCTTTTTTTTGTTTACGATATTTTTTGTGTGTTTTATATTAATTTGCTTCTTGCATCTGTAATTGGTTGTGCATTAAGTTATCATGTTTCTCCTTCCTGTGTAAGATAAATACTTGACAAGTTTAATACTATTTAGTACCAATTCTATTTGTATATCTAAACTGAACTAAAAATAAAAACAACTATGCTGTATTTTATTAATTGGCTATTTCGCTATACACATTCACATAAATAAAAATTGTTATTTTATATTACACAGTTTTTATTATAAGAAACTTCAAATAAAACTACTTTTTACGGATTTAGACGCGTATATTTGTTTTAAATTTTGGCCCGACGCGCGCCGTGACGTTTCGGAGACTTTGCAGTCACCATGGTCACGGGTGAGACTGAGCTGTAATAAGTAAGAAAGTTCAGTTAACATTACCGAATTGTGTTACTAACACAATCCATTTTTTATTTAATTTTAGTTTAGTTATGCACGTAGAATTGGTACCAATATGAAGCATACTTAAGATAACAAATTGACAAAAAAATCATTTACATATACAACGCGAAAAATCTATTAGTAAAACGAATATTTAAAGATAATAGAGTTAAATATAAAAAAAAATACTCATTATGGTATACAATCGGCTTAAAGAACCGAACATAATGACATTTTAAACGATTAAGCTAAAAAGGTATCGCTCTAAAGAAAGTATCGATAAACAATGCAAGAGAAATTAATATGAAACAATTGTGTGATAATAGCGTACCAGGAAAACGATACTTATATTATAAAGCTGAAGAGTTTGTTTGTTGCTTTGAACGCGTTAATCTCAGGACCTACTAGTCCGATTTGAAAAAATATTTCAGTGTTAGATATTACATTTATTAAGGAAGGTTATAGTCTATATAATACTACGCTGCGACCAATAGAAATGCAAGTTTTCTAAATTACACGCGTTCGAAGTAATAAATGAATGAAAGAAAATGAGAAAAGTTATCTCATTATTATGTAGTAAACTTTTCTATTCAGAATATAAAACGGTCAAATAAAGTTGGAATTGCACACAAAGAGTTTCATACCATTATTATAACGGGATAAGGGCAGGATAATGATGACCATGAGTATTTATTGCTATAGCATACATTAACTATATTTTTGGATCCAGAGATACAGCCTGGTGACAGGGACGAATGGTAATGAAAAATCTCCTGTAGGTTTTGATACCCTCGCACGGGTCGAAAATGCTTAAAATATTTTAGTCATATTTCCGATTGTAAGTTGTTATGTATAATTTTAGGCAAAAAATGATCGCATAAGATTAATATAGCTACGTATTGTATAAGTTTTAAGGTCGGCACAAACGACAAAATTTATGTAATAACTAGCTATGTCCCGCGGTGTTACCCGCGGTAAAAAGGATAAAAAATCTGTTCGTTTTTTATTATCCCACGGGATTTTTTGGGGATAAAAAGTAGCCTATATGTTATTCTGATGTATAAGTTACATTATTGCAAAGTTTCATTAAAACCCATGCAGTAGTTTTCGCGTGAAAGAGTAACAAACATCCATCATCCTCACAAACTTTCACATTTATTAGGATTAAGATTAGGATTAGGATTATAATTGAGATTAGGATAAAACGAGTAAGTGGCAAATGTATGAAAGAAAAAAGACGAGGTGAGAAAGCAACAGATAATATTTATCTGTCTTACCTTAGCTTGAAACCAGAGGACATTGTGTGAAATGACCATAAATATTTATTTATTAATTTACTTCTAATTTCAGAAACACCATTAGAAGAAATAACCAATGCTCTATACGACAAGAGTGTTAAGTTCTTGGTAACTCATGATATGAAGATCAGTCTACCAGATACTTTCTTCCAAGGTGCTACACTGAAGATGTCTCCCAGAGCTTTGACCAAAACTGGAGCGTTAGTTCATATTGAGTTGGAGCCAAAAGAGACACAAGAACAAGGAAGACTGTTCTTTCATAAAATTAGTAAGTTATTAATATTTTTACGTCTACCACGACTGGGCTTTATTTAGTATTTGACTTTAGTATAAAATTCATGCTAGATCGTAGAGTAAAATGTCCAGGATTCCATATCATCGTGTTAAGGTTGTCACGCATTTTTCCGATGAATGTCCGCAGAACCTAAAGAGCGCCGTTTGCTACGGTCTAAACATACCTTTTTGGCTTCATTGACACCATATAGGAGAAATTCGAAATGAAATAACCGACACTGAAAATTTTCAAATATAAACCAATGTCGTTGTTTTTGTATGTGTGTCCCTATGTGAGCTTATATATCTTCAAAAACACGCAACGAATTTTGCTGCGGTTTTTTTAATAGTTAGAGTGGTTCACGAGGATGACTTTTATGTATAATTTGTTAAGATGTGATTTCTAAATTCCACGTTGTCAAAGTTGCGGTTAACGGCTAGTGCTTTATAAAGATAACCGTTAATTTTTTAACATTTAAATTATCATAAAAGCGTTGCCTTCGTTCCGCCGTTAATTGTTTCTACTGTTGTCCTCAGTGTCATCGCAATATCTCTGGTACATTATGTAACAAATAGTAGCGTAATATTCGCTAACATTTGTGCGACTTATCTGTTTATATAAAACCACTAATTACGTATTTAGACGCGTACATTTGTATTGCAGAAGATACTTTACAGTTCAGTCCTACCCGTGACCACGGTGACTGCAGTCTCCGAATAGTCGGGCTATTTAAAACTAATATACGCTTCCAAGTCCGTAAAAAGTAGTTTTATTTAAACAGTATCGCATCTGCATATGTTAAAAGTTAGTTGAATCGCTTATACAAATAAAATAATAATAAAATAATTACTTGTATAATACAAATTGGGTTCAAAAACATTGTTTATTTTTCAGAAAAATACCTGAAAAGAAAGCTGATAACAGCCGCCATAGCAATTATTTTAGTGGTAAAATTAATTGCATTGAAAGTTGTATTCGTACTACCTCTCATCATGGGTATCACAACTGCTAAGAAGATGTTCCTTAAGTTCTTACTTTTCCTGTTCCCTGCGCTGAGCCATATCTTCAAGTTGTGTTCGTGGTATCATCAGAATTATCATACCACCAAATATCATCATCATCATCATTTAATTACGCATCATCATAAGGTTTGTATTAATTCTTAGTACGTAATGGACTACCGTTTTTGAGATCGCGACTTCGATTCCCGCACATAACAAATATGTCATACAAATATTTGAACTATGTCTGGCTGTTTTCTATGTATTAGATATAAATGTGTATTTACAAAAGAAAATTAAGAGGGTACTGTACTCCTAATTTAGGTATTTGCTTTAGGTATTGCTATCCCTATTCCCGAGCACCGTGCTGAAAGGGACAAATATAGCTGAAGCAGATTTTACCTACAAATTCTTTAAGAAAAAGACGTTTCGTACTTCCCTTTTTTCTTCGCGAAAGTTAAACCGATTTTAATTGCTTTTACGCTATATTATAGATGAAGAGTATATCTATGCTTGTATCACTTTCTTTTTTGGTAAAACGTTACCAAATATGTGTGATTGACGCTGCAACTTTACTTAAAGAAAACCGAAAAAAACGGGATTTTCGGATGGTCATATTTCTTTTAGTTATTATGTATTGAAAAAAAGAAAGTGACAGAAGCATATATATACTCTTTATCTATAATATATCTATAATATATAATTCAAATTCCAATTTGGAAGGTATTACGGTGTACTGCGCCGTACTCACTGGGCGTGTTGGCACAGGGTTTATTTTAGAGGTTTTTGACTCTGACAGAAGATGTTATCTGTGTAAAATATTCTTTAGCAGACTTTTACAATACCCTGGGGAGGAAAAGGTGTATTCTTATTCACCATACGGACATTTCAAGAATTTTCAATTATCTTTGTATTTCCCCAAAGAAAACAACAATCTAGATAGTTTGTGAATGGAACTTCTAATTTGATGATATAGGGAGAAATACAGAGAAAATTTGTATTTTTGCGGACGTAATCTAAGCAAAAATGTTAGCAAAAAACACACTAAGACCTAAACGAACTTCCTCTTGACTTTCTAGCAATTTAGTATTTTGACCTCAAAATTATATATTCTAGAACAACTTAACATAAAATTTCTATTTATCGATTGTTATTTCATTTTAAAAGTATTTGTCTTTATTTTCATTAGATTTAAATTAACTTTATACTTTGACGACCCCGTGGTGCAGTGGTTAGCGTAGCAGACTGCTATTCTCGAGGTAGCAGGTTCGGTTTCCGCATAGGACAGTAATCATTTTTTTACATTTGTGTACTGGTTACACAAATATTCTATTCTTGCGTTTATGTTTTATAAGTACCACTATGTGTTCACAAAAAAATAATTGTTTATGCATTACATGTGTAGTATTGTAACCATAATACAACTAAATAAGCTTAACATGGGACTGGAGGACGTTGTGTGAAATATCTTTAAAATTTACTTATGTTAAAATTTTTAAAAAGTCGCATAAAAGTCTTTAAGAGGATACCAAAATAGCTTCGTGCATTTTTCTACGTACGAAGTTTTCATTGTTTCTTTAGATTGAATGGCTAGAGCTCTAATTTTTAAGTATATGTTTTTTCAATATATGATCTAGGATCGCATAAACTCAGAAACGCGATTGAAAAAAGTTTTCTCGATAGAAAATCTTAGCGAAACAACCTCTCTAATTTTTTATTTTTTTCATTTGTCGGTCTATTATCGCGTATTAACTAATAAAATAACTTTAAAAACATAAGTAACTATTATATATAGAAACACGTAAATCAGAATTAAAATATATTTAGTAGATTTTGAGTAAATAGGAAAAGTATCCCTAATTCTTCATTTTCTGTGCCTACTGGCTGTGTTAATATGTACGTGTCGGCGATGATATTGAATAATATTGATGTAGGCCCTTAATACTTTTTTTAAATAAGGCAAGCAAAGATCAATCCGACTACTGCCACTCGCAATAGTATACTGCTTTATCTTTCCTTGCTTGTTGTAAAAACAACTTTCAAAGATTCCGTTACATAAATTAATACATTGATAAATAGACACGAACGATGCTAATAAAACTAAATTACAAAATGTAATTACAGGGCCCACATCACCAGCCTTATGGTCATTCAGGACACGGGTCTTCCGTCGTAGTGAGACCACATAACCTTGGACCCCCTTCTAGTTCTGATCACTATGGACAAGATAATTTCGCACTCTCTGGAGCGGGACTTGGAACGGAGTAAGTGCCATTTTGTACTTAAAATAATGTATTTAGTATATTTAGAGCATCGGTATCGTATTGTGTCACCACCCCATTTCCTCCTCAGCATGCTAAACATCAGCTAAAGATTAGCCTTATCAGGAGATAACATTCTTCGTGAGAGAAAAAGAAATCGAAACTATAGTCTATGCTATTATTTTTGATATCTATTAAAATAAATAAAATAATATATAAATATTCACGGACATTTCACCCAACGTCCTCTGGTCCCAAGCTAAGCTTATTATGCTTGTGTTATGGGTACCAGAATACGGATATACTACATAAACTACTTTTCTTTTGTAAATAAATACTTATAATACATAGAAACACCCAGACGCAGGGCAAACATTTGTATGACAATTAGAAAAATCCAATGATTGTCCCGAGCGGGAATCGAACCCGCGACCTCTTGATCGGCAGTTCATTCCATAAACCACTCAACCACGAGGCTCGTCACATTATTTCTATATGTATTATTTTCGAGATTTCCGTCTCCCACAAATAATGTTGTCTGCGTTCAATATCCCTTAGATGGCTTTTACACCACCTGGGAGGGCGGTCATTAAACGCCTTTATTAGGAATTGTGGTACTCGGATTAATCTGAAACTTTGCATATTTGACAAGGACCAATGACAACGCAACAATTTAAAACAATTGTTAGAATTTTCAAGGGTATTATTTAGTTTTTAAACTTATCAAATTATATATTACAATTTAAAATTTAACCTCTACTTACTTTAGAAGTGGAAGTGAAATTTAAAAGAAATACCTTTTAATTTTCAGTTATATCATTGGAGATATTCATCGTAATGCTATCGCCAGTTTTAAGCCAACATTGAACGATGCTCAAGATATCAATGCGTGGGGACTAGGCTTACCACCAGGTATTCTTATTTATTTTGTACTTTTAAAGTTATGTTTTTTAGCCCATTGGAGAAAAATTACTAATCCGCCACTCTAAAGTTAGCTAGTAAAGCTTTTTAAGTGCGACAATACACTTTCTTTTTTTAATTTTTGTTTGTCATGTATGTGTACCACGTAAATACGAAATTAAGCTTAGAATTGTGAGTACTTTCCACCGATTGTCAGAGGTTTACCAAATTAGTAAAGTATTTAACAAGTAGGAAGTCGTGAGCTACTCAGTGGTTTTGATTAATTTTCATTGTTAATTCTTTTTTATTACACAGTATGCATAAATGAAATGAAATAAAATGAATGAAATGAAATTAAATTTAATGAAAAATCATTTAATCAAGTAGACGTATTTTTTTCGAAAAATTATGTGCTTATGACATGTCATGTCCAATTTTTTTCCCTACCACCGGTTCAGGACGCAATCTGCTGCGAAGAACCGGCGTAAGAAACTCAGCAGAGCTTTTAATTAACTCAATATTTTTTAAATTAAATATCAATTATACTTAGGTACAACGCTAATAAAACGTTAACATACAACGATGACGATATAAAATTCGTAAAGCATTCAATTGGCAAAATTCATATTTTTTTTAAACTGTTAATTCAAAAACCATTTCGGGGAATAGAGTTTCTGATCATGATCCATTGCTTTTTTTCGGAAAATTTGCTACCTTAACGGTTATTTTTCCAAAAAAGCAAATGATCTCTATTTGCCCTTGAAATGAAGGACTTAAAATATTAAGGCGTTCTGAGGGATATACTACTCTGTGGTGGAGTTGAAATTGGTCTATTATATCAACTTGGCAACTTTGAAAAGATGTATTGCAATCTGTTTCAAGTCTATTAGGAAAAGTCAATACACAGATTGTGTACAACGATGACGTCATAACATTTAAAATATATTTTTAAGTATTTTTAAAAAATTCTATATAGTGAATATTTCAGTAATATTAAATTAGTTGCTTAAAATAGTTTATATTTTCTAAAAAAAATATAAAAACAGCAGGTCAAAAGTTATGAACAATGCCAATTGCAAAAATTAATAAATTAATACAACGATTACTTCATATTTCTAAATAATATAACTGCAGGTCTTGAAGGTCATCCAGATGAAGCTCATCCTGGTGAATACGCAGCAAGTAATACTCCGATAGGTGCAATAGCTGCTCCGACTAATATACCAAATAGAATAAGCACACAGGCTGGTGCTGGAAGGTAAGACAATAAAAGTCAAAGCCTATAACACCCTTGACTACCCACCATAGTGATTACTTAATATATTTTATGTTGTCTATTCAGACCTATTGGACCACCAATCAACCCATATTACAAGAACAAAAAGAATAGTCCAAAAGATGCATATCAAGCCGAGAAGGAAGCGCTGGTAAGACTTGACTATTTTCTTTCATCTTTTTGGATTAATTGCTTCAAAATTCGTCTTGGGATTCAAACACAAGACTTACTCGAACGTGACTATTAAAAGTTACGTAATTATTTTAAATATTTAAGTTCCTAGACAAAAATGCTAAACGACAATATAAAATAATGTTTTATGTTCAGGCGCTTTAGATTTTTATTTAAGTTTTATCAAAATTCGTAATGTTTAAAACATAAAAGCCGTTAAAATTTAGTTATAGTATTTCGCACTAAAATTCAGTATAAGCTTTGCATTTACAGGATCCCTATCCCGCCATATTAACATCATAATTTGTTAAATTTCAAGATCCTACAAATCACCATCTTTGTAGGATCTTGAAATTTAACAAATGAAGAATAATATATTTTCATAAATCCTCAGATACGTGCAGCCGCAATAGCAGCCCGAGCACCGCCGTCTGCAGTTCGTGATGAAATCCTGAGGGTTTCTGCTGTGAAGTTAAAAGAGACTAACAGAATAAAAACTGAGACTGATCTGATAAAACAACAACAGCAAATATTAGCAGCTCAGGATCCCGTAAGTCACACACAGAAATAGACTAAATCGGCCAAATACGAATAAGTCTCGTAAAGAGGGAGTCCCTACCATTATCATCTTCTTATATATAAAAATCAATTGCTGTTCGTTAGTCTCGCTAAAACTCGCGAACGGCTAGGCCGATTTTAGTGATTTTGGTCTTGAAATATTCATGAAAGTCCAGGGAAGGTTTAAACGGTTCCTAAAATTCCACGCGTACGTAGTAGCGGGCATCAGCTAGTCATAAATATATATATTGGCATTAACGTGCTACATCATGTCCTAACAATCATAATCATTATGAGCTCATCATCGAGGTACCCACACAAAAATTAATCTTTGTTGTATAGAATACTAGGAATGATTCTGTGATTCGTAGTTTCAGGAAGCGTATCTGGAAGATGTTCTTTTGACGACGTGATCTATTACAAGTCTATTATTATAATAACGGCAAGGGCCATGCGTGTGCGAGTTCATCTCCTACTTCACTGATTTTTTGAAGCAATCATTTGCCAATGGGCTATCAATTATAATATTAGTCGTCTATAAATAATTCAATAATTTTCTAGGAAACTATAGCAGCAGAGAAGTTCTACGGGGGTCTGGTAGAAGCTATAAATGAGCTGTTGAATCAGATGGGTGCATCAGACCCTGGGTGTCGCGAGAGAGCTGTCTGTGCTATGTATGGGGATCCTTTCAAACATACACCGTTTAGTAACTTGGTGTCAGGACATCTTAGCAAGTGAGTCATTTCAATGTTATTGGTTTTTGTAAGATGCACACATCCTTGCGTATTTGAAAAGCAGGAAGTTTTCTGCCAACCCAAGATGAATTGAAATGGAAATTTGAAACGAGAATTTTTCATCCCTCATCCGACGAAACGAATAGCCTCATCATAACAATACTCTGCAAAAATAAATCCAATTTTTTGTCTTATTTCATCAATTTACAAGTGTTAAAAGCTTTAGACAAGTTTAAAAAGATAAACACGTAGTTTTTTTTTAAACTAGCCAACATACTAACTATATTTGCAAAATGTAATTGCAACTAATGATTTTTTCTGTTTTCAGGGACTCAAACGAGTTATTACCCGCTGGAGACAGTCGTATGGCTTTGATATATTACAAATATGTGCAAGCAGCCCGAGATGGACAAGAACAGAAAGATTGTTCAATAATTCATCCAAATTGTGACATAGAATTCAGAAGAAAATAATAAGATAGTTTTTTTGACACGCCATGCTATTCTTTTAAAAGTTATTAAGCCTTTGTCTCGCTCAAAGGGGAATTTAAAAAAAAATATCATTAGCGTTATCTTACCGACACGCCTTTCCTGTGCTAGACAGAGACTATAGGAACACCCTAAAATTCCACTACTGACCAAGGAAACAAAATATTTTTAAACGAAACAAAATGCTTTTATTAAAAAGTAAACAATCATATTTTAAAACGACAACCAATACACTGCAAAAAGTGTACTTCATCATATAGATTTTTCTTTAAAATTAATTGTGTTAACGGTATTTTAATAATCAGAATTCATATTATTTATTATGTATTTCGAATTATCAATAATTCGGATTTTTTATTATTCAGCCTCTTGAAGTTCGGAATTTTGAGAATAGTAATTATAATCGTTAGGAATATTGAACTTTCGCAATTATGAAAATCGGAATAATGATACGTCGGAGTTGTTATATTTGGAATTTTGAACCATTCGGAATTATGAAAATCGGTATTATGAAACTCGTATTTGTGACTTTCGGAATAAAGTTTTTCGTCTTTTTGTAGTGTACCCCTATAGAGCACTATCTACTGTTCCATTTACACTAACACGTCTGATCATACATATGCGACAGTCAATACAACAACTTTTATTGGACATTAATGTTGATTTTTGTGACGCTGTGTGCGCGCATGGCTCCAGATTCCGGAAATTCTTATTTAAAATTATTGCATTCTCGTCGGTTTTTGACTAGTATGTGAAGATATTAGATTCATAAATCAATTATAATATTGAGAATGCTGCAAGGAGCGCACTTGAATCCCTCATATTCTATCCTTTGATAGTGGTTAAGTAATTAAATGAAATGACTAAGGACAATAATACAAGACAAAAATAAAAAGCTGACAAACGCGGTAAAACATATTCTAAAGTATAAGCTTCATAGTGTAAAATAAGAAAGAAATGATGCCAATGATGGGGCACACTTCTGAAGGTTCTAAATTGCTTTGACAAGGTAATGAATCTATGCATTATGCATACCGAATCCATTATTTCAATAAATTCAATCTTAACAATTTATATTATCTATATTTATAAATAGGATATTTTTTTTATGATAATAGTTAAATTTAATTATAAAAACGCCATGTTTTTAATACACTGTAGAATTATTATCCTACAATTTGCATTTACTAAAATTTTAGTTGACAGCGAAGTCCAAAATATAGTTTTAGTAGCAAAATGTAATAATTTTGTGGCTTGGTTAGGGAGTAATAGGGAGGTCAAAAATGTAGGTAGTTTGATATTTACTAGGCCACTGGGTTACTGTTATTCTTAATTATTTATTGAATCTGACTTCGATTCGATTCATACAGAAATTTATTTTGAGAATTAAGTTATTTCAAATGGTACATAAATTTTTGTACCTAATTTTCTATGGAGTTTTGCCTTGTTGTTAGTTAGAGAAAATTATGTAGACTCAAATATTTATTTCAACAGGTAGGTACAATGTTCTTTTCCCCGTTTTACTATTATTTTTTACCCTTCATAGATATTTTTCAGTAACAGAAAGGTACTAATTCGTTCTGTACATAAATATTGTGGTAATAATTTGTTTTTTTATGGACATTTCACACAACGTCCTCTTGTCCCAAGCTAAGCTTATTATGCTTGTGTTATGGGTACCAGAATACGGATATAATACATAAACTACTTTTTTTTGTAAAAACATACTTATAATAAATACATAGAAAACACCCAGACGTATTATAAGACTTGAATGAATGAATTGAATGTGCTTTATTTTCCTCCTGAAAAAAAAATATCATGAATGAATCTCTTGAAGTCAGATATCATCTTATTTATTTTTAGTTGTAGAACACCGAGTCACTAGGACATTAGTATTTATTTATCTAAGTTTTATTTATTTTAGTTATTAATTTATTATTTATTGAATTATAATTTAGAATTGCTCAATGTGGTTTTATTTATTTAAACATTGTAATTTAGAAAAGTTTAATAAATTATATTTATTTTTACAGTAATAAGTATGTGTTTTATTTTAAACATCTTTTTATAACCTACTAGCTGTTGCCCGCGACTTCGTACGCGTGAAATTTAGAAATTAAAGCTTAACAAACAGAAATTTACTATGACAGTCGATAGATGGCGTTGTACCGTTTTTTTAAATCGCGCTATAGTTTCGTTCGACACATTAACACTTAAGCTCGTCAAAATTTCTATAGTGCGATCAACTCATAAAGAGTACTGTTGCTGTATGATGGTGAAAGATTTTTTTAAATCGGTTCAGTAATTTCAGACCCTATTCAGTATTCATATAAACCATATTCCAATAATAACTAAAGGCTTGAGCCCAACATTGGGACTTGGGACGTTAATGAGCTGAAGAAGACTAGGAAATCGACCGTGTGTGAATTCGCGGTGTAAGAGTCAGATGGACGTATCTAACTATCTACATTTTGTCAATTTTACAGGGGAGCAAAAATACTGTGAAAATTCGCGACTTCAAACTTTACCAGCCAGCGTATTATGAGCTTTTTAAAATCATTTAAGTTCCAGGCAGGCCGTAAACTGCATGGCTAAATTAGGTATTATTACAAAAATAAAACTTTTAGTTGAAAATTTTTAAATAGTACTTTAACTTTTAGTTGTACCTTCTCCTTAAACATATTAATGTATGACTGGTTTAGCGAACTGACTGACTAATAATTTGTACATAATACGAATTTGCCCGACACAGTTCAATTCACGGCGTAAACTGCCTGTAAATAAAAGCTCATAATACGGCCGCTGGTCATTAATACTGATAATATAAATAAAAATACGCTGGAGAAATAAAAATACATTATTAATATATTGTGCTACTATTAGAGCTTTGAAATACATTAAAATATTCGTTTAAAACGCTTAATATAAAGAGACAATATAAATATATTTTTGATTCGGTTGACATACGTTAGTGTGACTCTTAATTTTTTTTAAACTTTATTGTTAAATAACTTAATTACGTCGTTTGTGAAGCTAAGATTTATTTTGTGTAAACTATGGAATGAATAAATAAAAATAAATGAACATTTAATCAATCATAACGTAATCTTTATTTACTTCTGAAAACACAAAAGGTTCTTATGATATCGTAAAATAATTAATATTCGGTGATTAAAAATAATTGTTTTGCAAATACGTTCTTATAGCCCTAACAAATTCCATGAAAATTAAAACTAATTTAACGGTACTCTTAATACGTTTTTTCTGGTTAAATCAAAATTGGTTCTTACGTTATTTCGTTTTTTTGGAATTATTGAAGTAATGAATATAGTTGTTTTATATTAGGAATAGGATAGGAAATGCCAAAACAACTATATTAATAATATAGTTGTTTTGGCATTTCCTAAAGGGCTACATTGTGAACCGTTTTGTGAAAAAAAATATTTTTGATTTTTTTGGAGATACGCTCATCTGGTTCTTATACCGCGAATTAAAATATTACTGTAATTGATTAAATAAAACATGTTAAATGTAAAATATAGGTGTTTTTATTTAGCAAGCCCGAAAACGTTGACCTTAGTGACCTCGTACTAGTACAGGCGTAAATGAGACCAATGGTGGTTGCCGACGTCACTAACTTACGCAGCTTAGTAATTTTTGTATTTAGGTCAAAATTAAACGACGTAAATATAAAGTGATTTCGTATATAACCTATTGTTTTATATATATTTACGTATTTTCAACAATTTAATGACGTCATTACAATAATTATAATTCTTATAATAAACAAATTTATGTAAATAAGTTAAATTCAATTAAGGTTAACTTTTACGTCTATCGCTTGTGATGCAAATTTTTTATGTACTAATTGACCCGGCAAACGTTGTTTTGCCTTACAAATGTCAGGGGTAGACAATCCTTATCACTTAGGGGAAAGAAAAATAGATAGTAGCCGATTCTCAGACCTACTGAATATGCATATAAAATTTCATAAGAATCGCTCAAGCCGTTTTGGAGGAGCATGGGAACGAAATGGGGGATTTCGTTCCCATACTCCTCCAAAACGCCCCCCCCCCCCAACCCTGCTCAAATTTACACCAAATCTTAATTTTTTTTTACGTAAAAGCCGCCCTTTTAAACCACTCTAAATTAAAAAAAACACCACATCGAAATCTTCTGCGTAGCCTTGAAGATCTCTCACATAGGAACTCATTTTCAACACCCTGAAGTTAAATACAAATACAACAGCCCTAGTCCACAATAGATCAAAATAACAGAGAGTGACTCATATAGAGCAATCTATGAAGTGTACACATTAGCGAGACCACCCTAGCTAGAGTAGGTATCAGTACAGTCTACGTAGACAAGCTCCGTTACTCTCACTCTATTGATCTCTACGTGTACGTAGAAATTAGAGTATAGATTAGAGTAAGTCTCCAAACTTTCTAACTCTATTCTCTCTACGTGGACGAATGTTTAAGATTTTACGAAGCATAAACAAAGAAATAAAACAAGACTCTATTTGCGAGACTCCGCTACCTATCCGCTCAGCTGTCTGCCACAAAGCTCTGCATGTTGACATTTTCACGTTGCCCTTAACTCGTTTGAGGGCCCGTTATTAGATGTTATTTGGGATCGGTAAAACCGGTGGGTTTTTCTATGATTAGTTATAGATATATATAGAGTTCAAAACGCTTGTGCTCGTTTCTGCTTTGACATACCTCCACGTAGTCACGTTACGCCCTTTTTAAATAAACATAAAATTCTTAATATGAAACATAGGAGACAACTCCACTTGGCGTCGGTTATGTTTGGCGTCGTGTTAACAAAATGTCCGGATTATTTATACTCAAAATTTAATTGGTCTCGTAATAATAATAATTATCCTACCCGTGCATCCTCATACTTAATTAAATCACCACGCCACGAAACAGCAGCATTCCATGGTAGTTTTCGATTTGCTGCCACGAAGTGCTGGAACACCCTGCCTCCACCTATTCGAAACTCAAGTACTCTTAAAGCTTTCAAAAAGAGATATAAAATATATTTGATAAACTGCCAGATTGGTATGTGATTTTTACCTAGCTTTGTACTTATTCTGATCCTCCACACTTTAATCGTTTTATATATATGTACGTATTATTTTCTCGCTGTGTTTCTTTTGCACTTTTGTTACATATTTTATTATATTTTCATACCTGCCCTATGGTTTGCATGCACTACTTATATTGGCTATATTGCTATGTATTATACTGTTGCTATTAATTGTAAATGCTTGTATTTTATTTCTTGTTTGTTTGTGTTTTGCTTTGATGCTGACTTACTTAATATTATCATATATTTTGCATGATTTTTGTTTGCCATTTGCTTTTATTTATAATTGTAGTATTTATTTAGTTTCTATGAGTATGTAAACTGTCTGTCAATTACGTTTACTTTGTTAATAATTTATTTGCCGTGCTTCACTGCAGGGTTTGGACTGAAAATCAGCGCTGTGGACTCATTCGCAGCATAATGCTGAGTCTAGACCTTTCATAATACTATCATTATGCACGCGACAGCTACATCCTTATCCTTAAGCTGCCTGTTATCTTTATTTTGTTATTATGATGTACTGTCTACTTGTCTACTTCTTCTATGTAACAATACGTATTTTTGTAGTATTATGAATAAATGATTTTTCTTTCTTCTTCTTTCTTATCATAAATACAGTCTAATTATAATATTAATTATAATATTCACGGACATTTCACACAACGTCCTCTGGTCCCAAGCTAAGCTTATGCTTGTGTTATGGGTACCAGAATACGGATATCTATACTTATAATAAATCTGTAGAGAGGTCAATTCTGTTCATGAAATTTATTTTCAAAATAACTATCAGGGGGTGATTAGTGATCGATACTGATGCCACAAATGCAATCAGTAAAATTTTTGTCTGTCTGTCTGTCTGTCAGTCTGTATGTTCCTTATAGAAACAAAAACTACTCAACGGATTTTAATAAAACTTGGTACAAATATTCTTCATACTCCTGGGCAGGTTATAGTATACTTTCCATCGCGCTACAATCAATAGGAGCAGAGTAGTGAAGGGAAATGTTGGGAAAACGGGAGATGTTACTCCATTTTTTAAGCTTCCGTCGCGTGTGCAGCCTTAATAGTTAAAGTTACATAGAAATCATGTATGACGAAAATATTCTACATAAAATTGTCTAAAAAATATCCTACAACAGCACATATCTATATTTTATGGTTGACTCACAATAACACGTGTAACTCCTGATAGCTTAGCAGTTCGGAGCATTCTGATTATATTCGTTTACTTTTACGTTTATAATACTCTCTATAATACACTCATTCCTAATTTAAAAAAGTTAACATTCAATAAAAAAAGAATCATAGAAATCAGTATAGAAACACCAAACTTATACATGAAATAAGCCATCGCGCCGTCGCACGTGAAAATTTTCTAAATTTTACGCGGGCAGCGTCGCAGGCAACAGCTAGTAATACATAAACTACTTTTCTTTTGTAAATACATACTTATAATACATAGTAAACACCCAGACGCAGTACAAACATTTGTATGACATTTATGGATATCATACAAATGATTGTACTGACCGGGAATCGAACCCGAGACCTCGTGATCAGCAGTCCATTGCATAAACCACTCCACCACGAAGCCCGTCAAATTATTACCTATATTACCACTGACACACACCACACAGACTATATTAATACACTATTTAGTTTTCGTGACGCCAGTTACATATCGTTAGCTTATAAAATGAGTAAAACGACATTACGAGTGGTTTTCTTTGTCAGTTACTTATTAGATTTTGTCGCAGTGAGAATATTCATTTGGCATTAAATAATTATAACTTTCTTTGTACAATTTTATGATAATTTAAAAAAAAATTGATTTAATTTCATTATAGTTCGTAAAGTTAATTTTTTATAGATTATTCGTGTTTTATCAGTATTTTCTTAAAAATGAGTCTAATACTGTTTTCGTTGTTTTGCATAGTGTATTTTATGTTTAAATATTGGCAAAATAAGAAGAAACATAAATTGCCACCTGCTTATCCTGGAGAATTGCCTATTATTGGACATGCTCATATGCTGCTTGGAAAATTTTCAAGTATGTATAATATTTTCGACATTATTAACGACATCATCATTGCTCTGCCCATAATTTTTTATTTAGAGTCCGCAAGGCATGCCTTTTTCCATTCTCTTATGCTGTCGTTGTTTTTGTTTTTATTCTTTCTTTCTTTTACATCATTTATTACCTACTCAATCCATCCATCGTTTCTTCAGCCTTCCTCTACCCTTGATTCCCTCTACATTCTTCTTCGACATTATTAACATAATTAATAGAAATATTCATACAAATGTAAATTCAGTGTGGATAACTTCTCAAGAATCAGGACCAATTGAAATTGGGTACAGGGACCAAGGTCCAAGCCTTCGGATTCAGACCCTTCATCTCGTCGTTTTATTTTAACGCAAGTCTCTTTATAATCCTTACCAATTTATATAAATGCGAAAAACGGAATAATGACCAAAAATTTTGACGACCTTAAGTGTTAATGTGTGTAACCAAACCATAGTGCGATTTTAAAACGTACGTGCAACGCCATCTATCGAGTGATATAGTATATAGTAAACTATATATAGTAATCTAAAGTAAAGTATATAGTAAAATTCTGTTCGTTAAGGTTTTATTTCTAAATTTCACGCTCACGAAGTCGCGGGCAACAGCTAGTACATAACAATAATCGGTACAATGATAGCCGAGTCCACATTAACTACCACCACTTGACGGTTGTCCACTAGTTACAAACTTTACGTCTCTATTTTTAGTATGCTCATAACTATGTATAAATACTACCTACATCCTATCTCCTACTCGTGTTAATGTCAATACGCAATAAAGATGTAATTACAATGCTATATAAAAAATGGCGTTGTTTTTATCAATGAAACTCAAGGCAATAAAAACAAAGATTTTATTGTTCTTATTATCATAACATCTTATCACATGTTGTACTATTTATAATGACACTAATATCTATACTAATAACAATATAAAGACGACAGATTTGGTTGTTTGTTTGTTTGAAATTATTAAGCTCCGAAAACAATGCACCGTTTTGTAAAATTATTTCGCTGTCGTCGTCGCGCGCCTTTAATAAGACAGTTATCCCCGATGAATACATATTATCTATTTTTTTATATTTCACCTAGATTTATTTATTTTTATTTATTTATTTATTTATTTATTCAACACATACAACTTAATAGTAAACAATAAGCACAATCAGAGACAAATAACCTAATGTTAGTTCTACATGCTAACTTTAGTTTAACATTATTATATTGTTTAAGACTTTTACTGGTGTCCTAACTAGGCTACATAATAGTCTGTGTTTAAGACACCAGTATTTCTGTGTGGTTTGTGGAATATTGCGAAAACATGTGTCACCACCATATTTCCTAGGTGCTGCAAAAGCCAGCTAAGGGTTATAAGACAGTTAGCATCTTCTGTGAGAGATGGAAATCCTATAGCAACACGCCTGGTCAGCGCGGCATAGTAGACCATAATCCTAAAGGTTTTTAACCGACTTCAAAAAAGGAGGAGGTTCTCAATTTTTTTTAGAAAATATAGACCATTTTAAAAGACTAATTTAAATATGATCGAAATATTCATGAAATTGAATTTTTAAATAATAGTAGGTATAAGAAAATATTTTCTACAAATGTTGTGACGTCATAGTTGTATGCAGACTGTGTATTACCTTTGCCTAATAAACTTTTACAAGACATTAATCTATATCTTGTCAAGTTGATTTATTAGTCTATGCGGAAGTCCGTCACGTAAACTTTTGAATTGCTTTATTTTTATTTTTTGTTTTTTGTCTGTTTTTGCATTATTTTTAGTATCCTTATCATTATAAATCTTCTAGTTTTTAAATACTTTTACTTTGTACTTTTTTAATAATTTTATTAATGTTTTACATTGTTTACTTGTTCTTATTTTAGCTTGACAGCGCTGACGGAAGTCGTAACCACAGACTAGTTGTTCACTGTCAACAATATCAACTCTAATACAGAGTAGTGTGTCTCTAAGTGCATAAAAATTCTCAGTTCTTCATTTCAAGGCCAAACAAAGTCAAAAACAAACATTACTTCTTTTGAAAAATAATCATAAGTGTAGCAAATTTACTAAAATAAACTAATGGATTATGATCAGAAACTCTATTCCCCGAAATGGTTTTCGAATTATGAGTTTGTAAAAAAAATGAACAATGCCAATTGGCACCAGGTCAGGATCTGATGGTTATCTCCTGAGAAATCGAGGAAAACCTTTTAAAGGCACATAAAGTCGGTTGAACTTTTTTTTAAATATACTCAAGTATTTTATTTGTCAATAAAGTCATGTGAAGCCGAGGCGTATTACTGGCGTTTAGTTATATATTTCTGTAATTATTTTTTATCAGCGACCTAGTATATTTCTGAGAGAACAAACATTACCTTGTATTAACGTTATTAGAATCAAGGTGTACAAGCTATGGTTACTAAGTATGTCTCATGTTAAAAAATACCTATAACTTAAACATACATCATAAATTATTGAGCGAAGTATTATCCTTTTAAATTCACAATTTAGGTATAGGTCGATTTGAGGTATTGGGTATTGCTATACCTATTTCCGACGCGCCGAAAGAAACAACTATAGATCAACCTGATTTAACCTATAAAATTTTTGAAAATTGACATTACACACTCCACTGTTTTCATCGTAAAGTAAGATCGATTTAAACAAATTTACCGGCATATTATTATTTTTTTATTTATGAGATAGACGCTGTAAATTCATCCTAAGATGACGTAGGGATCGAGTATTTTTGATGGCCTCTTTACGTTATCATGTTTTGGAAAAAGAAAATGAAAGAAATAGATATATAAGATCTAGATCTGTGAGAAAACCTCGTTGCTCTAGAGGCAATATCCACAACGATATTTTCTTCATACCTACAGTAAGGTCTTAATCTCCGTATGGTGACGGATTAAGAATACAACTGGCCCCACTCCTTCTCCGTCCCAGAGCGCTGTAAAAGCCAACTAACAGACATTGTACAAATAATATTTTCTGTGAGAGACGGAAACTCAAAAATAAACCCCGTGCCAAAACGCCCGGTTAGCGCAGTAGACCTTAATCCCTCCCAAAGTGGAAGCGACCCTTTCCCAACAGTAGGACGTTAATGGGCTAGAGAAAGAGAGAGAGAAATATTAATCTAATTTCATTTTATTAAATTACAGGCTTGTGGGACAAAGCACAAATTCTTGCACAAACATGCAATGATAATGGCGGAGTTATATACGGAAGACTTGGATGGCAAATTAACTATCGTAAGTACTTTGTTCAGACATGATACAGTTATTGTCTGCGTGGTGACAGATTAAGGATACAAGTGGCATCGCCCCTTTTCCTTACCAGGGTACTATATAAGCCAGCTAGGAAATATTGTACACAACACCAACAAAATACCTTAAGTATACCTAATTAAGGTTAATTTATTACATACATTAGGGTAAATTTCAACAGGACCAATAAAATTTTCATTTCCTTGGATTTTTTATTCTTTAACTTTGGAACAAGCAATATGTATTCTTGCTTAATATCAAGCTGGTAGCTTAAATAATTGGTCAAGTGCGAGTCGGACTCGCGCACGAAGGGTTCCGTACCATTATCTATGCAACATAAGGCAACGTTATTAGTATCGAGCAAGAAACGGTAAAAAAATCATGTTTGTTGTATGGGAGCCCCCCTTAAATATTTATTTTATTTTATTTTTAGTATTTGTTGTTATAGCGGCAATAGAAATACATCATCTGTGAAAATTTCAACTGTCTAGCTATCACCGTTCTTGAGATACTGCGTACGGAACCCTAAAAATCATGTTTGTTGTATGGGAGCCCCCCTTAAATATTTATTTTATTTTATTTTTAGTATTTGTTGTTATAGCGGCAATAGAAATACATCATCTGTGAATATTTCAACTGTCTAGCTATCACCGTTCTTGAGATACTGGGTACGGAACCCTAAAAATCATGTTTGTTGTATGGGAGCCCCCCTTAAATATTTATTTTATTTTATTTTTAGTATTTGTTGTTATAGCGGCAATAGAAATACATCATCTGTGAAAATTTCAACTCTCTAGCTATCACCGTTCTTGAGATACAGCCTGGTGACAGACGGACGGACGGACGGACGAACGGACGGACGGACGGACGGACGGACGGACGGACGGACAGCGAAGTCTCAGTAATAGGGTCCCGTTTTTACCCTTTGGGTACGGAACCCTAAAAACTAACGAGATATAGACGATTAAAAATTTCGTGCCACGGGGATGAAAGATGCGTGCACGGCAATTAAAGAACTGTGCCACGGGAATGATAGATTCAATCCACGGTAATGAAAATAGCCAATTAGACAGGCTTCGTGGTGGAGTTCATATAACAGACTGCCGATCACGAGGTCGCGGGTGTTGATTCCCGCTTGGGACAATCATTTATGTGATATTTATAAATGTCATACAAATGTTTGTACTGCGTCTGGGTGATGACTATGTATTATGTGTATGTATTTACTAAAGAAAAGTAGTATATGTAGTATATCCGTATTCTGGTACCCATAAGTGCCCATAACATAAGCATATAAGCTTAGCTTGGGACCAGAGGACGTTGTGTGAAATGTCCATGAATATTTATTATATTTTATTATCGTATTTGTGGCAAACGATCATTTTCGGCACCGACTTCAAACTAATGTTGGTAAAGTAAAATTTTATGGGCCACCGTTACCTCATTGACACTTTGCGTTTTCTTAACCAATTTTGGCGTACAGCTTATTTAACGGGTACAGTGATGCAGCTCCAATAGCTACTTTGGCTACATAAAGTGACGGCTGTACTTAAATGTATTTTAAAAATGTATTTTGAAGCCTCAAGTAATTGAAATACAAATTACAAATTACATTTTGAGGCAGTAATTGAAATACAATTATAATAATATAAATACGTAATTGAAATACAATTACGTATTTCAATTACATGTATTTGAAATACTGCCCAACCCTGGTAATGCATAATGTGCCTGAAAGACCAATATTGACTCTTATTTTTTCAAATTATCCATGTTGGTTCTTGACTACTATTCCACCTGATGGTAATCAGTAATGGAACCTTGGATAATGAAGCGCTACAACTATGTTAGAAGCCTATTCACCCTTCTCTTAAATGCTTCCACGTTGTAAGAGGATTGTAAGTGTCTGGAAACACAGACGCTTGCAGATTGTTCCAGTCTTTAGCTGTCCACCAAGTAAAGGACAATGTAAAACGTTTATTTCGACGCGATATATATTTTTATTTAAAAAATTGTGTTTTTGGAAAATTGGTGGATTTCACCAAAAACGATCAATTCCAAAACCCCCTGTATACACACTTTATGACAATAATTGAAACCGTTTTCTGTGATTCCAATATCGTTTTTGCTCTTATAATATTACTAGATGTTGCCCGCAACTTCACACACGTAAAATTTTATAACCTAACCCTATCAAATTACACAAAAAAGCCATGCTCTTCAACCACTCTATCAAACTAAAAAAACCGCATCAATATCAATTGCGTAGTTTTGAATATAGCTCACATAGGGACCTCCATACAAAAATAACGACTTTATTTTATAATAAGTAAAGATAATAATTAATTAACTTATATTATCTATTGTTACTCCCTTTTCCTGGGCTTTTTCTATAGGGGTAAGTAACTATACTTACCCCTATAGGAAAAGCCCAGGAAAATGGCAATTATTCTTATGAAATGTTTATTTTTAGTTGTATCCGATCCAGATGACGCTCGCATTGTTGCCAATAAGTGCCTTCAGAGACATTTTGCCTATGATTACGCGAAACCATGGCTTGGTAATGGATTATTTACATCATCAGGTTAGTATGATTGTTGTTATACTTTTTAGTCCGTTAAAGTCCCGTCCGTTTATTGAAGAATTATGAATTCAAGTGTCACCACCTGTCTTTCCCAGAGTGGTGCAAAATTCAGCTAAGGGATACTATTAGCAGACAACATATTCTGTGGGAGAACAAAAATTTAAAACCCTATACCAGAATTCCTGGTCGGCGTGATATAGTAGACTAAACCCCTCCTAAAGTAAAGGAAGCCCGTGCCCAACAGTGGGACATTAATGGGTTGGCGACAGTTAGTACGATTGTTAATGTTTCGCGACATTGCACGGACCTTGTACACCTTAAATAAATTAATTTACCTTTTATTTCCACTATAGGGGCTACATGGCAACATCATAGGAAGTTGTTATTACCAGCGTTTAGCTTACCAGTGATATATACCTTCATGGATGTTTTTAACTCACAAGCCAAGAAATTGACTCAAGAAGTGAAGCAACGCATTGGTACTGGACAGTTTGAACATGGTACAGTTTTGAAGAAGATTGCGCTGGAGACATTCTGCTGTAAGTTATTTTCTTCCCATTAACGTCCCAGTGTTAAGCACGGTTTCCTCCACTTTAAGATGGTATTTAGTCTAGTAGCTGACCAGGCATGTTGGCTTGGCCTAGGGTTTAATTCACACAGTTTTTTATTTATTTATTTATTTATTTTAAAACTTCATGCACTTTAATAATACAATGGCGGACTTAATGCCGACAATGGCATTTTCTACCAGTCAACCAACGTTGGTGCAGAGACAATATATTATGGGGCAGGTGCTATTTTACAATAAACTAAAAAAAGAAATAGAATGCTTCAATTTCAACTTATTTACACAATACAAACTTAATTACATACTAAATTCAAATATATTATTGTACACAACACAAATATTAATACATACTATACCTTCATACATATATATAAACAAATACCATACCATATAAATATAACATAAACTTACATACCACCTAATAGTATACACAAAAATACACTCATATACCTAGTTAAAGAAAAGTTACATAAACATACAGATGCATAAACGCTATATCTACATAAATAATTATAATATTTTAGTGAAAGGTGATCTTTAGCGATTAGATTCCGCCAACGGTCCCCTATAATGCTCACGTACTTTTGCCTTAAAAGTCTCACGGGTTCTTGCCATCCTGATTCCAAGAGGGAGTGCATTCCAGAGAAGAATCACTTGAATGTTAAAAGAAGAATGCACTAAGGTGGAAGTATGCAGTGAACAAGAGAGAAGACGTCTATTAGAGGAACGTAAATCTCGTTCATGAGTGGAAAAAAGGTATTGAAAGTTTGGCTTTAAATAAGAGGGCGAATTAGAGCAAGGTAAGATAGAGAATAAGGTTGTTAAAGCTCGAAGATTTCGTCTTTGTCTTATTGGCAGCCATTTCCAGCGAGACCGGAATGCTGATACATGGTCGAATTTACGCAGATTAAAGACGAATCGAATGCAATTGTTGAGAAGATGGTCAAGTTTGTTGAGCAGGTCTGCATTCAGGTCGAAATAGCACACATCAGCATAGTCGATGATGGGAAAGATTAAGGTGTGCACGAGGGTTGTCTTGGTGGCTATTGGTAAAAAGTTCCTTAGTCGATAGAGTTTGGTTTTGGTTGCAAATTTAATGAGCATGCTCGACATCAGCTTCTCCCAATTCAAGCCACAATACAAGTTTTTTTAGTTTTAGTTAGGTTCTACCTTACATTTATGAAGTCACGATATCCAAACCAGAACTATTCTATTCTATCGATCGTTAGTTCTTTAACTGGTGTAGCCAGCTTATTTCCAATAAAGTGAGCTTGTTTTGCAAACCTTGTCATTTAATAACTTATTTTGGAGTTCATGCCATAAGGCGTCTTGGGGATAGTTTGTTTCATATTGCTATTTGCTTAATTTTATGGGGGTAGGCAGACACTGTAGAGAGCCATCTGCTACGTTCAAAACACATTTCCTTTGTGTAATAAATAAATAAATAAATTCCCTGTTACCGGTAAATAGCTATATTATATTTTTCAGTGACATTTTTCGGGATAGAAGCACTCGAAGATGTTAATTTTGTACAGAAATACACAGATGCTGTTGATTCAATGCTGAGTTTTATGATGATCAGGTTCCAAAGACCTTGGCTGCAAAATGACTTGGTTTATAAACTGCTCGGTTATAATAAAAAACAGAATGAAGTGATAGCGACATTGGCTAAAATGTCTAATACGGTGAGTGAAGGTTAATTTTTCATGGTTACTAGGGTATATAATCGGGAATTCTTACAGCACATTGGGAAGGAAAGCGGTGGTACACTACAAAAAGCCGAAAAACTTTATTCCGAAAGTCACAAATACGAATTTAATAATACCGATTTTCATAATTCCGAATGGTTCAAAATTCCGAATATAACAACTCCGATGTATCATTACTCCGATTTTCATAATTTCGAAACTTCAATATTCCTAACGATTATAATTAGTATTCTCAAAATTCAGAACTTCAAAAGGCTTCAAAAGGCAAATAAAAAAAAATCCGAATTATTGATAATTCGAAATACGTAATATATAATATGAATTCTGATTATTAAAATACCGTTAACACAATTACGAACTAATAACGCCTTATGAAATTTAATAGCAAATCAAATAGACACATAATTGCTCATCAGAGAGAAGTATAATAATGTTTAGTTTATGTAGGTAGATATAAAAAAAAAACTATTATCAAATGCTTGTTCCGTTTCATAATTGCATAGGTTGTTTGCAGTTATTATACTTGTGTATTTATCGTATAAATAATAACTTAGACCCATAGCACACGGCGTATTTTAAACGCGCAGACGACGCGCGTATACGTGGCTTAAACGAGATTTGATCGCAACCTTGTAACCTAAGCACACGGGGCGATTGTAAAACGCGCCTCTACTGCGCGTATACGCGCAGGTACAGCTGTACAAACGCGCTGTAGTCACGCGTAGCTTTTGCGTTTGAAGAGAGTAGGGTAGGTAAAAGTGAATAAAACGACAATTTATATTACCCTAAAAGTAGTAGACAGCAGACAAACAATAAACTTAAAAAAAATTACCATTAGCAAACAAAAAAATCTATGAATTTTGCTACTTTCAGAGTCATTATTAATTTATTTAAATTATTCAATTTTTATTATCATTTTCAATGTAGCTTTCTTTTTTTAGTAAGAGTCACATTCTGCTCTTCCTCACTGTCACTGCTTATTTCCATAATTGAATTTAATTAAATTGAGCAGGAAGTTGAAAAATATCGAAATTAAACAACTCCTTCGAAGTCTTAGTTTGAAATATTTTTTTTAGATTAAGAGGATACCAAAATAGCTTCGTGCATTTTTCTATGTACGAAGTTTTCATTGTTTCTTTAGATTGAATGGCTAGAGCTCTAATTTTTAAGTATATGTTTTTTCAATATATGATCTAGAATCGCATGAACTCAGAAACGCGATTGAAAAAAGTTTTCTCGATAGAAAATCTTGGCGAAACAACCTCTCTAATTTTTTATTTTTTTCATTTGTCGATCTATTATCGCGTATTAACTAATGAAATAACTTTAAAAACATAGGTAACTATTATTTATAGAAACACGTGGATCAGAATTAAAATATATTTAGTAGATTTTGAGTAAATAGGAAAAGTATCCCTAATTCTTCATTTTCTGTGCCTACTGGCTGTGTAATATGTACGTGTCGGCGATGATATTGATGTAGGCCCTTAAGATTCACTTTTACGGCAAGATGTTTCATTTTACACAGTCACATGACTCATGTGACATGAGTCACAGTTCTATAGAATGGACACTTTGTTTTTAAAATGAATGGCGCGACGTGTTGAGTGGCGAGGCGAGTGTGTGTTAGTATGAAACGGCACATTTATTAACTTTTTTTAGCGAAAGTAAAGGAAATTATGCCCATTCAGTCTATTTTGCAAATTTGAACAATTTTGATAGAAAATACGTAGATTCTGGGACTAAAGTTCGTAGGTTTGCAGGAAAGGCTTAAAATACGTAGATCTACGTAAAAAGACGTAGAGTTGGCAACCCTGATCCCAGCCCCCCTCTGCCCGTACCCCGCTCCTTTGTACGCGCGTTTGTTTCGCTTCAAATGCGCGTATACGCGCTTCATGCGCGCGTTTCTATTATCAATGCAAACGCAACAATCAGCGTTTACGGCGCCGAAGACGCGCGTTCCTAAAACGCGCGTTTAAAATACGCCGTGTGCTATGGGCCTTAGGTATCACACAACTTGTTTTAATTTATACTAATATCCAAGTTGTGGGTTTTGACAATGAGTGATAACGAAAATAATAATACACAGTGCCGTACATTCTTTAATATTAAAGGAGGATTAAAATTGTTTTTGAATGGATTCACATATGAAAAAAACAAAGTGTGCAGTGAGAATTATAAAAATATTTTGTTTCCTTGGTCACAGTCCTAACATAACCTAAGCGATGCATCAATGACATAGGGGATTTGCAGCATGCAAACAAGCAGGCAAGCACGAAACACGCATACAGGCAGTATGCAAAATGCAGACAGGCAGTATACAAGCCATGCAGCATACAAGCCATGCAGCATACAAGCCATGCAGCATACAAGCAGCCATCCAGCATGCAAGCAGCCATGCAGCATGCAAGGCGCCATGCAACATGCAGCAAGCATTATTGTGTCACGGCTCCGGCGCTGCGGGGTATAGGCGGCCCCACGCAAGCTTATCATCGCTAATGACTTGGAGGGTCACCGGCGCTGTTTCGGTTCACTTCGGCGAGCCTTCAAATCACTTGCTCCTCAGCTTGCGGGCCGTCACACCCCTCCGCGCCTACGCGGGCTAAAATTGCACTCTAGGGTAGGGCAAACAAGTCAAGGGGTAAAATCGAGCAATTGACTCTTCGGATAATTGAAAATCGGAAAAGTAACAAATCGGATTTATGACTTTCGGTAAAATGTTTTTCGTGATTTTGAATAATAGACATTACAATTTTTCGGTATTATGAAATTCGGACTTTTGAAAATCGGCATTTCGAAATTCGGAATAAAGTTTTTCGGAATTTTGGGGTGTTCCCGGTGGTGACACTTGTAGTCTAAATCTGTCCCCACACATGCAAGATTTTTTTTCTCTTGCTGCCAGAAGTCCATAAAATGATGGAATCATGTGTCGCACATGATTCTACACAATCGCAAAAGATTTCCTCCATGGGTTGGTAACACAATTATAACTTATGATATTATTATAGTTTAAAATATAATTCTTGTAAATAATATTGTTCTATTTTTTTCAGGTTATCCAAAGAAAGAAGAATACATTAAAACATATGCAAAATCGTGATGTGGAATACGCTTCAGGTAGATCATTTTTAGAAATATTCTATTGCTTAAATTAGACGAGACGTATATTTTATGAAAGCCTATCAAGTTCTCTACAAGCTTGCGCTAAAATTTGCCTATTGTAAACTGTGTGCTGTATTTTATTCAAATTGAGGACTATTTTAATTTTAATTTTTTTTAATTTATATGTTTTCAGGTAGAACTTATAAGCCATTATTAGACCTATTACTGGAACTGTCATCTGAAGAAGTATTATCTGACAAAGAGATCGGAGAGGAGATAGACACAGCGATTGTGGGTGGTTTTGATACCACTTCTAATACTTTAATTACTGTTTTGGTAATGTTAGGAGCTTATCCTGAAGTGCAACAAAAAGTTTATGAAGAGTAAGTTGCTTAGTATGTCAGCCTCGTAACAAAACCTAGAGTCGCGCAGCGTGCTGTGAAGAGGGCTATGTGAGGTGTTTCCCTACGTGATAAGATCCGGAATGTGGAGATCCGTAGAAGGACCGGTGTGTACGACATAGCCCGAAGAGTTAGCACGCTGAAATGGCATGGGCAGGCCACATTGCTCTACGAATTGATGACCGTTCGGGACGGAAGGTACTCGAGTGGCGACCATGAACCGGACGACGCAGCGTGGGGCGGCCCCCAACAAGGTGGACCGATGATATCGTCAAATACGCCGGGGGCCGCTGGATGCAGTTAGCGCAAGACCGCGCGTTGTGGCGTTCTATGGGGAAGGCCTATGTCCAGCAGTGGACTGAGAAAGGTTGATGGATGGATGGATGGAAGTTGCTTAGCTTAATTGTGATTTCCCTCACTCTCCCGCCCATTAATGCCCTACCTCTGGGCAAGGGCCTCCTCCACATTGCGAGGGATCATGGTCTGCAGTGCCAAACGTGTGCGCATAGGATTTAGTTTAGAACTTTCCGTTTCGAATTTTTCGTCTACTTATCTTTACTTAATATTTAAAAGGCATTATTTATAGTACATAAGTGAGCTTATAAAATGACTTTCTTTAAAATTACGCTTATTAATATTTATTATGCATAAACGTCGTGTGAAATCACATGAATATTTAAGTAATTATGAATATAGATTATAAGACTTCTCATATCTTTTCAGGATTATGAAGGTTGTGGGTCAGGAAAGAAACGTTGAGAAAACGGATATAAGATCGCTTGTTTACTTGGAGGCAGTAATTTTAGAAACTCTGCGAATGTTCCCAATAGGACCCATACTTCCAAGATATGTGACCAGCGATGTCAAGTTAAGTGAGTAAATTATAGTGTTTTTTTTAGGGTTCCGTACCCAAAGGGTAAAAACGGGACCCTATTACTGAGACTTCGCTGTCCGTCCGTCCGTCCGTCCGTCCGTCCGTCTGTCACCAGGCTGTATCTCAAGAACGGTGATAGCTAGACAGTTGAAATTTTCACAGATGATGTATTTCTATTGCCGCTATAACAACAAATACTAAAAATACATTAAAATAAATATTTAAGGATTTATTTAAGATTTTTTTAACGTTTCTTGCTCGATACTAATAACGTTGCCATGTTGCATATATAATGGTACGGAACCCTTCGTGCGCGTGCAATTTTTTTAGATATATATTAAGGTGTTTTCTGAAAATTAGGCCAATTGCTGTTCACTGTCAGAACAAAGTATTAGTCATTATTTTATATTATTTTTTGTGGAGTTCCTTTTGGTGCGTCGTGAATAGGGACACCTTACGGACAATATTAATCGTCGAAATACAATATCACAAGACAATTTCGTTTTTCCAGAAAATTACACACTTCGTGCAGGCAGTTACTGCTCCATATTACCACTGGCTATGCATCGTAATAATTGCTGGAATGATCAATATCAGTTCAAACCAGAAAGATGGATGGACGCTGAAATACTGCCAAAAAATCTATTTGCTGGTTTCAGTATAGGAAAAAGGAATTGTATAGGTAGGTATACAACAGTCGTGCATGACTGGGTGTATTCATGATTGTCTCTCCGTCTCTCTGGGCTAAAGCTCAGTAACGTCCCACTGTTGGCCCCTCCACTATGCGAGGGATTAAGGTATACACTGTGCCCTACCGTATAAACGTTTTCAGTGTAATTTGATGATACCCTTAGACGTCAATATAAAAAACGCTACGGATACATTCTTGAGCGACAATTCGTACTTGGTCGATTTTTTTTAATAATATTGATTTAAACTATTTGCTTTTCAGGTAAAACGTACGCCATGATAACAATGAAAGTATATTTAGTACATTTTTTAAGAACATACAGGATATATGCGTCTGAAGAAAATTTAGAATTACAAATATATGTTATGTTAAAAGCAAATGGTACAATAGCTATTGAAAGAAGATTATGAGGAACTGGCTAACAAACTGGCAAAGTGTCAACATTCATGTTGCCAAAAGAAGAGAAGAATACATTCGACAAGCCTCGTGGTGGAGTGGTTCTTGTAACGGACTACCGTTTACGAGGTCGCGGGTTCGATTCCCGCTCGGGACAATCATTTGTGTGATCTTTATAATTGTCATACAAATGTTCCTACTGCGTCTGGGTGTTTACTGTGTATCATAAGTATGTTTTTACAAAAGAAAAGTAGAACCTATTGTATGTAGTCTATCCGTATTCTGGTACCTGGTGCAAAATGAAATTACATGATTCACATGTATGTGCCATGTCATTTACGAAATGAGAAGACCTAGAGGCGTATTTTTAAACCTCCTCAGGCCCGTTCGATTAGCCGCTCCATAAATTAATACAGAAATTCATAGAGAAAGACCAAATCAAAATCGTGTATTTTTTCATATATTCTGTTTACTAATATTATAAAGCTGAAGAGTTTGTTTGTTTAAACGTGCTAATCTCAGGAACCTCTAGTCCGATTTGAAAAATTCTTTCAGTGTCGGATAGTCCATTCAGCGAGGAAGACTATAGGCTATATAACATCACGCTGCGACTAATAGGAGAGAAGCAGTAGTGAAAAATGTTTCAAAACCGGGCAACATTTTCTAAATTCCACGCGTACGACGTCGCGGGCAACAGCTAGTTCTGTTTATACTGGCTAGTAGTGAGCGTTTAAACGAAAAGCTTAAAATAAGCAATGCTTATTAAAATAAGCAAAAAAGCACGCTGCTGTTTATAAGCAATCCTCGCTTAATGCTTATTAAAATAAGCAAAAAAGCACGCTGCCGTTTATAAGCAATCCTCGCTTAATGCTTATCTTAAAATTGCAACACAGTTGTGAGAATATTTTCAAAATGTTGGTAAAAAGAGAAGAGGAAAATGTAAAAAGAGATGTAAGTGTAAAATTTTTATTTAAACGGTAAGCAAATTTTTAGCAGACAACGTAAATTAAGTTCAGTTAAATGTTTTAACGAAAAAGTTAAAAAGCATAAAAGCTAAACAGTAAGCAAACAGCATATTATGAATTTTAAGCAGACTACAAAAATTAAGTTGAGTTAATTTTCTTAACGAAAAAGTTAAAAAGCATAAAATAGCTGCTTAAAAATAAGCAACTTTTTAAGCAGCTAACTTTTTTAAGCATCTCGTTTAAATTCGTTTAAAATTTTAAGCCGTTATTCCCATTTCTAATACAGGCCCAGGTAGTTGTAAAAATTAAAAGTATTTTATGATAGTATATTCAAATTATTTATAGTCTATATTAGCTACTTATTACTAGCAGTGTCAAAAATGAATTTAATTCGCATTTTTTATATGTATAAACGTAAAATAAGAACGGGTATTATGCTGTTAGTTGTTGTTTGTATGAGTACTACTTAGATGAGTGTAATGTGTATTTGATATTAATTATTTAGTAGGTTTGTAAATATTACATAATAATACATTTACCTACTTATGTATAATTTTTATTTCCTTTTTTCTTTAAGTCAATTAATAAGTAACTATAAACGTCGGACCAAAAGTTAAAACAAATATACGCGTCTAAATCCGTAAAAAGTGGTTTTATTTAAAAGTAACTATAAGTTTTTAAAATGCTTTACCATTGTGCCCTAGTTAGTATTTTTTAGCAATAAGTGTAGGTATGCATGATTTGTTGTCAACTATGTTCATCCGTGGTGCCATCACTCCAAGGTCCCATTTGAACACCAGCGTCAAGTCCTTGAGACTTGACAATAAGCAGAAATGGGACCTATTGCTACTGACCGGATATTATGTACATATTTTCTTTTTACTTTTTTATATTTTAACTTCTAGTTTGGTTAATAGCAATTAATTTTTCTTACTTTTCTTTCTTTCTAATCATTAAAAATTAAGACTGGCGCCAAAGATTACGCCCCTGGCCGAAGACCTTGTCTTATTACATCACATTGAAAACAACTTAAGGGCCTACATCAATATTATCGTATATCATCGCCGACACGTACATATTAACACAGCCAGTAGGCACAGAAAATGAAGAATTAGGGATACTTTTCCTATTTACTCAAAATCTACTAAATATATTTTAATTCTGATCCACGTGTTTCTATACATAATAGTTACCTATGTTTTTAAAGTTATTTCATTAGTTAATACGCTATAATAGACCGACAACTGAAAAAATAAAAAATTTGAGAGGTTGTTTCGCCAAGATTTTCTATCGAGAAAACTTTTTTCAATCGCGTTTCTGAGTTCATGCGATCCTAGATCATATATTGAAAAACATATACTCTATACTCGGAGCTCTAGCCATTCAATCTAAAGAAACAATGAAAACTTCGTACATAGAAAAATGCACGAAGCTATTTTGGTATCCTCTTAAGAGCCATTTCACGTTTTCGCACGAATTTCTAATATTTTGGGCTCCTAAATCACCATAGTCTGTAACACCTAGAAGTTATTGAATATGCACAAAAAATGGGCTAAGGTTGACGTTTAATAAAACACATTTACTAAAAATGACTTGTTTGATCTATAGTAATCAATTTCCCACAACCAATTTATTGAAAAACCACCACAGAGATGATTTCAGAGATGAATTTCAATCAAAAATACTTATAAATTATGTTTCAAAAATACATAACGTGTTGGACGATTAAAATATTATTTTAATAGATGACATATAATTTGTACGCTTTGCAAGGCATAACATAGAGATACAATTTCTTTGTTCCAACTTTGTTTAAGTATATACCTATGTTAAACAGATAAATAAATTGAATTGAATTAAATTTAATTGAAAATTAGTTGTAAATAATGAGTTTTGTATTATTTTATGGTGTGCCGTACTCATCATAGTCATATCCGTCATGGTCACCTGAGTGACTACCATGGCCCGGCCAAGGGGCGAAGAGGAACACCGTGGGGTTTAGTGGGTAGTCCGGGTCCGTTTCTGACCCGGGAGTACCACGCGAAGTGCGTAAATGGATTCCCCACGTAAGAAAAACAGGTTTTTTCTCTTGCAGTGTCACAAAAAAGGCGATACCAAATTCCACATTAACGAAGTCGCGGACAGAAACTGAAATGAAATGAAATTATTATTATGAAACGTAATTGTCGGACAAGTTTTAATTGTAAAACCACCGAATTTTAGTTGATCCTCTCATTGATATTAATTTGGCCTCTCATTGATATTTATGTGCAAAATTTTCGGTTAATCCGACTATTGAAAAGGTTGAAAAATACGAATCAAAAAATAATAAATAATTAAATTTTTATGGACATTTCACACAACGTCTTCCATTCGCAAGCTAAGCTTATATGCTTGTATTATAGGTGCCAGAATACGACAAAGGTAATAAAACTACGAGTACGTTAAGAATTAAAAAACCTGAACGCACTACATTTCCTGATCAAAATGTCATAGTTTAGAGACGACAAACTTTAAGAAACTTGATCAATCTTATCATAGGCTGATCAAAAAGGAATTTCGTAAGAACGAGTCCAAAACTCGGTTACAAATCTTTACGAACTTGCCTAATATCAAAACAATAAACTAATAAGTCAAACAATTTCATTAAAATTACGTAAACTAACTGTTAAGTAAAATATGAATTGCGCACAATAATAAAATTATAGTCCATACATTAGTTTTAAATCCGAAATTTAACACATCATTATATTTTATTGTACGAAATCAATTTAAAACTGCAATAAACATAAAATAATCCTATTTAAATATATAAGTATTATGAAAATATTAATATCTGAGAATACGCCATTGCAAGGCATTTATGCAAGACATGTTTTGGGAAAAGCATTGCAATACTGTAGTTAATTGACACAGAAATTTCCCACAATTGTTTAGGCAAACCCCTGCGAGTTAATTCTAGTAAGTTGGTATTATATATTATGATTTGGTTTTTAGACTTTCCTTATAACTATGATTATAAAGAGACTTACCAATAAAACTACTTTTCTGGAACAGGTCATTGGCTGAATGAGAAAACTTCTTCAGATTCCGAGCTACTCATAATTATAAACAGCAAAATCACAGAAACACAATACTCTAGAATAAATAATTAATAGTCTAAATGTTACTTCACAATACAAAACATTTGCTCTCATTATTAATTTATTTAGCCATAACTTTGACTTTAAACGGGTAATTCTGCGACACTAATCATGTTTATCTATTATCTAGCCGTTATTCTGGCAGAATCCTCACTTCTGGTTTTAGCTCAAAGGTTCCATTTTCTAGCAATTGCTGCTTCATTTCAAATGCTTGACAATCACAGCAAAGCTAGTATCATCAAGCACTTCATGGCCAATCATGGTCTAACTCTTTTATCTATTAGAATTGGTTTATCCATTTTTGTTTCGTCTCTTGTTTTTTTGCTGTGTAGTTTGTCTTCCTGCCTTCATTCCCATCGCCTAAAAATATACAACGCTCCTTTTACTCCCATTAAGCATTGTTTAAAAGTTTTACAATCGGTACTTGACGGCAACACTTTCTTAGGTCCATTGTAAATCATTGTCGATTTCTACGACATTTACAGGAAATATTAGAAAAGATTGCACTTTATCTATTTAACCATCATCATCACATATCCCAAACTGCTTGTGGTTCACATGTATTTTCCCTTCGACACTCCTCTGTCAAACATCATTTACTTAAGTTTTTCCTCCGTTACATTAAAGACTTAGTTTATCTTTAAAGACACTACACAAACATCCAGCGTTTTAAGATATAAATAATGTGGTGAACAAGCATACGGCCGTATTCAATTTCTGCGAAACGTATATCCCAAACAATAGTCATATAATATCAACTTATACAAAAACTTAACATATTGTACAAATAAATGTTCCTCAATAACCACTCTATGTAATGGTGTAAACCGCATGAAAATCCGTACAGTAATAATAATCATAAATCTAAACATCAAAATATATTTTGTTTACAGCTTAAACTATAATAATATGTATTCTATTCGACATTGAGAGCTGTCGTTACATTAATCTTAATTGTAAACGCACTATGTAAACATAACAACGGTAAATTATTTAAATGCCAATCAAGTGTGATATTGAAACGCATATTCATGGTTCAGTATTTATAAAACTGAACGAAATTAAGAGACCAATTTTTTATCACTTTTTGGAGGTTTTAGGGGGCCATCTGTCACCAGGCTGTGTCTCTGGAACGGTGATAGCTAGAGAGCTGACAATTTCACAATTAATTGATGCAAGTATTTTTTGTTACAACAGATGTCAGTTGATGCTACAGCATCAACTGACATCGGCAGTTGATGCTACAACAAAAAATACTCATGATCATCATTCTTTTGCCCTTATCCCATTGTCTGGGGTCCTAATACTTGGTGTTGTATGGAGTCGGTAATCAAAATTTTAAGGTTTTTAGTAACATTTCGTTATATAAAACCAGATTTTTTTTTTTTTTTAATAAATGTATGATATTCTTCAATTAAACAATTTTTGAGTGATTCAATCGATTGACATTTTATCACATTATTGTTTTTCTATGTAATTTGACCGTTAAAAAAACCGTTCAGCCATAATAAGCTATGTGTATCAAAAATAATAACTTTAATATTTTTTTATATTTGCGTGATATTATAGTTATGGAAAAGGTTTTTATATCTTCTATGTTTGATTCGATGGTTTCAATCGATTTAATTCGTACGGAACCCTCCAAGTTTGAATATGTTTCACTCTTGACAGGCTTTGTTTTATGATTATAATAATGATTGCCAATATTGATGGATATATATGCAAATAGAATGAGAGGGGATCATTTAGTTCTAGTGATAGTGTATGTGTTATTGTATTATTTTTTGGTTCATCATCCAATATCCAATGTAATACAGTACATAATTTATATTTGTAAAATATATAGATTGAAACAGTGTACATAATAAATAACGTATGTATTTACAATTAAAAATAATAATGCGAGTGAACTCAATCAGTTTTTTGTGATAATTAAGATTGTTAAGGGCCTACATCAATATTATCGTATATCATCGCCGACACGTACATACAACATGTTTAATTATGATGGTTAAGATTTCGATTTCGATTATCATGTTGTGACAGAAAGTGTGTCCTAACATGAGAAAAGCTTTTAATATTACATCCATCCAACCATCCATCCATCTAGAGTCTGCAAAGAGATTTGTTGTAAAAAAGATGATTTTAAATTCTAAGCGTACGAAGTCGCATAGCTATTTAGAAATGTACTAAATTGTCATAAACCTTTTAGAATGAGAATTAGATTGGCATTGATTAGGACAGAATCATTATAACTGGGATAAATCAAATTTAATCTAGACTTAATATTATACAGCTGAAGGGTTTGTTGGTTTGAACGCGCTAATCCCAGGAACCACTGGTCCGATGAAGGCTACATAACATAATGCTGTGACTAATAGGAGCGAAGCATCAAAATTCCACGCGTTTGGTTAAGCCTAAAATTACTGTTACAATTTAAATAAAACTACGTTTTACGGATTTAGACACGTGTATTTGTTCCAAACTTTGGCCCGACGTTTCGGAGATTTTGCACAAACGAAACAAATGAGTCGCGCAAGTGTTAGAGAATAATAATATTCTTAATTATAATATTACAATTATTAAAAAAGATGATTTATTTATTTTAGTTAAATACAGTTTTAAATTAGGTATTAATTTACAAAACAAATAACACAAGCCTACACCAGGCCTCTTTCACTCCATGTACTTGCGCGCGATAAGTACCTACCGGCCGCCGGGCAGTCGACTGCTTATTTCTCAGAGGGTTGCCGACAGCCGCGCGGAGCGTTCGTACGCGAGGAAATATTTTGTGTTACCGATTCAGTTCAGAGAGTTCACCTCAGAATTAAATAATATTCCTAATGTCGATGAATCCAGAATGTTCATTCATTTTAAAGCTTTGAACAAAACATCGTCTTTTTATGGAAGTTTAAAAGTACCTTCAGATTCCTTTTACGATTATGTAAAAAATCTAGAAATCACATTTGTTAAAAATTTTGAAATTAACATGAGACAAAAACCCGGTCGCAAGCTCCTTGATCTTTTAAAAAATATTCCTTTTAACTCCCCTTGCCCTTGTTTCCCACAAGAATACCTACTTAAATTATTTATACGATTCAGAATATTTTCCACAATTAAGTTTAATAACCGAGAATTTCGCCAAGGCAAAAAATTTATTAAACATTACATCAAAATAAAACATTTGTAAGTTATGTATAATTTCTTGATAATTAAAAAATAAAACATGTTAAAACAGAAGAAATTCTTTTTCTTTCAATTATAAAGTTTACTGCAAATATCTACTGACATATAATATCGAAAGAGGCAGCCCTGACAATCTACGCTGAGCACGTGGCAGCGCGCACCTACAGAGCAAAGTCAACTTTATGTTCGTAAGCTTTGGTTCATTTTGGCTTGCAACGTCTAGCTACTAGAGGGAGTAGGTTATTATAGCAGTAGGTATTGTCATTTTTCCTTGGAGTGATTTATCTGTTACGTAGTAACTATTAAGTAATCTGTGCCTACACACTAAACATAAATAAAATTACTAAATTACGGTTTATTTTATTACGGATAAATTAAAATTTATGATCAAAAATGGCAGATTTTAACGGAATCCATTAGTTTTGAAATAAATTACAATGTCAATAGTTTTACAATTACTTAACTGGTTATTGGCAAATTTATTTTCATAATCTTATAGTCAATACTCCCGGTTTTACTCGCTTTTATAAAACACGCAGGATTCATAAAATTCAAAATATGAGTAAGATGTTTTACAGTTTACATAGATATTCATTCAGTCAGAAAAGATATAGGTAGCAGAAAAATCCTCAAATCATCAAATTCGAGTATAGTTACTTTTATCATAATAATCTGGCAAGTTTTCAATACGTAAACAGCTTAAAAAATCTTAGGAAATATGAGGTAACTAGTTAATGCCTGCGGTTTCACCGTCGCGTCGTTTATAGTTACTGCCCTGCTTTATTGCATTACCTTGATCGTGATGATGCTGTAAAGTTTGATTTAAATTCATTCAATAGTTTTTGCGTAAAAGAGCAACAAATATCCTTACATCTATGCATTCTTACAAACATTCACGTTTACGATATTAGCAGAAAGTAGAATTTACAACAAATTCATTCTTGATATTGATTCTTCATATTGATAGCAAATTTTAAAAAATTCTTGCAGGTTTAAAATTCGCTTAAAATAAAAGGAGTACAAGATCGAGAGAGTTGGCTTCAAGATCTTATTCATAAGAAAAGTTTATTTTAAAAACAAAAGAGTTTCAACAGCAACTATGATTGTTGTGTGGCTAGTATTTATATTATGGTGTGCATATACATTATATTTAAAACAAAGACGTGAATCTCAAGGACATAAACTTCCACCGTGCTATCCAGGATCTCTGCCATTTATTGGGCATTCGCATTTACTACTACTTTGGTCTAACGGTAAGTAAATTCCTTGATCTAAGTTACCTCCATAGGTCCCTTACGGCGTGACTGGTGCATTAACAATTGTGTTTATAAAATGTTATCTGTGTACAATATTTCTTAGCTAGCTTTTACAGCGCTTTGGGAAGGAAAAGTGGTGGTGACACTTGTATAATTTTTATAAAATCGTTGCTCTTGAAGAACAATTACTCACAAAGAAACATCAAAGTAAGTCTGGAAAAAGACCCACTTTATGCCCACTTTTTGTGACAAAGTGGGCGAGAGTCCGTTTTACAAACTACTGAACGACGAGATCTGTCTTATATTTGATTTGTTGTTATGTATGGTATTGTTTTGTTATTGCAGACATGTACGGGTGTCTTCAGGATATGGCCAATTTCTGCCTATCAATGGGAGGCGTCACTTACGGCTATTTCGCTGGAGATATCTATTATGGTAGGTCCTTTCATTGCGTATAACCATAGTTTGTGGAAGAATTACTACTTTTGATGATAAGTTTGATGATACATTAGTTACAAAAGACAACTAACACCAAATAATTTGCTGAGTTTAAAAACAATAAAATAAGCTGGATAATCAACTATGCTATGAACCTTATTGCATAATCTTAGATTAGGTCCTTAATATGTGTGCAAAATTTCAGATCAATATGACAACTGCAACTGGGTGAAAATTAGTGTTGCCGAACTATCGATAGTAAAGCAATCGATAGTTTACATCGAAAATCATGTACCCTATCGATAGGCCTATCGATAGCTCAGAATAAGGCAATACTATCGAATGAGTGCAATACTATCGATACTATCGATAGTATTGCAGTTCGTCAATAACAAACTATCGATAGTATCGACACTATCGATAGTTTGTTATTAATGAACTTCAATACTATCGATAGTATCTATACTATCGATAGTTTGTTATTGAGGAACTGCAATACTATCGATAGTATCGATAATATTGTACTCATTCGATAGTATTGCCTTATTCTGTGCTATCGATACCATCGATACTATCGATAGACCGATCGATAGTCTTACGATTGTTTGGCTATCCTTAGACTATCGATTAATAATCGATAGTCGACTATCGATCGGCAACGCTAGTGAAAATCACTTTCAAAGATTCCGTTACATGATTAATACATTTGATTGATTGATACGAACCGAGCTAATAAAAACATGTTAGAAATTACAAACGTGGAGATATATACGTCGTCACTCAGACTTTTTATGTGTTTTTTTTTTATATTTACAGCCGTTTGTGACCCAGAGGATGCTCTTACAGTCTGCAACACAGTCACACAAAAACACTTATTGTACAAATTTGGACTTCCTATAGTTGGCCGAGGATTAGTTACAGGCTCTGGTAAGTTTTGTATATTTGTATAATTATGTAGAAGTGGCATAAATGACTGAAAGCTGTTTGCTTAGTCCTCTAGTCCCTTTATATGAATTCCTTCGCTGCAACTGCCTGTCTAAAAAATATACTGAACTTACAGATATGTGTCTAATAGACTGGTAGTCGATAGTCTACGGAAAATTTAGAGCTATAGTTTGCTAAGATTTTATCCATTTTATGTTGGAATAAATAAATACGCGTAAGAATTTTTATCCTGGATGCTGCTTTATCGCATTGAGATGTCAAAACGGTTAGATTTAAAATTAGGTATAACAGGATTTCTCATATTTGTGCAAAAATTCACTCATAGCATTTTTATGACTATCTTTTAAAAAATTCTGCTCTAGCAATACTAATGTTGGCAGAACATCGTTAACAAACAAACGTTCAACCCACGTCAGCTGGTATTAAATAACTTAGGTCTAAATTTGCAGGTACGCACCACAAACATCATCGCAAACTTTTGACTCCCGCTTTTAGCTTGACTGTGGTTAACGGATTTCTTGACATTTTTAATGACCAATACAGGCAATTAGTGCTATCAATGGATGATTACGTTGGAAAAGGTTATTTTGATCCATCCACATTATTGAGAAATCTAACTCTTAGGACCTCTTGCAGTAAGTATTAAATGCTTTTTTGTAGTGCTTTTCTGCATGTTTCTTTCATTACTGAGAATAAGTGATAGTAGACTTAAAACTAGTTTAATCCTTTATTATGGTACTCTAATGGAGTTTCTTGTCTGTTCTTCTCCATAGGATTCGCGTTTAGAACAGACAACTAGCTTCTGACGTTTCAAAAGAGCTTGTAAAACATGCCAACTTGAAATAAAAAAGTTTGACTTTGACTAAAACCGACCGACAAGTTTTCAGTCGACTATTACTTATAGCGAGGTTTCTGCTGGACAACGATACTTTTTCAGAGGGGCAATATAAATATAGCGACATAACTATGCTCCTGGTAATTGCTGCGTCAGTAAAAACTATCGATAAAATGCCTAATGAGATCTTTATGATCATCAAAGTTTATAAAAGTACGACAGCAAGCTATGCTCCATACAAAAATATGGTCATCGTACTCCGCTGTTTTCTTCGTTGATATTGCCTTTAGAGCAACGAATTTTTCTCACAGTAAATAGGTCTTATATATCTATGCTCTCTTAATTTGTTTCTTCCAAAACAATATTAATTAGAATCCCGTTTTAAGGTTGGTACAAGTTAAGTACGTAAGTAAGTACAAGTTGGTAGTAAGAAAAACAAAGGACAATAGAGAAAAGAGAAAAAGAGAAACTTCGGGTTCCCCTAGGTCTATCTCGCAAAAGAGAGCAAATACCAACAACTCTACACAAATGCTACCTAAACCGCATGCAAAAGAAATTATCAAGCCTAACATACTAAATTACGTTGAACGTACAAAATCAGATCCACAACTTTCAACACCAAAAAACTGACAATTGCCCTAGATAACCGGAAAAATATAATAAAACAAAATGAACAAAGCAGCAAACGAAATAAATCAATCAGTCTCCCACTACGGCTGGTCCCCGCGGGAGCTAAAGACCACCACCCTCTAAGTAAAACAAAAAAAACCCTTAAGATTGCTACTCTAAACACGAGAACATTAAGAACCGAGGAAAGCCTACAAGAACTGGAAGCAGCTTTGAAGGAGATAAACTGGGACATTCTGGGTATTAGCGAGCTACGCAGACTAGAAGAAAAAATTGAGGAACGCACCGACTATGTACTATTCCACAAAGGTGAAATTGCTGGACAAAGAGGAGTCGGATTTTTGATTAACAACTCATTGAAAAAACACATACAGGAACTTATTGGCATTTCAGACCGCATAGCTGTTCTTAACATAGACATACCTGGATACAGAAAGCCATGGTCGATTATTCAAATATACGCACCGACAGAACAAGCTACAAAAGTAGACATTAAACTTTTTTACGATGAGGTACAACTAGTGATAGCAAAATATTCGCACAACCACATTATACTAATGGGCGACTTCAATGCTCAAGTTGGACAAAAACAGAATAAAGACGAATTTGTAATGGGAACCTTCGGATATGGCAAAAGAAGTACGAATGGAGAGTTACTAATTGAATTCCTACTGGAACACAACTTAACACTGCTCAATAGTATGTACAAGAAAAATATAAAAACCAAGTGGACATGGATATCTCCTGACGGAAAGACTAGAAATGAAATTGACTACATAACTACGAACTATCCAAAAGCTTTCACTAACACATCAGTCCTAACTAAGTTCAATTTCAATACAAATCACCGTATGGTAAGAAGCAGCTTAAAATTTGAACCACCAGCGAAATCCAGGGTACACCTGTGCTCACATAAACTAGAATACTACAGTAAAGAAACTATAAAGCAATTTGCTGAGTCGTTGACGGCATTAGCTGAAAAAATAACAACCAGTGACACTGATGTCTTTACAAAATACTGCAGCTTAGAAAAGCTACTTACCAAAGTAAAACATGATAATTCTAGACACAATAAATACGAACTGAGCTATACAACTCTTGAACTAATAAATGAAAGAAAACACTTGCTTTCTAATCAGCCGAGAAAGGAAAACATCAAACTCCTAACAGAACTTAGCAAGAAAATCAAAGAAAATATTAGAAAAGACAGAAAAGTTAAGAGATTAAAAACCCTAGAAAATCATATAAAAAGATCAGGCGGTATGAAGAAAGCTCTGAACGAGCTGAGAGAAGTTAACAAAGAGTGGATTCCAAAACTAAAAAGTAAGAAGGAAACTACTGCAAAGAGAAAAGAAATAAACTTAATAGCTACAAAGTTCTACCAGAATCTGTACTCAAACACAGACAGAAACAAACAAAAAGGCCAGAGTAAAGAACCCATAGAAAGACAATCTCAAGTAGAACCAGAACCAAATATACTCCCTAGCGAAGTAAAGAAAGCTATCCTAAGTCAAAAGACGGATAAAGCACCAGGGCCAGACAAAATCAGGAATGAACTTCTAAAAGGCACACTCGAGGAAATACTACCCATACTCACATCAATATTTAACGAAATACTAACTAACGGATCAATCCCAACACAATGGAAAACATCAAATATCATTCTAATATTTAAGAAAGGGCAGAAAGAAGATATAAACAACTATAGGCCCCTAAGTATGATGTCGAACATCTACAAGGTCTTTTCTAAAGTCATTCTCGAAAGAATAAGTAGGAAGCTAGACGAAAATCAGCCAAAAGAGCAAGCAGGTTTCAGAACAAAATACTCAACGCTCGATCATATACACACGGTGAAACAAGTTGTTGAAAAGCACAACGAATACAATAAAAAACTCTATATGGCATTCATAGACTACACAAAAGCTTTCGATAGCATAAACCATAGTGCCATTTGGGAGAGTCTCGAACAACAAGGAATCTCAATAACCTATATAAACATAATTAAGAACATCTACTTGAATAGCGAAGCAAGGGTACAGTTAGAAACCCTTGGGAAAAAGTTCAGAGTCGAAAGGGGAGTAAGACAAGGAGACCCTCTGTCGCCTAAATTATTCTCAGCTGTTCTAGAAAGCATCTTCCGCAAACTGGAATGGAATAACTTCGGCATCAATATACATGGCGAAAACATGAACCACCTGAGATTTGCGGACGACATAATACTGTTTGAAGAAAATCCAACAAATCTAAAGCAAATGTTAAGATCGCTCAAAGAAGAAAGCGCAAAAGTTGGCTTATATATGAATAAGGAAAAGACAAAACTATTAACTAACTCGGACCCAGTAATGATAACAATCGACAACCAGCAACTTGAATATGTACCAGAATACATATACCTAGGACAAATAATTTCTCACACCGACCAAACGAGCAAGGAAATCGACAGAAGAATAGTAAACGGGTGGAAGAAGTACTGGTCACTAAAAGAAGTGATGAAATCAAAAGAGCTAGGACAACAAATAAAAACTAAAGTATTCAACACCTGTATACTCCCAGTAATTACCTATGGCTGCGAAACTTGGTCACTTACTAAACAGCATAGAGAAAAGTTGGCACGTTGCCAGAGAGCAATGGAGAGAAGTATGACAGGTATAAAGAAACAAGACAGGATTAGGAGCACAGTAATTAGAGAAAAAACCAGAGTGACTGACATAATCACCCAGATAGATAAGCAGAAATGGAGGTGGACAGGACACATGATCCGAGACCCTCAAGAAAAATGGAGTCTTAAGGTCACAGAATGGCACCCCAGAGATGGAAAACGGAATAGAGGACGGCCACACACCAGATGGGAAGATGACCTAAAGCTCACAGCCGGCCATCTCTGGAGAAGGGTAGCGCATGACAGAACGCAATGGAAGAGCTTGGAGGAGGCCTATGCCAAAAGGCACTCGGAATTACGGGATATATTATGAAAAATCTATATAGTTAATGATCATGCATGCTTTTCATACTATTGTTAAATTATTGAGTAATTCTGATTAAATGGCTTATTATTATTATTTGAATATACGTTTTGTATAGCTCGACTCCAGGTCGGTTTCTTTTTTTAGATGGCCAGGTACGGGCTTGTGCCAAGTACTCTGGTTACATAGTTGTAGTTGTATGGTGTGTGTTTGATACTATGTTGGGCGTATGTGGATGATGTGTAGATGTTGCCTGAGATGTCTGTGTGTTTCTTTGTGTAGTTTGGAGTGGGAGTGATGTAGGGTTTAGGAATCGTCTAACTATTGAGCATGTATCGATGACTACTGATTTTTGCAATGGGATGTATGTGTTTTCTGGGAGTTGTAGAGTATTCAATGCTATTTTAAGTGTTTTCGGGATTACACCGGTTGAAGAGATAACAATGGGGACTATTTTTACTGTTTCTTGGTGCCACATTTGTTTTATTTCGTCAGCTAAGGGTATATATTTTTGTATCTTTTCTGTGTATTTTTGTTTTAGATTATGGGTGTTGGGAACGGTGATATCTATTAGGTATGTAGTGTTAGTTTGTTTAAGAGTTAGTGTGATGTCAGGCCTATTGCTGAGAATAGTGCGATCTGTTATGATATCTCTGTCCCAGTATAGCTTGGCAGTGTTATTTTCTATTACATTTTTTGGTTTGTATTGGTAGTATGGTGTGTAGTTATCTAGTAGTTTAAATTTGAGTGCGAGTTGTTGGTGGATGTGTTTGGCGACGTTATCGTGGCGATGTGTGTATTCTTTGGTGGCAAGTACATGACAACCTCCTGTGATATGTTCTATTGTTTCAGAGCTTTGTTGGCAGAGTCTACATCTATCTGATTCGAGTGGTTCTTTGAGGATGTATTTGGAGTAGTTCTTGGTTTTGATGACTTGGTCTTGTATAGCTTTATTATTATTATTATTTGTATCTCTGTTTTAATTCACGGGTTATTCCTATTATTTTTTTAGGAATACCCGGTCCTTTTTAAGGCTTACATGGGGACATGGGTCCAACATGCAGAGGCCCTTTGAGAATTTTAATGAATAAATAAATGTGGTGGGACACCTACCACCGACACTCCACACCTGCACTATAGAAGTGGAGTCATGGAATGCCAATGGTAGCTGTAGATCTATTGCAAAATAATGTAAAGAAACGAACTGGTTTATTGTGTTAGGTGTTTGATGGACTGGTTGTATGTAAAACTATTGCAAATAATAACGGTCGCCTGCCTTCAATACTGATACTTCTTGAACCGTGGCAGACGGTGACTCGCCAACTCACTAGATGGGCCCCCTACACAGCCGCCAGACAAGGCAGCAGGGAGCAACACCGGTGTGAGCGGCTTGGGGTGTAGAGCGGTGCGGCACCGGTTTCACCATCGCGGGCCGAGACCCGGAGCGGGTTTCCCCGTAATTACGCCCTTGAAATTGACACTTCCATCTTATTATTATTATTATTATTATTTAAGGTTTTGTCACAAGGTGACGGTATGATTGCTTTTCTTTCAGGGACAGTGTTTGGAGACAGTGATGACAAGGATGATCAGTTTCTGGACACATATATTAAAACTCTAGACAATATATTAGAGGTGGTATTACAAAGACTAAGTAAAGTATGGCTGCACAATGATATCATATTTAATATGTCCAATTTAAAGAAGAAGCAAGACAGATTGGCAAAAATACTAAATGATATTTCTAATGAGGTAAAATTTTTAAATTGAGGAAAATGAAAGGAATGGTGACTTTTCTATTCTTAATCCGTTGCCACATGGACAGTGTTAATTGCTCTACTAAATTTCAGGTAATACAAAGAAAGAAAGCAGAGTTTACAAATAGAGTTTATCTGGGGAACCTTCTTCAATCAGGTAAATGTATTTCATTTTAATTAAACCAACAATTCCATGGTCTACTACGTTATCCTATGCAAAAATCGCTATTTTTAACCAATATGTGGATGTTGTTTTTATCTAATTGATTTCTCGAAACAGAACAGGATTTGATATCCGGATCTTCGAAAAATTGGGGCAAATTCTTCAAGTGTCATAGGGACACTTAAAGTGAATAAGGCTTAACATTTGTTTCAAAATCTATAATATGATATTTCATTAAAATTTTCTCCTTAAAGTTTCCAACTCTCGTAAAAAAGAGGAAAAAAATTTATTCATTTATTGAAGACCTTTTCATTAGACCGTGTTTTGAACGTTTACTATTTTTTTTTTCAGAAAACACGCATAAATCTTTTATCGATATTTTGATAGAGATAGCATCAAATAATACGATAAGTGATGATGAAATAAGGGAGGAATTGACGACAGCTGTAGGAGCAAGCTTTGAAACAACCTCCCAGCATTTATTATGTGCTATGGTTTTTATTGGATCTTATCCTGAAATTCAAGAGAAACTTTATCGGGAGTAAGATTTTATTTTAATCTAAATGTAACAAGACTTTATTTAAAAAAAAATCATTCTAATTACACTATTTATAATTTAAGAACGGAGATTTTCTCTCAATTGCAGTTGCCGGATTGATTTGAAATTTTACATTAGTTAAAAAAAATCTGATTTCTCAGGCGTGCTTTATTTAGTTTTTGATTTAAGCAAATTGTTAGAATATTCCTTAAAGTACGAGTATGGTTCTTAAGAATTTCCAGAAAAAAAGTATTCAAAGGAAACAGTGGGGCTTAGCCAGTTGTTTATAAAATATTACAGTAACATGATGTTTCTTCAATGTTTTCCAGGATTATGGAGGTGGTAGGTGACAGAGATGTAGGAAGATCAGATATCAACAGACTAGTGTACTTAACTGCAGTAATTAAGGAATGTTTAAGATTGGTACCACCTCTTGGAATTTTACCAAGATATGTTGATAAAGACGTCAAACTCAGTAAGTAATTGTAATTTTCATTCATTTTTAGGGTTTCGTACCAAAAGATAAAACGCCTTATAATTGAGATATTGCTGTCCATCCGTCCGAAATGGCGATAGCTATGGTGCTAAAATTTTTATAGTTTGTGTATTTGATGTTACAACAAGAAATACTTAAAATCATCACTATGCTACCCTTATCCCATTAATTGTCATTGTGGTGATTCGTATTCGAAAGCTAATAAAATAAAACATGAACATAAAATAATAATACCTATTAATATTCCATTACAGAAAACTACACACTGCGAGCTGGTTCTCAAGTAATATGTTTAACAGAAGGAATACATAAAAACAAAAGCTACTGGGGCCCAGACGTTGATGAGTTTAGACCTGAACGCTGGTTAGAGAACGACATGCAGAAACTTGAATCATTTAATTACGCTTTCAGTATTGGAAAGAGATCGTGTTTAGGTATGTTGGTTGTTGTATACAAGGTTAAAAAATGTCTAATAAAACTCTTTTCAGTCATCATGGTCGCTGATTGACGTTTTCGGCTATCAACTCGTGACGATTGTGACTAAAAAGTCTTCAAAATATCTAGATTTAATATGAAATATACCTACGCGTCTAAATCCGTACAAAGTGGTTACATTGTAAGTGAATGAGGGGCGTTAAGTAAATTAATTAGTATCAGACAGAATCATGAGTGTGAGAATGGTGAAAGTGTTAATAAAATACTTCCCTGGCTCAAAAGTAGACTGGACGCACTCAGGATACTTCAGAACATTCAGTTGATGTGTGAATCTATTGGGAGAAAAACTCAAGGCCAAAGTTATAGCGAATCACAGACATAGTCGGTCGACCATTTTCAATTATGAAAATAAGATTACGGATATACTCGTATTGTAATCCTCGTTTATTCATTAGATATTTCTATCTCCTGTCAAGTTTTGAACAGACAACGCTGTCATCAATATTTTATTGATAGGCAAGTAACGACAAAAGTTTGGATTAGTCCAACTTTTGACAGCAAAAATCGAGGATAGATAAAATATTGAAAATGCCCGTAAAAGACTGCCATCTACATCTCTCTGGTTTCGTCAAAGAAATCTCTCTTGTCAGTAACCTCATAGGCTGGTCCTAATATTTCGTCTTCTTATCTGCTTCGGTGCAACCTGTAAGTGCAACATATATGCCAATGCTCTTTATTTACTTCACAGAAATCTTTTATTCCCCAGGCTATGCAGTTTGGTGCTTTTACTTTCGATTTCGGCTAGCACTAGTTGCTTGTTGGAATGCAACAAATAATACTTTTGTTCATCAGAATATTAATTGGTGTATTTTTACAGGACGAAAATATGCCATGACATCCATTCCAGTGGCATTAGTGCATATGATTCGTAACTTCCGGTTTAAAGCTGATCACACTAAGATGAAATTTAAATTGCACCTTGTGACACGACCAATTTCTGGACATGAGATCACGATTGAAAGAAGAATTTCGAAGTATGATGAGAATCATAACATATCGCTACCTATAAGTACACAAAGAAATGAAGACTGCTAGCAAACTAAGAGTTGTTACATATATCGTTTATAACGTTTAGTTGATAATTTATTGGAGAATTTATTGACCGCGACGGGATTTTCCAACAGAGATTTTATAATCTATTGATCACGAATTTACATGACTACTTGGAGCTTATTTATTTTGGCAACTCATAGCAAGTCTTAAAACTATGTAATTCCATCACATTTACAAAACTGGCATTAGCAAGTTAATCTTCTTCTTGCTACCCTTGTCCCAAGTTATTTGGGGATCTGCGCAGCCCGTTTTTTCGTTTGGACACTAGCAAGTTAACGCTATTAAAAATGGCTATTTAGAATAAGGGTCTTGGTGTGTCTAGGAAAGAACATGGATAAACCAAAGTCGTTTTTAACATCTATCTTATTCCAGCACCGGTATTAATTGAGTAACACTATATAGGACAAAATAATCCAGTTACCTGTTTCCAATTTTATAGAGATCAATAATTAAGGAACCGCGCTGACAAAATGTGTTGGTATATAGGGTTTAGTTTTAAAAGTTTCCGTCTTCGGCAAAGAATTTAATTTGCCAATGTCCCTGTGTTGGCTCTTACAGGAATCTAGGGCGGAAATCGGGTAACGTAACATTTGTATTCCTACTCTAACGCAACATAGAAAGGTTCCGCCAAATATTATATTTCTTCAGTTCCTAAAAAGACTAATCCTCTCCTGCCATATTTTTTTTTGTTCAATTATGTTCATATTTTTTAAAAGTATGAGTTTTATATTGAGTTAGATTCTTAGTAAGTCAGCGACCTTAGACCTTAGCGACAACTAGTACTATTGTTCTTCAAAAATTAACATTACCTACTAGTTATTATATCGCTGGCATTACCGTAGAATGCTTAAAGCTTTTTGTTGGAATTATTTTTTTTTCATCTTTTTGCATGAATGGTTTGATTATCGTTACAGTGAAATATAGAACTAAAAAAAGGATGTACATACAATACATATTGTGCTGTTGTAAATAAAACTTCCAATAAAATTAGAATAACTAAATTGTAAATAAATTAAAAGATAGGTAGATATAGATATTTTTAATATTATAAATTATGTAAATAAAGTATATTGAAAATAAAAAACCTGTTTTCTGATACAACCATATTTTATTTTCGGTTAAGTATCTGTTGGTTACTATACTCTTCAAAAGAAGAAAGCTCCTTGAATATTGAACACGATAGATTTTTCTCACATATCCAAGGTTAGAGGAAGGCAGAAGAATCGATCGATGAAATTGTGTGCAAGATGTTAGGAAATAAAGAGGAGTAAACACAAACTATGTCTGACAGAAGAGCACAGTAGAAAAAGGTAAGTATGTTACGCTGACCTCAAACAAAGGGATAAGGGCAGGACGGTTGTAGGTAACAACTGCCTTAGTTGAGAAACTGTGTTGCTCTCTACAATGCGATTCAGTTTATAAACAAATGGTATAAATACGTAATTGTTGTGTTATGTTTACTAAACATTATTTTACGTAACATATTAACGTTACTTGAAGTACTAGAAAATAATAAACTACAGGCTTTTATTAGCAACAATCACTATTATTGCTCTGGTATGTATTTCTGACAAAACCTTTAAAAAATTTACTGCAAGTGCAAACGTATAAATATTTTTGATCAGATACTTCATACGGAAATAAGTAGCAAGAAATATTATGAATGGTACCAATTTTAAGTGAACAACTAAACTTAATTAAGAGATAGAAAAATTATAGTGCCAATAATATAATTCGGGAATGTTAACTGAACTTTATTAGAAAAACAGTCTATTGACTGACTAAAGGTTGTAAAATAATATTAACTAGCCGTTGCCTGCAACTCTGTACACGTGGGATTTAGAACCAACTCTAATAAATTATACAAAAAAGCCATCCTCATGGACATCTCTATCTTTTAAAAAAAACAGCATCGTAATCGTAAAACAGCATGTAGTTTTTAAGATACTAAAACCTCACATAGGGAAATAAGTACAAAAATATCGACTTTATTTTATGATAAGTAAAGATGTGTACAACAAAATAGTCAATTAATCATAATACCATTCATTTTATTTAAGTTAGGTAGATTTTTCGACGCATAAGTATAGGTTTCATTATATTTAATTTACAATCCAAGTGCAAACACTTGGCACTCAACGATAGTTTTCACTCACTTGTAAAACTGTGCGAGCGGAATTGTAAATAGTTTTTCTCTCATACATTTTGTAATTCTATACAACGCATTACATGCCTTTATTTGAGGACATGCGTAAATATTTTAGGATCGGTCCAGTTGTATAGTTTCTGTGGACACCTTTGAAATTAATTTAATCAATTTCTTATAGAAGTTATGACATTGAGTCACTTTTTAAATATCAAATAGTAAAAGTAATGCTACCATCTCATTGATAACTGATTTTTTACTAGGGTATTCTCTATTTATGTTATTTTCAGACATTAAATATAACTCAAAGTTCTGAATTCTATGAGGAGAGAAAAAGAAATGCGGGCATTTTCCATCTTCTACTTGGTTTGTATAAACTAAAACCGTTGCAAAGTTCTAAAATCTATAAAACTTTCTCCGAAAATATTCTTGGTCGTGGCGATAAAATTACCTATCCAAATAATGAAGACTCGGGAGAAAACCAAGATCAACATCAAACTTTTCAAGCATTAGATTTCATTGAGACTGCTTCTCGTCCTAAGGTAAAACGAATACATAACAGTTTCATAGAAAAACCTGATTATAATATTGAAAATGTTAATACAGAAAACTTTGACATTGACGTAGTACTACAAAATAATTTTGCAGATAAACTACAAAAATATGCCGATCACGGTCATAGTAAAGAAACAGGAGATGGCTTTAGCAACTTAATTCATAGTATAACTGGTAATTCAATCAATTTTAATAATAATATTTCTGCTGCTAAGTCGCTACCTGTGGGTAATTCATATATTTTTAACACTATGACAAAGTCTGAGCAAAATCTAGAGGATATATTATTGGGTTTAAGAAAAGTAGAAGAAAATAACGGTTATAGTCAGAAGCCCATTGCTCAAGTCCTTAATAATATTCCAGCCACTGCTGTTCCGAATGACGATGTAATGAATGCAGACGTGATTGTTTTATAAATCAACTAAGGAGAAATAAACAACTCTCGATTGAATGTGAAACTTAATTTATACAGAGTTTATGTACAAAAAATAAATAAATAATTTAAATAGAGGTCCGTCTTTTAAAGCTAATGGTTTCATTTCCTTATAATTGTGCTGAATATGCCATTTCTTGTGCATCTTCAAAGCTTCTTTGGTAAGGTCCGTGAGCATCCCAGGCAGGTGCGTGGTGGTCAACGTGATGCTCTACGTGATGTTGGGGGTAGTGGATGACTTCATAGTTCACGACCTTGGGCTTCGTGAATTTGAAGATAACCATAGCACCTGTGGACACAAATGATCACATGATATTTAAAGCTTTTGCCTATTTAGCTCTATTTATTACTTTGAAATCGCTATTAAATATTAGGTATGTGATTTTTTTTTAACTACCAGGTTCTGGTAACGGTTATTCAAAAGCTTTTATGACAGGTATTATTTAGAAATTATCGTACCAGATAAAACGAGAGAGATAAGTCCCAAGGTTAGCGCCTTCCAGGTCTTCAGAGCGATGAGGGCAAGTGCTAGTGGTACCAATACAGAGGCTTTGAATTTCAATCCCAAAAGGAAGGGCAGCAATACTTTCTTAACCAAGCCGTGTTCTGAAAAATAACATATAATTAAATCTGATTTATGCTGCTAAAAATAGAAAAGCATTTCTAAAAGTCTACGAACTGCTCTTGATTCTCAAAGGTTTGGGAAGCTTGATCTTCTTCTTTCTGCCTTCAAAAACGTGACTGTCTTCTTCACCATCCAAAGGCATTTCCAATTCTGAAGGCAGATCCATAAGTAGAGACCGCGGCACATATTCGGAAGCAGCACTGTTAGTTATTTCCTCTGGAACTTTCACTTTCAGTGTATGAGTTTGCAAGAAACTGTCTACTTTGTCTACAATCTGATAAGCAGGGTCCTTGGCCATCCTTGGATCAACTTCCATGTCATCATCCAAGGTTCCAGTTCTCACGATGGAGAGATCATCTGTGATCTTGATCTCGTCATTGTTCGCCACTTGCGAAATCCACTGCAAGGTCCTCGGTTTCACACATTCCACCGAATATTGGCTCAAACATTCGTTATAAATGTTCTTTACTAACTTCGATGCGGTATATGAGTTTGCACTGGCTAGAGCCGTAATCGATAGGAGCACTATTAATTTAGCCATGTTTCACTATTTTCACAATTTGATTTTATTTTATTTCTTTGACGGCAGACGACTTACTGCCATCAGTCAACTGATCACAATGTATGTCAGGATAGTCCTGGGCTTGGTATATATACGAGCATTAATACGTGACGTGGTATGCCAATGTCCGGTGGTACCGTCTTGGACGATACCTGCGCTTTTACACATGTGTTAACATTTTATTCTTGTGTGTGTTTATGTGTGTTATATGTATTGAAAAACTATCACTTTGTTGCTTAAGCATGGTCCCTTGGACTTCAAATTTGCGAAGGGAAATCGATAGTAGAAAACTCTTCGCTTATGTCATGGTATCCTAATTGACTGTTGCATTAAATTAAAAGTCAAAACCAATCAGTAGTTCAAAAACCTATCAAAATCCTTTCATTTCTTTCTGTTAATATTAATAGTCAAATAGTTTGGAGTACAGACTTCCTTCCAATTGAAAAGTGATTGTAGTGTGATAAATAATGGGTTTGAGTCTTTTTATTTCGATGCAAAAATTATTCACTAGCTTAACTTAATTTTTTCGTTCGCTCGTAGCATTTTACACACCATGAGTTTAGACCAATAATATAATTGAGTTATTGGGAAATAACCGTATTTCTACAAATTTCAGATAGGCCCTAATATTGGGCACGGGCCTTCTACATATGAGGATATCTAACATGCATTTTTTTTTATATTCATCCTCTCCTATTGGTTCGGCAGAATTATTTGTATAACTGACTATATTATATTTCAAGGAATCAAACAATAATAACGTTATGCAAATCTGTACTCCTAAATGTAACATTATCACATTGCAAAATGGCAAATGCATATAAAATTATTGCTCTATTGAGTATTGTGGTATTATTGACGGCAGATTACAACTAAACTTTTAGTTCTAAGTAGATGCAACATTATTCATGTGATGACTGATTAAGAATACAAGTGTCACAGTCCCTTTCCTTCCCAGGGTACGGTAAAAGCCAGTTAACATGCCCTGTGAAATACCTTAAAAATAAACTCAGTACCATCGCGGCACAATAAAGTGGAGGACGCCTGTGTGAACTTTAATGGGCTGTAAAGAGAGAGGGGGGGGGAGAGAGAGAGAGATACGCATTATAATATTGATAACTATAGATATTTTTGTCCGATTATCAAGGAAAGTGAAATGTTTTTCGTGCGTATCTTGTATGTATCTAAACTGTAATGCCTCGTATTTTCCAAGGTAGGTATCCAAATGACAAATTTTTTTATTGGATCATGAAATTACATTATCTTTACATAATAAAATCTAGCGTCATATTATTCCGACGTGCCAAAAATACCACAACATTGTCTTGATAAATTACCTTGAATCCACAACCTCGTAATACCGTTCCGTTGCTCTGCCAACTGAGCTATCGTGGCCGTTTGAGTGCTTTCTAGGTTTCAGTAGCAAAAGGTAAAATGGGACCCTATTACGAAGACTTCGCTATCCATCCGTCCGTTAGTCACCAAGCTGTATATGGAATGGTGATAGCTAGAGAGCTAAAAACATCACAGTTTGTGTATATCGTTATCGTTGATGCTACAATAACACATACTAATTATTATTACTCTCTTACCCTTATCCCAATTGGGGCCCCGTTATTTGGGGTCAGTTAAGCGAATATATTATGATATTAACGGTACGGAGCTCTTTAAGTGCGAGTCTATTACAAAATAAATAAATTAATGATCAAAAATGTCTGTTAAATAATAGAGCACAGTTAATGAAATGCTTTTAAAGAAAGTGAAGTCAGATGAGCTTCGTATTGTTCGCATTCCTTATGTAATTTAAGTTTTCGTTCAATTTTCTATTCAAGTCATGCGTTTTAGTGAAAGATGTTGGTGCAAAACGGATGCCTGAATACCTGACCGGAGTAACAATGAGGTAGCCGTTAATGTGACGATCTAGGGACATGGAAATATGAACAGCTGATTACATTAGTACGTCTTGTGGTTATGATAATTCTTTCCAGTCCATTAACATCTCACAGTCGGGCAAGGCCTTCTCAACTTTGAGAGGGTATTTGGTCTACTTATGCTGCGCTATCAACATGTCAGGTTTAGTTTGGAGATTTTCACCTCTCACTTAGTTGATGTCAACTGTTATAATATCCTTTAGCTGCAGAGCACGACAACAGTCAAATTACACATTAATATCTAAAGATTAATTAATTAAAGTAACCATAAATGGCCGTGAAACTAAGTAACTCCTAGATAAAGAAAGATTGACCTCCGCACACTTTCATTGACCATTCATTTGGTAGTACCTACGAGGAGACCACGTCTGCATACAAAGTGTACATTACGGTTAATTTATGGGTATGTGTAGTAACTATATTTTTGTGTTGTATTTCTTTTAACGCGTTAGGGAAAATGGTGAATAACGATGCATCGCCGGTGGACAAACGCCGGCATCCCTAACCGGCGGCGTGGTGGATCGGGGACCTGCCCAAAGAGTAAATGGACCTGCCGCGCCGAAGCGTTCCGAGAAGAGGCCAATGCCAAATGCACACGCAATGGTGCCACTCCTTGCAGGGTCATAGTCAAGCTCAGGGCACCTGCCTACTACTAACCTACCACTAACTGGTAACTGCGAGAAGGAACATCAAAAAATATTCGCGCTATCACAAAAAGAATTTATACGAAACAAAATTTTTTGTCTTTTTTCTAATTTTGCTATATATGAGGTAGAACGAGAAGGATAAACAAATAGAGAGAGTATTTGTTTCCAGCCCATTCCAATATTCCTTAACTGATTTTACAGCACCCTGGGAAGGAAAAGGGGTGGTATCACTTGTATTCTTAATCCGTCACCACACCGACTATTCACGGCTTTAAACTCATTGATATTTAAAACATTCTATTCATTCATAGTAGGATGGGATTGAAGGCAAAAGACTGGGTGCAAAGCGCAAATTGGGAGAGATCTATGTTCAGCAGCAGGACTGTAATAGGCTGAACATACCCAACATTCTTTTCCATACATAAAATGCTGTCATTGTTTATATAAAGAAAATGAAATATTAATGACGTTGAGAGTGTCTACTTGCGTAGGTACGCATGGGCGTCATTTAATTGATATATAAAATGTGTCGCGACTGTCGCTTTGTTAATATGCACTGAGCGAATGAAGCGAAATCGGCCTGAATACTTGTGTCGAACTTAATTAATACCACCGTTTTTTAATATGATTACTGTTGTAGCGTTGCACACCTTAAAAGTTCTATCGAGATTTCTGAACGTTTCTTCTCTTCTTCTCCAGCACATTTACGTCTGACTGCTGGGCACAAACCTCCTCGACTTTGGGAGGGATTACGGTCTACTGTGCCGCGCTGACCAGTCGTGTTGGAACAGAGTTTATTTCCGAGTTGTCCGTCTCTCACAAAAGATGTTATCTGTTATGATGTCTATACGTTTATTAATGGGAAATTTCAGAAACAATTTATGGGACTATAAAAATTTAATAGTTTTGTATATTTTCCGACGCCGCCGCCGTTCTGACTGTATACACAGATATATATCTGCGATGATGTCTTTCTTTATAATTTTCGTTTACAAACCATGCTCTGGCAATAGCAAACACGCCAAAAAGGAAATCATAACAGTAGGATAGACATCTAATAAATAATCTAATTCTGAAACAGCATTGAATAAAAAGCCAAATTTTTAACGAGCATAATATGTAGGTAAGTACCTACAGCCATTTCTGTCACACGAATTTAGTGAAATTTTCCCAAAATAGAAAGTTAATAGAAGCACAAATAATTATACTCTTCATCTATATCAATATTAAAAATATGGCGTTTAAATTTTAAAAATCGGTTTATATTTCACAAAAAAAATACAATGGACTACGAAACGTCTTTTTTCTAAGATTTATGCGCCTGGTGATTTTGTTTTTGTACAGAATAAGTACCTAAGTGTTTGTTAACTATTTAGAATTTTCAGGCACTGCTTCTATAGTTGCCTAGATTCTATGCGTCCTGCTTTATGTTTAAACTAATAATTAATTATTGATTTTATAATCCTTCAAGTTGATTTCTATAGTGCAGTGTTGAAATTATTAATACTATTGAAAAATTTGTTCATTTTGTAAAATAATGATAACCAAGTCACTGCCTAGCTACTAGTAGCATTGATTAAGAGAAGGTATTCTCATAACCGCTGCTAGTAGTAATCCTTATAACTTAAAAAGGTTTGGGTGGTGATGGGCGTCTGTGCCCGCCATACAAGTCTATCTCAATTTAATAATGTACGACTTAAACTCCTTCATGTAGTACCTACTAAAGTAGTTACTATCCCCGTTTTCCAATCAGCGCACAATAGCGCATTATGCAGCACAATGCTCAACGTTGAGTGTTCCAATTACAGCATCGCATCGCACAATCGAGCACTCTCAAAAGTGATGAGTGCAATCCATACCAACTTCAGAGACAGAAAATTAACAAGTATTTTTTCTTTAAATTGGCATTTATTGAAATTTTATTTATATATTAACGTTAGTATTATTATTTGTTGTTAAAAAAAATATAAGGCTTTCTTTTCGTCGGAGTTTTCTGGAAATATTCAAAGTTAATTCAAGCTGTGTTAAAAAATAAATAAATATATGTATGGATGAAGGTATAAACAATGACTTTTTTTATATTTCACGCATAATATATAATGTGAATACAATGTTTATTTTAGAATTTTTTTTTCAACACTGAACTTGGCGCACTCAGCTGGCGCATTTTAAAACTAATTCACGTTTTAATTAAGCGTCAGCATTGTGCGGCATTGTGCGGCACTGAGTCGATATATGCTCTGCCATTGGAAAACGAGGTATGAGCAGTTAAATGCTTTTATTCCTCTATGGGCAACCATAAACAAACCGTAGAAAATGATGGCAACACTGACAAAATTATGACATTGACAATACGATGACAGCATCCGTCACGCCAATCATTGCATTGACGTACGTCATTGATTGTGTCTTGCAAAGTTGCAATCTCCTATTTTATCGAAATAAATCTCGAAAGCGCACTAAATAAACGTTTTATTTCTTCTACATGTTGAATGCACTAAGAATATGAAACATTTATAACACAAAATACATCTATACAGTGATATCTTTCCTATTTGTGACTATTTTGTGTTTGTAATGATGTCAAACAATCGTATACCGTCTGGTCCCAATACGCCTGGTAGTCAGCAAACGCCTACACAGCAAGGTATTAAAATATTTATACAAAGAGACTACTCGGAAGGCACTGCAGTTAAGTTCCAGACTCGTTTCCCACCAGAATTGGAAGATAGGGTAAGTGAAAGTAGTTTCAAGTATGGTTTGGGTGTGTTCAGTTTACATTATCTAAGATTACGATCTAATATCATGTATAATCTTCTCTTTTGTAGTAGTTATACTGATACTATTACTATAAATTCATCTTTATGAACTATTTTGTTCATTGAATAGTTACAACTGTATGTAATGCTATAACTTCTAAATGACTAAACCAAATTGGGTAATTCTTAAATACCTTCACCTTCGCCTTTATGTCAGGAGAAGGTTTGTGTGTATAATAGTACTTATTTATGTATTATTTTTTATGTTGTACACAGACCTATCTTCTCCACTGGCCGCATATTAGCCGCGTGCCCATGGTCTTGCGATTATTGTGGTCTTTTTTCCTTAGGTACTTCATCATATTATTCTACTTATATCTCATAGGTCATAGCAGGTCACATATATCCTTATGTGCCTAAGGCCTCTAGTAGGTTAAAAACATATGCAACTAGGCTGTTGTCTGCAACTTCATCTATGTGGAATTTAGAGACAAAACCCCAATAAATTATACAAAAATACCAACCTCTTGAAACACTATTCTATTAAAAATAACCTCATCTAAATCTATTGCGTAGTTTTGAAGATATAAGGTCACATAGGGACACATTGGACATTTATTACAATGTTTATGAGTAAAACATTAATTTAACGAAAGTAAATGAATAACTAATTTGTGAGTAAGACAAATGCTAGTTAAACTTTCTTATTAAATAAAATGTGTAAAACATAATTAGTAGTGATTTTATATAATGTGAATGTGTACAGCACAAATAATATTCTTTTAGGATCTGTTGATATAACATGAATAGATAATGCTATGGTACCAATTCTATGTGCACTTCTAACCTTAACATAAAATGAAATTTGATTGTATCAATAACACAATTCAAACTGACTGAACTTTCTTAGTAACAATTTTAATAAATGTAAATGTGTACAACGATATAGCCAGTAGGCAGTGGCTTAGCTTTGCCCCTGGTATTGTGGAGTCCATGAGCGACGGATGCCACTTATCATCAGGTGGGCCGTTTGCTCATCTGTCGACCTAAGCAATAAAAAAAAGCCAGTTAATCAAAACACACCATAGTTATATTCATTTTATAGTTAAGTTTAGTTGCGCATTTAAAATTGGTACCGTTTTCTGTTAAATAATCAACTCTTTAGCTATCTCCGTTCCAGAGATGCAGCCTGGTGACTAACAAATAAACTAAAACACAATGAAATCTAAGTAATATGGTCCCATTTTATCTCCAAGATCAATAACTGATCAATAAATTTTATCATAGGTATTCTGTTTGGAAATAATATATCTGTTGAGATAACATCATAATTTTTTTTATTATTTATCTATGACACATTTACAGAACTAAAGTGGAATTTTGTCAGTCATGCTAAGACATACTGATATAAAATAATGTTAAAAAAATAAATAAAATCTTTTGTTTTATTTCTGCATTGTTTTCAGGGTTGGAATATACTCCATATTGTAAATTGCTTATTGTATATTGCAAAACTCAGAACAATGTAGAAATTAAATAATACCTGCCTGTCATATTGTACTGAATATATAAAAAATTCAGTATTGCTGACAACCTTGTCCGAAAGCCTAGTTTAATGATCTCTAACAGTTTATTTACTCCTCCAGACCGTAGTTAAGCCAGCAGCATATTATTGTAATAAAATCTTTGGATGTTTATTAATCATCATCATACTGTCACGCTTTTTCCCATGAACATAGGCAGAGAATATATTCTTGTCCCCTTGTGGCAATGTTAATATTAACACTAATTTCATAGATCGCACGTCGCATCTCGCGGTCGTGGGACATCCGAATGCCACAATTTCCCCTTTGAAAGTAAAATGAAAATGTTTGTTAAAAATGAAAAAGACATTAATATAGGACTATTTCTAATCTATATTTAGGCAAATTCAATGTTGTTTTTCTAAAATTTCAGATAGACAGACAAACATTCGAGCTGACAATGGAACGGTTGAATGATCTATTTGAAATGGCAGAAACAGCTGATTGTAGTACATACTGCGAAGGATGCCTCGCCTGTCTCACAGCTTACTTTATTTATATATGCACAGAAACACATTATGAAAAGGTATGGATATTTAATATTTTTTTCCATCTATCAGCACTTCTCTGTCTGCTGGTATATTCTTAGACCTCCATAAATCGCCACAAAGTGTGGTTGAAATTTAAATCCTGTTCCTCCTCCCAGCTTATTTCATCCTTCAGCCTTTTATCATCCAGTGCTGGATATAGACTGTGATTTGACACAATAACTTTGTTAAGACGATACCTAATAGCTTCGTGCATTTTTCTATGTACGAAGTTTTCATTGTTTCTTTAGATTGAATGGCTAGAGCTCTAATTTTTAAGTATATGTTTTTTCAATATATGATCTAGGATCGCATCAACTCAGAAACGCGATTGAAAAAAGTTTTCTTGATAGAAAATCTTGGCGAAACAACCTCTCAAATTTTTTATTTTTTTCATTTGTCGGTCTATTATCGCGTATTAACTAATGAAATAACTTTAAAAACATAAGTAACTATCATATATAGAAACACGTAAATCAGAATTAAAATATATTTAGTAGATTTTGAGTAAATAGGAAAAGTATCCCTAATTCTTCATTTTCTGTGCCTACTGGCTGTGTTAATATGTACGTGTCGGCGACGATATACGATAATATTGATGTAGGCCCTTAATTGTAGCCTATGTGTTATTCTGATGTAACTATAAGCTACATTATTGCAAAGTTTCATTAAAATCCGTTCAGTAGTTTTTGCGTGAAAGAATACATTCACATTTACAACATTAGTAGCATGGCTGGTTCTTACAGGACCCTAGGGAGAATATGGAGAACACTTTCTTGATTGCTTCACACATAACGATATGTCGTAACGATTTACCTGTACAGATTTCATTATCAACATTATGTCAGAAACACGTTTGTTAAAACTGTAAATTTTAATACCGTTACATAATAATACACATAATAATCTTTTTCTATAGTCACTTTATGGAAAAACTGTCGCGCGTACAGATTTATGCTTTATATTAACTTAAATTCCTATTTAGACATGTTCAATCAGTAAAAAAAATATATATAATTTTTAACCAATAACAATGTACATGTATATGCAAGCCCTCACTAAGCTCAGTTTTGTGCTAAGAATAGAGGAATATAATAGAATGAATTATTTGCATAAACATGTGTAGGTACAATAGTCATGACTTAGTCATATAAGGTATTTATTTATATGTTTTATTTTTCAGCATTTAAGAAAAATATCAAAATTCATAGCAACACAAAACGAGCGTGTGTATAATCCTAGAGGTATTCACATAACAGATCCGATACTCCGAGGTCTTCGTGTGATAGAAATAACAGTGATTGATTTGCCCAATTGCCAGAGTCCAACTGGAAATTCAACAACACAAATTAGGCATACATGACCACCACATGAAAATAGGGAGTTCTTTATGTAACATAATAGGTTTTGGTTATTGTAGGAATTTGGTGCGTATTTATAATTTTTATTTTTATATAGTTATATTGTTATTATAATTGCAATATGCGCATGCTTAAAAGTACAATGACCTAACTCATAAAGTACGAAAAACAGTTTGAAGTTTACTAGTATTTGTAAATGTTACAGTCCATATTTTCTGTCTGGGGATGAATTAAGAATACAAGTGGCACCAACCCACCAACAAGGTAGCTAAGGGACAGCGTAAGTGTGGAGTTAGTGTTAACCCCATTATTTTTACTTTTTCGGCTCAAGTCATTGTCATTTTAAACGTGCGACGTGTTCCGTTTTTAGATACAATACCTAACCAATCTATTCTATGTGCAGATGTTTTTATATACTAATTAATTTCTCAAACATTTATAAGACAAAACTGTTTAGCTATTTACGAGCTTTGATGACATATAACAACAGACACTGAACTTATCTCTCAAAAGATAATAAAATATATTGCATTGTGTTCTAAAATTACAAAATGTTACATATAAAGATCTAATAAAATTATTTATTTTTACATATAAACTTAAAGCATGTTAAAAAAATTATGTATTACAAATAGTATCAAAAATACTATAGAAATATCTACTTATGAAAATATCTTCAGATGTCGCTAGTAATGTGAATATAACTAGCGACCTCTGTTATCGTTTCCCGGAACTAGATTTTAATTAGACATTTTAGTAGTTAATTGTAATTTACATTATATTTTGGTTATATAATTAAAGTGTAGTTAGGGCACCAAATTCCTAGGTTATAATCAAAACGTGTGAAATAAAAATAATATAGACTTTCTTCTAAAATTTCCATTGCGTCGTTCTAATATTAAAATATTATGTTAAGAGGTACCACTGTGTGGTTTTTATGTGAACGTAATTTTTATACCTAGCTAAAGTAACTTTTATGTTAGTTTAGATTCTACATTTTATAAATAATATTGAAATAATGATATTTTTAGGTTATTATAGTTTGTAACATTTTATTTTGAGTTATGTTTGTAATTATTAAATTACTAGCTGTTGCCCGCGACTTCGTACGCGTGAAATTTAGAAATCAAACCTTAACAAACAGAAGTTTACTATACCGCTTAATAGATGGCGATGTATAGTGTTTTTTAAATCACGCTGTAGCTATCCTATCTTTCAAGTTATGTCGAACTGCACACGGTGTGCAAATAAAATTTAAAATCGGTTCAGTAGTTTAGGAGTCCATAGCGGACAAACATCGTGACACGTAATTTTTATATATAAAGATTAATGGCCTTAATGGTCTTATTAATACTGACTTATCGGAGGTTTAAAAGTTCGCTAAAATCGGTTCGCGAAAATTGTCAAAACTTGTTATTCATTATAGTCGTTTTACGCTAAAACGTTTATTATCTCTCCGATAAAATCTCCGTTTAAACCTCCGATAAGTCATATTGAATAACACCATCACACATGGGCGTGCACATGAATTTGACATTGGGTATGCGGAGCAGTACTCAGTCACAAAAACTTTTTCTTTTATAGATTTTTAGCATAGCCACGCGACGGATCTCTAAGTCGGAAACCATGCCAACAGAACAAATTTAAATCTGAATATCCCGAATCAGTCCACACTGTACTAGAATTACTAAACAATAACTACGTACGTACATACATACGTACATGTACGTATGTACATACGTTTCATAACTTTTAACATGAAATTTTTGAGTTACATTGGTGCCTATTCTATGTGCAGACCTAAACTTAACTTAACTAAAAAATGAAAATTGATAGCGTCAATAACACAATTCGGCAATGTTAACAGAACTTTTTTTATATAAAAACTGTTTATTATAGACTAAAGATTTTAATTAATATAAATGTGTGCAAAAAAATAGCGAAACATTTAAGATACAGCAATAGCTGTTTTCATTTTTTAGTTAAGTTAAGTTTAGTTCTGCATATAGAATAGGCACCATTACCTACCTTTTTGCTGGCTTAGTTGTTGAACTTGTTATTTTTAAATTTTAACAAACACACTATCAACACACATTTCACAATCAAATAACATTTTAAAATCAACAAACGAAAATCCATACAATTATTAACTTAAAGAAACTCAATATTAAACAGTTCAATGAATCACACGAAAAAATAAAATGGCCTCCGTCGAACCAAAATATTTCTGCTATTTAAATAAATAAAACCTTACTAAACAAAAATGCATACGTGATTTATTAGACTTCCGACTATCATATTTATTCGGATTATAATAGGTAACGAACGAACGCCGAATACTCGCGGAAACATCCGATCGCCAAAGCATGCCGCATGACATGCAGTACAAGGCGTATTCAATATGCAAGCCTGTGTGCGTTTGTAAATTACTGTGCACGGACACCAACATTTCTACACACATATGAACTCATGGCAGGCGGGCAGGGTGCAGAGCTTGTCCTACGCGTTCGTCCGACCAATATTATTCCTTCGCCAAACGCCTGGCAAAAAGCAATTTGCAAGCACATATTGGTGCTATTTATGAATTATTAGGCGTTTTTAAGTTATAATATTTTGTTTAATTAATAGTAAATAAATGAATAAAGTCATCTAAAACATACGAACGTTTTATTAAAATATCTGTGAATGGCAAGTAAAGTAGTGCTTTTCTGCTTTAAGGGAGCGCACGCCCATGCCATCACAAGTAATATTAACCTTCCTATTGAACTACTCTATCATTCAGAAAAAACGCATGAAAACCGTTGCGTAGTTTTCAAAAATATAAGCTCCGATAAAGTCATAGAGATTTTGTTTTTTATTAAGTAGATAATATGAAGAAGATTTCTGTATTGTTTTAAAATACAATTTGTTAACAAAAAAATGTTGATATTTCAATATTATTTTTAAAAAGACATCTTTCATCCATAGTTCTTAAATATAAGATTAAAATTAAAGTATTTGACTGATTATTTCTTTATTTAATTTCATTTAACATGTTCGGACTCCTGTTGCCAAATTGTTCTTCCAATGATTGCGCGATTATGTAAAAATATTGTATAGAATTAAATGTAACATATTATATGAAAGAAATATTTGGTTATGTGATTTGCTGTGAAATCTTAAAAATTATTATGTTAATATACATTTTATATTGTTTTTTTTTATATAGTATTCTGTACCAAAGGGTAAAACGGGACAGTGGTACCAATTCTACGAGCACAACTAAACTTAACTAAAAAATTAAATTTGATTGTATCAATAACACAATTCCGTAATGTTAACGATTCTTTCTTGTTAGCAAATCTGTTTATTATAGATTAACGATTGTAATTAATATAAAATTAAACAACAAAACAGCCAAATAATCAATATACAGCAATAGTTGTTTTCATTTTTAGGGTTCCGTACCCAAAGGGTAAAAACGGGACCCTATTACTGAGACTTCGCTGTCCGTCCGTCCGTCGGTCCGTCTCTCACCAGGCTGTATCTCAAGAACGGTGATAGCTAGACAGTTTAAATTTTCACAGATGATGTATTTCTATTGCCGCTATAACAACAAATACTAAAAATAAAATAAAATAAATATTTAAGGGGGGCTCCCATACAACAAACATGATTTTTTTTACCGTTTCTTGCTCGATACTAATAACGTTGCCTTATGTTGCATAGATAATGGTACGGAACCCTTCGTGCGCGAGTCCGACTCGCACTTGACCAATTTATTTAGTTAAGTTAAGTTTAGTCGTGGACGTAGACTTGACACCAGTGTCAGATTGTATTTTATAAGCGATGGCAGTTTAGGCAGTTTGAACTGTTAAAAGTAGTATTTTATATTTCGACTTTTCTGAAGAGAATTCTCGGCAACAATCTTGTATAGATGTGTATAAAATGTATAATGTCTGTAAAATTATGCAACATAATTAAATGCTAGTTGATAATTTAGTTCATTTAGTAAGGACTAAATTTAAAAAATCGTGTTCATTGATGACAGTTTTTGTAACACATAGTATATAAATGTAATTAGATATATTTGTATATGTTTTATTACCTTTTCAATTGTTATATACTATTGGTCTTATTTATAATGAGGTTTAAACAATAAAATAATGTCACTTTATCGGATAGATAATAAACATTTTATCGTAATAAGACTATTATGAATAACAAGTTTTGACAATTTTAGCAAACCGATTTTAACGAAGTCTTAAACCTCCGATAAGTCATTATGAATAAGACCAATAATCTCGAAAGTATTTTAAATATATATATGTTACCGGCTAACACTCACTTTTATAGGATCGATGATACCGATTCAGGTTTTTTTTTATTATAGCTAGATTAGGCAAATGACTACACTCCGCCTGATGATAAGTCAATGTACTAGCCACCCTCACCTTGCCATAAGCTGCTTTTTCACGACCCGCTTGAAAGACCCCATGTCGGTCGTAGGAAAAATTTGTCACATAACGGATTTGATTGCGTAGTTTTCAAACTGATGTTTTAGCACCATAGAATTTTGTAACGAAATAGGTAGGTAAATCAAATATTTTTGAGAGAACAACTCTTATGGAGTATGTGAGGGTGAGTTTAAGGCTGCAATCTTATGTTTTAAAAATCGTTCAACCCGATTCGAAGGCGTACAGAAGAAACAAAAATTTAATATTAATTATTAACGGTGAACGGTTTGGTCCCAAAGATCTTCTCGCAACACTTCGAAAGGCTCGACGCCAATAGTAAGTCGGTGATAGCCCAGATGCAGAAAGCAGTTTTGCTAGACAATGCCCGTATAAATCGTCGGTGTTTCTCCCATTAGGCTCCGGTCGACTGTTGCCAACCTCGTCGGAGTGCGTCCTGCCGCCTTTTAAGGCGTGGTAGTCATCATCATAACATCACGCCTTTTTCCCATGGGGGTAGGCAGAAACTATAGAGCGCCATTTGCTACGATCCAAACATACTTCCTTGGCTTCATCCACACTCATACATCTGGTCATACAGGCCCGACGGTTGTAAGTGCTACGCACTTGCCACTTTTGGAGTATGACATCAGAGTATATTTTTCTCGGGCGTCCTCTCCCAGCATTTCCACTTACCTCCGCCATGTATTTGCCTTTCGTTAAGCGTCTCTCATCCATCCTCTCCACATGACCAAACCACCTAAGCATACTTTTCTTCACCTTAGTCACTACACCTCTTTCAGACCGCAACATTCTCTTATATTTCTTAATCTATCTTAGTAGGTAGGCGAGGTGGTGTTATATCTACTAAATATAACTGACGTTATGCTTAAACGATTATCATGAGCTGGACTTGAACCTTTTAAATACTGTTTCGTTGTTCTGCCAACTGAGCTATCACGGTGGCTGCAAATGTTAACTAAATTTTACACTACAAAGTTTCTCAATTCATTTTACCTCGACGCTATGTTCCGCTCATGGTATTCATGTTTTCAACAATAATTAGATTTATTACATATGCAAGCATAGTATGTAATTAAATGTGTGATTAAATGCACATTTAGCTAACGATTATTTTCAGATTAAGAAATGTAACCTTTTGGTCGTTTTGTATAGATATAAAAAGGCAACAAGTATATTAATATTTACATAGATATATTTGTATACATAATGTTAAATACTAGATAAGTTAATACGGTATCTGTAGATTATAAAAGAGGTAGTATTTAATATGTGTGTAAGGGGTAGGTACTCTATAAAAGTAATTGTACGATCTTAACAGTTTTTCATAGGAAGCCATTTTCCGAAAGTGATATAGGCTATGAATTGTCTTTATATAGTGATTCGAAAGGCGTACCAATTCGCGGGCAACGGCTAGTATATAACGTTTAAACGCTCGGAGAGCTTTCACAAGTGAAAAAATCGTTTAGGTGTAAATAGATTTTATATAGCTGTTGTGAGCTTGTGAAAGCTTGCCGAATATCTGAAAGAGTGATTTGAGTTACAGCATTGAGTTTTGAGTTACAGCATTAATCATATGGGAGTTGGCATTATCATCCTTCCTGTAAAATGTATAAGAGCTATGCTCATACTGCTAGTGTACGGAAAGTGTCGTCTCTTAGGGTGCGTGTGTAGCGAATGGAATTACGTTAACTTGGCACTCTACTAACAACAACTATTCCTATGTATACAGTGTGTTAGCTGTCTACTCCTATTGGTTTTATGCTCAAAGACATACGGGCATTAACACTCGGAAATATATAAAATACTAGCTGTCCCGGCAAACGATGTTTTGCCATATATTTGTTAGGGGTGGACCACCCTTAACATCTAGGGGGATGAAAAATAGATGTTGTCCGATTCTCAGACCTAATGGATATGTACACAAAATTTCGAAAATCGGTAGAGCCATTTCGGAGGAGTATAATTACAAACACTGTGACAGGAGAATTTTATATCCTACTAATATTATAAAGGCGAAAGTTTGTAAGTATGGATGTATGTATGGATGTTTGTTACTCTTTCACGTAAAAACTACTGAATGGATTTGAATGAAACTTTACCACAATATAGCTTATACATCAGAATAACACATAGGCTACAAATTGGCTGGACCGATTTTGATGAAATTTTATTTTATACAGAATTGTATGGCAAAACAACGTTTGCCGGGGCAGCTAGTATTAGTTAAAGAGACTTTAATTCCTGGATTATTTATTTTAGCAATTAACAGTTACAAGAATATCGTAATAGAGAAATTCGTGAATTCAAACTCTACCTTTTGTATATGTGTAATTTTATTTGTTACTTAATATTGATTTATAAAAAAAAATCTTCTTATATTTTTATACAACGCTGTGTCGGTATAATACAGTGATACTTAATATCTTTATATTTAAAAATCATAATAAAATCTGCATTAAGCAAAATAAACATTTAGTTGATTTATGAAAAAAAAATTATTAAAATTTTAGTACGGGATCCGTAGTACATTTTTTTTCACTTGATTACTATCAAGCTGATTTTCCGTGAGTAGCTTTATTATGACGAGACGCCCAATAATTTTCTATTCCAAAATCTCGATTGTGGTAGCTAACAGAGGTGACAAGGATAAAATATCGTACTATTACTGGAGAAAGCAGTGATTTTTTTGAAATTTTTGTTTGAAATTTTTGACGCAAGTTCACTTGTCTTTTTTTTACGGGTAGTACGATATTTTGTCCTTGTTACCTCTGTTAGCTAACACAATCGAGATTTTGGAATAGAAAATTATTGGGCGTCTCGTCATAATAAAGCTACTCACGGAAAATCAGCTTGATAGTAATCAAGTGAAAAAAATGTACTACGGATCCCGTACTAAAATTTACGTATTTGTTTTACGCCCGTTTTCGACATGACCTCTGTAAATTACCTAACTTAAGTAGGTAAAATTTGCTAATTTTATCGTAGCAACTTAATATATTAATACTTTTTGATGTGTACCCGTATACTAGATTTATTAAAATAAAACAGATTTTATGGAAATTATTTATTTCATTGACTTTTAGGTGTAAATGAATATATTAGAGGAAGTCTGAAAGTGATGCCAGGGATTGAAAAATGAAGAATGAGCGGATGTCCTAGTATGGGCATGTAATGAGACGAGAGGAAAGTAATATCGTTAGGAGAGTTCTGCGTATAAATGTGGAAAGAAAAAAGTCTTAGAGGACGACCTAAGAAAAGATGGATGAACTGTTTGAACGAGGACATGAAAGTAAGACGAGTTAGCACAGATATGACGCCTGATAGAAGACTATGGAAGAAAAAGACATGTTGCGCCGACCCCAAATAGTGTGATAAGGGGAGGAGAATGATGATGATTTTTATGTGGCGAAGGATATTTGGTACGGAACCCAAAACAACCTATCCGTCTAAAGCTGTTTCAAAATGTTGATATAATTGCATTTAAAAATTAAACATAAAGTATCAACATTAGAAAGTGTTGTATTTGTTATCTGTTCCTAGATATCTAGGAACTAGCTGTCGCTAGAGATTTCGTACGCATGAAATTAAGAAAATTTTACCCTTTTCTGCAACATTTTTTCACTAATACTTTACTCCTATTGGTCGCAGCGTGATGTGATATAGCCAGAATAAATGGACTATAATAATATGGTCGTTTTATTGTTTTCGTTACTGTACACAAAAAGAAGATTTTAATTCGAAGCAGTAGTTTCTAAAATTATTGCGTTCAAACGAACAAACAAACTTAAACTTTATAATGTTATTACTTAGTACTTAAAGATGATTATATATACCAGTGTGCCAAATAGCCTACTCGATAAACTTTTTATAGCAAGTAAGCGCCATCTAGTGATATTATCCTATAATTACTTAAAAGTAAAATATTTTGTAACTTGTAAGAACCACTAAACTTGAGTTAAGAATTATTACTATTTACATAATTACTAAGGTATATTAAAAACTGGAGCTAGATGGCGCCACTGTTATGTTTCATTTTACAAAATATCCTAGATTTAAGCCAAAGGCCACACAGTCACGTTGATACATCTTGTCTGTAATCTTGAATGTATAATTTACATTGTCTTAATTAATAATATTAGAACAAAAATTCTTTGATTGGTCTAAGAAATTATTTATAGACGAAATTATTCAAAATGTGCAATAATGTAAATCCTTCAGTAATTACAAGTGTTGTAAATAAAATCAATCAAGTTTTACGATATGATCCGATCCAGGAGTAAGTCGTAAACATAACAGTTTATTGCATCTAATTACATGGGGTTATTACTATTGAGTGAGGAATATTTATGATAGGCACTAACCCTGGAGGAGGTAGCGGAATACTTAGGGCTATTCGACTCCTATGTTTGTTACCATAAAACTTTTAACTGGGTGAAGCGATTTTAATGAATCTTTCAAAGGAGGTACAGAAACAGATTAGTGGAAGGTGTATAAAAATATTTAAATAATGGAACTTACATACTAATATACCAACATGTTATAGTAGACATACATAAAATACGCTATCGATAGTATAAAATACACTTACATATACATACATACATACATAAATAACTGGCTATTGTTGGGATAGCTCAGCCAGCTTTTGTAGCAGAATGCCTTTCACTTTCCTTTTAAACGTTTGTCGATTGGTCAGCATCCTGATCTCGGGGCACAGCGCTTATCATGACTTTACATGGAATACATATTATTTCTTAATATTTAACTGTTAGATGATAAATACCGATTTTCATAGCTTGTAAAAAAGACTTGCTGTCGTGCTCTACGGTATATCTTATGTAGATAACAGCATCTATTAGGGACGGAAAACTTGAAACTAAACCTTATGCCACCACACCTGGTCATTGCGGCAAAATAACTATACCTAGTTCCGAGGCATGGAAGAGGCCTGTATCCAAACAGTGGGACATTGGCGCACGAGATTACCGACATGTGGAGTATGGTAACGATAGAAATAATCCTGATAGTTGTATCGGTGAACGGCTTGGTCCAAAAGAGCCTCTCACAACATCTCGAGAGGCTCGGTGTCAATAGCAAGCCTGACGGCCCAGATGCAGAAAGCGGTCTTGCTGGACAATGCCCGTATAATTCGTCGATTTCTCTCCCATTAAGCTCCACCACACCGGCCGACTGTTGCTAACCTCGTTGGAATGTGTCCTGTCGCCTTTCGAGACGAGGCAGTGTTGTATCCATTTTAATGGCCTACATCAATATTATCGTATATCATCGCCGACACGTACATATTAACACAGCCAGTAGGCACAGAAAATGAAGAATTAGGGATACTTTTCCTATTTACTCAAAATCTACTAAATATATTTTAATTCTGATTTACGTGTTTCTATATATGATAGTTACTTATGTTTTTAAAGTTATTTCATTAGTTAATACGCGTTATTAGACCGACAAATGAAAAAAATAAAAAATTTGAGAGGTTGTTTCGCCAAGATTTTCTATCGAGAAAACTTTTTTCAATCGCGTTTCTGAGTTTATGCGATCCTAGATATAATATATTGAAAAAACATATACTTAAAAATTAGAGCTCTAGCCATTCAATCTAAAGAAACAATGAAAATTCGTACATAGAAAAATGCACGAAGCTATTTTGGTATCCTCTTAAATTTCCATGTAACAATGTATAAAATCAGAAGCTTACACCAAATACGATCTATCATTCTCAAGATGTCTTGTAACTTTTAGACAGAACGGTAAGTCGAAAGTTACTGTTGGTGGTTTATCGGTAAACCTTACATTTTATACGCATAGCTATAGACGAACAAGGGCTGTCACCCATCCCCTATTTATCTCATTTTGTAGAGCAGGGTTTTATTAATATTTTGCTTACTTCAGAAACTGAAAAACACGCTTGAAAATCCTGAATATTATGTTGCATTGTCATCGGTCTTTAATATGTGTGCAAAAATTCAGACTACTGCAAGTAGATACAAGATAGATACGTACTGAGCGTATAAAAATAAAGCAAAAGCGTGTTGTAAAGTGTATCTTCAAAAAAGTCTGTCCATAATCAAATAATTAAACAAGGGAAAATCGTTGTACGCTCATAGAAAATCAAAAATAAATATTTATGGATATTTCACACATCTTCTGGTCTCAAGCTATAGGTATAAGAAACTACATATACCTAACAATCTTCTTTTGTACACATACTATAAAATACATAGAAAACACCCAGACGCAGTACAAAAAACTGACAATTACTTTACATCACAGATACACTTGTACTGTGTGGTGATCGAACCCGCGACCTCGTGAACAGTAGTCCATTACATGAACCATTAGACTACCAGATCCCTCAAACAAGTCCGGTATTTTTTTCGTTTTTATGCTGCATTGCAAATTTAGGTGTTGACAGCCCTAAGAGGTATCCTACTCATGTGTCGTAAGATTTAAAGTAATCTCGACGTTTATACGAAGGCTATTCATTGTGTACAATCTAAAGCCTTTTCTAAGTATGTATATATCATGTGCCAGATAAAAATTAACAAAATAAAGTATTTAACACAGATACCATGGTGGGTTGACGTTTAAAATTAAGGACAAATATCTTTAGCCTGGCTAACTCCATTGAGATTAGCAAAATCGTACTTTATAGAATAATGACGTTTCATATGACGTTAAGCCTGTGTCATAGACACACATAGATACAGTACAAGTATAGTAAACACCCAGACGCAGAACAAACATTTGTATGACATTTATAAACATTACACAAATGAATGTCCGAGGCGGGAATCGAACCCGCGACCTCGTGAACGGCAGTCCGTTATATGAACCACTAGACCACGAAGTCCGTCGAAATACATGTACAGTCATTATTTCGGTCCAAATAGTTTCTGTACAGTACAGTTTCTGTGTAGTACTGTACACTAAGTGATCGATTGATCGAGTTGGTGCAAACCGCTCAATAGATGGCGTTGTACACAAAACATCGCACGATGTTTAACTCTATATTTTCCTTGTCTCTTTACTCTTGTCAATCCGTGTTCTGTTACGAATAAATTTATTTTCTTTCTTTCTTTCTTTCAATACTTCTCAAAGGTTTTTGCAATAATTGACTTATCCTCAATAATCCCCATATTTATGATATTAAAATAAAATACACAATGTGTATTTTATTTATCATGTACAATAATGTCATTATTGTACATCATAAATTAACATGTCACTTAGGATCATGTCATTTAGTTTGTAAGTTATGTAGTAGCGACACTATCGTGTTAGGATGTACCCTGTAAAGATAGCTGTTAAGTTTTTAAAGAATATATAAATAATGAAAAAAAAAAGAACTTACTGTAGTTACAATAGACCAAGTACAATGAGCGGTCTCATCGCATATCGCGATCTCTTCAAGACAACCTTTAGATGGACTTAGTTAATCTGAAAAGAAATATTATTGGTGCCTTACTTTGCTGTCCGTCCGTCTGTCACCAGGGACCCTAGTCTGCTATTACAAAGTTGACTGACGCCATTATGGCGCCATAATGGCGCCCCGGGCCATTTGATTTGACGCCCTGGGCCAATTTAATTAGCCGTCCTATAAATTAAGAGGGTACTGTACTCCTAATTTAGGTATTTGCCTTAGGTATTGCTATCCCTATTCCCAAGCACCGTGATGAAAGGGACAAATATAATAATTCTTTGAAAAAATGACGTTTCGTATTTCCCTTTTTTCTTCGCGAAAGTTAAACCGATTTGGATTGTTTTTACGTTACATTATAGATGAAAAGTATAACTATGCTTGTATCACTTTCTGTTTTGGTAAAACGTTACCACATATGTGTGATAGATGCTGCAACTTTACCTAAAGAAAACCGAAAAAAACTGGATTTTCGGATGGTCATATTTCTTTTAGTTATTATGTATAGAAAAAAAGAAAGTGACAGAAGCATAGATATACTCTTCATCTATAATATAGCGTAGAAACAATTAAAATCGGTTTAACTTTCGCGAAGAAAAAAGGGAAGTACGATACCCATATTTTTGTATGGAGCATAATTTGGTATCGTGCCCTCTTAATAGAGACAGAGCAAAATTTTAAACTTGAAGGCTTTCGCCGCCCTTCTCAAGCTGGCCGCTCCTAGCCATGGCCCCTATGGTGCTAGGGTAAATATGCCTCCGAGTTGAATATCAAACTTGATAAAATTCGCCATTATGCAAACAGTGACTGATCAATGTGACAACAAGCTTGAGAGCTAGAAATTTCAGTTTGTAATCAGTTGAAGCTTGGAAATTTAAATATCCAACCCATACTTAATAAATAATTATGATCTTCCGTTGCTTATTGGTACACAAATGTAAAAATACTCCCAGTGTAAACACTCAATTCTTAACAATTTGATTTTGTTATCCTTAAGAATTTTTCCAAGAAGGTACCTACGTAAGCACTCTGATCATTTATTCTCTTCGCTCAGCTTTAGTAAAAATGTCGGAGCTAAGCGTGAATTTCGTCAATGATAAATGAATCTTTTAGAATTTAGTTTAGTTCAAACTTTGAACAAAATAAACAGCATATAAATTGATTTTTGCGAACGAATAAAATGTTACAATGATGCCAAATCTAAATCCACAACTAAATTTAATTTAAAAATGAAAACAAAATGCTTCGTTGTCTAGTGGTTCATGTAACCGACTGCTGTTCACGAGGTCGCAGGTTCGATTCCCGCTCAGGACAATCATTTGCGTGATATTCATAAATGTGATACATGTGGTCATACAAATGTTTGTTCTGGGTCTAGGTGTTTTTATGTATTATAAGTATGTACAAAAGAAAAGTAGTAAAAATGTAGTATATCCGTATTACACACCGTAATACGAATAACACAAGAATATAAGCTTAGCTTTGGACCAGACCGTACCAATAACACAAGCATATAAGCTTAGCTTGGGACCGCAGTGTCGCCACTCACATTCAGCTCGCCACAAGCTGCCCTGCGGTCTGTAGGCTTTCCCTAGGTTGTCCTGTGATACATTTTTTTGTTTATACCACAAGATTTTCGAAAGCCTATAATCTGCCTCCAGGTTTTGCGTTAGTGTCATGGTGAGGTAACGGCTGGCCCAGAGGGGTTTATAATTATTATATTAGTTAAAATCTTTGGTCTATAATCGTTAGAGTCGTGGGTAACTGCTAAGCTGCTCTATATTATTTTTTAAAAATTTTTGTCTCGTGAAGTTCCTAGTTGACTGCGTACTGTTAAATAATTTAAGATAAATCGTTGACGTACAGAAAAGTTATGTAAATTGGTCTTTTGTAACGTCCCGTCTGGACATAAAATCGACCCAAGTTAAGGACAGCAGAGCGTTACCGACCCTTGAATAATTTAAACTTTAGCCCTTATACATTTCATTTCAAAGCCTTAATATTATTTTTCATGAGATTTTCGTTTCTAAGTCATTCATAGGCAACAAATACATAATTGAAAATTAGTTGAAATAAAACCGGTCAAGTACGAGTTTGACATCATTCAGCTGATTGGGTACAGCACCGGAGAAAATATGTAGTGGTGACACTTTTTTACTTAATAAAAAAGTTGTTATTTTTGTATGTATATCCGTATGTGTGTTTTTAAAATTACGCAACGGGTGGTTCATAAAGATGCCTTTTTTTGTATAATTTTATAAGTTTCGTGGCCTAAATTCCACGCGTGTGAAGTTGCGGGCAACACCTAGTGTATTCTAAATATGTTAAAACACTTATTGATTTTAAACTTACGCGATTTGAACTCATAATGTGTAAATATTGCCGGGACTTTAATCACGTTAATAACTTAAAAAGGCACAATACCTTTGCTCCCGACGTTTCGACCGAGTTGCATCGATCGTGGTCACGGGTCGACTCGATGTTAAAACACAACTGAAGTGAGGAAAGCTCGTGCCTAACAGTGAAATGGGTTGGGAACAAGAAGAAAGACTGGGATTTGTAGCATTTCTTGTTAATAAGTACATAAAGTTAATTGTTTCATGAATGATACATTCTTTTGATTCAGGAGCGATGTGAGTTTCTTCATGTCAAAGAATAATATTACAGATGGTTAATTTTATAAAATTAACTAGGTGTTGCCCGCAACTTCAACTACGCGTCGAATTTAAGAACCAAACCCGTAACAAATTATACAAAAAACATAACCATCTTCTTGACCTATTTAAAAAAAACCTGTCAAGAGCGAGGTAAACTCGCACACTTAGGGTTTCGTACCTACTAGACATATAAACATAAGTAACTGCATTCAAATAATCATTTAATTAAACTCAAAACAACTCACCAACTTAATTTTGTAGTTGAAATATAGGGAATCGCCTACATATCAGCTACTTCATAAGTTGGTATTAGTATATACACTTTTTTACTTGTGATGTGATGACAAATTAGAAGTTTTTGGATTTTTCCCTATATCAGCACTATATCTATATAGTGCTGATATAGGGAAAAATCCAAAAACTTCTTTGCCAAACTTGATCTATGCCAAATTTCAAGGCTCTAGGGCAACGGGAAGTAACCTGTGAATTTTGATTCCCTAGCATAAGTCGAAAAATTCTTAAAAATGGTCGTAATTCGGTTATATCTTTTAAATGCGTAGAGGTGAAAGGTTGACTGTATTTTTTGCAGCAAGGGACCGCATAGATCTACATATCGTATGAGTTTCAAGTTGATACCTTCAGCCGTTGCTGAGTAGAAAAAGTTTGACAGACGGACAGACAGACACCGGAGCACTCGTAGTTATAGGATAGGTTTTTGTAATAGGTTCTATTAGTCGCAGCGTGATGATATATAATGCCTATAGCCTTCTTCGCTAAATGGACTATCCAACACTGAAAGAATTTTTTAAATCGGACCAGAGGATCCTGAGATTAGTGCGTCTAAACAAACAAACTGTTCAGCTTTATATTATTAATTAAAATTAATATTAAAATAGTACTATAGTTAATTGAAGAATACGAGGTAACAATTATTGGGAAAAATTGTTCTATCCAGGGATTGAACCCGGCACCACGTAGACCTAAGTAGATTACACTATCGATACGCCACATCTATCACATCGGTCTATCTATTTTGAATTGACGAGTCCCACAATAATTGTTATTTTTAGGGTTCCGTACCAAAGAGTAAAACAGGACCCACGTAGTGAGGCTGCGCTATCCATCTGTCTGTCACCGGGCTGTATATAATAAACAGTGAGTTTTTCACAGATTATTTATTTGTATAAGTACATGTTACTGTTATAGCATTAAATAAATAAATATTTACGGACATTTCACACAACGTCCTCTGGTCCCAAGCTAAGCTTATATGCTTGTGTTATGGGTACCAGAATACGGATAGAATACATATACTACTTTTCTTTTATAAATACATACTTATAATACATAGAAACACCCAGACGCAGTACAAACATTTGTATGACATTTACACATCATTTACGTATCAGACATTTATGCATCACACGAATTATTTTCTCTCGCGGTAATCGAACTCACGACCTCTTGAATGGCAGTCTGTTATATGAACCACTAGATCACGAAGCCCGTCCATTAAATTACATCGGTAAAGCAAACTATTTTTACAGAAAGTTATAGAAAAAATCAGGCGTACGGATGAAATGCTCGGTTTATGGTCTTGTACCAAAAGGTACGAGATTCTATTACTGAGACTTCGCTGTTCTTATCCCATTACTTGACGTTCCGTGGTGTTATTTGGGGGGTTGGTACTCGGTATGACGAATATCTTATGATAATAACAGTATGGAACCCTTTGTGTGTGAGTCCGAATTATACTTGACCGGTTTCTAATTTTTCTGAGATATTAAACTTAACTACATTAACAAATGACATAATACATGTTACTAACATACTTATAACTATACCAAAATGATAACAACAATATTGTTAGTATTATTTACATAATTTATTAGAATACACTTCATAATGCGGTATTTTTCCTTGTAGTGTTAATATAATCCGATTGATTTTATTACACGCACAATAATTGACCACAATTGAAAGATTCCTCGTTACTTTTTAACACGATGAGTGCGAAACGCGGCTTGAAAGACCTCGTCCGTGTTTCGTCTTTACAGCGGTATGGAAAAACTTAAACTTCTCTGTCGTGCGAGAGGCGTAACTTCCGTCTGGTTCAGCTTAGGAAAGAGATAACTATATATCTGAGATGTGCTATTGATTCTGAGTATTTTGGTATACCTAGCTTAATACCGGATGTTTTAGGCCTCGTGCCGCACTTGTCTCCAGTGGGCGGTGGGGTTTACTAAGCCTCGTACCGCTCCAACCTCTGGTTCAGGACCAGGTTCCAAACGCCTCGTAACGCAGTAATGGAAAGTAAAGATAAATTTGTGCCGCTGGGAACGTGTTAAAGGCAATTCTAATTAAAAAGATAATCTCATATCTTTGACAATAATAATAGCGATAAGGCCGCCTATTGTACTATACTGTATTAATAAGATTTTTCTGTACTAATTCTATTTTATGTTGTACAATAAAGGATAGATAAATAAAGAGTTACCTTCTCACACATAATTCGAAGGTTCGAGAATGTCTGGTGCTCATCTTCAGGACGAGTTCGCAGCGGTATTTGCGATTTTCCTACGTGCAGTTTATAGAATCTATTAAAAATCTAATAAATAAATAAATATCACGAACATTTCACACAACGTCCTCTGGTCCCAAGCTAAGCTTATATGCTTGTGTTATGGGTACCAGTAGACGGATATACTACATATACTACTTTTCTTTTGTAAACACATACTTATAATACCTACATAGAAACATCCAGACGCAGAACAAACATTTGTATGACATTTATAAGCATCATACAAATTATTGTCCTGAGTGGGAATCGAACCCGCAACCTCGTTAACGGCAGTTCGTTACATGAACCACTAGACCACGAAGCCCGTCAAATCTCCGTAATTACGCGTTTGAACGATGTCTCTATGAATTTTCTTGATGAGTTCATAGGCATTGATGAGAGTTCTATATGAGAAGTGTATATGATTTTCTTTTTCATTTCTTCGACTTATTGATGTAAATAAACCTACAATGTAGTTATATGTATACGCTTTAGTTTTACTTAATTAGCAATGTTTGTCCTACGTCTGGTTGTTTTCTATGTATTATAAGTATGTATTTACAAAAAAAGTATAATATGTAGTATATCCGTATCTGGTACCCATAATACAAGCATAAAAATATAGCTTACTTTGGGACCAGAAGACGTTGTGTGAAATGTCCATAAATATTTATATTTATTTAATGCAAGTTTATAACAGTGTAATATCCGAAAGTAGGTGAAATGTTAGGATAGGTACTGTACCGACAAACAGTAGTTTTATGTGATCTATATATAACAAGTTTTTGCCCGCGACTTCGGGGGCGTAGAGTTAAGAAAATTTTCCCCAGCTTTCCCAAATTTTTACCAAATTTTTTTTATGCAATAATCTCAAAGATTCCTCGCTCCTATTGGTCGCAGCGTGATATTAAATAGCCTATAGCCTTCCTCGACATATGTTCTATCCAATACTGAAAGAATTTTTCAAATCGGTCCAGTGATTCCTGAGATTAGCGCGTTCAAAGAAACAAACTATACCATATATAACCAGATAAGATGGTACATTTACTCAGCTCCACTTTGACTTGAGTTTTTTTTTGGGGCGAGAGTACGATACTAACATAGAAAACTAATTGATACCGATACATTGCTTGCCAAACGTGTAAGAAAGGATTATGTAGAGTCATTTACTACGATCTAAACATTTCTTTATGTTAATTTAGTTTATACACCTTATCACCCTAAGCACGACACATAAATGTAAACGTCAATTAGACATAGTATAAAAAAAAAATAGACGCACAACTGAAGTAAACCTAACTAAAAAAATAATTTTAATAGTGTCGATGACACAATTTGGCAATGTTAACCGAGATTTCTTGATAAAAAACACTTTTTATTATAGACTAAAGATTTAAATTAATATAAATGTGCATAACAAATAGCCTATTAATCAAAATACACCAACAGTTGTTTTTATTTTTTAGTTAAGTTTAGTTGTGCACGTAGAATCGTTACCATTAAGATATATACTCCATTAATTACCACACAAAAAATCTATCATAACTAGAGGTCGGGATTAGGTAGAGTTATTCATGTACTACACTGATTTCATACAGCGAAAGAATAAAGTGGATATGTCTCAAATCCCGAGATTAATTTTAAAGAGCAGAAAAAAATCCCGTCATTTTTTAAATAAAAATTTGATAGCGACTGATTCAGTCGCTATCGTAATATTGTTGGCCACACGGGATAGTCCATTAGAAATCCCGGGAAGGTCCACATTAATATACACATCTCGATGCAAGTACATAAGTAACTCTACCTAATTTCGACCTCTGATCATGACATATCCTTATAAAAAAAATTTTACTACTTTTCTCCTAGTGAAATTAATCTAGTTAAATAGTTTAGTACAGCATCAAGGTCTTTTAGTGCTTATCTCATCTACATTATCTGGTCTATGTCGTATAGAGCGGGCCTGGGCGGGCGGGGTGCAAGGGGAGGGGAGGAATTGGCCCAGCTCACCTCGCTCGAGTCGTTCGCCAGGAGCCTTCAGTATAGCGCAAGACGCCGTCGTCATTGTACGCAGTTCCGCAAATCGTTCATTTAAACCGAACCGCGAGTTCAATACAAAGATTGCTAAATTAAATTAATAGTGAAAACCCATTTTATGGGTAGTGTTTTGTTCTTTACTCTGTGAACTTAGTTAAAAGGATTAGATTGTGAATTTGGAATAACATTTTGCATTCGGGAGCCAAGCAGTATATTTTCAGGGGAAGTAAGTAGACCGAACGAAGATGTTATTAAATGATTTGAACTGCTTATTGCTATTGCTATTGCTTGTAGATTGATCCTGTGACATTATTGCACTCTATCAGGTCAAGATATTTTGTTCAAGAATAGCGAGTTGTCAAAAATATTGATTTGTTTATTTATTGCCACATTAACATAAGGTTTGCGTAATAATAAAATTGTTATTGCTTTGTTATCATTTATTAGTATATTGAGATAAATAGTAACAATGTGATATTTCGTTAAGGTCGAGGCTATAATAAAATCCGACCTCTATGACCGCTGAAGTAGGTATCTTTTTCAATTCATGTTTTGATATTATGAAAGTGCGATTTCATTTAAGCTAATAATATAAGCTGAAGAGTTCGTTTGTTCGTTTGAACCACCTGGTCCGATTAAAAAAATTCTTTCATTGTTAAATAATACCTACATTTATCGAGGAAGGCTATAATATAACACCACACTGCGACTAACAGGAACGAAGCATCAGTGAAAAACGTTGCAATAACTGAGAAATTTTTGTTGAGACGGATATACAAATACTTTTTATCCATATGATGTTTTTACTGATAGCAAGCTATAGTCTTCCAGAGTACCATAGGCTATAGGTATAACATGTAATGATTTGAAATTCCAGGTGTACGATGTCGCGGGCAACAGCTTGTTATGTTTCTCTCTCTCTCCAGCCCATTTGCGTCCCACTGTTGGGCACGGGCCTCCCCCACTTTGTGAGGGATTATGGTCTACAGTGCCACGCTAACCAGGCATATTGGCACAGGGTTTATTTTCGAGTTTTCCGTCTCTCACAGATGATGTCATCTGTGTGAGGGGGAGCACCCTTAAGAGGAGATGGGGTGGTGACATTTGTATTCTTAATCCGTCACCACACGGAGTATCCGTCACCACACGGAGTTTGTACTGTTATGTTTACAAAAGAGTTATTTTTGCAAGTTATGGTGTATTTTATAGTTATCATATTTTAGCCCCATGGAAAGCCCATTGTTAATGGTCCATATTTCCTAAAAGAACGAAAACAGAAGAACAAAAGAACTGCAGTTCCTAGAATAAAATAACTAAACCCACAGATTTACCAGATGTAATGTTTTTGGCTACATCCCTCAGCCGGCTGGAAACAACCTACATGTCTAAGTGGGCGTGAAAATGTGTCTAGGATACTTCGTATGAAACGTCGTTATTCTATGAACTACGATTTAACCAGGCTATAGTTACTTGTCCTCAATTTTAAACATCAACCCACCATCTGGTTTATCTGTAACTGCATCTAGAGCCTTTTGGAAGTGTTAATGTTGAACTTCTAAAACTAAAGTTGATTACTTACTCGTAAATAGTTAATTAACTAGTCTCAACTCTGTTCTACAATGCTATATAATAAATAATAAATAAATAAAAAATAAAAATTTATATAAATATTTATATACCTCTAGCTGTCCCATCAAACGTTGTTTTGCCATTCTAAAAAAAAAAAGGTTCGAAATGTAGATGTTGGCCGATTCTCAGACGTACTGAATATGCATGTAAAATTTCATAAAAATCGGTCAAGCCGTTTCGGAGGAGTATGGTAACTAACACTGTGACACGTGAATTTTATATATAAGAAGATTATTATCTTTGTCCGTGTGGTCACGGATTAAGCATACAAGTGTCACCATCCTATTCCCTGTAAGAGTCATCTAAAAATTAATCTAATCACTTTAAATCTGTGGTTAAATAGAAACATGAAACTAAACCAGACAAAGATCACCGCCAATAGATACCGCACGCAAGGTGACAATGCTTACCGAACGTATCAAGTAGTAACAAACAGCGCTGGTTTTCAACCAACAATAGGGGGTCTATGATGTACAGGTTTATTTAAATCGATTATTTAAATCGGACGTTTCGTTCAAAAGTTGTAGTTCAATTCTTGAAATAATTTAGTACTTTTTAAAAAAAAGTTCGACCGAATTTATGTTATGTACCTTTGAAATATGAGGGCTTTTCTTGATTTCTCAGGAGATTATCATCAGATCATGACCTGGTGCCAATGGGACGACAAGGGAACCATCAACATTCGGAAAAAAAACAATAAAATCGCTTCGCCCAGTTAAAAGTTATATGGTAACAAACATTAAAAAAAATTAAAGAAATACATACAGACGAAATGAAAACCTCCTCCTTTCTTTTCAAATTGTTTAATTTGAAAAAAAAAAGGAGGAGGTTTTCAAAAAGATAAGTATCATGGTCTGAATAAACCAGGACATTCTTAACCAGTCTAATCCAGTCTGTCTAAATCTAAATGCTAAAAACTCAAAGGAACAATCAGTTAGTAGCTTTCTGTAATAAAGCTACCCGTGCGAAGCTGGGTCGGACTGCTAGTATAAAATATTTCCATAATGTATTTAAATAAAATAATATTTTAAATCGTTACTTTCATATGCTTTTTTGTCCATTGTATTCAATAACATTATAATAAAATTCTAATATAATATAATTAATGCAGATACCACGAGTTGCTTTGTGCCTAATTTTTTCATAATTATCATACCGTCACGCCTTTGCTATGGAGGCAGGCAGAGTGTATAGAACATCTTCTGCTGTTAAAAGAATCTTATAAAGAACTATTTATTGATGGCAACGTTGTGCACGTAACATTTACAGACTAATGGTCTTATTCATAATGATGATTTATCGGAGGTTTAAACGGAGATTTTATTGGATTGATAATATAAACGTTTTAGCGTAAAAAGACTATTATGAAAAACAATTTTTGACAATTTTCGCGAACCGGTTTTAGCGAACTTTTAAACCTTTCATTTTTTAATCATAATGACTTAACGGTCATTATGAATAAGACCATAAACCTCAACAAATTATACAATTATACATATAAACAAACCTTCCTCTTGAACTCTATCTAGATAAAAAAAAAATCCGCATCAATATCCGTTGTGTAATTTACAAGTTTTAAGCTCACATAGGGACATACAGAAATAAAGGGATAAGGGGAGGGCAATGATGATCCTCGTTATTTTGTTATTAACTTTTCTCTTAAGATAATTCCCGAAGGTCTAATATGGATAAGAAAGAAATAGTTAATCAAAATGTAAATTATACACATTTACATATAAATCACTTCAAGTTAGCTAGAGTACAAACCTTTTATTTAGATTTTGTTGATCCATCTTAATCTACATTCCAGATAAAAATCAATTAAATAGCTTCATTTTCTTAAGATATCCGGATCACTCAACTGTTGCCTTCTAGTAGGGTTGTCAAGTAAATAGATTCCGATTTTTTCGCAGTTTCTATCCGGCGTACGGTTCACATCAAGCAGGCAGCTGGTAGTAAAAATTTGCCAAAATCCACTACAACATGCAGACACGTTTTGCTGACCCCAAATAAGGGGATGAGTGTAGGAGATTGTTGTGCCTATCTGGCGTTGGGAACTTAAGTTACTACTTAAGTTCCCAACGCCAGATAGGCAGGGCTACTGCCCTACCTAGTTATTTTCATCGATCTCAATTAGAATATTCGTGAAACATCTCCGATTTGGCTACGGAATATGGCCTTAGGATTTTATCAATGCTTTGATTATCATAATAGTGTTTTCCTAAATATTTGTGACTGTCTCAACTAAAAGTCTCCGAAACGTTGGGCTAACTTTATACAAAATATACGCCTAAATTCGTCAAAAGTGATTAAATGTTGTAGAAACTTAAAATAATTTTATAAATAAAGCCGTATCTAAAAAAAAACAGGATCCAAGTCCTTGGTATGCCAAGGATTTGGATCCTGTTTTTTTTTAAGGTAGAACGGGACACCATTACCTAGATTTCGCTGTCCATCCGTCAGCATGAGTGTAAAAGCCAAGGAAGCGTGTTTAGATTGTAGCAGATGGCGATCTATAGTGTGCCTAAACCATGGGAAATATGCGTGATGGTATTATGTTGAATATTTCTGATGATGAAAAGTATTTATACAAAAAGACCATCCTCTTCAACCACTCTATCTATTAAAAAAATCGCATCAAAATCCGTCGCGTAGTTTTGAAGATATAAGCTCATATAGGGATATACATACAAAAATATCGACTTTGTTTTTATAAGTAAAGATGGATCCATAATATTAAAAGTGATATTATTACATCTTTCAAGTGTGAAGATGTTACAAATAAAGTGTATCTAACACTTTTAGATACAATTCTATAACACAGTGCTGCCCCCAAGTGATGTTTCGAGAGCTTCCTTTTATTAGATTTATCAATTTCATCTTTACTGAACCGCAATGGCCCTTCAAAAAAGGTTACAATAATATAACCTTTCTTGTCGTTTATTGTTAGAATTATTATTAGTTTTGATGATAACTACTAAAAATGTATAATAACGAAATTGTTGTATTTTTGTATGTTTTCAACGAATAAACTCGATACCTATCGAATGGATTTCGATAGCTCTTCCGCCGAAAGCGGGCAATTTCTTTATAGTACTACAGCCGCGTGTGAAAACGCAGGCATTAACTAGTTTTACAATTATTACTAGCTGTTAAGTTCCTGCGACTTTCGACGCGTGAGATTTAGAAAACAAAATTATGGAGTTAGTCATCGCTCTAAAGACAATATTCATAACTATAGAAAACAGCGGAGTACGTTGCTCATATTTTTGTATGGAGCATGGCTTGCTGTCATAACCTCTTACGCTATGAAGTAGGCTCTAACTGTTAATTAATTTAGCGGTTTATTGCTCTGCTAAAGTTCGTAATAATTAAACTAATGGAGACTTAACTATAATACATTTCCTTTCTGATCTAATACAAAATACTAGCTGACGTTGTTTTGCCATATAATTGTTAGAGGTGGACAACCCTTATCAATTAGGGGTATGAAAAATAGATAGTAGCCGATTCTCAGACCTACTGAATATGCATGTAAAAATTTATAAAAATCGGTCGAGCCGTTTCGGAGGAGTATGGTAACTTTTATTTATTAGAAGATGATAATAGAAATACTGATGATGGAATCCTTTTATTATCAGGGGGTCTCTGATGATACAACAAAAATATCCGTAAAGAATTTTTTTACATAGTAAACAACCAAACACTTGGACGCTGTACAAATATTTGTATGTTTGTATGATTGTCAAATCATAAATATCACACAAATGATATCGGGAATCGAACCCGTGACCTCGTGAGCGGCAGTTTATTACATAAACCACTAGAGTCTAGTCGACAGGCATCATGGTCTAGTGACTAGACCATGAGGACTGTCGAAATAAAAAAAATTTAAGAAATTTTATTGTAACTGGGGTTGTTTTTGACATCTTCCATGTCTTAAGTAACACAGTTGCATATTATGTTACCTTATCATGATCACAATCTTCTTATCGCAGAGATAAGACGTAATATTGTAACAAACGTTTGATAACATGTATCTCATTCAAATTCACTCTTTGATAATAACCTCTAGGCTGCAACGTATTAAAATAAAGAAAATTGTAAGAGAAACAACAACTCGAAATACTCTAATGTAATTTGTCAGTGTATTGCAGTCCACTGCTGCACATAGCCCTCTCTCAATTCACGCCACAATACCCTGTTCTCCGCTTTCCGCAATCAGTCCCATGAAGTCTTCCTTTTAAAGTAGTCAGTCCTTTTAGGTACCTACTTTGCTGTCATCCTACCTTTTCTCTCTATCTCTCCAGCCCAATAACGTCCTACTGTTGGCTTACTATGCCACGCTGTCCAGGCGTCTTGGCATTGGGCGTTTGAGTTTTCCCTCTCTCACCAAAGATGTTATTTGCTTGTATTATCCCTTAGGTGGCTCTTACAGAACCCTGTGGGATGTAGTGGGATGCTGACTCTAGTGTTCTTAATATTTCACCACGCGAATAAGCATTACATGTTTAATTCTAGTTAGGAATAATATAAGGCAATACTTCTAGTCCCAGTGATCATTTAAGCGAGCTATAAGTATAATTTATTTCTACGAAGAAATTACCATTAGACACAGATTGCCAATTTTAGAGATACATCCTTCAAATATAAAACTTTTATATACAAATGAAATTTCAGATAAGATAAAATGAATAGCTGACCAAATCCAATTAGATCGCAAATATATTAACATCGACTTTAAAGAAAAAGTACAAGTTACTTCTCAATTCAGTCGGTTGCTATTATTTTAGGACTACGGGTTATGTATAATAAGTAGGTACATAATTTATTGTTTGTCCGTGTGGAATTCTCTCGATTGTTCCAAAATTCTGTAATCAGATCAATAATAACGGTACGGAGCCCTTCATGTGTTAATCCAACTCGTACTTGACCGTTTTTGAAATTAGTTATCTTTTAATATATAAAATTCTCGTGTCACAATGTTCGTTTCCATACTCCTCCGAAACGGCTTGACGGTTCTTATAATTTTTTTAAGTAGGTCTGAGAATGGCTTTCCATCTATTTTTCAAACCCCTAACTGATAAGGGTTGCCCCATTCAACATTCTTATGGCAAAACCTTTACCTCTCTATCTCTCTAACCCATTAACGTGCCCCACTGTTGGGCACGGGCCTCCTTCACTTCTGGAGAATATTTGATCTACTATACCGCGCTGAGGCTTGGCTTGGTTAAATTTCTAGATATCCGCCTCTGAAAACCAGTTATATGCTTGTTATTCCTTAGCTAACTCTTACAGCATCCTGGAGAGGAAATGGAGGTGATGACTATATTCTTAATCTTTTACCACCGTTCCTTCTAGCCTTAAAATATTAAACCAATTAATTTCATTGGACACTGCGCACGCCCCGCCCATAATCACCGCACGCTCACTAAGAGACGACAGCGTCTGTACACAATGAGTATGACCATTGTTCTCGTACCTTTTCAGCGGGGGTCACCTCCCGTTGGATTAATACTCTAAGCTAGAAGCTTAGAGTATTAATCTAGCACTAAGTATCCTACTTTAAATGGGAAAACGTAATATAAAAATGTTCGTGAATATATCTTTATTTGACAAAACTTAAAATGCGGAACTAGGAATAACAATGCCAATCATACAAAATAATCTAATCACTCAAGTATTTCTTGCAGTAAACACTTAAGATTAATCTGTATCTTGTAAAAGTCTTTATTATCTATCTTATATATCTATTCGTTTGATTATATTTTTCCATGTAGCCAAATTCTTAGAATAAGTAATGTTTAATAATCAAATTATAGTGGAAAAAATGATTACCATGAAAAAGGACCCATGGTAGCTCAGTTGGCAGAGCAACGGGACGGTATTCCGAGGTCGTGGGTTCAAGTCCCACTCATGGTGATCATTTTTATACTATAATTTAGTTTATTATGTAAAAAACGTAATTATGATAATGGCACAAATTAATTAATGCATTACTGTACCTAAAAATAATTTTACAAAAGCGCAGTCAGGCTGTTGCCGAGTTGTGTAGTTAATAAAGTGTTTTACACTCAGCATATTGGTTTTTAGCTGATAAAGCAATTTTCAGGGTTCCTTACCGAAACGTAAAACTGTAGCCTATTAGACACGGAAACTTCGCTGTCCGTCGCCAATCTGTATCTCTGGAACGGTGATAGCTAGAGACCTGAAAAATTTCACAGTTTGTGTATATGCTACGACTATAGATACTTATCATCATCACTCTCTTGTCCTTATTTGCGGTCTGCATGATAAATGGATCAAAATTGGCCTCAGACAAGGAGCATGAACATTCCTCTTGTAACTTTTTAGGGTTTCGTACAAACCCTTAAGGTCTCACTACGGTGTCCGTCTGTCTGTCTGTCCGTGGGTCAAACGTTTTTCAATCAGCAACGGCTGTAGGTATCAACTTGAAGCTTATATCAAATGTAGATCTATGCGGTCCCTTGCTGCAAAAATACAATCAATATTTTAGATCTACGCATTCAGAAGATATAACCGAATTACTGCCATTTTTGAGTATTTTCGACTTACGCTAAGGAGTCAAAATATACAGGTTACTTCCCATTGTCCTAGAGATTTGAAATTTGGCATAGACTAGGCCTACATAGTGCTGATATAGGGCAAAAACCAAAAACTTGTAATTTATTATCACATCACATGAAAGAATTGTATAAACTAATACCAACTTACGAGTATGAAGCTGTAATACAGGCGATTCCCTTTATTGCGACAAAGTTAGGTTGGTAAGTTGATTTATGCTTAATTAACTGTTTATTTGTATTTAGTTATTTATATTTTTCGATCAAATAGGTACGAAACCCTAAGCGTGCGAGTGTACCTCGCTCTTGACAGGTTTTTTTATTTATCTTATATTGCCAACTCCTATTGGATTTATGCTCTGTGCTCGATGTTAGGACTTACATTAACCTACATACATACGTTTGTAGGAAAACGTATGTATACATACATTTGTATGTAACCTTGACTTTACATAACCTTAGTAGCATATGACATAATGTCGATAACCGATAGTTGATCGTCCTAGACTATATAAGTAAAGATCCTAGGCCACAGTAGACCATAATGGTCTACTGTGCTGCGCTGACCAGGCGTGTTGGCACAGGGTTTAGGTTTATCTCTCACGGTAGACGTTAATTGACATTGGTACCAATTCTAAGTACACAACTAAACTTAACTTAACTAAAAAATGAAAATTGGTAGTGTCAATATAGCTATTACTTGCTATTTCGTTGTACACATTTATATTAATTAAAATCGTTAGTCTATAATACACAGTTTTAATAATAAGAAACTTCAGTAAACATTGCCGAATTGTGATAATGACGCTATCAGTTTTAATTTTTTAGTTAAGTTAAGTTTAGTTGTGCGCTCAGAATCGGCACCACTGCTCATTTTTTTTAAGCTCTTAATTCGAAAACCATTTCTGGGAATAGAGTTTCTGATCATGATCCATTAGTTTTTTTAGGAAAATTTGCTATATTAATGATTATTTTTCCAAAAAAGCAAATGATCTCTGTTTGCCCTTGAAATGAAGGACTTAATAATATATTGAGGCGTTCTTAGGAATATACTACTTTGTGGTCCACCACCAAGTTGATATAATTATCCAAGTTGATATAATAGACCTATTTAAACTCCAGTTGAAATAGGTCTATTATATCAACTTGGCAAATTTGAAAAGATGTATTGCAGTCTGTCTTAAGTCTATCAGGAAAAGGCAATACACAGATTGCGTACAAAGATGACGTCACAGCATTTAGAATAATATCCTTAAGTATTTTTTTAAATTCTATGTAGTGAATATTTCAATAATATTGAAATTAGTTGCTTAAAATATTCTATATTTTCTTAAAAAAATATAAAAACAGAAGGTCAAAAATTATGAACAATCCCAATTGGCATTGTTCATTTCTTTTTTAAACTCATCATTCGAAAACCGTTTCGGGAAATAGGGTTTCTAATCATAATCTATAACAACAACAACAACTAGTCTGTGGTTACGACTTATGTCAGTGCTGTCAAATAAAAATAAAAACAATTATACCATGTAAAACTTTTATATATGTGTAAAACAATAATTTATAAAAAAGTACAAAATAAAAGTAGTAAAAATCAGGAGATTTATTATGTTAAGGATACTAAAAAAATTGACAAGAAACACTAGATAAAGAGTTACAAATTAAAAGTTTATGTGACTGTCTTCCGCATAGACTAATAAATCAACTTGACAAGATATAGATTAATGTGTTGTAAAAGTTTATTAGGCAATTGCTCGTATTGTCTCGTAGCTGGCTCTTACAGCACCCTGGGAAGGAAATTGGGTGGTGATACTTGTATTCTTAATCCGTCACCACACGGACAGTAGCTAGTAACAAAGAAGCCGTTATAATGTCGATCGATTGTTAGCTAATGAGATTTCTAATAGATTAAAACATATTACCGCAATTTACAAGGCCGGTAAATAAATCTTCTCTAATATATAAAATTCTCGGAAAAAAGTCGGATTGATCTGAAATTTTGCATACTGTGAAGCCTCTGCTTCACATAAACCTTCTTCTTGCAGAACAATTCATTTATTTCCCTTCTAGGACTTGTTACATTTATAAAATAAAAACATTTAAGGCTTTATAAATAACTAGCTGACCCGGCAAAAGTTGTTTTTCCATACCAAAAAAAAAAGGTTTGAAAAACAGATGTTGGCCGATTCTCAGACCTACTGTATATGCATGTAAAATTTCATAAAAATCGGCCAAGCCGTTTCGGAGGAGTACGGTAACTAATACTGTGACACGTGAATTTTATATATAAGATTATATTCTTTTTAAATTCATATTTGTTTCACAATCTATTTTTTCATCATCTCCCATGTCCTCTCTAATCCCCCAATTTTTATTACTTTTTTTTTTAAATAAACCATATGTGGCCTGTATCATTGAATAGGTTATATTCAATGATCACGATCTTTACAATACCTACCTAACAAGGACCGATGACAATGCAATAATTAAAAAACATATTCAGGATTTACAAGCGTGTTTTTTTAGTTTTATACCTAAGTAGATTATTTATTTATTTTGGTTTTAGTATTTTGTTGTTATAGCGACAACATACTCGTAAATCCCTATTAATATTATAAATGCGAAAGTAACTCTGTCTGTCTGTCTGTTACACTTTCCCGCTTAAACATCTCAACCGATTTTGATGAAATTTGGCACAGACAATCTTTAGACCCTGAGAAAGGACATAGGCTACCTTTTATTGCGAAAAAAAAAATTCCAAATTACACGCGGACGGAGTCTCAGGCAACAGCTAGTACATTGTATATTAAGCTAATCGTTCACGATTTACTGGCTGGTTAGAAACAGATAGATATATGTCTGTTATAAGGTCTGGTACTACCACCTTTGTGTGAGGAACCCTAAAACCCCTATATAATGATAGTTAAAATCTATAGAAGACACGAACTTTCTCTCTCTCTCCAGCCAATTAACGTCCCACTGTTGGGCACGGGCCTCTTCCACTTTGGGAGGGATTATGGTCTACTGTGCCGCGCTAACCAGGCGTGTTGGCACAGGGTTTACTTTCGAGTTTTCCGTCTCTAACAGCAGATGTTCACTGCTTATATTATTCCTTAGCTGGCTCTTACAGCACCCTGGCATATAAATGGGGTGGTGACACTTGTTTTCTTTATCCGTCACCACACGGACAACATAACAGAAGAAGACACGACGTATAATAATAAGTGGACACTTTTAATAAGTAAAACGTATCTTAAGCTGTACTAAGTTTAGTACAATCATAAATCATGTCCTTTTTGTAGGACACGTAACTCATAACACGGCTGTTACTTGCGTATCACGTACGACTGCTGGTTGCAATCTTCTACGAGTCGTATTAACTGTAAATATTGTTACAAAAGAAAGAATATATTTTTGTTCGTTATATTTGGTATCTACAGAGACGAACAACATTTTTAGATGTGGTAAATTTCTTTTTTCATGATTTTTCTAGGTTATGCCAGCAGTTCCACTTGTTTTGTAGTCATTTAGCATAATTTAAGCATGGTTCTATTACCTATTTGGCATATTCCGTATTAGTGTTGTTGCTGGTGTTGCACTGCTGCCCGCTCCTAGACCTTCAGCGCCATAATAATTGAATGATCCTATTTATAAACAAAAAACAGAATAACTTATAAGTTATTCTGTTTGTTTGTTTGTGACATTTTCACGCAAAATCTGCCGAATGGAATTCCTCAAAATTTAGTACAGAGATAATTTATAGTATGGAAAAAGTATGAAAATGAATATGTCTACGACACATTCACTCAGTTCATTCATCAAAAGTGCATTCAACTTTCATTCCAACATTTTTTCCATTCATTCATTCAATATTAACTAAAAATCACCGGCAATACAGATAAAATTGTTAAAGGTCTAATTAAATCTAATTACTACAAATCTTTGTTTAATTTATCTTAAACAAAAGTGGCGACCGTGACAGGACCTGCAATATTGTCGGATCGAATCCAAATAGCCACTCACATTGTACCCGTATCAAGGGCACTTGAAGGACAGCGTCAACACCGGGTGAAGTCTATTATATCGCCGAGCCTGTGGACTGGCATCCTACTTCTACCTGCGTCAAGCAAGCTTACCTTCGCCGAGCCATTCCGGGAGCTGTGCTGAGACTAAGAAACTCCGATCGAGCAAAGGTCCAGAACGAGTTAGAGAAGTCACTAGCTACCTATGCACGCGCTGCTGCCTACGCCAGGGACTACTGGAGTTAGCTGCCTGTCTATATAAAGTGAGCTCGTTCCATTTTCCTAATCACATCAACCTAAATTAACATTGTGTTATCCTTTAGTTTGTGCATTTAGCGGGTTGGGTTTCTCGAAGTCAAGTGAAGTTCCTACATTTCTATTTGTGCATATTTTTTTCCTAACCATAATAATATTACCTATACTAGGTCGAAACAGGATAGGCACAGCAAAAATTAGCCTAATTAATTTCACTTCAATCCATTAGATATACCGCCATCTTGATGCACAATTAACTTCGATTTAATAATTTTCTTACCTTTACTAAAAGGAAGCAGTTTTTATAGAACTATTCCACTATTATCTATTCTTTATTACCTTTAACACTAAATTAAACCTATAAATCACTTACATAGTTAATATCTCCCGATTTAAAAGTAAACTTACAAACCGTCAGTTTTGTCATACGAGTGATTAGTTATTGTTATCAGTATACTAAGACGCACGGAATTGATCTATTCCAGGGATCGTGAGGTGATAGTTATAACGCGGCTTCGCATGCGCATTGCTGTTACCTGACTGAGACGGTTCGCGGCGAGCCCCACCTGCATAGCTCATCGTTGCATGCAGTCTGCGCGGCCCGCTGGCATCAGCTGATCAACAAAGCGAGGAGCGTATCGTATGCTATTTATATATATACCTATTTCGTTATCTAATAACATCTGTTTGGGTTGGTTCATTACGAGTTTATTACAATGTCCGAACAGTTAAAGTTAAAGGAATTAATTAGCAAACGCAGTTCTATTAGAGGACGTGTAACGAAATTTAAATTAAGTCTCGATAGTTTAGCCTTATTAGAATCTATTTCAGAACTGGAAGTAAGTAAACTCGTGTTGAAGCTACCAAAAATTGAGGCATTATTCATTGAATTTGATGAGGTGCAGAATTTAATAGAAATTCACAACGTAGATAGTCAAAGTACCGAGTTAGTTACTAGAGATTTAATAGAAAGCGATTTCTACCATTGTATTGCGTTGGCTCAAAGTTTAATAAAAAATAATTCCATAGTTCAGGATGAACAGAATAGCTCTCAAAACAAATCTTCTATGGCTACATGTCATCATAACGATCATAGTTGCAATGAGTTGGGTTTTAAATTACCGGTGATTAAAATCCCAAATTTCGACGGAACGTATTTTAAGTGGTTAGAATTTAAGGAAACATTTGTTTCGCTGGTTCACAATAATAATAAAATCGAAAGTATTCATAAATATCACTATTTACAATCATATCTTGACGGAGAAGCGGCTCGGGTGATCGCTAATTTGGAGGTTTCTCATAGTAATTATTCCGAAGCATGGAAACTATTATGCGAGCGTTACGACAATAAGCGTCAATTGATAAATAACCATCTTAAATCTTTATTCAATATTAGTTCCGTTCAAGAAAACGACAAGTCTCTAAGGTACGTGATTGACCACATTACAAAAAATTTACGCGCACTCAATTCGCTAGGTTTGCCTACTAACAAATGGGATGTTTTAGTTATATATATTATTGCAGGTAAATTAAGTTCTAATACCTATTTCAAGTGGGAGGAACACAGGAATAGTTTGAGTGACATACCTTCGCTTAATGATTTCTTCAGTTTCCTTAAATGTCGCGCTGATGTATTGGAGACCGTTTATCGCCACAAACATGATAATCAAGATAATAAACAAAAACAATTATCTAATAATCAATACAAACAGAATATTTCCAAGTCTTTTATGTCTGTACCAAACGAAAGCAACACTTCTACTTCTAAAATACCGGAATGTTTGTTCTGTAAAAATAACCATCGCATTTACGAGTGCCCCTCTTTTAAATCAAGCTCATTGGAGGATAGATTAGGTTTTGTGTCTTCTAAAAAATTATGTGAAAATTGTTTAAGATTTGGTCATATCGCTAAACGTTGTCGTCTATCGGGTACATGTCGTCATTGTAAACTACGGCATAATTCGCTTCTTCATAAATCAGAAAATAATGAAAACTCTAATTTAATTAATTCCGTCACTATGTCCTCAACATGCACTTCTGAAGTACTTTTGTGTACCGCTCGAGTAAAGGTTACCAACCCAGCCACCAACGAAACCATGACAGTGCGAGCTTTGCTCGACAGCGGGAGTCAGTCGACAATTGTCACACAGGACGTAAAGCACCATCTAAACCTGATTCCTCAGCCATCAGACACTACCATAGTAGGCATTGGTAACGCTAAATTAAAAATTAGCACAGAACGCTGTATTCTACGCATTCATTCCGAAACAAGTGCGTTTAACGTTACTGTTTCATGTTTAGTTTTGCCGCAAATTACCGGCAACTTACCTAAATCATATTTAGATTTAAAGAAATTAAATCTTGATGGATTTCAATTAGCAGATCCCACTTTAAATGAACCATCCCCTATAGATATTTTGATTGGCGCTGACTTATTTTGGGACATCATTAGTGCCCAGCAGCATTCGTTAGGACATGGTTATCCTAAGCTACAGGCATCAAAATTAGGATGGCTCGTTACGGGTTTATTGCCTTGTTATACTAAGAACAATATTAAGTCAGTCATGTGCAATTTTGTCACAAATGATGACACTTCCATACATGACGAGTTATCTAAATTTTGGGAACTTGAGAATTTTCCTCAAAAAAAGCCCCCCAGTAGCGAAGAAAAATTTTGTGAGCAACATTATCTCGCCAACACTACTCGCACTAGTAATGGTCAATTCTGTGTAGGGTTGCCACTTCGTGATAGCATAGATTGTCTAGGCAATTCCTACAATCTAGCCAAGAGGAGGTTTTTTAATCTGGAGGCTCGTTTCCGAAAACAACCACAATTAAAAATGCAATACTGTCAATTTATTAACGAATACGAAGCATTAGGTCACCTATCCGAATCTCCGGAGTCTAGGCCATCAAATGCTTATTTCTTGCCCCACCACCCAGTGATACGGGAACAAAGCGAGTCGACTAAGTTACGCGTTGTTTTTGACGCCTCAGCTCGTACTTCTTCTGGTGTTTCTGTAAACAACTTACAAATGGTGGGACCAGTAGTGCAAGATCCACTGTTTAATATATTAGTTCGTTTTAGGCAACATAAGTATGTATTGACAGGAGACATTGAGAAAATGTTTCGCTCAGTGCTTCTCAAAGAATCTGATCGTAATCTCCAACTAATACTGTGGCGTGATAGCGAGGATAAAGCTTTAAGAACTCTGCGTTTAAATACGGTTACTTACGGGTTCGCTAGTGCCTCTTTTCTTACCACTCGTTCTCTTTGGCAGATAGGTGAAGAGTGTTTAGATCAGAAGATCAAAACTATAATTCAAAATGATCTATATTGTGATGATCTACTCACCGGTGCAAGCAGTGAAGAGGAGTTACGATATATTCATCGTTCAGTTTCTTCCGAGTTGGCAAAGGGAAGTTTTCATCTGCGTAAATTTCGTTCCAACTTACCCGAGTTACTCGCAGACTCCGTTAATCTGGAAAGTGGTAATCTTATGATTAGTAACGCAACTAGTACGCTAGGTATAGGTTGGAGGCCTTCTTGTGATGAACTTCACTTTCAGCATAATATCTCGGCCTCTGAAAATGTCACGAAGAGAAGTATACTTTCCTCAACATTTAAAATATTCGACCCTCTTGGTCTTCTATCTATTTTTACAATTAAACCTAAAATTATGTTGCAAGAACTATGGAGTCACAAAATTAATTGGGATGAACCTGTTCCTCCGGAAATAATGTCTTCTTGGTCTAAGTTTGCCACTAAGTCTTCATTTTTAACTTCTTTAAGGATCCCCAGGTGTGTTTTAATTGACAACTATTCTTCTGTGCAAATACATTGTTTTTGTGATGCATCGCAACGTGCCTACGGCAGCTGTATTTATTTGAGATCTGTTTCCACTAGCGGCACTATACAAGTTAGCCTAGTATGTGCGAAGTCACGGGTTGCACCTATTAAACCCACGACAATACCACGGCTCGAACTGTGCGCTGCCTTATTGGGAGCTCAACTGACTGCTACAGTTTTAGCCACATTGCGTTGCCCTATTGAACGTCGAGTGTATTGGACAGACTCTAAAGTAGTATTAGGTTGGCTCAATTCTAATAAAACAAAAACGTTTGTTGCCCACAGGGTAGCTGTTATTAATGAGCTAACAAATTCGTCAGACTGGCGCTATGTTCCAACTTCTATTAACCCAGCTGATTTAGTCTCCCGTGGCATCGATCCGGATCAGGCAGATCTCTCTATATGGTGGAACGGTCCATCGTTTCTCTTAGAATCCGAAGAGTCTTGGCCCGCCCAGACTGTGAACTCTACAGAGCTGCCAGAACTAAAGAGTCATCACATTATGGAGGAGAATAGTGCATCTTCCATGGTAGATCTATCTGTAGATTTAGCAAAATTTTCAAATTTAACTACACTTATTCGTGTTCTGGCTAGGGTTTTAAGGTTCGCCAATAATTGTAGGTTACGTATAAAATCGGACAGATTACGAGGTCCACTTCAGGTTTCCGAGTTAGAAAACGCTCACAACGTCGCTATAAAGTTAGCCCAGAAAGATTCCTTTCCTATAGAATTAGGTCATTTACAAAAGGGTAAATCTTTAAATTCTAAAGCCACGCTCTCTTCTCTCAACCCATTTTTAGATGAAAATGGCATTTTGAGAGTCGGAGGGCGCATCGATTCTTCCAATTACCAATATGACAAACGTCATCCTATTTTGTTACATTCTAATCATTATTTAACAAAGCGCATGTTCAAACAGGAGCATCTACGCTTGTTGCACGCCGGTCCTCAGCATCTCCTGGCATCTATAAGGGAACGCTATTGGCCTATAGGGGGCAGGACTCTAGCTAAGCGTGTAGCGCGCGAGTGCGTAACGTGTCGTCGTTTCAATGCTCGTACCATGGATAATATTATGGGAGACTTACCGGTGGATCGCGTTGAAGCTGACTTTCCTTTTTCCACAATAGGCACTGACTTTGCGGGTCCATTTCTTATTACGGACCGCAAGGGACGAGGGTGTAAAATAACTAAAAGTTACCTCTGCATTTTTGTTTGTTTCCGGTATAAATGCGTTCATTTAGAGTTAGTCAGTGACTTGACAATGGATGCATTTATACTCACACTTAAAAGGTTTATAGCTCGTAGGGGTAAACCAAAGGTCATCTACTGCGACAATGGTAGAAATTTTGTTGCAGCCGCAAGGGAAATAAATTCATTTCTAACGTCCAATAGCGACTCTATTATTGAATCTGCATCTCGCGAAGGCATTGAATTCCGCTTCTCACCAGCATACGCTCCTCACTTTGGTGGTCTGTGGGAGGCCGGGGTTAAATCCGCGAAGTTCCACTTATACCGAGTTCTTAAAAATGTTCACTTGACGTTCGAGGAACTGAGCTCGTTATTTGCTCAAATTGAGGCAATACTCAATAGCCGACCTTTATGCCCTTTAAGTCCTTCACCACAAGACCTATCTCCACTCACCCCGGGCCACTTTATTATTGGTAGGCCGCTGACGTCTTTGCCATCACCTTACCTGCTGGACTATAGCACAAACCGTCTTGACCGTTTTCAGCGATTAGAACAAGCTCGTCAGCACTTTTGGAAGCGGTGGTCTACAGAATACGTCGCGGAGCTCCAGCAGCGTACAAAGTGGAAGGTGCGGTGCCGAGAATTAAAGGTAGACGACCTAGTCCTAATCAAGGATGATAGGACTCCTCCACTATGCTGGCGCCTTGGAAGAGTTTCGAAGCTTTTTCCCGGCACTGATGGTGTGCCTCGAGTCGCCGACGTATCTACCTCACAAGGCATCATACGGAGAGCTATCAACAGATTTTGTCTGCTACCTTCACCAGATAACTACACCGATAATTGATCTTGAAAGCTTCGTCTATAGCTTTCAAGGCCCCCGAAGATGTCTACGACACATTCACTCAGTTCATTCATCAAAAGTGCATTCAACTTTCATTCCAACATTTTTTCCATTCATTCATTCAATATTAACTAAAAATCACCGGCAATACAGATAAAATTGTTAAAGGTCTAATTAAATCTAATTACTACAAATCTTTGTTTAATTTATCTTAAACAGAATATATTAAAGAAAGTCTAAAAGTGATGCCAGTGTTTGAAAAATTGAAGAATGAGCAGATGTCCTGGTATGGGCATATAGACGAAAGGAAAGTAATATCGTTAGGAGAAATTTACGAATAAATTTGGAAGAAAAGTCTAGAGGAAGACTTGTGAATGTGGATGTGAAAGGTAACAGGAGTTGATAAGACGTCTGATAGAAGACTATGGAAGAAAAAGACATGTTGCGCCGACCCCTAATAATGGGATAAGAACTGGAGAATGATGAATGATGATGATCAAACCCGCGACCAGGGGCCCAATTCTGCTATTACAATGATGTCACGATGATCAGTCAGTGACGCCATAATGGCGTTATTTGAACGAAGTTCCTTACGGCAGGCTTGGAGGGGATAGGGATTTCGCTGCGTGACCGAACTGAAAAAAATGTGATAGTAAAACCGTAAGAAAAATGCGTGAAAAAAAAAACCGTTAAATGAGACGTGCGCAGGCGCGACAGTCGCATACACAGACGAGTAGTGTATAATACCTTTCTCTTTCTTTCTTTTTCTGCAAATTGTGTCGATTCTACATTAGCCGAAGGAACTTCGTTCCTACCTGGTGTCCCACGACACCACATTCTTTTTTTTTATGACTAATAATTAAGAGTAGACTACTAAACTTGATAAAATTCTCCATTGTGCAACTGATCATTGTGTAATAGCAGACTTGGGCCCCAGGTAGATACATACTTCGTTATTATATTACGAAAATCAGTAGCACAGGAAGTTGATCCACCATATCCGGTTGATGTCGGAGTGTACAGCTAGAAGCCTATAAATAAACAGCCTTTACGAGCACATAGGGGTGAGTTGGAAAATAATTTCCGAACGTAAATTTATGATGTAGGATCCCTGCGGGGACGTATCTCATTTATTATTTACTAACTCATCCCGGCGACTTCGTACGCTTGGAACTTAGAAACCAAACTTTTACAAATGGACTTTCCTCTTGAACCTTTATATCTATATTAAATCTACTTAGTTCTAAAACTAAAAAACACGCTTGAAAATCCGTTTTTTTTTTAATTATTGCATTGTCATCGGTAAGTACTTAAGATGTTGTAAAAAATTTCGAATCGAACCGACTACTGTAAGTGTATGAACATTACTTTCAACGATTCTGTTACATAGATTAATACGATACGTTCCGTATAAGCGTGTTAAAAAATCCCACATCAAAATCTGTTGCCTATTTTTGAAGATATAAGCTCACATAGGGATATACATACAAAAATAACAGCTTTGTTTTATAAATTATAAGATTGTAAGGAAAATAAAAATTAACTGTAAGTTGTATTTTAGGCACATTTTATTCGATAGATTTTAATTGCATCGTTGAAAGGAATCAGGGTTATCACAAATAACGTTTAAACACGGATTTCTTTCTAAGCCTATCCAAATTTTTACAGGAGGTCGAGAATCGACAAGACTTGACGATTATGGATTAGGTCCATTATCATTATTTTATTCAAGTTTTTTACCAAATATTTCTGAAACAATTAGAATTCATAGTCACTGCGATTGAACTACTACAATAGTTCAACGTAAAAGTCATTCATAATTATTAATTTTATTCAATGACTGCGCATACTATTACTGGGTTGCTCACACATTACACATTTTTTTTGTAATATTTTCAACTTAGTATGCTATACTATTACCTAGAATTAGTATATTGTGTCACCGCCCATTTCCTCCCCAGGGGGCTGTAAGCCAGCTCAAGGATAATTCAAGCAGATAAGATGTAAAGTAATTTATTAATTTTGCAATTGAGTTGCTATGCTTTTTACTTAATAAATTAAATTATAGCGGAAAAAGTGATCACCGCAAGCGGGACTTAGACCCACGAACTCGGAATACCGTTCCGTCGCTCTACCGACTGAGCTATTGCGGCCGTGCCAACAGTAACCAATTTATCCACTACAATGTCACTTGAATGAGTCTACATCGCATTTTGATGCAGGTACAACGCTATCTATCGAGACTGTTTAGCACTTTCCGACCAGCCACTTAGTATTCTTTACAGTATACAATTGGATCGGTGGCGGTGATCACTTTTTCCACTATAATTTAATTTATTAAGCAGATAAGATATTTTATGAGAGACTACAGAACAGAAACTAAACTCGATAGTAAACCAAACGTCCTCTTAAAGTGGAGGAAACCCGTGTCGAAACATGGGACAATAATGGGTTAGAGAGAGAAAGAGTTGTATAATAAACCTGTAGTTAATAGTGGCAACCCTACATACATGTGCAAACAGTCTTGACCTACAAACGGGTCACACAAACCGCCTGATGACGTAAATAACCCTTTGATCAAAGATTTACTGCAATTTTAATACCTTATTATTTTATATTGGAGAAATATTATTATTTTGGAAAGTATCGAGAAGTTATTATTGGCAAGTGTTGGCACCTAGCAAATAATGGTACTGATTCTACGCGCACAACTAAACTAAACTGAACTAAAAAGTTAAAATTTATAGTGTTTATAACACAATTAGAAAACGTTAACTTAACTCTCTTATCGATTTCGACTATCGATTTTAATTATCGTAAATATGTACAACGAAATAGCAAATATTAGATATATTGACAAAATTATCTAAAATTTTTAGTTTAATTTAGTCGTGCAGGTAGAATCAGTACTATTGATGAGTTTTATTAAATCTTTAGGTACTTACTATAAAATAATTTTTTTATTTTTGTATGCATGTCCCTAAGCTTATATTTTCAAAACTCACTTTAGACTTATATTATAAAGCTGAAGAGTTTGTTTGTTTGAACGTGATAATCTCAGGAATAATGCTCCGATTTGAAAAATTATTTCAGTGTTGTGTGTGTAATAGATTTATCGAGGAAGGCTAGGCTATAAAAAATAACGCCGCGACCGATATGATCGGAAGCATAATTCAAAAATGTTGCAAAAACGGGGAAATTTTTCTAAATTCAACACGTACGAATTCGCGGGCAACAGTTAGTTCTGATATAATTTTAGAACTGTATTTTGTGCTGGAGTATCTTGGTATTTTAGGATAAAATCATATCCAAATAGTCTTGAAAGATGGTTATTTGTTTTGGCGCCAAACTCTTCACATTACTGAAATATATAACTGTGTGTGTGTGTGTACTAGTACTAGCCTGCAACTTCTTTCGCGTAAACTTTAATGGTCTTATTCATAATGACCTATCGGAGGTTTAAAAGGTCGCTAAAATCGGATCGCGAAAGTCTTTTTACGATAAAACGTTTATTATCTCTCCGATAAAATAACCGTTTAAACCCTCAATAAGTCATAATGAATAAGACCATTAATCTATAGTAATATTATAAAGCTAACGAATTTGTTTGTTTGAACGCGCAAATCTCAGGAACTACTGGTCAGATTTGAAAAATTCTTTCAGTGTTGTAGGTAGGTATAGTACGTATATCGCGGAAGGCTATAGGCTATTTAACATCACGGTACGACTAATAGGAGCGAAGCATCAGTGAAAAATGTTGCTAAAATGGGGAAATTTATCAAAATTCTACGCTTACGAAGGTGGAGGTGGTCACCCACGGCGGGTCGCAGTTTGAGAGACCCGCCGCACCAGTCGTGGCAGGAGGCCACATTGGGATGACGGGGGGTCCTGACGCTCCCTCCGTAGAATTGAGCCCCCCGTAAAGAAAGGGAAGCCAGCCTTGTCGGGTCATGGTAAGGCTCAAGACACCACCGTGCCCCGGTAGGGCAGAGAGAGGAACATTAAAAAGAAGCCTATAACACTCAAGGAGACTAGCTTCTTATTAGTGGCGACATATGCTTAGGAGCGGACTACTACCATCCGGTTAATACAGAGACGTATTTTTAAAATTAGCGCCCAGGGCCCCGGACCAATCTAATTAGCCGTCCTATAAATTAAAAGGTATAGAGCAACATTTTAAACTTGAAGGCTTTCGTCGCTCTTTCAGGCTGGCCCCCACGGCCCATTGCCCCTATGGCCCTGGGGTAAAAACGTCTCTGGGTTACATAGGTACATGTTACAAACTTTATTTCTCCCTCTCTCTAGCCCACTAACATACTGTTGGGCACGGGCCTACTCAACTTTGGGAATATGGTCTACTACGTCGTGCTGACCAGGCGTGTCGGTATAGGGTTTATTTTCGAGTTTTCCGTTTTTCACAGAGGATGTTATGTTATGTTGTACAATATCGGTGTTATAAGAATAAAACTGGTGCTATTTATTATCATGGTAGAGTCAAGGAGCAAAGTTGTAACTGTCCAGTTGAACCGCAAGCATTATATTATGTTTACTAATTAAAAATACTAATAGTATAAAAGTAAAAGTTTGTGAGTATGGATTTTAATGAAACTTTACACGAATGTAGCTTATACATCAGAATAACATAGGCTACTTTTTATCCCAAAAGAATGCAATGTTCCCGTGGTATAATAAAAAACGAACAGATATTTTATCCTTTTTACGCGGGGCAGAGCTAGTAATAAATAATTATAACGGAACCTTGATAATTTTTCTACGGAACTCAGTCTAGGAAGCCCTGATCTGAATCATATGGTCAACAAATTATACATCTGCAAAACAGCAGGCGGCAGCTACCAACATAATTGAGTTTACCAATACATTTATGTACTAAAAGTATCGGAATCTCACTGTATATTATATGGCCTGAATAATCTTAAATAATGTGTAATATTATTGTGAGTAATAGGTCCGTAATTCCCGCAAATTGTACTCCTTAATGACACACCGACCGCAGCGAATAAAGGAAAACTGTGGTCACATTGACCGCGGTTATCTAATAATTAATAATTTCCGCGTAGTGATTGCTAATGAATGAAGAGTTTATGATATAAAACCTACTAGGTGGCAGCACTGAGACAAGATTCACAGCAATGCAAATTCGTTGCTCTTACCTTTACGTCTCTCTCTCTCTCTCTCTCTCTTTCTCTCTCTTCCGCTGTAACTCATTGTATATATATTTGTATCTTTCTGTTTTATTTCACTGTTTAAACATTTTCCTATTGCCTATATACTTAGTGCTTTATATTTTTGTGTGCATGCTTTTGTATATTTTTGTTTTGTTTTTTATTTATTATAAAGTCTACTCTTATCTGTATCTTGTTGTCTGTGATTTCACATAACGGCCCAGCGAAAGACCAGCGCTTGTCTTAACCAGCAGTCGAGCTGAGCTGTGGCCGTTTTGTGGCGGACACATTTGTTTAATTTGTACCAAATAGCTGCTTTTTCTCTTGTCTCCTTTTGTTTTATCTTATTTTACCTGCTTGCTACTGTTCTTTTCTTTCTTTTTATTACTTGTAATCCATCACTACACGAATATTTGAAGATCGCAATCAGGATGTTATTCGAGATTTAAATATACTATGGAATTTAGAAGATTTTGCCCGTTTTTGCAAAATTTTCCATTGCTACTTCGCTCCTATTGGTCGCAGAGTGATGTTATATACCCTTCCACGATATATGTACTTTCTAATACAGAAAGAACTTTTCAAATCGGTTTTGTGACTCTTGAGATTAGCGCGTTCAATTAACAAATTCTACAGCTTTTTATTATTAGTATAGATAATGCACAATTGCACCGCTGAATACATCGCTAACAATGACACCATACCCTAAATGAAAACTAAACTCCTATTACAATGAAATGACAAAGATATTTAATTCTTTGTTACAACTAACATCATAAATTGTTTAACAATTTTGTAATAATATGACGACGTTATTGTGTCTTTGTTTCCGTATACATTACTTCACGATCGTGTGGTTCCATTATAGGATCAATCGATTTTAATCAATTTAACCTTTTAGTTTAGGATATCGACTTTTTTCTAATTTGTAAATCAAATCATTTATTTTTAATGGCGTGACTATTTAGATTAGACCTATTAAAACAAAGAGTAAATATAATTGTTCTTTAAATTAGTTCATATAAATACATAAATAAATTCTTTATGTTTAGGTTGTTATATTTGTTTGTTATTAAATATTATATTGGTAAATTCTTTATCTTTATAACCATATACACTTTTAAAACTAAAGTATAAAGTAAAAGTGATAAAAGTCTTTTAAGTCGCGGGCAACAGCTAATAGACCATAAATTATCAACTAATTTAAACGTTTAATTAATCAAATTATAGTGGAAAAAATTATCACTATAAGCAGGACTTGAACCCGGAATCGGAATACCATTTCGTTGGTCTTCCAACTGAGCTACCATGGTGCCTACAAATTTTAACCAAATTTTCCATTACAATGTTTCTAAATTTGAGTTAAATATCGCACCGATGTTTTTATACAATGCAATCATCGAGCAGTTTGCAAAATTCGATCGATTCATTACTTAGTGTTTATAATACACAATTATTGGGCAAAAGTATTGACAGGACATATTATATTAGGTACTACAGTAATTCATAGCAAGTCAATAATTGCAATTAATAAATTACTCTTAATCGTTTTTAGGGTTCCGTACCCAAAGGGTAAAAACGGAACCCTATTACTGAGACTTCGCTGTCCGTCCGTCCGTCCGTCCGTCTGTCACCAGGCTGTATCTCAAGAACGGTGATAGCTAGACAGTTGAAATTTTCACAGATGATGTATTTCTATTGCCGCTATAACAACAAATACTAAAAATAAAATAAAATAAATATTTAAGGGGGGCAAAAAACTGATTTTTTTTACCGTTTCTTGCTCGATACTAATAACGTTGCCTTATGTTGCATAGATAATGGTACGGAACCCTTCATGCGCGAGTCCCACTCGCACTTGACCAATTTTTTAAGTTCCTAAAATGCGGAGAAATTATTCTACAATAACTCTACTCTACCTTCGAAGGCATAATAAGGTCGTGATGTTAGTAGTCTATTCACAACTTTGTCCTGTATTATTCAGTAACCACAAGTTATCCTCTGAGGTAAATATTAGGTCAAATATTATGTTCTCTTTTATTTCCCAGTAAAGTCATTAAAAATTTCATAAAACTGATTTACACAGAACACAAATTCTTTGTAAGACAAAGTAATTGTAATTTTTTTAGTACAAAACTCAAGACTCAAGACAAAAGGCCGGGCCAAGGAGGGGTAACATATTATTATAGGTTATGATTGCCTTGCACAAATAGAAAAATGTGAAGCACGAGTTGGACTCGCACACAAAGTGTTCAATACCGTTATTATCTTAATGTATTCGTCATACTGGCCCCAAATAACACAAAAAACTGAATGTCAAACAATGGGGTAAGGGCAGGCGAATGATGATGACGAGTATTTGTCGTTAATTATAGCATCAACTGATATAGCTATTTATACACAAACTCTAAAATTTTCAGGTCTTTAGCTATCACCGTTCCATTGATGATAGTCCAAAGGACAAATGAAGAGAGAAGTCTCAGCAATAAGGTCCCATTTTAATTTTACCTTTTGGTACGAAATTCCCAATTGAGAATAGGAATTCGGTCGCACTTTGGCCATATTTTGCGATTTCATAGACCTAAAATAGTGATTGTATTCTTGAAACCAGTAGCGTAATTTTCGTCTAAAATATTATAAGCAGGGTTTAACACCCCTTAATATAGAAAACACCCCTACATTTCATCCCCCTCGTGACAGAATGTAGTTTAAGAACGTGTTTAGAATTTAATATTGTAAAAGTTTTGATACGTCATAAAGTCGTCTACGTGCATTGAATAATAAAGACTGTGTGTTTTTTTGTCGATGCAGTTGTGGTCTAAATGCCGGCAACGGGCCCCTTTTACTGAGACTTCGCACTACGTCCGTCCGTCTGTCACCAGACTTTATCTCCGGAAGGGCGATGACTTTATCTCTTGGAGAGCTTACACAGTATATATATATACCTGTTGATGCTATAACAAAAAATACTCATCATTATTTTTATATTGGTCTAGAATATGACGAATATATTAAAATAATAATAGCATCAGCACACTAAGGGTACTTTTAATTACTTGACGTGTTTTTTATATTTTATCTCTTCACAAATGTTTCCCCTATAGACAGAGAAAGATTATCGAAAATAAAATAAAAACATATGTTAAAACTCGTTGTTATTCGCTTTTCAGTTACAGGATAGGTAATTTCTTATTGATAAACGGAGATTTCTGTCTGAATTGGTTATCGAAACCGACCGGAAGTATTATATTATATTATATTATACTACGAGAACGACACTAATCCGTAACACAGCATTTCTGTCATTTTGAGTACCCGTATTTTCTGTGACTTATCGGAGTGCGTTCTGCCACTTTTCAAAGCGAGGTAGTATTCTACCAAATTACGAGCAGAATAGCGTACTTAAATACTGCCGCACAAATCTCTATTAGAACTGGTCCATCATCACGAATAGGACGATTGATGCAAAAAAGTCTCTATATGCTGTCAGTCAGGGTAAATATCCCCTCCCATGCAGAGAATCTAATCCAAGGCAAACCGATAAAACTAATCTGCTTAGTTCAAAAACTAAAAAACCCGATTTTTTTTTTCAAATTATTGCATTATCATCGGTCCTTAATATGTGTGTAGAATTTCAGATCAATCTGACTATTACCAGTGAGTGAAAATTACTTTTAAAGATTCTGTTACATAGATTAATAAATAAATAAATATGTAGATACGTTAAATAAAATATTATTACAATTCTCATTGAGTTAAATTCAATTTAGATGGAAGGAAGATAGCAATTCTTGTCACGCGATCTTGTCGAGATAATTTACAAAGCAGTTTCCTTATTTAGTTTAAACTAGAGTCGCAGCATGTTAGAAATTCAACCTAAAATATTCTACATGAAATAATTATTTTAATTTATAGGCGATAAAGTTTTCTCTTGGCGAAAAATGTACTATTTCTAATTAAGAGGATACCAAAATAGCTTCGTGCATTTTTCTATGTACGAAGTTTTCATTGTTTCTTTAGATTGAATGGCTAGAGCTCTAATTTTCAAGTAAGTATATGTTTTTTCAATATATGATCTAGGATCGCATGAACTCAGAAACGCGATTGAAAAAGTTTTCTCGATAGAAAATCTTGGCGAAACAACCTCTCAAATTTTTTATTTTTTTCATTTGTCGGTCTATTATCGCGTATTAACTAATGAAATAACTTTAAAAACATAGGTAACTATTATGTGTAGAAACACGTGGATCAGAATTAAAATATATTTAGTAGATTTTTAGTAAATAGGAAAAGTATCCCTAATTCTTCATTTTCTGTGCCTACTGGCTGTGTTAATATTGTACGTGTCGGCGATGATATACGATAATATTGATGTAGGCCCTTAAGGCGGTTTATATTTGCTTTGTATCTATCTATTAATTTAATTAACTTTGTGCTAATCAACTTAAAGCAATCTATGGAATTTAGTCGGAATTATATAACATTAGGCACCCATATTAGGGACCAATGATAATGTAATTATTTCATAAAATGTCCAAAATTTTTGATATTTTTGTTTATCTAAGCAAAAACTGTCAGATTGCCTGGTTATCGTGGCATATATCTACGAAATAGTCTATTAAAACACTGAAATAAAACGCATACGTGCCCGATGTGTGGACTGAGAATGAAAGCAATTGTTGTCTCCATGACACAAAAAACAAACATGACATTGTCTATCTGAAACTCTAAAAATAAAACACTTTCCTAATATATTATTTTGAATGCCGCCATCAATCACATTTGCCTGTGCTAATGGAGGCTTCACCTGGTTTAAATGACGTCATTTCCTGATACCGTCAGCTACTTGTTTACCTATTTAATGGGCTACTAATGTTAAAGTAACACGGTTCTATTTTTTTGTTACCAAGTAGTCTGCTACATAAATAAGGGTAAGTATTTCGGTGACCTATAGATACATTGTTAAATGGATATCGCTCTCTCTCTCTCTCTCTCTCTCTCTCTCTCTCTCTCTCTCCAGGCCATTATCGTCCGACAGCTAGAGCATTTTCTATTGAAACGTGGTCTGTGAATAGACAATACCTTGTTGAAAGACTGGGATAATATGTATCCGTTATGTGGTCCGTGTGGTGTCGGATTAAGAATACAAGTGGCGACCCCAGGGTGCTGTAAAAGTTAGCTAAAGAATATTATACACAGACTAGCTATTGCTCGCGGAATTTAGGAAATGGTCCCTTTTTTACAATATTTTTCAGTAATGGTTCTCTCCTATTGGTCGCAGCCTGATGTAATATAGCTTAAAGCCTTTCTCGATAAATGTAATATCCATAGCTGTAAGAATTAGTTAAATTGGACCAGTGGTTCCTGAGTTTAGCGTGTTAAAACAAACAGATAAAGTCTTCAGCTTTATATTATTGGTATAGATAAAATCCTCTGCGAGAGATGAAAAACTCTTTTCACTAGTTCCTCCTTCTCCTTTCCATCTTCGTACCATGCGCGCTGGCCTCAAATGTCATCCTTTTACTGTGGCCACCATATTATTACCTTGTCGCACCAAGAAGTTTGGTGACTCATTTCTTTGTCGCACCTCTAACATGTGGAATTCTCTACCTGCGCACGTCTTTCCGTCTGGTTACGAAATGGGGTCTTTTAAACGAGGCGTGAAGAGGCACCTTGCGGGCCGGCAAGGCGGGAGCGGCTAGTGCATATACACTGTAGTAGTCGCCCTCGCATTTGGATTGCACTTCCACTTAACATCAGTCTGGACGGCAGTCATTTGGCCAACGCTTTCGATAAAAAAAAAACTCGAAAATAAACCCTATCTATGCCAAATCCGCTTGTTTGGCGTGGCATAGTAGGCCATAATCCTTCCCTAAGTGGAGGAGACTCTTGCCCAACGATGGGTAGGTAATTAATGGGCTGGACACAAGAGAGAGAGAATCTTAGATTGGTATATTTATGATTAGTTTTCAAGATCTACGAGTATAAGCATTGTTTTTGTATTTTTTTGAGTACAGTACCCTTAACAGGGCCAAATCTTTTTGTTTGATAGTTAAGACCTAATACCGACCAAGTACAATGACATATTGTACAGAATAGCCGACGCGCGTCGAACGCTTTCCCTATTACTGACCAGTGGTTACATAACAATACTACAATTTAGTTTATTGGCTAGTATTGCTTATGCATCGTATTTACTGTTGTAAAGAATGATAAACTTGGTGAGTAATTACTTAAGCAAGGCTAAAAACACATATATTAGTACAGATTGATCACCTGCAATAGGTAAAGTATTACGAGATTTTTGTTAAGAGGATTCGACAGGTTACTTCATATACTGTCGCTAAAAATAATAAATAATCTACTTACTTCAAAAACTAAAAAACACGCTTGAAAATCCTGAATATTATTTTAAATTATTGCATTGTCATGGGTCCTTAATATGTGTGCGAAATTTCAGATCAATCCGACTACTGCAAGTGGCTTAAAATCACTTTCATATTCCGTTACACAGATTAATACATTGATAGATACATACCGAACTGATATAAGCGTGTTAATTATTAATACTTTGTTTTTAGCAATAAATATCATAATCGCATCCACATTCAAGAGAATGCATTCTTCACTTAGTAAATGAAGTTATAGTGGAAATAGTGATCACCGCAAGCGGGAGTTGAATCTTGTGGGTTCAAGTCCCGCTTTAGATATATTTTCGTAATCTGATAATATAATATTTTCTAACACCTGCGCGACTCATCTGTTTAAATAAAACTACTTTTTACGGATTTAGACGCGTATATTTGTTTTAAATTTTGGCCCGACGTTTCGGAGACTTTGCAGTCACCATGGTCTCGGGTGAGACTTGAAATATACGCGTCTAAATCCGTAAAAAGTAGTTTTATTTAATCTGATAATATGTTCGTATTTACGTACATTTTTGTTTGACTCTCTAAATGACTGTATGTCACAGAGGGATTATACTCGATCAATACTTATATAGAATATCTTATTGTCTATCGTCTGTCGCTCTGTATATTAATTTAATCCTGTATTGTTGTGACCGTACTGTTTTGGAAGTATGTTATCATCATTCTCCTGCCCTTATCCCATTTTTTGTGGTCGGCGCAATATATCTTTATCTTCCATGCTCTTCTGTCAGACTTCATATCGGTGTTCAATAAATAATTAAATATTCATGAACATTTCACACAACGTCCTCTGGTCTTAAGCTAAGCTTATTATGCTTGTGTTATGGATACCAGAATACGGATAGAATACATAATTTGCTTTTCTTTTGTAAATACATACTTATAATACATAGAAACACCCAGACGCAGTACAAACATTTGTACATGACAATTATTAATATCACACAAATGAATGTCCCGAGCGGGAATAGAACCCGCGACCTCGTGAACGGCAGTCCGTTACATGAACCACTTAACCACGAGACCTGTCGTTAACTCCTTTTTCTTTCGTATTTTCTTTCACACAGTCCATCCATCTTTTTTAGGTCTTCCTCTAGACTCTCTCTTTCCAGCCCATCAACGTCCCACTGTTGGGCACGGACCTCCTCCAGTCTAGGAGATCCGTGCTCAACAGTGGTCTACTGCGTCGAGCTGACCAGGCGTGTCGGCACAGGCTTTAAGTTAAATTTTTCTACCTACTACAAATGATGTTCTCTATTTAGATACAATATTATTTAGCTGGCTTTTACAGCATCCTAGGAAGGAAAAGGGGTGGTGACAATTGTATTCTTAATCTGTCACCACACAGACATATACGTACGCTTAATACAATGCATATAAAACTATTTGAAACCTAAAATTTCAACACCACACCCTCCTTCGAAGCTTTATTGGAATAAAATCAATGCTTTTTCACGATACTCGCTACCGGTATTATGTGTACTCGATTTTATTTTCCAATACGGGAGAGTAAATTTCCATAAAATTTTATCAGTGATCAAACTATAGGACTATTGAAATATACTGATTCTTTTCATCCTCATACATACCTTCCAGCCCATTTTCCATGGGGATAGGCATCTGCCTATCCCCATGGAAAACTACTATAGAAGTATAGAGCGTCATCTGCTACGATTCAAATACACTTCCTTGGCTTCTTTTACACTCATACATCTGGTCATGCACGACGGTTGTAAGTGATACGCACTTGACCCATGATGACGTGGAGATTCATTTCGTAAAATACAACTAAAAGTCTTTCTAATGGACTTTTATCTCACATGAAAATATTATGTCACATCTAGTTTTGTCAATCATCATCATTGAAAACGTTTGTTGTATGGGAGCCTTGTTAAATATTTATTGTATTCTTATTTTTAGTATTTGTAGTGGCATTAACAGATATACATAATCTGAAAAAATTTCAACTCTCTAGCTACTACCGTTCTAGAGATATACAGCCTGGTGACAGACGGATCGACAGTGAATACAGGTCCCATATTACAAAAGACTTAACGTTTAGAAAGACGACATGACTATATCGATATCTTTACTTATTATAAAACAAAGTCATATTAGAAATATTATGTTACCGGCTAACACTCACTGTTAAGGGTCGACCCAGGTTTCGAGCATATTCGATGCTCATCTTCAGGACGATTCCGCAGCGGCATCTGCGACCTTCCGGCGTGCACTGTCAGTGCTCGAAACCTGGGTCGACATCATCGATCCCTTAACAGTGAGTGTTAGCTGGTAATTAATTATTAGAATATAGTTTAGTGTAGTATACTTGAACATAAAAACTATATTTTCCCGTGTTTTGTTATTACTATTTTTTAATTACATTTCATTTTTTATTTTATGAAGTACATAATATTACAATTTTATTTCTTTACTAAAAATGGCACATTATTGGTATGAAATGCAAAATTGTAACTTATACGCATATGTATTTATATTTCTAAGTTATTTAAAATGGATAAAATATTTATATGAACTTGTGATGTAGGTTACATAAACTCTTGTTACTCATTTTTAACTGTAATTACTCAATAGTATTTTAGGATAACTGCATAATTGCAATCATTTTAAGCAACTTCTTGTATCTGATGGTATCCGTGTCACCATTCACCAGGAGCCTGTTTGAAAATCAACGTCAGTCTTTAAGATTTGACATATTATGCTGAAACGGGTACCCGTTTGCTGCTATCATCAAAATACGCGATAATCTGAGGTCATATTTATTATGTTTATGTTAAGTTGTGTTTAATGTAAGCAGCAATAGAAGCTATTTTCTTCTTTCTAAAATAAAACAATATCTTTATTTTTGTATACATGTATGTCCCTATGTGAGCATATATCTTTAAAATTACACAACGGATTTTGATTTTTTTTTAAGGGCCTACATCAATATTATCGTCGACATGTACATATTAACACAGCTAGTAGGTATAGAAAATGAAGAATTAGGGATATTTTTTTTGTTTACTCATAATCTACTAAATATATTTTAATTCTGATTTACGTGTTTCTATATATAATAGTTACTTATGTTTTTAAAGTTATTTCATTAGTTAATACGCGATAATAGACCGACAAATGAAAAAAATAAAAAAATAGAGAGGTTGTTTCGCTAAGATTTTCTATCGAGAAAACTTTTTTCAATCGCGTTTCTGAGTTTATGCGATCCTAGATCATATATTGAACAAACATATACTTAAAAATTAGAGCTCTAGCCATTCAATCTAAAGAAACAATGAAAACTTCGTACGTAGAAAAATGCACGAAGCTATTTTGGTATCCTCTTAATAAATAGTGTGTATGATTTTTTTTAAAATATTGTGTTAGGGTTTGGTTGTTAAATTAATTTCAGGCTCACGAAGTTGCGGGCAACATATTATGTGAAGTCTTAAAAATAGGGAACCCTTTTTTTTGTACGGAACTCTAAAAACCATATTCTACAAATAGAATACTAAAATATGTGAACGATGGAATTGGAATGATAATAACGCTAGCGGTACTGCAATCAAAATCACTGTTCGGAAATATTCCAAATATCATCGTATTTTTGTTGTGTATGCCTGGAGTTTCACTAAATAAATAAATATTCATGGACATTTCACACAACGTCCTCTGGTCCCAAGCTAAGCTTATTATGCTTGTGTTAAGTGTACCAGAATACGGATATACTACCTACATACTTTTTTTTGTAAATACATACTTATCTTATCTAATATATAAAATTCACGTGTCACAGTGTTAGTTACCGTACTCCTCCGAAACGGCTTGACCGATTCTTCTCAAATTTTGCATACATATTCAGTAGGTCTGAGAATCGGCCAACATCTATTTTTCAAACTTTTTTTTTTAGTATGGCAAAACAACGTTTGCCGGGTCAGCTAGTCTTATATATAAAAATCAATTGCTGTTCGTTAGTCTCGCTAAAACTCGAGAACGGCTGGGCCGATTTTGATGATTTTTGTCTTGAAATATTCGTGAAAGTCCAGGGAAGGTTTAAACGGTGATAAAATATATAGGCATCTAAAATTCCACGCGTACGGAGTAGCGGGCATCAGCTAGTATATGTACAAAAATCAATTGCTATTCGTTAGTCCCGCTAAAACTCGAGAAAGGCTAGGCCGATTTTGGTGATTTTAGCCTTAAAATATTTATAAAAGTCCAGGAAAGGTTTAAACGGTGACAAAATATATTGGTATCTAAAATTCCACGCGTACGGAGTAGCGGGCCTCAACTAGCAATATATAGAAAGACCCAGACGCAGTACAAACATTTATATGACAAAAATAAACATCACACAAATGATTGTCCCGAGCGGGAATCGAACCCGAGACCTCATGAACGTCAGTCCGTTACATGTACCCCTAGACCACGAAGCCCGTCAAATTATTCCCCGAAAATAAATTCGCTTAGTTAAATAAATAAAAAACACACTAGAAAATACTGAATATCTTTATAAAAAATTGCATTGTCATTAGTCTTTAATATGCAAAATTTCAAATCAATCCGATGGTGAAAATCACTTTCAAAGATTCCGTTACATATATTAATACATTGATAGATGCACACCGAAGTAATAAAAAGCGTTAATAACGGTGAGCGACTCTTATAGGACAATCTACCACGTATACATATTACTGAGGCAACCCTAGCTAGAGTATCACGACAGTCTACGTACACTCTCGCTCTAATAATTTCTACGTGTACGTTGAAATGAAAGTATAAATTAAATTATTCTCCAAGCTGTCTAGCTCTATTCTTTCTATTTGGACAAGGGGCTCATCGTTATATACACTCTTTAAGGGCCTACATCAATATTATCGTCGACATGTACATATTAACACAGCTAGTAGGTATAGAAAATGAAGGATTAGGGATATTTTTTTGTTTACTCAAAATCTACTAAACATATTTTAATTCTGATTTACGTGTTTCTATATATAATAGTTACTTATGTTTTTAAAGTTATTTCATTAGTTAATACGCGATAATAGATCGACAAATGAAAAAAATAAGAAATGAGAGAGGTATTTTCGCTAAGATTTTCTATCGAGAAAACTTTTTTCAATCGCGTTTCTGAGTTTATGCGATCCTAGATTATATATTGCAAAAACATATACTTAAAAATTAGAGCTCTAGCCATTCAATCTAAAGAAACAATGAAAACTTCGTACGTAGAACAATGCACGAAGCTATTTTGGTATCCTCTTAAGACTGTATTTTATTCTTGAAAAAATGTTTAGTATCGGTACATTCCTTTCAGAGATTACCTCTTTACATACATATTCCCAACTTATCTCTTTATTATTAGTACCGTTTGGTGCAACCCTTTTACCTAATAAAGGCCCTGGGCACATTAGGAGATACACCTTACTATGACCTACATTTAAGTAAAAAGATATGATGAGCGCCCCTGGGCACGTGCCCAATGTGCCCAGGGGAGATGACGAGCCTGGTTAGATATAGGCTAGCCATTTGGCCAAGACTTGATCCACTTTAATTTATATCTTCGACGTGCAGTGTTTAGATTCACGAGTTCGCACGTTCGATTGACACATGTAATAGTATTCTGTATATGTATTTTTTGTGATTGTCACAAAAATGCTTGTACTACATCTGGGTGTTTTCTATTATTTACAAGATAATAAAAATAGTTATTCCCAATTATATCCGTATTAAATAAACAAATAAAGCTTAATTTGAGACCAGAGGGCGTTGATAAAATGTCTGTGAATATTTATTTATTATTTTTAAATAAATGTAATATTTAAATAACACAATGTAATAGAACATTTGCATAGATGATATTGTTTTTAATATCAGGCCACTGGCCGCGGTATTACTCATACAGCCAAAAGATATGTGGGTTGGGCGGGGGGTGACCATGCGATCACAACTTTTAGAAAAAAATTTATAAAAATGTACCTATAAATATTATCTAATACTTGCGCGAGTCATTTATTCTAATAAAACCACATTTTATGACTTTACACGCATATATTTGTTATAAATCTTAGCCCTACCTAGGTTCTACCAACTGGATATCTCTATATCCTAGTGTGAAGCCTATCTCTTAGTGTGCGGGTGACCGAATAGCTTTAAAGTAAGCGTAGCCAAAAATTTAAATTATGTCAAAAAACAAGATTTCTCAATATCTCTGACAAGTTTTGCCTTTTGAGTCTAAAATAGCTAAATATAATAGAAAAACCATTCAAGAACTAAAATTTGACTTCGCCCATGATATTTAATAAAGGAAACAGCAGGTGTAGCTCATGTTGGCTTATTACTTATAGCCTCAAAGGTGTTAAACCCTAGACGTTTTACTTATTTTAATACAAAGTCGTTGTTTTTGTATACGCGAGCTTATAGCTCCAAAATTACGCAACAGATTTTGATGCGGTTTTCTTTAATAAATAGAGTAGTGTGTGAATATGTTAGTGTTTTATGTCTAAATTTCATGCATACGAAGTTGCGAGCAACAGTTAGTTGTTGTATTAGAAAGAAAATAAATTTATTTGCAACAGAACACAGAACGATAACAATACAAGGAAAATAGTAATAGCAAGGAGGTATAATAAAGACAAAATAGAAGGAAATAAAAGAACAAATAGGTTATTAGGTACAATTAAATCAAATGTGTCTGTCACAAAATGGCCACAGATCAGCTTGATTACTGAATTTTATAACTAAAAATAAAATTAAAAAAAATCTAATTCTATAAAAACTCCATGAGAATATTTAATTTATTCATGAATATAATATATAAAGCATGGTCACAGTAGTGGGGAGGGAGATATTAGTACACCACTTTTGTAGCACTTTTGTGTATTGTGTCCGGTATCTTTACTGTTATTATTTCATGTTTGCCGTCAAGCCCTTCATTAATTTTTATAACGTTGGATTATCTATATTTATTCAAAGCATTTGCGTGGACAGATATCAAATAGACAATCATCACAAAATCCTACTACTTAATATTACTTTGTAAGAAAGTATGAATGTAGAGATGTTTGTTGCTCTTTCACGCAAAAACTACTAGATGGATTTTAATATAACTTTGCAGACAATTTAATAAATAAATAAAATATTCATTGATATTTTAATACTACGTTCTCTCGTCCCAAGCTTAGCTAATATGCTCGTGTTATGGGTACCAGAATACGTATATGCTACATAAACTACATTTCTTTTGTAAAAACATACTCATGATACAAAGTACTCGTGGTAAGCATTAAGATTTAATAGCGGGGATTTTTACATATTTTTGTTAATTTTGGTTACAAATATACAGTATAATACTCTTAATTTCTACTTCTGAGGCTCCCTCGCGCTTTTGAAATGTGTTATTACGCTCTCCTGTTGGTGGAATGCTTTAAGCTGTTTACAATTTGTTTGTAGATGTGGCAAGCTATTAAAACACCATCAACATTTACTACTTCGTTATCAATCTTTACTTCAAAACATTTTGTAAATGAGCATTATTTAGTGTTAAACGTTGTTTAATGTCTACCACTAAATGTCATTTGTCCGATGTAATTTATTAAATTGTAGGTAGTTTACATGCTTAATCTATTTCAAAACTACCCTCAATTTATCAAACCATTTACTTTGACTGGTTTTATGCTGCGATTTCATTTTTCTACAGAATATTGATTCCTTTTAACGCGCTTATAATAACTTTGTATTAACACGCTTATATTAGCTCGGTATCTATCTATCAATATTCTATGTAACGGAATCTTTGAAAGCGATTTTCACCCACTTGAAGTAGTCGGATTGATCTGAAATTTTGCACACTTAACAAGGACCGATGACAAAACAACAATTTTAAAAATTTATTCAGGATTTTCTATAGAATAAAGGAAATCATTGTAAAATAAACGTTAGTTCCTTCATGCTCAACGTTTTAACATCCCACTGTTGGACACGGGCCTCCTCACTTGGGTTTTGAAGTTTAGTTTCAAGATTTTCGTCTCTCGTCGTCATCATCGTCATTTTCCTGCCCTTATCTGCTTAGCACGGGCCACCTCCACTTTGGTAGGGATTATGATCTACTGTGCCACGCTAACCAGTCGTGGAGGAATAGGGTTTATTTTGAAGTTTCCCGTCTCTCACAGAGGATGTTATATGTGAACTCTTTATCTCGCTTTTACAGGACCTTGGAAATGAAATAAAGTGATGACGCCTGTATTGTTAATCCGTCATCACACGGAGTATCACCTAGCCTGAACCTAGCCTAGTAGGAAGAATAAATACAGCAATTCAGCTTAGTAACTAAAACATATGAGCGTAAAATTCATGATATAGAAAAAATATCGCTTTACGAAATCAATTTGATACAAAACGATACAAAATATTTGACATAACATAGATCGATCGTGCGATCCCTCGAAGCTGATTATCTCTCGGTATGTTGTCGACTCATTCATTGTAACGGCTTGTAATCACTAAGGGTCGTTCAAAGAGATGACTAATAATGGTGTTTACCCTCATCTGATACTTTTATTTGCTATGTAGTTAGTTATTAAACATTTTCTATATATACTAAATGTGTCTTTCCGTTATATTTTGTCCGTCAAAATCTAATTTACCTAAATGGAGCACAAAGACTTTATATAAATGAACACTACAACGAACAAACAAACTTCACAACTAGAACCAACGTATGTTTGTTTAGTTTCGTTTAATCTAACACTCATTCCTTTATTTGTTCACAGGTAATAGAAAACCGAGAAATGTGGAACATCGAAGTGAGAAAACAAGCCACAGTTACAAACAATTAAAGTTGCCATGACATCCGAGGAACCAATCGATGTGGTCGCTAAAAAAGATGCGAAGAAAACCGACGAATGTGCGAATTTCGAAATACCAGAGAACAAAAACGAAAAACCAAATGATGATAAAAAGCTAAAAAGATCTCAAGAGCTTATGAGATTAGTTTACGAACTGCCCGAGGATATAAAAACTGTTGAAATTATTGAAAATAACAATATGCTTAAAGAAAATACACCGATTAGAATAGTGGAGATTACTGAACAGAATGGTTGTGCTGATTTAAGTACCAATCAATGTGATAATGATTATTTTAATGATGATCTTAGCAATGATGAATTGGGTGATACTGTTGTATACGATGTGCTTGCTACAAATGAACTTATAATGAATTGTGCTGAAGAATTTAAAGAAGTGATTGATAGGTCATCACCTGATTGTGACGTTAGTGATGAGGATTTATTGGAGTTGAAAAAACTATTGGAAGGTAAACCTAAGGTTTTGGAGAGGTATATACGTGATTGTGCCAGTACTGATGAAGTGACCAAGTTGCATAGTCTGACGTCATCAGGTCCATTATCTCCAAGGCCTCATCATGAAGCTAGAAGTACATCAGTTACGTCAGACCTGTTCCAATTATGGTTGTCTTCGTCTCCTGTTAAGGTGAGTGCTAACAATTTTATTTAATAGTCGTGACTGATTCTATTGTTTTAAGATATATGTAATTATTGTTACTTTTTGGGTATGAATTAGCTTTTTATAGTCTGATTTACTGTTATTATTCCAGTATTTTTTGGGTACTGTACAAGCAACTGGATCTTTAAAGAACCGATCATCAGCGGGGTAATTAATTTTATCAAACTTCTTTATAAATATTTTTTCTAACAAGATTGTTCCCGGAAGCAGGACTTCATTAGAATAAATAACTAAAGCATTTATTGGGTCTGTAAAGAATCTGTTTTTATCTTTAAAGATTTTTCTAGAGATTTTTTCTAGAATTTACGAAATCAATAAATTAGTAGATCCAAAGAATTTGCTTAGTTCAAAAATAAAAAAAACACGCTGGAATATTTTTTTAAATTATTGCATTAAAACGTTGCAAAATTTCCAATCAATCCGACTTACTGCAAGTGAGTGAAAATTACTTTCAAAGTTACCGTTACATTGATTGATACTTACCGAGCTAATAAAAGCGTGTTAATTGATAAATAAGAACGTTCTTTCACACGCCAATCTATCAGGAGTAAATCTATTTAATTACTTAAAGTACTTAATCTATTTAATTAAAGCCTACTGCCTGCCGAGATTTCCCCATTATCCTCTTGAACTACTCTATGTATTAAAAAAACCGCATGAAAATCTGTTGCGTATTTTGAGATTATACTTATTACAAAACAAAGTCGTTATTTTTGTTTGTATCTCCCTATATGAGCTTATATCATCCAAACTACGTAACGTATTTTGATGCGCATAATAGAGAGTTCAAGAGGATGGCTTTTATGTATTTTTTTCAAGTTTTGGTGTATGTTGTGGTAGGAAGGGCATAATAACTATAAACGCAGGTGATAACGCGGGCATTAGCTTGTATCTAAAATAATACTGTATTTTAATTATGTATTATCCCTTAATCTTACCTTTTTGGATAATACAAAGGGTGGGCGAGTCTACTGTTTGTTTAAGTAAGGCTCTACTTATTATTATAAAAGGTATATTATACTACCCACATTCTCATTAAATTTAATAGATGTACTAGTTGTGCCCTAGCTTTGCTTGAGTGTAATTTCGACTATAAGTATCATACATTCATAAATACAGTTACAAATTTACCAGATAGTTTCTATGGCCACTTGTTATATCTATGTGTGCGTGAAATACGTTATATGTGTGTCTATGATACATGTCACCATGTTAATTTAAACCGTAGATAGGTCAGGTCTTCTCTTCCTAATGGAGAACTTGTTTTATTTCTTGTAAGAGTGTTGTTTGGAGTTTGCGAAAACTGCATAAATCTTTTCAGACCCTGAAGTACGATTAAACCAGGCTAAAGTTACGTGTCTTCAAGATTGAACGCGTGTCCGCTATCTGGAAAATCTGTGCCTACGGAAATTGTTACTGACATGCGTGTGAAGTCGCGGGTTACAGCTAGTAGCTAGTAACCTTATAAATTAATAGTACAATGTCTTAATTTAGCTATAATAGAGTTAGTCTGAACTAAAAATAAATCAATTACTGACGAGATTGTGTTACGTTTCGTAACATTAATAGGGGTTGGTAACCTTAGAGCATCAATCCAACGGGAGTAGACATTGTCAGGCGAACAATGCTGAAAAAAATCCAGAGCAATGATGCTATTCATAGTGTACGTACCATGTCGTTTTTTAGAGTTCCGTAACAAAGGGTACAAGGCGACCCCATTACTGAGAGTTCGCTGTCTCACCGTCCGTCAGTCACCAGGCTGTGACTCTGGAACGGTGATAGCTAGGGATCTGAAAATTGATGCTACATTAACAAATACTCATCATCATTCTCCTGCTTTGAAAGAAAGAAAGTAAAATATTTATTATTTCTCATTGGGGGACACAAACATAGCTATGATTTTGATCCTGTCAAAATCATAGCTATGTTTGTGTCCCCTATTTGGAGATTATGATGAAAATATTATAATTTGACGGTACAGAACCCCGTGTGTACGAGTCCATCTCGCACTTGACAGGTTTTAATTACAACATTACCAACACTTTATTATTTTAACATAAATTTTGACATGAGTTCCCATCAAAATTGAGACTGAGATTTGGGAAGTGAATTATTTTTCTTATTTTGAACTTTACTTAGCCTAACTTAGTTAATTAGATTTTTCATACGCTAGACTTATATACTTACATAAACTTTTTTTATACTTTTTTTTTAGACTTTATCATCAAATAGCTGAAATACGGCTGACGGAATAGAGTTGCAAGTATTTTTACAATGTTATTACGTACAAAGACTAACTCATCCAATACACATCATCACTGAGAAACTAAGTAAAAGAATTGACTTCTCGGATCTTCGTCTACTATCTTTACTTATTTTAAAACAAATTCGTTATTTTTGTATGTATGTCTCTATGTCAGCTTATATATTCCAAAATTACGCAAGAGATATTGATGCGTTTTTTTCAATAGATAGATTGGTTCAGGAGGATGGCTTTTTTATATAATTTGTTGAGATTTGGAGACGGCACGATACCAAATTATGCTCCATACAAAAGTATGGGTATCGTACTTCCGTTTATTTTTCGCGAAAGTTAAACCGATTTTTATAGTTTTTGCGTTATATTATAGAGAGTCGTCGAAACGTCTTTTGCAAAGAATTTGTAGGTAAAATCCGCTACAGCTATATTTGTCCCTTTCAGCGCGGCGCTCGGAAATAGGGATAGCAATACCTAAGGCAAATACCTAAATGAGGAGTACAGTACCCTCTTAAGTTGCTGACAACAGCTAGTATAACAGAGTACTAGGAACTAACAGAGTACTAGGTAAAACAGTCAAATGTAATCATAAAACTTCTATTTGAACAAAACAAAGGAACATAATATAAACAATAGGTTTGTATGTCTGTATATGGTACAATGATGTTGGATATATCGATATTGTATACATATTAGATAACACGGTGACGTATAAGGAATGTAAATGACACCACTCTATTACATACCAAAAGTCAACGAAATACCTTTTTTTACGAATATTTCACACAACGTCCTCTGGTCGCAAGCTAAGCTTATATTATTATGCTTGTGTGATGAGTACCAGAATACGGATAGAATACATATACTACTTTACTTTTGCAAATATATACTTAACTTTAATATGTAGAAGACACACAGACGCAGGATAACCATTTATGCGACATATAAATATAATCACAAATGAATGTCCTGTCTGAACCCGCGATCTCGTGAACAGCAATCCGTTACATGAACCACTAGACCATGAGACCTGTCAATCTATACTTCTATACTAATATTATAAAGCTGAATAGTTTGTTTGTTTGTTCGCGCTAACCTCAATAACTACTTTACAATTTGAAAAAAATTTTCAGTGTTGGATAGTACTTTTATCGGGGAAGGCTATAGGCTATATAACATCACACTGCAACTAATAGGAGCGAAGCATTAGTGAAAAAAGTTGGAAAACACGATCACGAGGTCGCGGGTTCGATTCCCGCTCTGGACAATCATTTGTGTGATGTTTATAATTGTCATAGAAATGTTTGTACTGCGTCTGGGTGTTTCTATGTATTATAAGTATGTATTTACAAAAGAAAAGCAGTATATGTTTTCTATCCATATTCTGGTACCCATAACACAAGCATATAAGCTTAGCTTGGTACTAGAAGACGTTGTGTGTAATGTCCATGTATATGTATGTATGTATGCATTATGTAAATACGGGGAAAAATTTCTTAATTCGACGCGTATGAAGTCATGGGCAACAGCTAGTGAGTAATATTAATATTGTGTGTCCTAACAGTTAAAAAGGTTAATAATTTCATGTATAATCACTGGTGTCAAAATGTACTTCAGTTTATGCGGTTAAATAACTAGAACTAAGTGCTTGATGTAAATGACATACAGGTTTATCAATATATCGATGTAGATAATATGATAAAAGCCTGTCAAGTGCTGCCTACACACGGATATCAAAATATATGAGGTATTATGATATTACATAGTTACATCTTCTTTATCATTATTTAATACAAGCTTTTGCCCGCGACCTCGAACGTGTGGAATTTAAAAAAATCTGCCTGATTTTGCAATATTTTTCACTACAGCTTCGCTCCTATTGGCTGGGACCAATAGGAGCGAAGCTGTAGTGATGTTATATAGCGTGATGTTATATAGCGTGATGTTATATAGCCTACCTCGATAAATGTGCGTTTCAAACTTGAAAGAATTTTTCAAATCGGCCCAGTGGTTCTTGAGATTAGCGCGTTCAAACAAACAAACTCTTCAGCTTTATAATATTAGTATCATCAAATCAACCTATCACAGTCTACTGCTGGACATAGCTCTCTCCCAATTCACGCCACAATATCCGGTCCTCCGCCTTCCGCATCCAGCCCCTCCCAGCGACCTTCTTCAGGTCGTCAGTCCACCTGGCAGGGTAGCGTCCTACCCTACGCTTGCCGAGTCGTGGTCTCCACTCCAGAACTCGTCTGCTCCATCGGCCATCGGTTCTGCGGCAGATATGGATATATTAGTATAAGTATATATAAAACGAAGTCATTATTTTTGTATGTATGTCCCTATGCTAGGTTACATCTTCAAAACTACGCAACTGGTTTTATTTTAACAGATAGAGTAGTTCAAGAGGGTGGCTTTTCTGTATAATTTGTAAAGTTTGGTTTCTAAATTCTATGCGTACAAAGACGCGGGTAACAGCTAGTATTCAATAAATTATTAAAGCGCATCCTCTTTTAGTAACATTATATATTTTAGCACTTGTCAAATATTATTCGCTTTTATGATTCTGCAGATAAGATAGTCACACAAAATTGAATACAATACTAATTTCTATATATTATAACTTAGCTGTAAATGTACAATGTACATGTGGTGTCGGATTATGAATACAAATGTTACCAGCCTAATTCCTCCCCAGGGTGCTGTAAAAGCCAGCTAAGAAATATTGTACACAGATAAAATCTGTGAAAGATGGAGAACTCAAAAATAAACTTTGTGATCACGCATGTTCATCGTGGCACAGTAGATGATATTTCCTCCCAAAGCGGAGGAGGTCCTTGCCCAATAGTGAGACGTGAATGAGTAGCAGAGAGACAGAAAGAGAGAGGAAGATAAATTAAATTAGTACTTACTAAAACTTGAACCACTAGAACACTATGAAGCAAAACTTGAAGCCAGATTCGGCGTCATACGCGTCTCTAGTTTTCAAGAACGCTACATTATGAATACAAACTTACTTACTTACTTAATTTTCATACTTACTTATCAAATTCTGTGCCAACAGGCCTGGTAAGTATTGCTTGAGTAGACTAAATACTCTTTTTAAGCCCTGTGCCCAACAGTAGGATATTAAATAGGCTCAGAAGAAGTAAAATAAAGGTATGGCTAATAATCTTCAAGTGATAAACCCAAGTAAAAAGCACTGCAATTAAAACATTATTTATATTCACGGCAACGACGCCATTTTACGAGCCTCTGCAAATTGCTTTTCCATTTAGCAAGGCGCTGACAATGTCTATAGAGCCAATCACGTTATATAACTATGTATTGTATGCGCCTCGCTGAAAACTAATAACAATATTCTAACCTAATGGGTTTTCAACGTTATTTTGATGATCTACATACATAATATCTATTATTAATAAATCTATCAATGTTGCCTCGCTATTTCACTTACCTACGTTATGAGACTATTACCATGTATACTTTATCGATGCTATTACTGCAGGAAGGTTATTAAGACTTCGCTATCCATCCGTCCATCCGTCTGTCACCTGGCTGTATCTTTGGAAATGTGATAGCTAGAGGTACAAAATCTTTATAGTCTATGCATATCAGTGGATGTTAGGTACAACAAGTACTTATCATCAACTTGCTCCTGCTCTTATTTCGCCATTTGCGGTCAGTCAGTGACAAATATATTTTGCTAATAACGATACGGAATCCTTTGTGTCCGAGTCGAACTCATACTTGAAGGACTTTACTTTACTTTATTAGTTCTTTATTGTTTCCGTATTCCGTAGCTTCTACTTTATACATAATAGATTTAGGTATAGTAGATTTAAGATAGGTCATTATGAATAAGACCATAAGTGTTTACGTATTTTGTTAAAGGAAAAATATTTTATTTGAGTATCAAAATTTAAAAAAAAGTATGAGATTTTACGTAAGCAAAGAGATTTCTTCAAAAAAATTCACAATACAAATTTTAACAATGACTGAACTTTTGATACAATTTGAATGATGTCAAGAGCTTTGAAAATACACAATTACTATAGAATTGAATTGAATAAGTCACCTTAGCTTACAATCTTTACGTTCATTCACTCGTTCTATCAATTCGTTCACTCAATTATGAGAAAATCTTATTGTATAGACGTCTTTTAAAATTAATTTAATAAAATCTTTAACATAATTTTGATAACAAAAAAAAATGTATTCAGCTTTAGATTGTAGTAGATGGCGTCTTTAGTCTCTGCCTAGCCCTATGGGTAAAGGGCGTGACGGTTGGCTGAGGATGATATTTGATGACAAACTGATAAATTACTTGTTGACTGGGTTTCCTGGCGTGAAGGTGCAGACTTCTATATTTAAGGTCATTTCGTTCGATTTTTAATAACTACAATTATGTTATACACGTACTCAAGCAATAACTGCTTATAACAGGACCAGATGACGTTGTGTAAAGTAAAATATCCAAAGGTTGATATTTGTACCATGTGTATTTTCTGTATTACTTTACTAACCATTTTTATGTAAATATCTTAACACAACTTAAGTTCTATGTTGAACAATCAATGTCATTATATATTTAAAAGACGGGCAACGCTTCGCTGTTCTCCTACGTAGGTATATAAAATGTAATATTCTTTGTCTATAGTGATCTGCAGCAGATATATCGATATTTCTCAATATATCGACAAATACTGTACATATTATTGTGGGGTTTTAACTGCTTAAGGTGGCTCTCCTACACTGAAGCGCGAACATTCAAATTAACGTCAATTCGACTTATCTAAAAGAAAGACAATTTTATTATAGTATAGGATCCGGCTGCAGAATTACTACATTCATCGCGTATTTGCTAAAAACGGCCGTATTTGCGGTTAGGTGCGCAATGGCAACTGTGATTTTTCAGAGTCCTTATGTATATTGCCGTGAAGTGGTGGATATTTTATTTAAAAAACAGGTTAATGATTTTTTTTTCTATAAATTTATAGCAATATTAGGTATAATTAAAATATTAGCGGCCACATTTTGATAGGCAACATGGTAGATATACATTCTCTTGATTATAAATATGCGTAAAATTTGGTTTTTAGTAAATACGCGATGAATTCTGCAGCCGGATCTCACACTATTAAGACTCGGGCGGCATTTTCAGTACAGAGTTGGTCACGCGATCGACTTCCGAATGCTATGAAATTAAATGACGGACTGATTAGGAAGTTTCGTAATCTAATTTTAATAACAGGGTGTTTGTCTAACTCTACGCTAACCCAATTTATGTTGATATTTGAGCTATTTGATTACCCCACGGGAATGTCGCATTTCCTCGGGAATAAAAGTAGTCTGCAATCATAATTATCGAGAAATCTAATCTATCTTAATACCACCAACGTAACGAAGTATATTCGTAATTCTCTAAGCAACATATTATTATGTAATTTAAATCCGTTAAGCCAACGATTTATGGAAAAAAATAGTTTTAATAAATATTCATGGAAATTTCACACAACGTCCTCTGGTCCCAAGCTAAGCATATATGCTTGTATTATGGGTACCAGAATACGGATACACTGTGTAAACTACTCTTCTTTTGTAAATACATACTTATAACACACAGAAAACACCCAGACAGCTGTCTCTTTGGAATGGATGACGAATAACGTGAAAGACAACTAAACTATACAACTGTAAAGTTCCATTAAAATTTGTCCAATAGATTTTGCGTGAAAGAAGAACAAACAAACATCCTAACCTAACTTTTAACTAAACGGGTGCTTTCTGCTGGAACTGGTCTGGTTGGTCGAATACTTTAATATAACATTTTGATGCCTAGGAAATATTTATTTTTGACCTACCTACCACTTAAATAGTTGAAATGTCTGATCGCATCGATTGAATAATAAGTAAGTGTATATTTGGTATGAATATCAATACATAAACAGAAAGATTTTGACAGACAAACAAATAGTTCTGTTTTGTACCGTACAAATTTATTTCTATGCGACCCTGAAATATTTAAACATTAGCTCTTACACTATGACGTAAATCTAAAAGTCACGGGCTCTTTATCCATTGTGTTCCAATTTCCAATAAGAAGAACAAAAATCTAATTTCGCCAGAGTTTACGAAATCACAATAGGCGACGCATTGAAGGAGTTTGGCGTGGACTGAAGCAATATAAATTTTATAGCCCGGGCTTCTTTATTGAATGCTGTCGACGGAAGCTGCCCTGTTTCTATTTGTACCTCTTCAGGCTTCTTGAGGCTTTCGTCAAAATGTAATTACACTTAGTATTTTAAAAGATTCTGTTGGAAAAATTTTAACAAACGGGATGAGTGAGAAATGATTTAAAACCAACATTTTTCTCTTTTTAACCAACGTCAATTTGGCTGTATGCAATTTTAATTATTCTTTTTTTATTTACATGCTGGTGGTCCCATTGGCACCAGGTCGGGATCTGATGGTTATCTCCTGAGAAATTAAGGAAAACTCTCAAATTTCAAAGGCACATGAAGTCGGTTAAACATTTTTTTTTAAATACTCTGTTATTTAATTGAAAGCAACCTATTACTAGCAATAGCAAATTGATACTACATAAATTAGAATTGGATATAATGAAAGATGTTGCGTGTTCGCTTGAACAGTGTTTATTAACGACTAACTTATTTCTATGCTTACATTCTACAAGAAAGTTATGGCCGAGATGCGCCTGTCAAACCCGCAATAAATCTTAACTAATTTCTATACAGAAACAAAAAATTCTTAACTAATTTATAATTTCTATATGACAATAAATCTTACTTAATTTCTATACAGTTTGAAGAACAATGAATTCTTAATGTTTAAGTAAAAAAAAAACAGAATAGTCAAATTGATCCTTACGCAGCTATAAATTACAGTAACAATGGTTCAAATTTATTATTATGTTTGCAGTTCTTACAATAGGAATCGTAACTTATTTACAATGTACAATTTATAAAGTGAGCCCTACAAGCCGCATAGAACGGCAAAAAAATTATCCAGCGATGTCACCACCTCCTAGGTGTATTCCTTACACCTAGGAGGTGGTGATATTATAAGGTGACCCCCGCTGTAAAAGACACGAAAACAATGATCATACTCATTGTGTACAGACGCTCACGTCTCTTAGTTTGCGTGAGGTAATTTGAAGTGGGTGTGGACAAGTAATATTATTATTATATTTATAGCTCAAAAAGGTGCGTTGGTGGTGTTAGGATAATTTAATTTTCACTGCAAGTGATACTCCGACGCAAAGCTAGTAACACAGTACCGTAACAAAATATTCACACCACGCCTCACGACGCCATGTCTAAATTACTCCCGCAGATTGAATTCCATTTTTCCACGAATTTTCGCGTACTACGTGTTCGTAATAATAGACAAATCATAATGGAATGGAATATGAATTTCAGAACGTTAATGTTAAGGTGTTTATTTTTAGAAATTCGCTTAGTATTCATTGGAATTTGATACCATTTTGTCCGTATAGGTAAATCCCCTGCTATAAAAGGAACCCTACTGGCCTACTTATATAAATTGAAGTGTATTTTAAGATTTTGTTTCATAACTCTCATATAGCTTTAGAACTAAACATTACCTATTAAAATCATTCCTATGTCTCTCCAGCCCACTGTTGACCACGCGACACGAGCTTCCTCCATTTTGGGTGGAATAAAAGCCTGCACAGGCCGCGCTGACCATGTGTCGGCTCAGGGTTTATTTTTAAGTTTTCTATGTCTCACAGGGGATGTTATCTGCCTACAAGTTTCCTTTGCCAGCTGTTACAGCACCTTGGGGAGGAAATGGAGTGGTGATACTTGTATTCTTAATCCGTTACCAAGCGGTTATAATTTTATTAGTTGTTCACGCTTGAAAATTGCGCGTTGCTTGCAAATAACAAAACGCAGCGCGCGTTTTCTCGACTATCGCAGCTAGCTTCAAGATAGAACCACTGACAACTAGGCGCGGAACATATTGTAGCGTCGAGCTGAAATAACTTGATTGTAATGAGAATTATAAAGTAAAATAAATCTATTTATGAAGACTGACTCGTTTCAATCGCCCACATTACTTATTGATAATTTTATCTTGAAGATGAGGTGAGACGTGGAGATTCCCTGTTTCAATTTTGTTTCAATCAATAAAGAAAATCTTGAGGAAATTGTCAATCGACGTATTTCTAAGATTCAGAAGACTTAGATCAAATTAAGTCCTAAATAAGAAGCCGAAAGAAAGCCCCGTTGAGTCAAGTTCAAGGGGCCACCCTTGCCGGGTCATGGTAACGCTTAAATCACCACCTATGGCCCAGGAGAACCCGAAAGAAAAATAGGCAACTAAGGTATATCAAAAATATACCTTGAAGCTTACGTTCTTTAATAATGTAGTACAAAGTATGTTTCAAGTCTTGAAAAGCCATTAGACAAAGTCTACGAAAGCAAAATATTAAGAAAATGTTTTCCACAATCGTTTGTATTTGTATGATATATGATTGATTGAAATAATATAAATTGTGACACATTTCTATAACTAAACAACAGTTATTTTATCATAATTGAAGCCGTGTATTGAAGTGATACTTGATGTATGAATAAATACAAATTTTGGACTAAAAGCTTTCACTATTCTCAAAGGAAAATGGCTAAAATAAATAATATCAAAACAGTTTACTCCATTAACATGAAACGGAACGTAATAGCCTTATAATAGAGTCGCATTTAAAGTGGTAGGAAAATGTAACTGTTCAAATTCAACTTCGCAAATATAATTTTGGGATAAAATTTATATTTATGTACAAGGTTTCCAATGAACAAGAATTTAGAAGCCATTTAAAACTTGATAATAACGTAAGAATAATGTTTTGGTTTTTACAAAAGTTTGTAAGGTTCCTGTCTGAAAGAGATTTGATTTGTTACAGAAATATTGTTATGGAGAATTTTGTTTAAGTTCAGAAAATTTAAAAAAAATTCTTAACATGGGATTCTAGTAACAAGAAATTCACAATTTAGTTATTTGCTTGAGGTATTGCTATGCGTATTCCCCACAAAAAGGAACTCGGTTCCAAAAGGAGGTCGGTAGGGGAACTATAGATAACTATAGTACAGGCAGATTTTAACTAAAAAATGTTTAAAACAATCTCGTTTTGTATTCCGTTTATTTCTTTGTGTATAAAAGACCAATTTAAAAAAACATAACGCCACGTTATAGATGCTGGCCTTATTTATAATAACTTATTGGATGTTTAAACAATAACTTTATCGGAGAGATAATAAACATTTTATCGTAAAAAGACTATTATGAATAACAATTTTTGTCAATTTTAGCGAACCGATTTTAGCGAACTTTTAATCCTCCGATAAGTCATTATGAATAAGACCATAAGAGTATATATATTATCTATACCTCTATTAAGTATTTTGTTTTTTTCAAAAATCATTGTTTCGTACCAAAAAGCAAAGGGAAAGCCCTATTACTGAGACTTCGCTATCCGTCCGTCAGTTACCAGGCTGTATCTCTGTAATGATGATTGCCAAATAGTTGAAATTTTTACATATGATTTCTATCTGTTGATGCTATGAGAACAAATACTAAAAACCAAAATACAGTTAATACATAAGTGGACTGAGAAACCCTAATCGACGGCTAGATCTATAATTTGTTGAGCAATCTTTGGCATTTTAATATTAATAAATATTTCACGGTTGATGCTCAAGTTTTAGAATAATCTGTTGTTGTTGGTGTTTTCTTTAATCTGTTGATGACTAGTTCTTACAGGGTGATATGGTCGCTAAGCGACGAAGCCCTGCAATAAGAAATATAAAATAAAGTTTTAGAATAAATCTGATGAAAGTAAAATTCTATTAAAATAGTAGATAAAAGAAGAACATCGCAAATGAAAATTTTATAGACTATTCTGTGTAGTAGAGCGCATCAGGTTTCAAAGGGTTGCTTTTCAATAAACTGGCCCAGTACAAGTTGGGGTCACACAAATGTTCCGTACCATTATTATCATAATAATCTGGTAAATCTGTATTATGATAATCATAATACAGATTTACCAGATAGATACGTAACTTTAGCCTGGCTAAATCGTACTTCATGGTATAACAAGACATGGTTAGTCTATAATCACTCACTGTCACTTTTACAAGCAATAACACAAGTATTACATTGGGAAGGGAAGACCTGTTTCATTAGTCTATAGTTGAACTTAATCTGTAGCTTGTATCATAGATACAAATAAAACGTATTTCACTCACACATAGATCTGTGACATAGATTTACTTGGCTTCAAGTTCAAGTCGAGTGAGTGATGTAGCCATAGACACTCACTCTCGAGCCCATTTACGTCGCACTGTTGGGCACGGGCCTCCTCCACTTTGGGATGGATTATGGTCTACTGTGCCGCGCTGACCAGGCGTGTTGGCACAGGGTTAAGTTTTGAGATTTCCATCTCTCACAGAGAATGTTATCAGTGTGCAATATCCCTTATCTGACTTTCAAAGCACCCTTAGGAGGAGATGAGGTGGTGACACACAAGCTGTTAAATCTGTAAATCTAATTCACGACCATGACATAATTATGTCGGTATGAACTCAAATTAACCGGCTTTTTTTACTCGTCTTAAATTTTATTGTCATTATTTTGTTACAGCGGTCCAGATCACCAAGTGCGTCAGCGCAAAAGCAGCTAGATGAGGCGGACTTGTTCATTGACCTCATCAAAGATGTAGCTAATGAGTTGGACATTGATGTACTTTGTCATAAGGTTAGTTCGTAACTCACATATCTATTTTATATGATTGTATTATAAGTATGTATTTACAAAAAAGTAGTATATATGTATTCTATCCGCATTGTGGTATTCAAGAACGCGTTGGGTGAAATGTCCATGATTATTTTTAGGGTTCCGTACCCAAAGGGTAAAAACGGGACCCTATTACTGAGACTTCGCTGTCCGTCCGTCCGTCCGTCCGTCTGTCACCAGGCTGTATCTCAAGAACGGTGATAGCTAGACAGTTGAAATTTTCACAGATGATGTATTTCTATTGCCGCTATAACAACAAATACTAAAAATAAAATAAAATAAAGATTTAAGGGGGGCTCCCATACAACAAACATGATTTTTTTACCGTTTCTTGCTCGATACTAATAACGTTGCCTTATGTTGCATAGATAATGGTACGGAACCCTTCGTGCGCGAGTCCGACTCGCACTTGACCAATTTTTATATACACATAAGTTTAAATAAAAATACTTTTTACGGATTTCAATTTCACCCGTGACCATGGTGACTGCAAAGTCTCCGAAACGTCGGGCCAAAATTTAAAACAAATATACTCGTCTAAATCTGTAAAAAGTAGTTTTATTTAAACAAATGAGTCGCGCAAGTGTTAGAAAATATTATACACATGAGTTTATTAGAAAAAGCCTGTCTATACCGAAATCGATTCGTACGATGTGGATTCCGTACATACTATAAACAAAAGCATAAATAACTGCTTTTTAGGGTTTCGTACCAAAAGATAAAACCTAAGTATTATTGAATCTTCGCTGTCCGTCCTTCTGTCTGTTACCATGCTGTAGGTATCTGTAAAACAAAGATGGCTAGAGAACTAAAAAATATCAGTTTCCCGTCCTGTTAATTGGTGTAATTGATGGTTATAATATGGCGAATATATTACGACTAGCTGTTGCCCATGACGGCGTACGCGTGAAATTTAGAAAATTTTCCATTTTTCAGTGATGCCTCGCTCCTATTTTGGTCGCACCGTGATTTCATATAGCCTAAAGCCTCAATAAATGGACTATTCAACACGGAAAGAATATTTCAATTCGAACGTTTAGTTCCTGAGTTTAGCGCGTTCAAACAAACAGCTTGATAATATTGGCATCGATAATAACGATACGGAACCCTTCGTGTACAAGTCCTACTCGTACTTGACCGAGACTTATTTATTATTATTATTTATTTTTTTAGGTAAATCTGAGGGTTTAGTAAAAAAAATCGCATATTTATTATAAAAATCAATTAGTTAAAAAAAACGCATGAGTGATCATCACTGGTCAAACAACCCATGTTCTGCAAGATTGGTCAGATCGGTCTGACAACTATAATTTGTTGTATAACGGGTCCAAACATTTTTCTTTGCCCTTTTCTTAAAGGGTTGTTGACAAGGGTTCACCCAAATCAAACCTGAACAAAACTACGTATAGAATTTATTAAAATAGACACCTTCAGAACACTTTTGACGGGCCTCGCGGTCTAGTGGTTTATGTAACGGACTGCCGTTGTCGGGTTCGATTGCCGCACGGGACAATCATTTGTTTGATATTTTTATTTGTCATACATTAATGTTTGTACTACGTCTGTGTATTTACTGTCTATTATAAGTATGTATTTACATAAGAAAAGTAGTAAATGTATTCTATCCGTATTCTGGTATCCATAACAGAAGCATATAAGCTTAGCATGGGACCAGAGGACGTTGTGTCAAATGTACATGATATTTATTTATATGTAACCTACATTAATTTGACTAACTGTTGCCCGCAACTTAAAAACCAAACTGCATCAAAATCCGTTGCGTAGTTTTAAAGATATAAGCTCACATGGGGACATACATACAAAATTAACCACTTTGTTTTATAATAAGTAAATATAAAATTCCCGTGTCACAGTGATTTTCATGAGATTTTATATACATATTCGGTAGGTCTGAGAATCGGCTACTATCCCATCCCTGAATTTGTATGGCAAAACAACGTTTGGCGCGTCAGCAGACCTGCTAGTAATAAGTAACGATTATTATGCAGAATTAGAATTAACGCAGGTATTAAATTATCATGTTTTCATAGTTATACCCTAATGTAAATAGTAACTATTGAATACATTAAAATTCAAGCATAAACATGAGTTAAGCAAACAGTATTAGGAGAAACAACTTTGTTCAAGTTATCAAGTTATAGCTACGCTTGTGAAAGCGCCGATAAACAATTTGAAATTTAAATTGTAATCCTGTATTTGTGCGTCTTCGAGAGTGAACTGTGGAGCTGGCAAAATCAATCTAGAAACTCCTTGTAGTACCTACTTAATTCAAACTTTTTTTTATTTATTGAGATGAGTAAAGATGTTTGGTTAGTTGAGTATTGATATTCTGTACTTCGTAGTTTTTTTTTGGCAGAATGAAGAGTTACAGTTTTGAATTAATATTTTCTTACAATTTTAATAACAATTGAACTTAGAATTTGTTTTGGTTTGTATCAATTGTAGTTGTCATTTTGGTATCGTATTTAACTTAGATTTTAGTAGATATACATAGTATTTTGTATCGATTGTTGATTGAGGTTTTTGCTGTGGATTTCAGTATTGATTTTAGTATCTATAATTTCAGTTCAGATTAAAGTTTTTATTTTAGGTTTGATTTCAAATTCGATTTTGATTGTTGATTTATATATTTACTAAATATATACGTATAAACTTTAATAAATTTACAAAATAAATAATAATAATAAATATTCATGGACATTTCACACAACGTCCTCTGGTCCCAAGCTAAGCTTATATGCTTGTGTTATGGGTACCAGAATACGGATTGACTACATATACTATTTTTCTTTTGTAAATAAATACTTTTATTACATAGAAACACCCAGACGCAGTACAAACATTTGTAGGACCGTTAGAGAAATCACACAAATGATTGTCACGAGCGGGAATCGAACCCGCGACCTCTTGATCGGCAGTCCGTTACCAGAACCACTACACCACGAGGCCCGTCAAGAAAAGAAAAGTAGTATATCGAGGACGTTGTGTGAAATGTCCTGAATATTTATTTATTTTATTTAATTGCGCTAGAGACTTGAAATTTGGCATAGACCAATTCAATTTTGTGCTGTTGTAGGAAAAACCGAAAATATGTAATTGTTTATCACACCACGCGAAAAAGTAGTTTATATTAACCTATGAAGTATTTAGCTGAAATGCTCACAAAACAAGCAGAATTTTTTTTTATCCGGCAGCTACGGAACTGTATTGTGCTAGTCTATCTTGGGCTTGAAATAAGCTTACTTGTTTTGTTGTCAGATACTTGTAAACGTCTGTTTGCTGACGTCAGCAGATCGAGGCAGCTTATTTTTGGCAAAAGGAAATCCACCAACTCGTTGTCTACAGGCGAAACTATTCGACGTAACTAGAGACACAGGTAATTATTAAATAGATAGATAACTCTTTATTTGTACACCAATACACAAAGAAACAAAATTACACGATTTGGCTTAATATTATTGTACAAATGGGCGGTTTTAGTATTAATCCTTGAAATAAATACAATTTTAACATAATGTTCTATATGTATCATAAACATCTGAAAAACTTTAGAAAAATAATAAATTAATTTTCAAGTAAATTGGAAACAAATTGCAGTATGTACCTTGCTATAGGGTTCCGCACCACAAGGTAAACTGGGACCCTATTAGGTACTGAGACTTCGCTGTCCCTCCGTCTGTCCTCTGTCTCCTCAGTCCCAGTCCAGCTGGTGTTCCGTTTTTAGGGTTCTTTAGTGTTATATGGGGTCGGTGTAATGAAAATACATATTAAAATAATAACGCTAAGGAACTCATGTACAAATTCAACTCGTACTTAACCGGCTTTTAGAAATGATTGCAAAACTTCTCCGCGTCGATAATGCCCAAAATACTTGTTAAATAGCAATACTTATATTTCGAACAAAGGATAAGCCAGCGTAATTTTGGAGTGTCTTCTCTTAGCTATCTGTGTATACAGCAAGTCAGTATTCGGACCTCAAGACTCGAGCTTTTCGACCCCAAACAATGCTAGGTTCACACAAATTAAATCCAATCAATCATTTAGTCGCAAGAATTTACATTTTATTATTTTTCATTACACAAGATGAAATAAAACAGACAAGTAAGCAAGGTAAGCAAAATCAGCAAAAATAAATTATAGAAAATTGTTATTATAAAAATTTTAAATTTTTATGGTAAAACTGTCTATGGTCAATTTTAATATCAAATATGGATCCATATGGGACATACGACTGTAACGACTGATCACAGAGTAGTGTTAGGCCGCCGTCGCTTCCTTTGGGTGGTGATGGAGGCAAAGAGAGGGGCCCTGCGGGAGCGCGAATGCGCTGACGACACTTTGACCCCCTGTCGAGTCGGGGCCCCCTTACTGTGTCGTGGTAACGCTCAAGGCACCATGACCCGGTAGGGCTGAAGGAGGAAGAAAAATAAAGACAACATACATCTATGTCCATGACCATGGTGACTGAAGTCTTCGAAACAGATTTAAAACAAATTCTTCCCTTCTGAAAAATAGGTTTTATTTGAGTGCCAACTCCTGGGGAATAAATGCTCTAAGTATTTAAGGTAGCAAGAAAATCGATGTCTGTATTAATTTCACGGTCGGAGGAACACGCGGTTAAATTCAAGAATCATAACATTTATGAGCTCCACGACATTTAATTATTAAATGATTTTCATTTTATATTCAGTTTTTACGTTTATTTTACTTGAGATTAGATAGAAAAAAAATTGGATATTACAATACGCGTTAAGGATGTGATAAAATCCTTCACTTTGTATAAATCTAACCAATGTAAAACAGTAGTAAAGGAAGAATAGTCTGTTTGTATGATTAAAGTAACTTTTTTCCTAAGGGTCACGAGATCCCTTTCGGACTGCGCCGTAACATGATTAAAGTAACCTGCGGATTATCTGCATCAATTTTGATAGGACTTTCACTTTTAGGTAAATAATTTTACAGAAAGTACACAACAGAGTCGTATTTTGAAAATTAGCGCCCCAGGCCATTTGATTTGACGCCCCAGGCCAATTTAATAAGTCACCCTATAAATTGATATGAGATAGAGCAAAATTTAAACTTGAAGGCTTTCGCCACCCTTCTCAGGCTAGCCACCCTGGGCCATGGCCCCTATGGCCCTAGGATAAATACGTCTTTGGAACACAAGCCTCAGTTAAGTACTTTCTGGAAATACAATAGCGCATTTTGTAAAATAATTTGGTAAGTTCAAAAACTAAAAAAACACGAAAATACCGAATACTTTTTCAATTGTTGCATTGCCATCGGTCCATAATATGTATGCAAAATTTCAGATAAATCCGCCTGCTGCAAATGAGCGGAAATCACTTTCAAAGTTACCGTTACATAGATTAATACATTGATAGATACTTACCGAGCTAATAAAAGCATGTTAAAAAGGAATAAAAATTTTAAAAATTAAAACATCTTTTATACAATGGTAATGGTGTCGATTCTACGTCCAAAACTAAACTTTACTTAACTAAAAAATGAAAACAACTATTGCTGTATATTGATTATTTGGTTGTTTTGTTGTGTAATTTTATATTAATTACAATCGTTAATCTATAATAAACAGATTTGCTAACAAGAAAGAATCGTTAACATTACGGAATTGTGTTATTGACACAATCAAATTTCATTTTTTAGTTAAGTTAAGTTTAGTTGTGCGCGTAGAATTGGTACCAATAGGTAGTTTTTCAAGTTCACTGATGATAATTTCATGCAGATGAAGTCTCACGGTACTGTTATTTAATTGAATAAGTTGTTATTAAAGCCCACGTAAAAGTTTCTCTTAGATATAATCACAATATTAATCTCAAGGACATAAACAATATGAGTAAGTACGTCATGAAGTGTCAAGACAAGCCCACCGATACATCATTGCCTTGGGAGTACATAGTACAACTTGGAAAAACTATATATAGCACTGACCCTGAAGCGCGATTCGGAATTAGATATAGCCTACATTATCAAGGTTTCCTTTAAAAGATGTTTACTTATTTCTTAGTACTAAGAAATAAGAGAACGTCAGTATTTACTGTCCTAGATTTTCTTAGGACGTCGTAATGTAGAGTATTAAATAAACAGGAGCAGATAAATAGGTAGTTTTCTTTGATAAACATACTGCCGCGTCGGTGCCAAAGCACACAAACACTAAAAGTGGCATTAAGAAGTCCCACGACGCGCTGGCGCAACTACTTCTGATTTTGTATTGAAAATGTCGTCCGGGTCTTACATTCGGTAGACGATGCTATAATTTTGGTAGCATCCGAATACCCATTAAAGCCAACTAAGTCATATCACTTATTCGATTTTTATGAGGCATTAGAGAATCTCAGTTCCGAACTTTCTCTAATGCCTCCGATGAGGCCTATAAGTGGTGGTGGAGTCAGGAGTTGGGCGAAGCGATGCCTTCTCCTCCCGGGCCTTACTAAAGAGTCAGTGAGAGTATTTGCCTGACGTTTTCGTTCTGCTACTTCCTTTATCAGCATTATAGCTGCGTTGTAGTCAGCCACCACTCGCCAGCTTCTATCGCTCTCTACCATCAATATCACGATTGCTGTCAACGACAGTTCCTGACCGATTACCGCGACTAGTTCGGCACGCTATGACTGGAAGGTGGACTCTTAGTACTCTTACAAACACTGCTAGTCTTATTTATTTTCCTACAGAATTGAATGATGCCCTACAACATGCGCGTACCCAAGAAATCAAAATACCTTTCGGAGTTGGAGTGGCTGGTCTTGCAGCCCAGACGAAACATCCAATCAACATTAAAAATGCTTATGCTGACCCCAGGTACATATCACTTATCGAAACATAACCCTTTCTATGAATAATTAAAAAAAAAAATGTATGGCAGCCCCCTGAAATATTTATTGATATTTTCAGATTCAATAGTGAGATTGATGCTCGTACTGGATACAAAACAGAATTAATTCTGTGCATGCCGATTTGTAATTACGAAGGTGATGTGGTTGGTGTTGCACAGATCATCAACAAAACTGATGGTAATTTTTATCATTTATCTACTGGCTGTTGTCCGCAACCACTAACGCTACGGAAGCCCTCAGTTACGGATAATTTTCCCCGTTTTTGCAACGCGTTACCCCAAAATTTGTATTAGTGACAGAGCTGGCCTGACCTACACCTTTTGATAATTAGATAAGACATTATAAAGAGATTTTAAAACAACTTCCTATTGAAAACTGTTCAATAAGCTTTCCTATCATATAGGTTTTGTCTGGTTACTAGAAGTTGTGGATTGTTCTTAGGTTAGCTATATCACTATAGGGATCAATTATTTTTTTCTTACCTGTCAATTATATTGTCTGGTAACTGAAATTTATTTTAATATATATTTTTTTAGGCTCCAAAGAGTTTTCGACCCGAGATGTGGAAGTATTTCGCCGTTATCTCACATTTTGTGGTATTGGGATCCAAAACGCTCAACTCTTTGAGTCATCTGTTCTGGAGTATAAAAGGAACCAGATTCTTTTGGCCCTTGCTAGGAGTATTTTCGAAGAACAAAGCAATCTAGAATGTCTGGTCACCAAAATCATGACAGAAGCAAGAGAACTACTGAAATGTGAACGATGTGCTGTATTTATTTCGGATACTGACCATTGCGAATCTGTGAGTTATGATATATTGTATCTTTTTTGTATTACTTGGGTGACAAACAAGCATTCGTCGTTGATATGTTCATCAGATCAGATTCTCATTTTATGTATAGATATTGTTCTAGAGGATGTTGTGTGAAACCTATAACTATTTATTCATGATTTGCTTCCACAGAGTCACTTAGAAAGAATAGTCCAACGTCCAGGAGGTCAGAAGTCAGCATTGCCTGCGTTACCACCACCAGCACCCACCAGATTCCATACACTCTTCGAACTTGGCGCTCATCAGTCCAGAACTACCCTGACTCCGAGACATGATAACAGATCTACTCTTGCATCAATTGCTTTAGCGGTGAGTTCAAATTAACTTCAGTTATTGTACTTAGGCTGGATTCGTTATATGTATGAAAGGGATGAAGGGTCTTTATGAAGTCCGAATATAAGAATTCTTGAGAAAATAAGTGTCACCACCTCATTTTATCTCCACTAATCTCCAGGGTGCTGTAAGAATCAGCTCAAGGATACATAGTCAGATAACATCCCCTGTGCGAAACAGGAGATTTCAATGATTTATCTATTACTAGCTGTCCCGGCAAACGTTGTTTTGCCATACAATTCTGTGTAAAAATTAACAACAAAAAATTTCATCAAAATCGGTCCAACCAATTGTGAATCTAAACCATCCTCAAACCCCCTTGAATACACACAACAAATTTCATCAAAATCGGTCCAGCCGTTTAGGAGGAGTTCAATTGCAAACACACGTACAGAAGATTTATATATATATAAAGATGGAGGAATATGTAGGTATAGTAGTGGATGTAGAAAGACTAATAGATGAATGGATGAAAAAAAATTTTATTGAAGCACCACCCTTCAATAAAATCTCGAATTTAGAGAAGCGGATAAAATCATAAAAAGCCCTTAGAACTTATTTCTGTTAGTTTAACCCAGGATTTATTTCCAGGTGGCGCAATCAAATAAAGCACTCAATATTTCTGATGTAAACGAGTGGAGACGGGAGAATGGTATGATAGTTCATGACGTCACATTAGATGATGCAGCTAACGTAAGAACAATGCTTTGTATGCCTATTGTAAATGCAGCTAAAGATGTCATAGGAGTTGCGCAACTTATTAATAAGGTAAATAAGTATTTTGTACGTTTGGTGAGGGATTAAGAATACATTTATTATCACCATATTTCTGTTGAGTCAGCCAAGGGATATCGTACAGAAGTAACATCCTCTGTTACAAACGAAAAACTTGAAAATTAACCCTGTTCGCGCGACACAGTAGACTATGATCCCTCCCAAAGCGAAGAAGGTCCGTGCCCAACACTGGGACTTTAATGGGCTGAGGAGAGATTTATGTCAGGAAGGTCATGGAGGTTTATTAGAATATCTAATAATAATCAATATTATAATAATGTAAAACTGCAGAGTTTGTTTGTTTGAACGTGCTTATGTCAGGAACTGCAGGTCCGATTAGAAAAATTATTTTAGTGTTGGATAGTACATTCGAGGAATTCTGTTTCGGAATTAGTCTATATTATGATGATTATGAATTAAAGTATTATTTTTTTTATTTTCAGGAGAACAGCTGTCAGTTCACAGATGGTGATATATCGATATTTGAAGCATTTGCTATATTCTGTGGCCTCGGTATACATAATACACAGATGTATGAAAACGCATGCAAATTGATGGCTAAGCAAAAGGTAAACTAGTCTATCAAAATGAACTTACTTCAAAAAAAAAACATTTGAGAACACTGAATTTTTTTTTACCATGGTGACCATGGTGACTGCAAATTCTCTGAAACGTCGGGCCAAAATTCAAAACAAATATACGCGTCTAAATCCGTAAAAAGTAGTTTTAATTAAACAAATGAGCCACGCAGGTGTTAGAAAATATTATTTTTTTACATTATTGGTATAGAAATACCAGATCGGAATTAAGATCAAGTAACTTCAGCCTGGCTAAATTAGACTTCATAGAATCATGACGTTTCATATGTATCATAATATGCCTGTATCTTAAACACACATAGATATGTAAGTGGCTTCAATTCAAGTCAGCAGAGTGATGTAGCCATGGACACTACATTTGGTATATCTGTAATTATTGCATTGTCTACCATAACATGTCCATAATATGTATGTAAAATTATGCATATCAATCAGACTACTGCAAGTGAGTGAAAATCATTTTAAAATATTCAGGATTTTCATTGGTTGTATGAAAATCACACGATGAGTTCACCTACATTACATAAGCGAGAAAAGCGCATACGTTTGCGTTGATCGCCTTGTGTTCGGAATCTATTGAGGGTGGTATGTGTTTTGGACATATATAGGTCAATAAAATTAAAATCATTATTCAATCAAACAAATTTCTTAACAAAATAGATTTATCTTTTGACGAGCCTCGTGGTTGAGTGGTTTATGTAACGGACTGCCGATCAAGTGGTCGCGGGTTCGATTCCCTCTCGGGACAATCATTTGTGTGATTTTTCTAATTGTCATACAAATGTTTGTACTGCGTCTGGGTGTTTCTATGTATTATAAGTATGTATTTACAAAAGAAAAGTAAGTAGTATATGTATTCTATCCGTATTCTGGTACCCATAACACAAGCATATAAGCTTAGCTTGGGACCAGAGGACGTTGTGTGAAATGTGCATGAATATTTAAATATTTAAAAAAAAATTCTATGATATTTTAGTTTAGTTGTGCTATTAGAATTGGTACCAATAGCTATTTATTTATTTTCAATTGTTTATTTATTTCCAGGTGGCTTTAGAATGTCTGTCTTATCATGCAACAGCATCAACTGAAGATACCAGTAAACTGAGCCAAGAGATCATACCATCAGCTGAGATATACAATCTATATAGCTTTCAGTTTCACGGTGAGTTTACAGAATAATAACACTTTCTACATGGTCTCTATACAAATAATATAAAGCTTCAGCTTTATATTATTTGTATAGAGACCATGTTCTCGTTCAAACAAACAAACAGACTCTTCAGAGTCTGTTTGTTTGTTTGAACGAGATAATCTCATGAACCGCTGGTCCGATTTGATAAATTCAGTGTTGGATAGTACATTTATCGAGGAAGGCTATATAACATCACGCTGCGACCAATAGGAATGAAGCATTAGTAAGAAATGTTGGAAAAACGGGGAAAGTTTTCTAAATTTCACGCGTACTCAGTCCCGAGTAACAGCTAGTAGTAATATAAAGGTCATTGTTAGCCTGGTTCTCTACTTATAAGTTAGATGTTACCGGCGACTTCGTAAGCGTAGAATTTTGAATTCTTTTTCTGTTTTTGCAATATTTTTAACTGCTGCTTCGTCCCTATTGGTCGCAGCGTAATGTTATATAGGCTATAGCCTTCCTCGATAAATATATTCTATGCAACACAAAAATATTTTTTCAATTCTAACCACTAGTTCCTAAGATTTAAACAAACAAACCCTGCAGCTTTCCATCCATCCATCAGCCTCTCAGGCATAGGCCTCCCCCATAGAACGCCACAACTTGTCGTGTATTGCCGTTTGCATCCAATGATCATCCATCTTGTCCCTGCAGCTTTATAATATTATAAATGTACATAAACATATTATAATGTATTTCTCAGTGTGGTGACGGATTAAGAATACAATTGTCACCACCCCATCTCCTCCCAAGGGTGCTGTAAAAGTCAGCTAAGGGATATTGCTCACAGATAACATCTGCGAGAGACGGTAAACTCGAAAATAAACCCTGTGACAACACTCCTGGTCAGCGCGGCACAGTAGGCCATAATCCCTCCCAAAGTGGAGGAGGCCCTTGCCCAACAGTGGGACGTAACTGGGCCGGAGAGGGAGAAAAAGTTGTAGATATAATAGTTTAATTAGGTAAGTTATATTTGTTTCAGACTTCGAACTATCAGACGAAGACACATGTCGCGCTACGCTACGAATGTTCCTACAATGTAATCTTGTTGAGAAATTCCATATACCTTATGATGTAAGTACGTACATAATGTCACTACACAGTGCATTGTGCTTAGAATCTATGAGCTCGGAATATTATTGCTTTACCGACTAAGCTATCGTGGAACTCTGCCAATCAATTTATTTCCCTTCAAGTTGATGTTTTCCAACCGATAAATTAATAACATAATGGTGCCGATTCTACGTGCACGACTAAACTTAACTAAAATATTAAAACAACTATTGCTGTATTTTGATTTTTTGGGTATTTTGATGTACTCATCTATTTTAATTAAAATCATTATTCTCTAATACACAGTTAATATAATAAGAAAATTTTGTTAACAGTTCCGAATTGTGATTCTATGTGTACAACTAAACTTTACTAAAAATGTCAACTACACTTTCTTATGATAAAAACAAAAATTGTGTTTTACGATTTTAATTATGATAAATATACATATTTTTCTATAAATGAAACAGCAAATTATAGATATATTAGGACTAACAACCTTTAATTTTTCAGTTTTGTTTAGTTGTACCCTTAGAATTGGAACCATTATCAAGTTTCATTATTATGTTCTAGGTCCTTTGTCGTTGGATACTGAGCGTCAAGAAAAACTATAGACCAGTGAAATACCACAACTGGAGGCATGCACTAAACGTCGCACAGACCATGTTTGCGATGCTGAAAACAGGAAAACTTGAAAGATTCATGTCTGATTTAGAAATATTAGGATTATTAGTCGCTTGTCTATGCCATGATTTGGACCACAGAGGAACTAATAATGCTTTTCAGACTAAAACGGAAAGTCCACTCGCCATCTTGTATTCCACATCGACAATGGAACATCATCATTTTGATCAATGCGTTATGATACTTAATAGTGAAAGCAATAATATATTTCAAGTAAGTATTCTGTACGTGTGGTGACGGACTAAGAATACAAGTGTCACCACCCTTTAGCCTTCCCAGGGTGCTCTTACAGCCGGCTATGGAATATTTTACACAGATAACATGCTTTGTGAGAGACAGAAAACTTAACCCTACACCAATACATCTGGTCAGCGCGGTACAGTAGACCATAATCCCGCCTAAAGTGGAGGAGGCCCGTGCCCAACGGTGGACTGGAAAGACAGAGAGAGAGAGAAGTTTTTAAGTGAATTAGCCCTTTCTATAGTCCTAGTATTACCTAATTTTAATTTATGTAACGGAATCTTTGAAAGTGATTTTAACACACTTACAGTAGTCGGATTGATCTGAAATTCTCAATAATTTTAAAAAAATATTTACGGTCATATTCATAATGACTTATCGGAGGTTTAATACGTTCAGTGCGGCTAACGCTTATGCGCGTTTTTCTGATCTTCACCAAGTGCGGGCCGACGCGTATACGCGTCCATACAAAAAAAAAATCTGTAGGCAAGCGGGGTGCGTCGCACCTGTGCGTTTATAGCGTGTATTCTGGGTGTCTATTGTTTCGAAGCGGTCGTAAAATGTGGAATTGTAAAGGAGACTACACACTAGTCAGGTTTCTGCTACGAATCTTGCAGGGCGGGGGGACGGCGGCGGCGACGACAGCAATAACCTAATTTAGTACAATAGATTATTGAAATAATTTTATTATGACTCGCTCTTTTAACTAAACTAATAGGTAGTTTTAGTCTATTTATAAATGGTGTCGATTACGAGGCGGGCGAAAAGTCGTAAATTAAAAAAAAATAAGAATAAAAGGGCTTTCGGGAGAATGTACCTTTACTATTACTGTTTTATTAAGGTATAACTTACTATTTTAACAAAACCGAACGAAGATATATTATGGCGTAAACATCACAAAATCTCTTACAAATAAACACTAGTGTGGAAGCACCTTTATCCATCCAACACCTTTATATGACCCGTAATTGTTATATGACAGTCATAAAACTCGAAAGTTACCGAACGCACATAAGCGTCGGCCGCACTGCGGGAAGGTAAAAGACAACGCGCTATAGCGTCCAGCCGCACTACGCGAGTTTTCTTTGAACGCATATAAGCGTTCTTAGCACTACGCGAAAAATTTTTTGAACGCACATACGCGTTTTCAGCACTGGGCGAATGACTCTTTTTTTAGCATTGGCTATAAATTCGCAAATTATTCAGCATTGAACGCGTTAAACAGAGATTTTGTCGCAGAGATAATAAACGTTTTAGCGTAAAAAGACTATTATGAATAACAAGTTTTGACAATTTTCGCGAACATATTTTAGCGAACTTTTAAACCTCTGATAAGTCATTATGAATAATACCGTGAGTATTTTCAAGCGTGTTTTTTTTTAGTTTTTGAACAGCAAATTATTGAAGTCTATAAAGATAATATTATTTATTTGTTACAGGCACTCTCTCCTTGTGATTACAAAGATGTTATGAGAGTTGTAGAGACAGCGATACTGTCAACAGATTTAGCTATGTATTTCAAAAAACGGGCAAAATTTCACGAGCTCGTTGAAAATGGAGAGTTCGATTGGCAAAGTCCTGAGAAAAAAGAACGTTAGTTTATTATTTAATTTATTTTTTCACTTCGTTTGCTGTGACTTGATTCCCATTATTTTAGTCGTGGATTCGATTCCCGTATTACCCATTTTTCGATAGTAGTCTATGTCTTTGCCTACCTCCATGGGGAAACGGCGTGAGGGTATGTATGATGATGATATTTGTACCGCGTCTGGGTATTTTCTATCTATTATATGTATGCATTTACAAATATATAATACTAGCTGTCCCGGCAAACGTTGTTTTGCCATACAATTCTGTGTAAAAATCAACAACAAAAAATTTCATCAAAATCGGCCCAGCCGTTTAGGAGGAGTTCAATTACAAACACACGTACAGAAGATTTATATATATTATATTACCTAGTTTCTTATGTAGCATTATGTAACAGGTATATCCTTAATCCATAACACAAACAAATTAGGTTAGCTTGAGACTAGAAGACGCAAAATGTTTATATCATTTCACACAACGTCATCTGGTCTCAAATTAAGCTATATTTCTATGCTTGTGTATATTTGTGTATGCAGAATAAGATATACTACACACATACTACAACCTATTTTTTGTAACTACATAGTTATAATAAATACAAAACACCCAGACGCAGAACAAACATTTATATGACAAATATTAATATCACACAAATAAAATGACCGGCAGTTCGTTATATCAACCAATAGACCACGAGGTTAGTCAAACTGTCTAACTAATTGACTTTTTCAGTGTTATGTGGTATGATGATGACGGCCTGTGATGTGTCTGCTATTGCTAAACCTTGGGAAGTCCAGCATAAAGTAGCCAAGTTGGTAGCTGATGAGTTCTTTGATCAGGGAGATTTGGAGAAACTGCAACTAAACCAACAACCTATAGCGATGATGGACAGGTATTTATACATATATTTTAGGCGAAGAAATTACAAAAATGGCGGCAACAAAACAAGATATTGGTACCAATTCTATATGCACAAATAAACTTAACTTAACTAAAAAATTAAAATTGATTGTGTTAATAACACAATTCCGTAATCTTAACGAAATTTTCTTGTTAGCAAATCTGTACTAAGGATTATAATTAATATAAAAGTGCACAATAAAATAGCCAAATAATCAAGATACAGCAATAGTAGTTTTAATTTTTTAGTTAAGTTTAGTTGTGCATCTAGAATCGGCACCATTGCTGCTTGATTATACCTTGATGCCTTAGACAAATGAAAATGTCAGGACACCAAAGATATTCTAGATTCTATCTATCATACGGTTGCCTGGAAGAAACCACATTAGTGATAAGGTCGCACTTTGTACAATAATATACAAGATAAAATTCTCGTGTTATATTCGTTTCCATTGTTCATATTGTTCGTTCCCATATTCCTCCGAAACAGCTTGATCGATTCTTATGAAATTTTATATGTATATTCAGTAGCTCTGAGAATCGGCTACTATTAATATTTCATACCCCTAAGTGATAAGGGGTGACCACCCCTGACATTTGTATGGCAAAACAAAGTTTGCCGGGCAGCTAGTGTATTATAAGTATGTATTTACAAAAGGAAAGTAGTGTACGTATTCTTTCCGTATTCTGGTACCCATAACACAAGCATATAAGCTTAGCTTGGGACCAGAGGACGTTGTGTGTAACGTCCATGAATGTTTATTTATTTGTTACAGAGAAAAGAAAGATGAATTACCACAAATGCAAGTCGGTTTCATAGACATGATCTGTCTACCATTATACAAGGTATTGTCTGATACCTTCCCATGGATTCTTCCACTATACTCCGGTACCATGGACAATAGACAGCGCTGGCAGGATCTCGCGGAGAAGGTGGAAATGGGCCTGACGTGGATTGACCATGATACTATTGATAAACCTATTGAGGAGTTTACGGGTATGGCATATTTTGATTACATATTGCAGCCCATTACGTCTTATTGTTGGGTACAGCCTTTTCCACTTCTGAAGAATCAGAAGTGTTGACTGTTCCAGGGTGACCAAGTGTAGGGTAGGGTTTAGTTTAGGGTTGACCATCTATCTCAGGTGATGTTAACTGAGTTTGAGGTTAACTATTCCGAGGTCGTGGGTTCAAGTCCCAGTTATGGTGATAATTATTTCCACTACCATGTGATCAGAAGATGATAACCAAATTTTCCACTGCAATATTTGTGAATGTGAGTTAAACGTCGCTCGATGTTGTAGTACAACGCCATCTATCGAGCGAAATTATTTTATCTTCAAAAATCTTCTAGTTCTAGTTTTAACTGGAATTAACTGGATTTTTTTCTCTACAGCATCTAACGAGCCAATAAAAGACGTGGAATTAACAGTTCAAACTTTAAATTGTATTAAACCAATAGCTGAGAGTAGCAGCATGGTGTTAGTGAAACCAATAAAGCATTCCTTCCATTCTTTAAGGAGAGGGAAGACTTCAAACATAACATCAAGATCACACAGAAATAAACTAACCAGGTTTGTTTTTTTGATATTATATTATAAATAAAGCGCTCGAGAATGGTAGATTAAGCTGCAATTAAGTACCGCTTAAATATATAGTTTTTGTAAGGCTTTTGTTGTTAGAAAAAGACACAGATCATATCTAAGTAAAATTTAAGGCTTTGTGGTGTTTTATTGACTTATATTAGCTTAAAAATAAATAAATACATAAGTTTATGTGGACATTTCACATTCAGTTCACTGGTAGTCTGGTCCTATATTAAGAATATTCTGTATTGTTATTACTAAATAGTGTAATATACCTACTAATATGAAGAGCTGAAGAGTTTGTATGTATATTTGAACACGCTAATCTCCGGAACCACTAGTCCGTTTGAAAAAAATTGTTTAAGTATTGGATAGTACATTTATTGAGGAACATAATCAGCTATACAACATCAATCTGAATCAATAGGAGAGAAGCATTAGTGAAAAATGTTGAGAAACGGAGAAATCTTCTTAAATTCCACGCATACGAAGTCACGGTCAACAGCTAGTAATATAATAAATAAATAGGATTTTTTTTTCATAATTATACATGTTCTAATGCGTAAAAACAGAACTTTGTATTTTTTTGTATTAAAGACTAGCTGTTGCCCGCGACTCCGTCCGCGTGTAGTGTAGAAAATTTTTCCCGTTTTTGCAACATTTTTAAATACTGCTTCGCTTCTACTGGTCGTAGCGTGATGTTATATAGCCTAAAGCCTTCCTCGATAAATGCCCTATCTAACACTGAAAGAACTTTTTATATCGGCTCAGTGGTTCTTGAGATTAGCGTGTTCAAACAAACAAACAAACAAACTGTTCAGCTATCTAATATACCTACGCGTATATATATAGTATACCTACGTATAGTATACCTACGCGTATATATACGTTTAAATATAACTTTATAATCTTGAACTTTTGCTAACAGAAATGTTTGACAGACAAACGGATAGATAGACGGACTGAGAGACAGATGGACAGACAAATCATAAATGAGTTTCTTTTTTGTATGAAACAACAACCACGTTATAAAGAAACAGTTATGAAAATGATTAAAACAAAAGTATGTTTCAGATCAATGTACGCAGCGCCCTCCCGGGATGGGGTTCACGAGATCGAGCCCATTCAGAAGAAGACCACAGTTGTGACAGACAATCTTCGTACTTCAGTAGTCGAAGAACTCCCAGCGAAGACGAAACATAAAGGAAAACTTTGTACCATGTTGTGACGGTTCAGTTTTAACTGGTAACTACTTATTTTTAACACGATTTTAATAACATCACGCCTTCTTTCCCTGGGATAGGCAGAGACTATAGCGCCAGATACCGTATCTATAATATTTTAACGGACAATTTAATATTATTTTTGCCACACATCCCTTTTTAACATGTTAACATGCTTATATTAGTTCGGTACGTATCTATCAATGTATTAATCTATGTAACAGAATCTTAAATGATAATTTTCATTGACTTGCAGTAGTCACATCGATTTGAAATTTTGCACACATGTTAAGACGATACCAAAATAGCTTCGTGCATTTTTCTATGTACGAAGTTTTCATTGTTTCTTTAGATTGAATGGCTAGAGCTCTAATTTTTAAGTATATGTTTTTTCAATATATGATCTAGGATCGCATAAACTCAGAAACATGATTGAAAAAAGTTTTCTCGATAGAAAATCTTAGCGAAACAACCTCTCTAATTTTTTATTTTTTTCATTTGTCGGTCTATTATCGCGTATTAACTAATGAAATAACTTTAAAAACATAAGTAACTATTATACATATATAGAAACACGTAAATCAGAATTAAAATATATTTAGTAGATTTTGAGTAAATAGGAAAAGTATCCCTAATTCTTCATTTTCTGTGCCTACTGGCTGTGTTAATATGTACGTGTCGGCGATGATATACGATAATATTGATGTAGGCCCTTAAGGACCTACGCAATAATTTTGTTCGCAGTTCGAGAATCTTTAGAGTCAAAGTAAATTAAGGGGCGTTTTTACTCATTTAGAATCAGAAATTTAACCGGAGCACGTTGGTAAAAAAAAAATATTTAACGTCACGATCACGAAAAACCTTATTGAGATAATTTGTGATTTAAATAAATATCTACATATATTTTTTTTATTGTTGTTTCAGGGGTAGCCAGAACAGCACAGAAAAAGTTGAAAAACTGGACAGAGTTAAACCGTCCAAATCGATTGATTAAAAAAAAATTACGTCTTAGAAAAACGAAGAAAAACATATTATGGACTATATTTTCAGTTAATTCTACAAGCAAAAATACATTTTCCAAAAGTTTCACAACATAATGTTATCAAGAAAACTAAAAAATAATTTGAGTAGAATTTTGTGAATCTAGTCATTTGAAACATTTTAATATCTCGAGTAGTAATCGAGTCGTCAATTCAGTCATTCATATAATTAACTCGAGTAATAAAAGGATTAACCACCGAAACAACATAGTTTTTAATTATCACTCGAGTAAAATTGACTCACTCGAGTTACATATAACTCGAGTAAAGTGCACTACCGTGTAATATTATTGTCTTAATAAAGCGACGTTACGACCAGGGTTTTATATGGTCTCTCTTTTCATTCTTTTAAGTCAATATGACATTTTACACTAATTAAATAGTCGTTATTGTTGTAAATATCTACTGTTAGATACTTCGTAATAAGTAGAATATGTGGAACTTAATATTATTATTTCTGGCTGAAATAACTTACTTAAAAAAAACATATATTATTCAAAAGAAAAAATCCTGTCGTCTACAATAAAAAAAAAATTCTTCTTATAAAAAATGGCATTTTAAAATTGAATTTTTTTTAAATTCAGTAAATAACAACTAGCATGAACAGTAATTTAGTTCAGCCAGGAAACGATTAGTAAAAATAATGTTTAAATATTTTAATCTGTGGGTCTTTTTGACGTTAACATAGTTTTCTGTAAAACAAAAAAAACATGTTAGGTAAATGTTTATCTAAATTAAATGTATTAATATATATAGACTGTGATCTAGTAAGTATTACTTCAGAATATTTTATTTAAAAAGGGAACGACAATAACTTAAGCTTTTAAAAAAAATGTTATGAAATTCAGCGCCTTATTAAGATTCTGAAATTGGTTAGTCTATAATAGGTTCTTTTTTCAATCATTATAATTCCCTTTGTTAATTCTTTTTAATTTTCAAAGACATTAAAAATTATGAAAGTGCTTGGGACAGTACTACATCTAGCATTTTAATTTAAAACCTAATAAACATACTAATTAAAGAGTTATTAATATAGCTACATGTATCCGTTTATAAGCACAATCTCCTCTATTCTATTAGGCAAAAGAAAAAAAAAACACTAGGTTGTAATAGGTTTGGCATGACATCTTTTATTTGTTTAATAAAAAAAACTTTTTTAAAAATTGTCTTGTTCTTTTTTTAAATAGAATATTCGTCTATTGGCCTGTAAAATGAGGTTTACGATATGACTACTAAATGTTTAAGATTTTTTCATAGAATACACAAAATAATATTGAAATAAATTATTTTTTTCTTTATTTATTGAAGTTGAAAGTATTATGATTCTAGTCGTATATTAAATATGTATATTAAAAATAAATCGCACGTGAAAATACGTTCGTCCATTTTGCTTATGAAGCTTACTTTGTGCAATATAATAATAAAGTCAGTAGTCCAACATTTTTCCGTTCTAAATATTTATATGTGACTTATTTAGACTGTAACATTAATTTAGTTATTAAATATTTAGAATATTTTTCAAGAGATTCTAATAGTCTTTTCAAGTTGTAACTTATTGAGATATTGATGTCGAATATTGTGCAATTTTTAAACTGTAGATATCTATAGATAAATAATACGGTTTATAAATAGTTTAAAATTATGAAGCATTAACAGAATCAAAATATACATAAATTTTAAAACCGGCCAAGTGCGAGTTGGACTCGTACAGGGAGGGTTCCTTACCGTTGCTATCATAATGTATGCGTCATACCATCGTATTAATGTCATCTACGGGTATCAACAAGTTACACTGACATTTAATTGTTGTATGGGTTAAATTGGACATTGGATGCAGGCGGCACAGGACCGCGCGGTGTGGCGTTCGATGGGGGAGGTCTATGTCCGACAGTGGACGGAGAGAGGCTGAAGAAGAAGAAGAAGAAGAAGATGGGTTAAATATTTCTTGTATTTTAGTTTAGTATTTGTTGTTATACCTTCAACAGATATACATTATTTCAGAAAATTTCAACAGTGATAGACACCGTTCCTGAGATACAGCCTGACAGACATAGGGATAGCGAAGTCTCTGTGATGGCGTCCCATCTTACCTTTTGGTGCTCTCTATAATGTGTAGGGAACCCTAAAAAGACATGTTGCGCCAACCTCAAGTCGAGGAATGGCAATAATGAATTAATTAATTATGATGTTGTCCCTCGTTGTCTCGCCCATTTATGTCCCACTGTTGGACTCGGGCCTCCTTTGGTAAGGTATTTGGTGTACCCTGCGCTGACCAAGCGTCGTTGGCATAGGTTTCGAGTTTTCCTATTCTCGCAAATATCTTTGCATTAACAGCACCCTCGGGAAGAAACGAGGTGGTGACACTTGTATTCTTCACCACACGGATTTTGTCTTACCAGTGTATATTTTAATTTTGTTAATGTTTAAATCATATAGCCCTGATGTTGTGAAAATAGACTATAATAAATTTAATATTAATAGTAACTGTCATTTATCGATATATTTTGTTTTTTCAAGATAATTAACTATATTTTGTATTTTCAAATATAAAAAATATTTTTATTCTTTCTCAAAAAACAAAACATATTCAATTAATAAAATAGTAATGTCTTTTTTAAAGTTTTCTGGTTTTTTTCTGATATTGTATTTCAAAAGACAATGTAAAGTTTTATTTTTTCATCGATTTGTAAATGAACATTCTATCTAAGATTCGTCAAATATATTAATTTGAATTGTATTTTGTCTATCATTTATCTTAATAAGAAAACCTACCGAAAGAATCGAACCTCATCTAATTAGGGTTCCGTAACAAAAGGTAAGGTTGTCGACGATCCCGTGATTACAGGCGGTATCGAGCCCTTAAGTCTTAGGAGAGATTTTGCCTCCCTGTGTGTGTTCTACCGCCTGTATAATGGGCTGTGTTCTGACGAACTGTTCTGTGGCCTCCTTTTACCATCGCACCTCTCGTCATCGGCAGAGAGTTCATTCTCGCATTCTAGAACCAATGCCATCACGTACCATATGATTCCTTCGGAATTTTATTCCACGTACAATAAAGTGTGGAATGAACCACCTGGCGAGATTTTCCCTTTACCACTGGACTACAGCATGGAGTTCTTCAAAAAAGGTGTAAAGAAATTTGCTGCAGAGTCGGCGACGCGCGAGTGATACCCCTGGTGTTACAGACGTCTATAGGCTACGGTAACCGCTTTTCACCAGGCGGGCCGTACGCTTGTTCGCCACCTCAGTTACTACTGGTAAAGAAAATAAAAAGGTAAAACTGAGACCTCGCTGTCCGTCTGTCACCAGGCTGTGTCTCTGGAAAGTTGAAAGCTAAAGAGCTAAAAATTGCACAGTTTGTGTATAGCGCATTAGTTGATCCTACAGCAACAAATACTCATCATCGTCTCTGCCCTTATTCCATTGTTTGGGGTCGGTATGATGAATATATTACGATAATAACGGTACGAAACCCATCGTGGGCGATTCCAACTCTTAATTGACTGGTTTTATTGACTCAAAGTATTTTAGCGATAGACAAGGTTATCAATATTCCCGTCACAAGGGTTTGCTCCAAGCTAGAAGGGAATTATAAATAGTTTAGTTTACTATGTGTCCATAATATATATTTTATAGGTATTCTTATCATAATTATTATTTAAAGGCATATATTTGTACCTGTTTGTGATCTCAGTTTCAAATAATAAAAATATTCCACAACGGGTATTCATTCTCTAAACGTCTACAAGTTGTTAATAAATTATCGAGAAAGAATTTCCGAAATATAATGAATGAATAAACGAACTTACCTGTACGTGAAGTTCTATCATTATTATATGAGGAATTCTTTCGAAGATAATTTAATCCCTCCCACCCTGCCTATAAGATAGACATCCCTTGAATGTGAAATATTTTTATTTGGCTTACTCTAAACTAAATGAAGATAGGGTAGATGGCATGGATAAGGTAGATACTTATGACATTGATTTGCTTTTTATTTTAGGCTCAAATATAGTGTAACTTTGCGAGTATGAAGAATGCATACTACAAGTTGTTAATAAATTATCTTCGAAAGAATTCCTCATATAATAATGATAGAACTTCACGTACAGGTAAGTTCGTTTAATCATTCATTATATACTAAAAGAATGAAACGGGTTAGCAGTTAATAATAAGACTTATAATAGATACATTTAAATATACAGACAAGTACATAAATACTTGAGTATTATAAAAATACACATAAATACTATCTACATATACAAAATACAAACATAAACTTACGTAAACTTACATAGATTTACATATGATATAAATAAATACCGGGTGCTTCATAAAAATGTATACACACTTTGAACTTCCATAGAAAATTTATTTACCGTTCTACAAAGTTAAATTTCAGGAAAATAGAAAGCTAAAAGTCCAATGTAAATGAAACATAAATAACAAATGTTAATACTGTTCAAATTGGTGACCTGCAGCATCAATACAATTCTGAGTACGAGTCACCACTGATGTACTGTACATCGTATCAAAACGTCCAATGAGATTTCTCTACACACTGCTTGAATCTCATTCCAAAGAATGTCTAGGTTACGTGGTTTACGTTTGTACACCTCATCTTATACTGTACCCCACAAGAAGAAATCCAGTGGTGTAAGGTCTGGAGAGCGTGCTGGAAACTCGATTGGCCCCCTGCGTCCTATCCACTGGCCTTTTCTTGTGATGCTGCAGGTCACCAATTTGAACAGTATTAACATTTGTTATTTATGTTTCATTTACATTGGACTTTCAGCTTTCTATTTTCCTGAAATTTAACTTTGTAGAACGGTAAATAAATTTTCTATGGAAGTTCAAAGTGTGTATACATTTTTTTGAAGCACCCTGTATATTTACAAGATTGAAGTGAGAATGATTAGCTAATATCTGACTATTGCAGTGACAAATAGTGCTCCTTGACCATCTTTTTAAATGATCTAAGGGATTTAGCTCGTTTGATGTTGACGGGTAAATCAATTTTAAAAGTAAAGTAAAGTCAAGGTAAAGGGTAAAGTAATTTTACTTAGGTTGTTGTAAATTATGAAAGTGAAGATATATCATTAAGAGTATAAAATTATTTTTTTAAAGTGATAATGGTTAAGAGAAATACCTTCAAAGTTCCAAATAAAAATTATTCTCAAGACTATAGGGTTGGCACGAACCAGCAAATAATTAATCCCAATTTTATGTCAATAAGTAACAAATTTCATGGCCGCAGTTTATAATATTTACAAATTTGATCACGACATGTTATTATTGGATCTATACGAGCCACCTTGTTAACACATATTTTTGAGTTTCAGAGACATACTGTGAACGTGGGTTCGAGTGATGAAAGGACTATCCATAACGTGAGGGCCTTAAGGTTGATGAAGTTATGCTGCGAGCCGACGTCAACTTTGGTGATGACGGGACGATACAACAACTCTGGTATTTGAAAAAAAAAAGGGAACGAGGTACCGACCTGAAAAATAGTTTTTAATATTTTGTATAAAGATTATTATTGTATGTCAGAATAACCGAGCGAAACTTGACTAGTCGGCTCTTTTGGCAGCAATTATTCGAATAAGAAATACACATAAGAACACGTTGATAGTGTTGTATTCAAACATAATTGGTTACTTCAATTGTCCGTCATTTGGTTTATAGCTTTGTTGAACTATGGAAATTAACTATGATGTTTTACTTGTCACAGAGTGTAACTGGTTGAACTGTTATTTATTTTGTAATAAAGTGATGCTTGTCGGTGAATGATAGTCATTCTTTTCTAACAGTTTTGTATAATTGATACAACGTTTGCATATTAGTTATTACTTTTGAACTGAGCTTTTATTTTTGATGCTAAAATTGTATTAGAAGCCATTTGAAAGTGATGATGCCACGGTAGGTTATTATTAGAATTGGTTTAATGGCACTAAACCACCAAAACGGGACGGGCCTCGTGGTGGAGTGGTTTATATAACGGACTGCTGATCATGAGGTCTCGGGTTCGATTCCCGGTCAGGACAATCATTTGTGTGATGTTTTTAATTGTCATACAAATGTTTGTACTGCGTCTGGGTGTTTACTATGTATTATAAGTATGTATTTACAAAAGAAAAGTAGTTTATGTATTATATCCGTATTCTGGTACCCATAACACAAGCATAATAAGCTTAACTTGGGACCAGAGGACGTTGTGTAAAATGTCTATGAATATTTATTAAAAAAAAAAAAAAAAACTTAAAAAAGGGTTATGTTAAACGATCTATCATTTTGAAAATTAATCTCATGGATGAATTTCATTAAAGCGATTCACTTTGAAATCGTAAAGTGAATCGCTTTAATGTATGAAAAGGATTATGTATTTGGGTAATTTTATCACACAAAAAACATTTACTTTTACAATCCTGTTAACAACATTAAAACATTTACAAGTAGGTACACATGGCACACAGTATCATAATTATTACATCGCAAAGGAACCTCACATGAGTGATAAGGGATAATAACAATAATACACTTTGTTTATTTATTTATTTATTCTTACAAAAATAATTGTTTCTTGCAGTTACTATAATATTTATTTGATTATTTATTTATTAAACTTTGTGCACAAAAAGAAAATGAGTTGTATAATGGTGGACTTAATACGTAGGGCATTTATTTATATTTTATTTATACATACATGCACATATAATACATATACAGGGTGTCCCAAAAGTCGACGTCAAGCCGAAATCGCATGATGGGTAAGGTCATAACAGTTATCAGAAAAATATAAAAAAAATTTATGTCTAGTATATTTAAAATTATAGCAAAAAACATTTTATTCGGGAAAATGTACACCCTGTAACAGTTTTTACCTTCCTGTTGCTACAAATCTTTACTTTTAGCCATTTTTTTTTTACTTATTTCATCCTGAATAGTGCTTCAGTAATTTGTAACCTTAAAATCTGAGCTAACTGGTCCAGCTTGAAAGAAGATGTCATGTTTTGCAGAACCACGTTTTAAAAATCAGTTTTTCGCTCTACTTTAACTGACGGTCCTGAAAAAAAAATTATACCACGCAAGTCTGGCAAGTAACTTTAAATTTAATTATTTGAAAATTAGCAAAAGATGTTCAAACTGTTTTCCTTCAGTTGCAATACAAGCACGACATCTCCTTAAAAAAGATCTTGATATCAGACGGGCGAATCTTCCATTATTGACAAAATCAACTGCCTCCGTAATTCTCTCTCGGAGCTCAGCTTCAGTTTCGATTGATTTTGAGTAAACCTTTTCTTTTACTGCTCCCTAATAAAAAAATCCAATGGATTCAAATCAGGTGAGCGGGCTGACCACGAGATCGTACCAGATCGCCCTATCCATCTATATTCTTGATTTAGATGTTCTCTAACTGAGCGGATATAGTGCGCTGGGCAGCCATCTTGTTGAAACCACATATCTCTCAAAATATTCAGGGGCACATCTTCGAGTAAATTGGGTAAATGGTTAACTAAAAAATCCAAATAAATTTCACCGTTTAAGACCTCTGGTAACTCAAAGGGTCCTATGACTCTTTCGTTCAAAATCCTAGTCCACATGTTGACTTTAAAGCGATACTGTGATCTATCTTCTCTCATTAAGTTTGGATTCTCTACGTGCCACTCGTGTTTAAGTTATGTAAGTTCATGTATCCATCTTTTTTAAACGTCGATTCGTCCGACCATAAAATTTTTTTCAAGAATCGTGAATCTTCTCGGTGTTTTTGAATCATAGTTTGGTCAATCCCGAGGTAAAAGAGTTTGTACTTGCTCCACATGATATGGGTGGAGCTCATTTTTTCGCAATAATCGATGAGCTGTACTTTTAGTAACTCCTGTGCTGGCCTCAATTGTACGTACCGAAGTACTTGGGTCTTCTTCCACTGCTTGAAGAACAACGTCCTCGTAAGGTAATGACATTCTTCCTTCACCATGCACTTGGTTTGGAAGTCGGCCCTCGGAGAAAAGTAGACGATGTACATTGGTAAATACTCTGTGATCTGGATAACGATCAAAATTTGGGTATCTCTGGCGGTAGAGTCTTGAGGCAGCACTAGCATTACATCTGCATAAATGAGGTGCATGTTGGCATATTCCTGTGTGGTGTACACAGCCATAGTGCCAATACACAATCACACGTTAGTCCAGTAGAAAGCGTAGGTCGTCGTAGAGAGATCGATATTGTCCAAATCCAAATCACAAGCAAACAAGTCCAATAAACGAAGCCAAAAGTAGTTAGTACACAAAATAACACGATCGAATACGAAAAGATGCGTAGTAAACGAAAGAGAGTAGCGTACTAAGCGTACTGATTTGTATTGCATAGGCATACGCCAATACCAAAATGCGGCGTCACTATCTGTCTCGCTCACACTTCACTAAAATACTTTCTCTGTCTCTGTTTCGATAGCGTCACTACCTGTATCGCTCACACTTTATGGAATGTCTCACTCCGTCTCATTTAAACCACGCAATGGTCTTAAGGAACGCTTTGAGTTCACTAGTATCACTTTTAGTAAAGTCAAAGAAATTATTGAAAACCGACTTTCCTTGAAAAAATAGTTTTTGTACCCGATCTAAGAAATAATTTAATAAGTGTTAGACCACTTTAGAATCCTTATTAAATGCGCTAATTTTTAAAGTTACTTGCCAGACTTGCGTGGTAAAAATTTTTTTCAGGACCGTCAGTTAAAGTAGAGGGAAAAACAGATTTTCAAAACGTGGTTCTGCAAAACATGACATCTTCTTTCAAGCTGGACCAGTTAGCTCAGATTAGAACAGTTAGAACAGAAAGGTAAAACTGTTAGGGGTTTACATTTTCCCGAATAAAATGTTTTTTGCTATAATTATTTAAAATTATACTTACATAATTTTTTTTTTATATTTTTCTGATAACTGTTATGACCATCATGCGATTTCGGCTTGACGTCGACTTTTGGGACACCTGTATGAATAAATGTAGTGCGAGAAAAGCTACTAAGTTTCTGCCGAAAGTTTAAAATAGATCTGACGATAATAATGAATCTATACTATAATAAAAAGCGGAAGAATTTGTTTGTTTGTTTGTTTAAACGCGCTAATCTCAGGAACCGCTGTGCCGATTTAAAAAATTCTTTCAGTGTTAGATAGGGCATTTATCGAGGAAGGCTTTAGGCTATATAACATCACGCTACGACCAGTAGAAGCGAAGCAGTAGTAAAATATGTTGCAAAAAAAAACTGTCAAATCTGATGTACCACAATTCATACAATTAAGAGATTGGACACAACACTGTCTCGCATCAAAAGCTGGCAGGACGCACTCCAGCGAGGTCGGCAGCAGTCTGCCGGAGTGGTGAAGCTAGCAAGACCGCTTTCTGCATCTGGGTCGTCACTGACTTGCTATTGACGCCGAGCCTCTCGGGGTAGTGGAACACTAGAAATAACCGAAACTCCTTCCGGTTCTTCGGTACGATATCAGGCTTATTCGAAAAAATTGTCCTGTTCTTTATGATGGACCGTTCCCAATAGAGCTTGGCGAGGTAGTTTTCGAGTAGGTACGACTTCCGCCTCGTATTTGTAATACGGTAGCCTCTGTTCGACGATGCCATATTTGAGGGCGAGCTCTTGGTTTAAGATCCTGGCTGCTAGGTATGTCTGTGTGAGTACTCAGTATTAGCAAGTATAGAACAACCAGAAGTGACGTGTCTGAGGGACTCACCGGGATGGACAAAATTTTTTATTTCAAGTTGGCATGTTTACAAGCTCTTTTGAAACGTCAGAAACTAGGTGTCTCTTCCAAACGCGAATCCTATGGAGAAGAACAGACAAGAAACTCTACGAATATTTTTTTGAAGTGAAACTTCTTTACGCGAATGAGGGTAAAATTTTTACAAATCTAACGTCACGCAGGTATGCAACGGAAGTGTGTTTTGTATGTATGTCCCTATGTGAGCTTATATCTTAAAAAATACGCAACGGATCTTGATGTGGTTCTTTTTAATAGATGGAATGGTTCAAGAGGATGGCTTTTTTTACATAATTTGTTCGGGTTTGCTGTATATTGGATGAGATATGATTAAATTTGCCGAGAAACTCGGACGCGCGCGAGCTATAAATGAAAACGCTGCCTTATTTATGTGAGGTACAACAAACTAATGTATGGCGGAATTGTTTGTTACCTATAGTACTTCAAAAAAGTCCGCGATGTCATATGTCAATCTTTTAAGGAAAACCCGCTGTACCCATAATAATGTAAAAAAAAATTATCTAATTCAATGGGGTGTTTTCAAAAGCTATTTATGTGAATATAGTAATTTATTTTTTCAAATTAAATACCTTAGTTAGCATATACGTTTAATATAGATTATAACTGCTTTTTACAGGATGCAATTTAAATGCATATCTTAGGAGATATGACGAAAAAAGAATTACGCGCGACAAAATAAAATACTTAAACTGTTGGACGAGCAACGCGATTGTTTCCTCGGTCTTCTATCCGTATCTACTGTTTGGATGTTTGGTTAATGTTGGATTGTATGAATATAAGGATGTTTGTTGTTCTTTCACGTAAAGACTACTGGATGGATATTCATGAAACTTTCCTAAAGTCCACGCGTACGTAGTCGCGGGCAACAGCTAGTCACATATAAAATAAAAATATTTCATAAATTCGCTTTTCTAAATTTTAAGTTTAAAAACAAAATTTAATTAATAATTTTGAAAAAATTGAAGATATAATTAGTTTCTTGCATCACCAATTACTTCCATACAGCCATGGAGGTGCTGCTATTCTTGATAATGAGAATAATAAAATACCAGTAGTTTTGGGTGGTCATATTTTGCAGTTGATAATTCCAACCCATTAGTTACTTTCTAGATGAAAAATTTAGTCTACAGCTAAATAATAATCCAAACACACCAACTACAAATTCAGGAACGACAATAGATGCTATTTTTACAAGATATTTAGATAATGTTGAAACACGAACTTATATTGCATATTTTACGTATCATAATGCTTTAGTCACAACAATACTCGACGGGCCTCGTGGTGTAGTGGTTTATATAACGGACTGCCGATCACGAGGTCTCGGGTTCGATTCCCGGTCAGGACAATCATTTGTGTGATGTTTATACTAGTCATACAAATGTTTGTTCTGCGTCTGGGTGTTTTCTATGTATTATAAGTATGTATTTACAAAAGAAAAGTAGTTTATGTAGTATATCCGTATCTGGTACCCATAACACAAGCATAGAAATATAGCTTACTTTGGGACCAGAGGACGTTGTGTGAAATGTCCAAAATATTTATAAAAAAAAAAAAAAATACCAATAGAAATCTCATCGAATAATGTAAATATTGAAGAAATAAATTAATTTTTTTTTAAATATTTTCATGATACTTAAATTCCTAACATATCTTCCTTTTTCCCTTCCTCTAAGTCTCGGAAATCTAAAGTTTTAGATTTGTTTAAAAATCTTTGGCGGACTAATTTATAAGTCTTGTTTATACAAGACTTATAAATTAGTCCGCCAAAGAAGTTTCACTTTTGACATGTGTACTTTGTACGCACGCACATTTTTTTTCTATTCTCTTCATACTTTTTATCAATATAATTTTACATTGTTGGAGGGGTGTGAGGATGATGCCGATTAATGCTATCTAGACTACATACCAACTAATTTAGAGACAAGATTGCCTTGTTAGAGCAAGTCGACCAGTCCCAGCAGAAGGCACCCGTTCACGAGTATAACGCACACATCAGCCCCGCACAGCTCCACCATTTTGTAGGGAACCGTGCGACCCGACGTGCAACGCTACCAACTTCGAGACATTTGAGTGGGCATGACGAACTTGCACCATTTAACAATACACAAGACAGAAAAAATACAATAAAATATTATTAAGAGAAATACAATAGGGCTGGCAAAATGATCACACCAGTCATATTAATAATTACAACACAAATATAAAATTTCTGACAACATGCACAATTTATCATTAGGATAATTAACATAAACGTACAATGATAAATAATTAACAGAAGTTTTCACATCTGACGACAACAAGGCGAGAAAATGCTAATACAATTAAGATTGATAGGTATAATAATATGATTATTATCTATTTACTAGCTGGCCCGGCAAACGTTGTTTTGCCATACCAAAACCAAAGTAAAAAAAAAAAAAAAAAGAACTATAAACCTCACGGAGCCCGAGACCTTTCCAACGAATGCAAAACCGTGGAAATCGGTTCGTGCGTTCTGGAGTTATAGCGTCAGGAAGGAAAATCCGACTTATTTTTATATAGTAGATATAAAATTACTAGCTGACCCGGCAAACGTTGTTTTGCCATACTAAAAAAAAAGGTTTGAAAAATAGATGTTGGCCGATTCTCAGACCTACTGAATATGTATGTAAAATTTGAGAAGAATCGGTCAAGCCGTTTCGGAGGAGTACGGTAACTAACACTGTGACACGTGAATTTTATATATTAGATAAATAAAATTTAATTTAAATAAAACTACTTTTTACGGATTTAGACGCGTATATTTGTTTTAAGTTTTGGCCCGACGTTTCGGAGACTTTGCAGTCACGATGGTCACGGGTGAGACACTAAACAGGTGAGTCGCAAAAGTGTTAAAAAAAAAACAATTTTATTGCCAGAGGGCCGCTGCGCAGTGAAGACCAAGCGTGTTTATCTTCCATGTAATGTTTCGTATTATAGTATGCTTTTGAAATTAATGTGTTCATAACAACCTGTTTGAATTTATTATCTGGTAATTCAGTGACATTGGGTAGAATTTTGTTATAGAACCTAATGCTGTTAACCATAAAGCTTTTGCTAGTCTTGCTAAGCCTAAATCTAGGAACCATAAGCTTTTCTTTATTGCGAGTATTAAGGCTGTGGACGTCACTATTCTTAAAGAAGAGCGAGATGTTTTTACGAACGTACATGATGTTAGAGAAAATATACAGAGATGGCAGTGTAAGTATAATTATCTCCTTAAACAAATTCCGAAGCGACTCACGACTGCCTAATTTGTAAATAGCACGAACTGCTCTTTTTTGCAAGATAAAAATAGTTTGGACGTCTGCTGCAGACCTCCACAGTAAGATGCCATAAGACATAATACTATGAAAGTAAGCAAAATACACTAACCTAGCTGTAGGAACGTCTGTCAGCTGTCTTATACGTCTAACGGCAAACGCAGCAGAACGGTTTTTTTTTTTATATTCATGGACATTTCCCACAACGTCCTCTGGTCCCAAGCTAAGCTTATATGCTTGTGTTATGGGTACCAGAATACGGATAGAATACATATACTATTTTTTTTTGTAAATACATACATATAATACATAGAAACACCCAGACGCAGTACAAACATTTGTATGACACACAACAGTTTACTTGCAAGGGCCTGTATATGGGGTCCCCATTGCAATTTAGAGTCTACTGTAATTCCTAAGAAGACAGTTGACGGAACGAGACTTAATAATTTTCCATCTAGATTAATAATTGGGTCAATAGGGGTAACGTTTGGTATAGTAAATTTAACACATTTAGTTTTACCCGCATTAAGAAGGTTATTAGCAGAAAACCAGTTAGCTATATTATTTAGAGTATAATTCGGTTCTCGGTTTATAATATTAGAAATTCGTGCGGAAACGTTAACGAAACTTTCTTGTTATAAGAACTGTTTATTATATAATGCCAGAGCTTCAGAAGCAGCTTTTAAGTTAAAGGGTTATGAGAGCCTTGGACTGTCTCAATCCGGGATTTGTTCTCCTGAGTTGAATTTTTGAGCGCATGCAGGCTGCCTGCAGAGTCAGTATGGCCAGGCTCTTGGGTATTCCACAAAAGGGTTCAGGGCCAAACTGAACACCTTTAGCTCCCGCCCGCGCTAATTCGTCGGCTTTTTCATTGCCTTTGAACCCAGCATGTCCTGGGACCCAACGTAATATTACTCTGTTTTTTACACCCAGAGTATTTCATAGTTGCCTGCAGTTCATGACGAACTTCGAGCTAATAGCATCAGAAGACAAGGCCAAGAGAGCCGCCTGACTATCAGAGTGTATGTAAATTGTACGATTGAGGTAGTTACTTTGGAGATTAGCTGCTGCACATTCAATGATGGCGTACACTTCTACTTGGAATATAGATGAGTATGTTCCTAGGTTCACACTGAGCGCCCTATTGGGAACTTCACCATATATTCTGCATCCTACCTCCATTCTGGATTTGGAGCCATCAGTAAACCACTTCAGGCTTCCAGGTTCCCATTCTATTTGACTGTTTAACCAGTCGTCCCTAGCGGGTAATTCAACAGAATAACATTTCTGCGAACAGTGTGTAAGGAGTAAGGCATCGGTGGGCATCCCTAGCACATAGATATCGTTTAGTGTGTCCCTTAGTGTATTAAGGGATTTCGAGAGCCAGTTTCCAGAATTAGTAGTTACTAAAGTCCGTTTTTAAGCCCCGGAATGCTAATGTTATTCTGACAGTAATGGTATCTATCTACCGAATCTCTTGTATGCGAGTCCAACTCGTGCTTGACCGGTTTTTGCTATAGGCACTGATGTTGCAAACATCCTTGGAAATCAAAATTATAAATAGTCAAGAGCTTGATATTACGACAGAATTACACGCATGTAATCGCTCGAATAAGTACAGCAGTTGTCTGCAGTGTTCCAAAAATGATAAGTCGGTTTCTTCTAGTGCTTTCTGTGAGTAGGTTTGCATCTGTGTTGGGGCAATATGGCACAGGTAAAATAATAATTATGAACATATTTTTATAAACAAAGAACACATTGAACATTCTTCATCTTTACACATATTTTACGTAAAATCGGTTATTGTCATAGTATATCCGTAATGTCAAAATAATACGGGCAGGAGAATGATGATGAGTATTTTGTTGTTATAACATCAACCGATATACATAAACTGTGAAGTTTTCAGCTCTTTAGCTCGTTATCTCGCTCTGAGGCGTTCCATGGCTTGAAGTGCAAGCGTCTCGCTATCACTTGTCTCGCTTGCACGTTCTTTGTCGCTCGTTCACAACAAAGAAAGTGCTTTCATCATACGTGCTTTCATCATTAAAATGAATAGCATCGGTCCGCTAGTGCAGCGATTGTAGGTTATGCTATAATTGACAAAATTAAAACAATTAAGACGTTGTCACGTTCAACTATCGTCAGTAAACTGACTTTACAGACAACCATTTTTTTATTTTCTTTTTTAAATGTACATTTCACACAACTTTCTCTGGTCCAAAGCTAAGCCTATATGCTTGTGTTAAGGGTACCAGAATACGGATAGAATACATAATAATACACTACTTTTTTAGGGTTTCGTACAAACCCTTATAGGATCACTCCGGTGTTTGTCTGTCCGTCAGTCAAACTTTTTTATTCAGCAACGGCTGAAAGTATCGACTTGAAACTCATACGATATGTAGATCTATGCCGTCCTTTGCTGCAAAAAATACAGTCAACCTTTCACCTCTCCGCATTTAAAAGATATAACCGAATTACGACCATTTTTAAGAAGTTTTTCGATTTATGCTAGGGAATCAAAATTCACAGGTTACTTCCCGTTGCCCTAGAGCCTTGAAATTTGGCTACGCCAAATTTATATAGTTTATATAGTGCTGATATAGGGAAAAATCCAAAAACTTATAATTTGTCATCACATCACAAGTAAAAAAGTGTTTATACTAATACCAACTTATGAAGTAGCTGAAATGTAGGCGATTCGCTATATTTCAACTACAAAATTAAGTTGGTGAGTTGTTTTGAGTTTAATTAAATGGTTATTTGAATGCAGTTACTTATGTTTATATGTCTAGTAGGTACGAAACCCTAAGTGTGCGAGTTTACCTCGCTCTTGACAGATTTTTTCGTATGTACATACTTATAATACATAGAAACGCCCAGACGCAGTACAAACATTTGCATGATAATTAGAAAAACCACACAAATGGTTGTCTCGAGAGGGAATCGAACCCGCGATCTCTTGATTGACAGTCGGTTACATGAACCACACAACCACGACGCTCGTCGCCTATAGATATATATAAATACATGTATGTACATTAGGGTGGAGCACGGAAGTAGGTATGAATCCAGTTTTTTTTAAACTCGGAGTTCTAATAGTGCGGGAATGGTGCCTTAAACGTATTAAAGTAAAAGTACATGTAATTTTTCATCTTATTTGACGAACATGCAACGAAATTTTAAAAATGATTTAAAAATGGTAATGTTCAGAAGTCGCAACATTGTACTTAATTTTGTGGTAATAATATATGAAATAATAAAACAGCATAATTTAGATGTTTATAAAGGTATTCCAATACAAATAAAACATACAAATTTTGATAACTAACACAATAAATTTTTTTGCTAGCAAAAAAATTTATTATATACAGCGAACTCGCTGTTACCATCAGATTTGACGATCTAACATAATGAAGACGTTATGTGAAGCAAACAAATTATCCACTGAAGTATATTTGTAGTCTCTTCTCAAGCAGTCTTATGATTCTACCACACCAACTTTCCTGTATTAACAATCGTACTGTCACAACCAATTGCCATCTTGAGAATTTTCTTACGTACCCATATAAATAGATCCCGGTTCTTGAAATACTGTGATATGTTCCTTAGCAATCGTAGTCCTATGGCATTTACCACCTTTTTAATAATCTTGACAGTTTTGTTCAATTCTTTCCTGCTATCAAAGTATAAAGACGACAGCTCTGTAAGAGCAAGCTTCTCTAGCTTGCTCTGAGCTAGCTATAAGAGATTTTTCATTAATTTTTCTGTATTTTTAGTTTTGCGTACCTTGAATCTATCGAGGAGCTCAATATCAGATTCAATTTTAAAAAATACAGGTAATGCTTAAACTACAGGTGCTCTGTCTGATGCCCATACCTATCACAGGTCGTCGATAACGTAGGGAAATCAGAGGACATAGATTTTCTCTTTTTATTCCTGGAACGTGTCAGACCATGGTGCATTCTGACTTCTCTGTAGCTGATGATGCCGTCGAAGTAGTAACTATAAATCAGTTAACGATGAAGTGTTTGAGGATGTCTTAGGGCGATTTTCTCGTTCATGCTTTCTTTTTAAAGTTTTTGCATCTCCTTAGTAACAGTTATGTTGATGCCGCTAATTATCATAATTCGCGACGTATTTTGATCACTAATAAATGCTTGTTCTTGTTTAGGCACCTTTCATTCCTTAGAACAAGTACATTGCGCAAATTGTTTGATGTGCTAATCTTATACTTAATTTAGTTTTTTCTAAACAGATGGACCTCAAGAACAAATGTTTGACTATCACTCGATGCCAACTCTCTCTCAAATCGATGATTTTCAATCGTGTATGAGTAAGCCCGAAGCCGTGTACTGTGTAATAGATTTGGAGCTTTTGGAAGATCCAGGTCCATTGTACCAATTTATTAAGGTAAGGAAAGTTACATTTATTTATTTATTTTTAAGTTATGCAGAAAAGAAAAGTTAATAAATTTAAATTATGGTGAAAAAAGTGATTGCTGCAAGTGGGACTTGAACCCACGACCTCGAAATACCGTTCCGAAGCTCTTTCCAACTGAGCTTATTGCGGTCGTGCTTGTAGCATTCAAATTTGACACCACAATCGTCAATCTATTGAGTTTATATCGTATTTCTACGTAAAACGCCATCTATCAAGATTGCTTTGCAACATCTCGACCAACCACCTAGTATTCTTTACAGAATGCAATTGGGTTGAAAATAATGAGATGTTTTCACTTTTTCCACCATAATTTAATGTATTAAGTAAAGCATAGCATGTCAATTGCAAAAATCAATAAATCACTTTAGTAATGAACGTCGCGTCATTATTTTCAACCCAATTGTATTCTGTAAAGAATACTAGGTGGTTGGTCAACATCTCGATGTTGCAAAGCAATCTTGATAGATGGCATTGTACGTAGAAATACGATATAAACTCAATCGAGTGACGATTGTGGTGGTAAATTTGAATGCTACAAGCACGACCACAATATGCTCAGTTGGAAAGAGCTTCCGAACGGTATTCCGAGGTCGTGGGTTCAAGTCCCTCTTGCGGCAATCACTTTTTCCACCATAATTTAATTTATTAAGTAAAGCATAGCATGTCAATTGCAAAAATCAATAAAATACTTTAAAAGAAAAGTTTTTAAAAATTTTAGCATCCAGCTATAAATACCTGTGTATTGTTATCCTTTGTCACTTTAAGATAGATAACATTTGCTATGACACTAACTTACAATACGATACGATCTCACAGATAACCTGCGATAATGATCTATTCGTAGCGATTGTTTAGTTAGATCATGAAAACAGCCGTAGCTATATCAACCGTCTTTATCGCTTAGTATCACTAATTTTTGCTATTTGTTCGCAGAACTTTTCTTCAATGTCATACAAGACTTATCAACATACCAAACTACTTCGTGGAGTGTGTTGCTCCCACCATTGTGGACTTAACATCAGTCGTGCTGATCCCGGGGAATCTACAGCTGAAATACTAAAAAAAATTATGAATACTACTTTGCATGAAAAATACGGATTGCAGGTAATATTTCTTAAGGCATCCTTATAATTCTAAGTATGACACTGAGCTGAATAAATAAATAACAAAAATTATAACGAGCTTAAGAAGTGTTAATGTGTATTTAGCCCAACAAAAATGAACTAGAGGCATTTATGAAATCCAACAAGCTTGATGTTTGCTTAATCTCTGAATCTCACACCACACAAAAAAGCCGCATAGACATCCCCGGATTTTGCGTGTATCTAACATGTCATCCTGATGGTAAAGCCCATGTAGGCACCGCAATAATTATAAGGGACAACATCAAGCATTGCCTATTGGAACCTAACACATCTCCTTACCTTGAAGCCACGACTGTTAAGATAGACAATCGATCAGGACCCATCATTCTCTCTGCGGTATACTGCCCACCACGCCATGTTATAAAAGAAAAAATGTTCACTAACTTTTTTAACACACTAGGCAATCGGTTCATTGCTGGGGGCGACTGGAATGCCAAGCATTTACATTGGGGATCGAGGCTTACAGTCACTCGTGGCCGAGAGTTAAAGAAAAGTGTTACAGTTAACCGCCTATCAGTTATGTCCACTGCGGAGCCTACTTATTGGCCATCTGATAGCCACAAAACACCTGATCTCTTGGACTTCTTTGTCTCTAAGGGCATTAGCATCCAGAACACTCACATCAAGGCAAGCCTTGACGGCGGCTCTGACCACTCACCTGTCTTACTGATAGTTAGTCCGATGACTATACCTAATGATCCCAGCAATGAGTCTCTCTATAACCACAAAACAGATTGGCAAGATTTTCGGGAGTTTCTGAACTTGCATATAAACCTTAAAATCCCACTCAAAACTAAGGACGAAGTGGATGATGCGTGTTTGTATATCACAAACCTAATTCAACAAGCCGCCTGGATTAGCACTCCAGTTACAAAAGATTGCCGACATGAGGTACCTATCCCTATTGCTGTTAAGGAAAAAATCAGTGAAAAACGTCGCCTTCGCAGAATTTGGCAAACTTCTCGCCGGAGTGCTGATAAAACCAGATTAAATCGTGCAATTAAAGCCCTCAGAGAGCTTCTGGTAGACTCCGCTAATGAATCTCTTAAACAGAGATTAGTGAATATGTCTCCAAATGCAAATGGAATGCACAATCTCTGGAGAGCAACGAAACACCTTCCACAACCGCAGCAGTGTTCCCCTCCTCTAAGGTCAGGTAACATGGGCGCGCACAGATCAAGATAAATGTCAGGCTTTTGCGGCGTACTTAGCCGGGGTATTTATACCTAACAACGTAGATGGTCCTGAGGATCCTGGGATAGATGAAATTTTGAACCAGGATCTGCAACTGTGCTTACCTTTAAGTCCAACATCACCAAGAGAAATCAATCAAGAGATATCTAAAATGGATCCCAACAAAGCACCTGGGTTTGATCTCATCTCTCCCAGGATTCTCAAGGAACTACCTAAGAAGTGCATTGTGTTCCTGACTATTCTTATTAATGCTACACTGAGAACCTCGCACGTGCCGGCCTTTTGGAAGGTATCTCAGGTTATTATGATCCATAAACCTGGCAAGCCACCCAATGATGTTTCATCATATCGCCCTATCAGCTTAACCCCAGTGCTATCAAAATTGTGGGAGATGATCGTTCTTGCACGGCTATCACATTGCCTTGACTTAGATCACGTAATTCACAACCACCAATTCGGCTTCCGGAAACACCATTCAACCATTGAGCAGGTACACAGGGCTTACCGCACAATTAGGCAATCTTTGGAAGGTATGGAGTACTGCTCGGCCGCTTTTCTTGACGTGCAACAAGTTTTTGACCGAGTTTGGCATAAGGGGCTTCTCTGCAAGATCAAAATGTACCTTCCGCACTCCTACTACTCTCTACTTGACTCTTATCTACGTGACTGAAGGTTCCAGGTCAAGCACCGTGCAACAAGATCCGATCTCCTTTACTGCAGAGCCGGAGTGCCACAAGGCTCTGTGCTTGGCCCGGTTCTTTACAACATTTTTACAAGCGATCTACTCCAATCACCCAGTGCTACTGTTGCGACCTTCGCCGATGATGCGGCATTTCTCTGTCGGGACAGGAATCCAAACGTAGCGAGTGGATTGTTACAAGCTCAACTTGATGACACCAATGCTTGGCTCAAAAAATGGCGTATAAAGGCAGCGCTTTGAAGTCACACCATATCACATTCACGCTAAGACGCGCAGCATGTCCCTCTGTCAACCTAGGCCTTGACACACTGCCCCTAACTTCTTGCGTTAAATATCTTGGTTTCCACCTCGACCGAAGGATGACGTGGAGACGCCACTTAAGAGCAAAGCGCAATGAAGTGTATCTAAGGTTCAAAAACTTACTCGGCTTCCTTGGCAGGCAGAATGCTTATCACTGTCCAACAAACTAAAGGTCTACTGCTCCATCGTAAAACCAATCTGGACATACCGAATCCAACTGTGGTCATCAGCCAGCAAGTCCAACATTATATGCCTACAGAGAGCTCAGAACAATATCTTAAGGACTCTCTCATCGGCTCCCTGGTACACTCGTAATTCGGAAATCCACGAGTACCTAGAAATCCCAACTATCACGGAAGAAGCAAAAAAGTACTCAGCCAACTACAGGACTCGCTTAGCAACTCATCCCAACCCGTTATCGAGTGTGCTCTTGGAGCCGAACCCGATCAGACGACTTAAGAGAGCCGATGTGCTAAGTCGTTAGAGCGGGTAGAGCAGTGGCTCTATCTCGCGTAACCCCACTTCCCTTTGCAACTCACCTGATTACAGTCTAGGTCGACTGAACGCAGGTATAGAAAAAAAAATTAAATTTATTGTAATTTTATTGTCAGTCAGGGAGAGAGACTGGTGTTTAAAACACAACTAAGGTTATTTTTGTGACCATGGATTGCATTTAAGTATGGTAATTATATTTTAAAAATAAATAAAAAAGCCTTTTATTTCTTGCTTAAAAATTAACAATGGTTATAATATTAAACTTATTTATCTTTTTATTTATCCTAGCTTATTCTAGGGTTAGTACACGTTACTTTTATAATGAATTTGGGAAAAAAATAAGGTTTAGTAGGTACCTAGTTGTTTTATATTTATTGCACTCTAGTAAAAGATATTAATTTAAAGTTTACTTATAAAATACTTAATTTTGATTTTCCGCAAGAACCCCTCTGCAGGTAAAGGCCTCCTCCAAGGTGTGCCAAGTGTTTTTATTATTATTTATTTATTTAATTATATTTTAAAGTGCTCTTTCTATTTCTAATCTTTAGGTAGACACTGTGACTGTCCAATACTGCTTGACTCAAAATGATAACACTTCAGTGGATGTACTGGACGTAGTGGTTGCAGCGTTAGTCATTATGGTGCTTCTTATTAATTTAGGGTGTTCCCTGTTTTATGCGTACTTTTCTAAACTGAATGGCAAAGGTAATTTATCAATCTACTTGCTATTAACATCGAATTATTTGTACTCAGCGCATCAATATTTTTTTACTTTTTTTCCTAAAGAGACCTGGGATACCATACGTATCTTAACCAATACGTCACGTAAACAACAATCTCATGATGAACTATTGAATATTATACCTAATAATCCGACATCGTCCATTAACACCATAAATCAGTATTTCGCTGAGATCGGGCGGAGGCTTACTGACAATGTTACCCGTGTTTGTGACATATCTAAAATAAATTACAATATTAAAAGTTCCCCTCGCCTTAATTCTTTTGTTCTGCTTGAGACCGACATTGCTGAGGTTGAAATACTTATAGGTAATCTCCGAAACACCTCTGCAATGGGTTGGGACGGCATACCTACTTTATTCCTGAAGCTTTGTATCTCTATTTAATCTTTGCTTCCAAAATGGTAGGTATCTTCCCAAACAGGCTTAAGCGATCTATTATTCATCCTATCCATAGAGGCGCAAGTAGAGACTGTGTCGAGAACTACCGCCCGATAGCAGTGCTATCGGCTCTGTCCAAATTACTAGAAAAACTTATTAATACTCGGCTTACGAAATATTTAGAACAAGAAAATATCATATCGAAGTCACAGTTCGGATTTCAGTCTAAAAAGTCTACAGAAGATGCGGTGACACAAGTTACAAATTACATAGCAACTAATTTGGACAATGGTCTGAGATGTGCCGGTGTGTTTCTCGATCTTGCTAAAGCATTCGGCACAGTCTCTACCCCCCTCCTTCTCATGAAATTAGAAGCTGTTGGCATACGGGGATTGCCTTTTAAGCTATTTGAAGATTTTTTATCTAATAGGTATCAATCGACTAAGATAGGTGATAACATCAGCGATCCTCTGCCCATCTCTTGTGGTGTTCCTCAGGGTAGTGTTCTTGGCCCAAGTCTTCTTGATTTACATAAATGAACTATCTAATTTCATACCCTCAAATGGCAGAATATTTTCATATGCAGACGACACCGCAGTAATATTCCATGGGGAGACTTGGGCCGAAGTCAAATCTCTTACAGAGGACGGGCTCTATCAGATTGGTCTATGGCTTAATAAAAACTTACTAACGCTATACGCTCATAAATCTAAGTATATATCCTTCTCAATAAATGATTCCAAACAACCGCCAGTTTTTCTATAAAATTACATAATTGTACTAACATTAAACTGCCTTCTTGCACTTGCTCATTGCTTGAGAAAAGTAACAGCGTCAGATATCTGGGAGTACAATTAGATGACCATCTGTCATGGGATCTCCAGCTGGATCTATTGTCAGTTAGAACTCGTAAGTTGATATGGATTTTTAAGAGACTTAGAAACGTTGTTAAACTGCCCTTGCTGAAAACTATATATTATGCGTTAGTCCAATCCATCCCGAGCTATTGTGTCTCGGCATGGGGAGGGGCGTGTAATACAAAACTCTTGTTGGTAGTGCGAGCTCAACGGTCTTTGCTCAAAGTTATGTTAAAAAAACCTTACCGGATTTCTACTTCGTCTCTGTTTAAGCAGTCTGGAGTGTTGACTGTTAGACAGCTATTCATTTTGCACACAGTGCTCCTCAAGCATAAAACCCTTATTTACGATCCCAGAAAGGCGTCTTCTATACGGAGGAGAAATAGAGTAAGTGATCCTGTTCCTCATCACACCGCATTTTTTAGACGTCAATCATGCTTCCTTGCTTCCTATTTGTATAATAAAATATACACACATATACACACATATACACACATATACACACACGCACACCACACATAATATGTATCTATTCGATCAAACCTAGTACTGAAACTATTATCCGAGGGAGAGTGTCCTGAAACACAGGGTTTTCCTAGTTTAGACTCCAGTCCACTCCTAGTTTAATAAAATTTGTATTTGTAACATGTAAATGCTTGTGGTGGAAAATAATAACTTTTTTACTTTTTACTTTTTTAGGGTTTCGTACAACGTACCACGTACCAAGAGGTATAACGAAACCTTACGACTGAGACTGCGCTGTCCAACCGTCTGTCTGTCACCAGGCTGTATCTCTGGAACGCAGATAGCTAGAGAGCTGAAAATTTTACAGTTTAAGTGTCATATGTCAGTTGATGCTATAACAACAAATAATTATCATCATCATGCTACTGCCCTTAACGCATTATTACAATAATAAAAGCCGGCTGACGGGCTTTTGTTTTACATCGTCTCGCACACAGTTTCTTCTTTCTTTCCCTTGGTGGCCATCAACATTTACATTCCTGGTTCCTGTAACACAGCAATGACTAGCACAGAAACCTGGTGAAGCCATTGATTTTGTGTTTAATTTGTTTATGGCAATGAAATACTTGATTTGATTCATCACTCTACTAAGTATATTGTATTGTAACATTGGAATAATAACCATTTTGTACCAATTTAAATGCGAATACATTGCGATGATAGTTACCATTAGACAATTATTAAGTTGTTGAAAAAGGGGTAGCTGTAATTTATTTATCAACCTCAGTATATATTTCAGATAACAAATTTCTGCTCGCGTTTTGTGTACAGAAGAACTGGAAAGCTTTAATGGATAGAGGTAGAGCTGGTGGTGATCAAATTAAATGTTTCCAGGCGCTCAGGTAAAAAATCTGTACTAATATTATAAAGCTAAAGAGTTTGTTTGTATGTTTGAACTCACTAATCTTAGAATAATTCATTTCTCAATGTTATATCACGCTGAGACTAATAGGTCCGAAGCATTAGGGAAAAATGTTGCAAAACGGAGAAAATCTTCTAAATTTCACGGATACACAGTCGCGGGCAACAGCTATTAATAAATAAAATTAATTAATAAATAAAATTAAAGTGTCTGTTTGTAATATGTATATGTATGTATATATATATGTATGTATATGTATATGTCCCAAGCCGGTCGGTGGTCTGCAAAATGTGCTAACGGTATCTTGCTGTTTTGAACAGCAAACAGCAAGACAGCAAACAGCAAGACACCGTTAGCACATTTTGCAGACAACAAGACTGAGGATCATCCAGTAACTGTAACCTAGAAATACATCAAAGGTTCCAAAATATTGCCCTGCGAACAATCTCAAACGCACATTGGTTTGTAAAAAACAGTGAAATTGATGAATTCCTAAAAATGCCTGCAGTAAGAGAGGAAGTGAACAACTACTGCAAAAACTATAAAGAGCGATTAAACCAACATAGAAATGCACCTGCCAGGGATTTACTACAAGAGCATGGAGACTTTAAGCGGCTGAAACGGTGGAACATCCTTCATCTGAACCAGGGCCCCTAGTCGGGTATTTCAATGGTGTCACAATTGTACCACAATTGTACCATTATGGTGCAATTGTAAAGTTTTTGGTAGTCTACTATTAATGTCTTGTGGTTCCATTACGACTTCATCATTGACTTACGATTGTGAAAGTGACATAAATTGGTAGTCTCGTACACAATTGCTTGACAATCGCAATTCAATGACTGAAATGTTTCGGTAGTCTGCTATTTTGAATTTGACAGTAATATTTTTAATTTGTCCTGTATCGACAGATTGCCGTATATAAAAAATAGATAGATAGAAATATTAGAAATTTTATTGTCCTGTCACATGTACACCGGCAACCATTGCTCTTATTAGTGTAGTGCTCTTTGGTGTAGTGATCTTTAGATGCGAATAAAATTTGATTTTAGATCTTAGGTGTTATATTAAAACATCCACGAGATGTATTCCGCGCGACGAAATATTTTGCAGTTAGCCAACGCTGTGGATGAAAACGAAAGAAGACGCAATAAATACAGAAAACCACAACGTCGCGCGTCGACGAGCTCGTCGGGTAATGAGAGACAACGTGAATCCGTACCTATATCGATTTACCCGACGATGAATTTGTCAAAACGTTTCGTCTAACAAAAATGTAACAGCTTGACATTTAAAACCGTTACATTTAATTTAAATGTTCTCTGTAATTTATTGCAATTTACTAATCTGCTAAACTTCACATTGCTTTTTATACTAATAAATAGTATGTGCAAATATATCTAAACGAAGTCTAGCATGATTAAATGTTTAAATTTATTAGTAGTTTTTCGAAAATCACTTCGACTAACGCATTGTTTAAAAACGGCAACACATACATACCATTCTAACACAATTCATAGATAAAAGAGACCGAAAATTCATTGCATAGATAAAAGAGACCGACAATTCCATTACTATTGAACGACCATTATGAACTCATATAGCAGACTACGGATATTTGACTTCAATTGCAACGGTATTGCAGTAGCATCGTGTCGGTATGACAATTGTTCCAAAATAGTAAACTTGACCACCAGAGAGAGTGACAATCGCATTATTGCTGCAGCATAATGACATTACTTAATGGAGTGATGCCATAATTTAAACCAAACCCGTGAAAATATCTGAAAAAGACTGAAAGGCGATGGCAGATCTAATTGGAAAATACAAAAAACAATCCATTTTGGGAAATTGATCTACCTGATTTAATTTTATTAGTCTGCATGGCATTATTTATCTTTATTTACTAGTATTTTAATTTTATTACTCACTTTTTTGAGCAGCATTATTTTTCTGAAACTCATCAACCTGTAAATTGGGTCAAAAAAATAAAGCTTCATATTTATCAAAGCGTTCTGCACCGATTATCCACAAAGGGTGGTTTCAGCATCTAAAACATATTAAATTAATTATTACAAGACATAATTAAAATATTATAGTGTGTGTAGCAAAATTAGAGGATGCTTGAAGTTCTCCCAAGATGAAGCAGATCAGGAATCTGTGAAAGCATTGTAACAGCATATTAAACATATTAGAATATTAAAAATTAAGAGTTTGAATTAGTCCAACAAAGCCAAGTAAGTTAGCCTACACAAATTGAACAAAAAAAAATTTACATTATAAATAGGTAAAACACAGATTGTTAAAATCATTTGACTTTCACGTGTTTTTATTTCAACGATACAAATAATAATTTTAATTGTTGTAATCATAATTTAAACAATATATAAATAAATTTAATATTATTATCAGAACACAATAGTTATTCACAGTACCTAGTAAAACTAAATTGCTTAATGAGAGTGTGTTCTGTTTGTCCACACAGATATATTATAAACTTCCAAGACAGATAACATCTTTAAGTAATATTAAAATGTATAAAAAGGCAAATGTTACTATTCTCTTAACGACCTTTTTTTAATATTTATGAAATATAACAATATAGGTAATAAATATAATATAAATTATTAAATGTTATGAATATTTTTAATATGTATTTTAGGTTGTTTGGTATATATTCAAAATCACAACAAATGCCAGTAATTCGTATATTTAATTTGGATTACAACCGTTACAAAATAGAAGGAGTACAAATTAGGAGACGAGCGTAACAATAGGTCGTAAGCAGTATAACACGCGTTGATTTATTGAATGTCACCGAAACAGCTGATAATAACTTAATACGTATTCAACTCTCAACTATCTCGCGGCGACTGTTGTATGCAGGTGGCTCAAGCGCATAGCGAAATGCGCCTAACTATACCTATGTACTTATAACTGTGGAATGCGGCCTCGCTGCATACTACGGATATCGGTCCGCTTTGCTTATCGATTTAATAATTTATATGTTTTATGTATTAATAATTGATATATAATATATATATATATATATATAAATAAATTTATGTGGAATGATATTAATTGTATAAGTGTATTTATTTGTGTATGTGTATAGTAAGTTGCCTACATGTATGAAAAATTATAATTAATTTTATGATATTGCTAATAAAAAACCATGCCATTTTTGCAAACAACAAGTTCTGGTAGAACATAGTTGATCTATTGTTCTTAATCCTATTGAGCATCTATGGGAAAATTTTAAGAGAGCTGTATAAGCGAGAAATCTTGTGCTTAATACAGTGGCACGACTAAGAACAGCACTTTCAGAAGAATAGGACAATATTCCGCAAGATCTTTTAATAACCCTAATCAAATCTATGCGGAACCGATTAGAATCCGTAATAAGGGCACGTGGAGGTAATACACCTTATTAAAACATAAAAAAAACCCTTGCATAAAGTTTGTGTTTATTGTTAAAACCAATTTTTTAATTAAACCAATTTTCTTAAAATTTTTGTTTTTTCTTCAAAAAGGTTATAAGGTATAATACTTAAACTTAAACTTAAGGATATGACCCTACGCTATTTTAAAGTTAACGAACCAATCCAGACGTTTCAATTTAAATCTGTGTAGAAAGTTTGCATACTTGGTTAAAATATTTATTTCATAGTCGTTTTTTTTTTACTTTGATGCAGTTTGAGTCCGCCAGTGTAGCGCGCACGAACTCGATATCTCTTATATATAAAATTTACGTGTCACAGTGTTAGTTACCGTACTCCTCCGGAACGGCTCGACCGATTTTTATGAAATTTTATATGCATATTCAGTAGGTCTGAGAATCGGACAACATCTATTTTTCAAAAAACAACGTTTGCCGGGTCATATAGTAAGTATATATTTACAAAAGAAAAGTAGTAGATGAATTCTATCCGTATTCTGGTACCCATTTCACAAGCACATAAGCTAAGCTTGGGACGTTGTGTGAAATGTCCATGAATATTAATTTTAATGAATTATAATTTATTTATAATGCAATCAACTTTAGCCACTGCGATTTGGCTACACGTAGGTTTAGCGGATATGATAACGGCTAAAACTAGGTGTAGCCGAAATCAACCGGCCAATGCTTGGATTAGCCAACCACCCTTGGCTGCACCAAGCTTTATAATTTTATGGTATTTCGAAAAGTGTCATTTTACGTCGGACTTGCGCCGTAAAAGTTATTTCACCTTAAAAATAATGAAATGGCGACAAGGAATGGGTTTAGTCAGTGTATTCAATTGCAATTTTTTATTATCTTATTACATAGATTAATAAGAATATGAAGCATTAACAAGCTTGGTTGAAGTTTAAGGCAATAATATATTGTTTCAGATTTTATTCCATGGTGGCCATTATTAGTTTGCACGTTGGGCTTGGCGTTGCCTGTGGGATCTCGGAAAACTCAGAATTTATTGAACAGGTAACTAATTTTTTATATAATATGTACATATTTTTACCAATAGCCGTATATCATGTGTCAAATTACTTTCCCAGCGCAAGTCCAACGTAACGTAAAACATTTCTTCCTGCGTAAAAACAATTAAAATTTCTTACAAAAAAATATATTATTTTAAAATTTCTTTTCTTAGACAACCCTGACCATAAAGTGACACCCAATTTTGTGGGCGGAGTCACTGTTTGTAAACAAATGAAAAGAACTTATCATCGATCCCATTTCAATCCTAGGCACCTTTATAGCACTGTCGACGTTTCACAGACTAAACACATCACATTTTGGTTTTGAGTTAGGTACTTAAGTAGAAAACTAGTACTTTTAATCCAGTACAGTTACATCACAATCACAAGACGGTACACGTTGAACTATAGGGATAGAAGTATTCTGTGGGGATAGGTTAATTAACCATACCACTAAAGGAATGGTTCAATGTGTCTTCCATCCCTTTCAACACATATTTCGGCTCGGCGAGCCTCAGACTGTGTAGCATTTCGCAGCATTTGTGGGGAGACCATACAACAAGCAGAGACAATATTGTCTCGCATTTCTTGAGCAGTTTCACAGCTTGAGGCATAAATTATTCCATAGAAAGAAGTCCAGCGGCGTTAAGTCAGGAGATCGTGCTGGCCAAGCCACTGTGCCGAAGCGGCCGATCCACATCGTAAAGCGGCTATTAATTCTCGGACAGCGCGAGTGTAATGAGCCGGTGCGCCGTCTTGTTGTAACATCATATCTCGATATGAAGCCAGTGGAAATTCTTCCAGTAGCTCCTCCAGGGATCCCGTTAAAAAATTAAGATAATTCTCCCCATTTAAACGACCCGGAAGAAATATCGGGCCAATTAGTTTATCGCCAATGTTCCTGCCCTCGCGTTTACCCGCTATCGGTGCTGAAAGCTGGACTGACGAGACGCGTGTGGATTCTAGTGTGACCATACGTGTTCGTTATGTTGATTGAACAGTCCATGTCGCGTAAAGGTTGCCTCGTCTGTCCATAAAATTGTGGCACCAAAATTCTGGTCAGCCCGTACTTGGTCACGGTACCATGAACAGAAGTTATAACGAGGTGTGTAGTCTGCATTCGTTAGCACCTGTGTGCGCCGATTGTGATAAGGGTGTCGCCTATCTCTCTTTAAAGCACGCCACGCGCTCATTTGTGAAACACCTAAGGCGGCTGATGCAACACGAGTGATCCGCCTCGGATGCTCTTCATAAAAAATTTATATTTCTTCTTCTGCTTCAAGCGAAGCGTCACGCCTATGTCTCCCACCACGCCCAGAGCAGTGAAAAGACCCGGTGGAGTGCAACCTCTACACCAACCTCCGGAAACAATCGTACGAGGGAAATCTTCTGCTCATGTACCGACGCTGGTATAATTCGCGAGCCGTGACCAGATTGTTATTTCTTACCGACACATAAAATCATATCATAATATTCATTATTTGCATAATTTGCCATTATTATTACGAAAAAATCACTGCCATCCAATCAATACGACTGTCTGATTAGAGCACCAACAAGCGACTAATTATTTTATTAGAATAATTTTTGTCATTACATTACCTACCTATTATCCTTTAAAAGGGTTGTGCACATGAACTTTAGCTATACCTACATACATATCGATATTATGGTAATTCGATACATAGAATACACTGAATATTTTGTATCGGTAAAAACAATACCATGTGTTATTTTTGTACTATCAAATTCATATATTAACCTACAATTTATTACGAAATCTTCTCCTGAAATCGAATCTTAGCTACATCCATATTGTGTTTGCATTTTGAGTGACAATTACTAACATGTACAAAAGTTTATCGCATTTCAATGGAATGAAAATGATAAGTTTATAAGAAAACTAGCTGTCCCGGCAAACGTTGTTTTGCCATACTAAAAAAAAAGGTTTGAAAAATAAATGTTGGCCGATTCTCAGACCTACTGAATACTCATGTAAAATTTCATAAAAATCGGTCAAGCCGTTTAGGAGGAGTACGGTAACTAACATTGTGACATGGAAATTTTATATATTAGATGTTTATGTTACAACGACCAACCAACCAATACGAATAATATTTGCTGTGGATAGAACATGTTTTACAATACGATATTTTTTTAGGGTTCCGTACCTAAAGGGTAAAAACGGGACCTTATTACTGAGACTTCGCTGTCCGTCCTTCCGTCCGTCCGTCCGTCCGTCCGTCCGTCCGTCCGTCCGTCCGTCCGTCCGTCTGTCACCAGGCTGTATCTCAAGAACGGTGATAGCTAGAGAGTTGAAATTTTCACAGATGATGTATTTCTATTGCAGCTATAACAAAAAATACTAAAAATAAAATAAAATAAAGATTTAAGAGAGCTCCCATACAACAAACATGATTTTTTTACAGTTTCTTGCTCGATACTAATAACGTTGCGTTATGTTGCATAGATAATGGTACGGAACCCTTCGTGCGCGAGTCCGACTCGCACTTGACCAATTTTTTTAATAAACACCAGCGATACGTACGACGATCACTTTATCGTGTGATCTAGTATTTTACCCCGTTGTATTGATCTGATACACTAAAATATCGATACATAATAGAGATCTCTATGTAGACTTGTCTTTAGTAGCGCACATTTCGGTTAACCGTTTGTCAAATGCCGACTTTCGGGGCGCCACTTTTTTTTTCAAATAATTTTCTTCACCATCATGGTAAAATTTTAAAAAATTTTCCTCAGAGGCAATGAGCAGTAGGCATTTTACGTTAATCTCTATTATGGGACATGATCACTATTAGTTCAAAATAGAGTTCATGAAAATAGCTGCTTAGGGTTGCACAACATAAAAAATTTGCAAAAACTTACAACATCAAAAATCGTATTAAATTATAATGCAAGTTAATTTCTAACTTCACGTAGTCATTAGTGATGACCTAAAGAATGCCGGGATTCAAGCATAAAATAGGAGTATTTTTTACGGATTTAGACGCGTATATTTGTTTTAAATGTTGGCCCGACGTTTCGGAGATCGGAGTACAATTTGTTAATGTATTTTAGAAACTAAAATAATGTTATTGATTTTATGTAGTCTGAGCACAATGTAATATGATATAGTTTATAGTAAAAGTCTATCTTTATGGTCAATGTAAAATTAAAATCGAATGTGGGTAAACCCTATATGGGTAAACCCTATATAAAAACGAATGTGGGTAATAACTGATCGTAGAAGACAGATTACAGCTCAGTCTCACCCGTGACCATGGTGACTGCAAAGTCTCCGAAACGTCGGGCCAAAATTTAAAACAAATATACGCGTCTAAATCCGTAAAAAGTAGTTTTATTTAAACAGATGAGTCGCGCAAGTGTTAGAAAATATTACATAAAATAGGAGATTTGTTTCACGCTGTATATAAAAAAAAACCGAGGGCACTGGGCATTTTGTATGGGACTGGGTTTTTGATAACCATCAGACCAAGTTAAGTGACCATGATGACTGAAAAGTTTTTGAAACGTTGTGAAGTTTGAGAGTTTAGTTTGAAACATACGCGTTTGAATCCGTAAAAAAGTGGTTTTATCTGAATAAATGAATAGCGCAAATATTAAAGCATGTTAAATTGTATACTCCTAAACATTAGATAGCTAATTTAATTATTTTGTTCCAGTTTTATGACGATTTCTATAAATCTGTATTCTTTAACATTCGACTCGTAGTACAGATATTTTTCGTAATGGGAGGTTTTCTCATGGCGCATAAAATGTTCGTGTATGCTGAAACACGTCCCTTTTCCTTAAAGACCGTCTTTAGGATTATTATCAGCAGATGGCTCCGGTAAGTATTGAATAAGGATTATCGTCGTAATACAAAAATCAGAACTATTCCATATTGAGTACCAGTATTTTAACTCAATAATTTGACCAAAAAATAAAACCAGTCTTTCGATCGATTCATCGATTAATAAATAATCGAGATCAATAAACACATAGGTACGTAAATTTTAGGTAGGATCTTTCTTGGGTAAAATCTATTTTTTTTTCTTTCAGTCTTATGCCAATAGTTTTGACTGTAATGGGCTTAGCAATGACGTGGGTACAGCGTATGGGCTCCGGACCATTGTGGAATTTTGCAGTCAAGAGAGAACGTGACCTGTGCAGGAAGAACTGGTGGCAACTTGTTATTTTAATGCCAAATCTGTTCTTCTTCGATAACTTGTGCTTGCCTCAAACATGGTATATATTTTTTACTTACAAACACTTCAAAACATGTTTAACTGTTTGCCAACCACCAATTATTTACAATACTAGCTGTGCTCACGACTTCATCCGCGTGGATCGTTTTTTTTTCGATCGACCCAATCACTTCTTTGATTCTATTTTTAGCCGCTAGATGAAGTACAAGTAACCAAATTGAGAAATTTCGTATTATGAAAATATCTCTTGATTGAGTGGACCGATGCGATGAAACAAAGACTAAGTAATGCCTTGAGTTGTGTACAATTTTTACGTATAACATTTATATTTATAAGTGTTGTACATTTTACGTGATGCGTGCACAGACAAACATCTAAACTGCAATCAGACAAAAATTTCAAAAATGCTGGATATGGGTTCTTTTGGTTGTCCTTTAACCATCTGACTATTTTTTTTGAAAATATATTCAATGTACAAAAAATTATTTCGTTAAAGTAATTTATTAATTTTTGCATTTGACATGCTATGCTTTTACTTAATAAATCAAATTATGGTGGAAAAAGTGAAATGCCGCAAGTGTGACTTGAACCTACGACCTCGGAATACCGTTCCGAAGCTCTTCCAACTAAGCTTATTGCGGTCTACTTGCAACACTTCAAATTAACCACCATATCTGTCACTCGAATGAGTTTATATATTTTTACGTACACCGTGTAATGTTATACTTATTGTATTTTCTACTTTTCCTTGAAATTTTGTATATAGATTCTGTAGTATAATTTAAGTATGTCTTATGTATCTTATTACCTTTCTTTGTGTTTCTTTTATACTATTTTGGTCTTAAAAATGTGTAAAGTTTTAATGTTTATATTATTGTGAGTGACAAATGTTATATCATAAATCTTTTACTTGTTTTATTAACTTATTTATTCTTAAAAACGATAGAGGTTATAATTAAAATTATATTATTATAATTATATTAGTTATTATATATCAGAATTGACGTTTGCAGATTGCAAAATTAGGCAAAAGTTACTGTCATCACGGTATGTCTACTATATAAAAATAAGTCGGGTTTTCCTTCCTGACGCTATAACTCCAGAACGCACGGACCGATTTCCACGGTTTTGCATTCGTTGGAAAGGTCTTGGGCTCCGTGAGGTTTATAGTTCTTTTTTTTTTAATTTTTTTTTTACTTTTTTTTGGTATGGCAAAACAACGTTAGCCGGGCCAGCTAGTCACTTATATTATAGTTCCATATAATTTTAGACCATGAATTAGCCTAGGCTAACTTGACTTGTCCTCAATTTTAAACGCCAACCCACCTTCTGGTACTTCTGTGGCAAATACAAGCCAATACTTAAAGTAATATAGCATATATGAGAAACAAAATAAAAGCATTTAAAGTAACAAAACAAAACTATTTAAAGAAACAAAACAAAACTATTTATAAAACACAAATCAAAAAGCATTTATAATAAAGACGCCATTACTGGAATATGAAGCTCTGTTCCATTTAACAGCAGTGCTAAGCCACAATTTGCAATAGGAGTATGTACCCAGGTGCAGTTCAGAGGAAGAAAATGTGCAAAGAGAAATCTGCAAATCCACCCAAGCCAAAGGAGGGGGATATGTCATACTTATACCCAGAAAGCAGTCAGAATTACATGTCTTTTGTATGAGTCGCGAGGCAGAGATAAACGCTCTTATACCTCTCTATTGCTAATGTAAGGCGTCCGTCTTTGTGTTGTTTAATGAAAGAAATGGACAATAAATCGGTTGCTAAAAATATTTAGGTTTAGATGCTCAAATAAAGGCTTCAGAGATGTGAGAACAAAATTATATTATTATAGTTTATAGTAAGACTATGTTTCAAATAGCCATATACTAAAAACAAGCTTGCTTACACTTATATTTAATGTATTTTTTAGGTACCTGGGTGCAGACACACAACTCTTCTTGATTACAATGCTCGTTCTCCTCGTCATCTGGCGCTGGCCTAGAAGTGTTATCCCAGTTCTATCATCTGTTTGGGCAGCTAGTCTTCTTGTACCATTTTTGCAGACTTATTTTATGAATCTGTTACCTGTAAGGGCCAGTTTATCACCAGAGTAAGTAAAATGAGTTGCACAACGTATATAATTTAAACAGTTTGCTTTATCTTCTAATAGATTTTGTAGATCACAAAAGCAAAAGTGGTCGTTAAAATGATTCTTCGGTAGGATCAATAATACAAAAAGCTCAGGGCCAACAACTTAATGAAAGAAGTCAATGTCACTATGATTTTTATTCAATGTCTACACAATTGGGATATAGAAAAACAATTTGAAAAATTATTTTTTATATATTTTAAAACTTTATTGTCGGTAATATAGATATTTAAAACAAAAAACTTAAAAAAATGTTTTTTCAATCAATAAAAAAATTAAAATTAATAAATATTTGAAAAACAATCACTTGTAATTTGTTAATATTACCGGGACTTTAATCACGTTAATAACTGTTAAAAAGGCATAATACCTCTGCTCCCTACGTTTCGACCGAGTTGCATCGATCGTGGTCACGGGTCGAAAGTGACGTGGTCAGTCAAATCGCGTAAGTTTAAAATCAATAACAATCACTTGACCATAAACGCTCCAAAACTGGTCGTCACAGTTGTGACGTCATGTTGCTTTAGATATTTAGTAACAGTACAGCGTTTACGGCTATAACACATGAGTAGACAATAATATTGATAATTTATTGTTAAAAACCTGTCAAGAGCCAGGTAAACTCTCACGTTTAGGGTTCCGCACCTACTTAATCGAAAAATATAAAAAACTAAATACAAATAAACAGTTAATTAAGCATAAAGCAACTCAACAACTTAACTTTGTAGTTGCAATAAAGGGAAGCGCCTACGTTACAGCTACTTCATAAGTTGGTATTAGTTTAAACAATTCTTTCATGTGATGTGATACCAAATTATAAGTTTTTGGATTTTTCCCTATATCAGCACTATATAGGGTTAGTCCATGCAAAATTTCAAGTCTCTAGTACAATGTGAAGTAACCTGTAAATTTTGTAGCGTAGCGTAAGTCGAAAATACTCAAAAATGGCTGTAATTCGGTTACATCTTCTGACGGGCTTCGTGGTGGAGTGGTTTATGTAATGGACTGCCGATCACGAGGTCGTGGGTTCGATTCCCGCTTGGGACGGTCATTTGTGTGATATCCATAAATGTCATACAAATGTTTGTACAGCGTCTGGGTGTTTTCTATGTATTATGAATATTAGTGATCGAAGATTATAAGTATGTATTTACAAAAGAAAAGTAGTATATGTAGTCTATCCGTATTCTGGTACCCATAATACAAGCATAGAAATATAGCTTACTTTGGGACCAGAGGACGTTGTGTGAAATGTCCTGAATATTTATTCATTTATTTATTTATTTTTTTATTTATTTATTTATTTAATGTGTAGATCTAAAATATTGATTGTATTTTTGCATCAAGGGGCCGTATAGATCTACATTTGGTATGAAGTTCAAGTTGATACCTTCGCCCGTTGCTGGGTAAAAAAAAGTTTGACGGACGAACAGACAGACAGACGGACATTGTAGTGAGACTATAACGGGTTATATATGGGTTTGTACGAAACCCTAAAAACAAGTTGTTTGTTGGTTTCGATTAGCTATGTGAAATAAAATTTTTTTTTAAGGCAGTCTAATAATATTATATTTGATTAAATAAAACTACTTTCGACGGGCCTCGTGGTGTAGTGGTTCTGGTAACGGACTGCCGATCAAGAGGTCGCGGGTTCGCTTCCCGCTCGGGACAATCATTTGTGTGATTTTTCTAATTTTCATACAAGTCATACAAATGTTTGTACTGCGTCTGGGTGTTTCTATGTATTATAAGTATGTATTTACAAAAAAAAAGTAGTATATATGTATTCTATCCGTATTCTGGTACCTATAACACAAGCATATAAGCTTAGCTTCGGACCAGAGGACGTTGTGTGAAATGTCCATGAGTATTTATTTATTACTTTCCACGGATTCAGGCGCGTATATTTGTTTAAAATTTTTGGCCGACGTTTAAATTTTAAACATTTAAACAAATGAGTCGCGCAAGTGTTAGAAAATATAATAGTCTTGATGTTGATATATTTATAATAACCATTTTTTTTAAATGACATCGTCATCGCAAGATGTTGTGGTGCTCAGCTTACCTCCATGGGAAAAAGGCGTAATGTGGCCTTTTTCCCATGGGAGTAAGCTGAGACTATAGAGCGCCATCTGCTACGATCCAAACACACTTCTTTGGCTTCATCCATACTCATACTGGTCATACATGGCCGACGGTTGTAAGTGCTACGTACTTGACCCTTTTGAAGTAGATATACCTGTGATGACATCGGAGTACAATTTTCTCTTTATTTTTTCCTGCTTAAAAATCACATATCTTGAGACTTTAAGTCTTAAGTTGAGACCATTGTAACATAATTTTAGTCACCCTTAGTATCTGCAAGTAAAAAGATCGTATACCCGCGTCGGTCTCACAGACCGATCAAGCTGTAGTAGGCCCAGGCGTGCTGCTCGCACGACTGTAACCCCAAATAATGCAGCTACCAGAACGCACGTTGTTTAAAGTTCTTAAAAAAAAATTATTTACGAAAAACTGTTTCGTCGGTCTGACAGACCAATACGCGGGTATAGGAAGGTTAAAAAAAAGTAAAACAGGACTCCATAAAAAGACATCACTGTCCAACCTTCTGTCTGTCTATCAGCCAGTCTATTACCAATATGTATCTCTGTAACGGTGATACTAAGATAAGAGAACGATTCTCTGTGATATTGTTACCAAAAATCCCGTTCGATTCTAGGACATACGTGCCGCGTGATCGAGATACTACAAGCATACTTTGTATGAAAAGTGGGCGTAGAAATTGATCGCGAGATTTAATGTCCTCGATGCTTTCATATAAACTATAAATTGAAACAAATTAAAACGCATACTACTAAAAAGCTGTTACTTAAAACAGTTATTGACGATGACAATATCTGCCATGTAAACACAAAGTTTCTTTGACACATATCCCCTTTTCTCCCCATTGAGACTGATCTGAAGTAACACAAAATCCGATATAGGTCAGCCATTGGTAACGATTCTATGCGCACAACTAAACTTAGCTAAAAAATGAAAATTCTTAGTGTCAATAACACAATTCGGCAATGTTAAGAGAACTTTATTATTAGAAAATCTGTATATTATAGACTAACGATTTCAATTAATAAAAATACGCACGACAAAAGAGCTAATTAATCAAAATACGTCTTAGTTGTTTTCATTTTTTAGTTAAGGGCCTACATCAATATTATCGTATATCATCGCCGACACGTACATATTAACACAGCCAGTAGGCACAGAAAATGAAGAATTACAGATACTTTTCCTATTTACTCAAAATCTACTAAATATATTTTAATTCTGATTTACGTGTTTCTATATATGATAGTTACTTATGTTTTTAAAGTTATTTCATTAGTTAATACGCGATAATAGACCGACAAAGAAAAAAATAAAAAATTTGAGAGGTTATTTCGCCATGATTTTCTATCGAGAAAACTTTTTTCAATCGCGATTCTGAGTTTATGCGATCCTAGATCATATATTGAAAAAAACATATACTTAAAAATTAGAGCTCTAGCCATTCAATCTAAAGAAACAATGAAAACTTCGTACATAGAAAAATGCACGAAGCTATTTTGGTATCGTCTTAAGTTACATAACATAGACTTCGATATTAAAAAAAAAAAATTAATGTTTAGTTATATTCATTTATATTTACAGGTTGTTGCGGTGGAATTTCGGGAAGAGCGCTACGTTTTACTATGCTTATCTTTCGCCACAAAGTAACTGGGGCGCATATTGTTTAGGAGTGCTAACCGCTTATTTCTATCGCAGAGCGCAGACCAAGAAATTGGACCTTACTAATAATTTTGTAAGTTTGAAAAACATAACAAGCAACAAATAGCTGTATATAGTCTGGTACTTTTCGCTTTCTGCTCGAACTAGTCAATTTACTGTGGGATAGCAACCACCCCTGCCTTGATCACATTAGCTTACACTGCATTAATCTGTATCATTACATCATTATAAAATAAATGCCGCGCATAATAATGAAATAAAATGAAATGAAAAATCATTTATTCAAGTAGACACAATTTTTCAGAAAAATTATGTGCTTATGACATGTCCAAATTTTTTTTGTCCCTACCACCGGTTCAGGACGCAATCTGCTGAGAAGAACCGGCGTAAGAAACTCAGCAGAGCTTTTAATCAAATCAATATTTTTTTAATTAAATGTCAATTATACTTACAATGCTAATAAAACTTTACAATATAGAATATGTATTGCTCCAGAGCAACTTACTCCCAAGCTTTATCATCTAATATAATCAGAAATTTTATAATACGCCTTTTAATGAATTTTTTTAATTTAGTTTTAATGAATTTTTTAAATTTAGAATTATTAAATTCTCTTACATCAATAGGGAGTTTATTATAAAATCGTATACAATGACCCATGAAAGAGTTACATATTTTGTGGAGACGGGTTACATGCATCACAAGATTGTGTTTATGCCTTGTATTAACATTATGTCCGCACAGCTTCCCCAAAGAAGAATTCCATAGCACATTACATTGTGAAAATAACTAAAGTAAACCATTCTAGCTGTATCTACATCCGTATGTCTTCTAATTGTTTTCACCGCATATGCCGCAGAGCTAAGTTTGCCAGACATTTTTTCAATTTGTGAGCCCCACTGTAATTTCGAATCAATAGTGATTCCTAAAAATATAGTTGACTGTACTGGTTCTAATCTCGTTCCACTCAAATGTACATTGGTTTCTACTTGGGAGACATTTGGCATAGAGAATTTTATTACTTTAGTTTTCTTAGATTTTAATAATAAGTTGTTCAGTAACGGGGGCTTCGGGTACTTCATTTAAACTGCGTGTAGGCAATACATATTTATTTTCCATACTTCTACAAACATAATCGTGAGGTAAGTTTATTTTTATACAGAAATAAGATTTCGTGTCGGCTAGTGCCGATTCCAAGCGATAAAAGGGACACCAAGATGGCGTAGGCGCAATAGGGTAAAACAGAACGACGCCTTCCTATTGGCCGTCAACGCGTAGGGTAAAACTGTACGACGCCTTCCTATTGGCCGTCGGCGGCAGCACTGTCGCTCGTCTCGTCCCTGTAACTTCACATAAGCGTAATAGATGGCGCTGCCTGTAGCGTCGACATGGCCCCGCCTTTGGAAGCTCCTGCTTCCAACATCAATTTACAGGATAGCTTATGACAATATTGGTAAAGGACATATTCGAGAAAATGATCTTCTTATTACATCTGACGACGTGCGAATGTCAGCCACGCGTGATATGCCGTCAGTTCCTGGGTAGATATTGATCACACGGCCCAGCTTCCACTTCATTGGAGGCAGACCATCCTCCTTTACAATGACCAGGCTTCCTAGTTGAATGTCAGCTTGGTGTGATTTCCATTTAGTACGTACTTGTAATTCTGATACATATTCTTTCGCCCACCGTTGCCAAAAATGTTGCCGAAGTTGTTCGACACGTCTATAGCGGTCCAGCCGTGTCTCTCGTGCATCAAGCAGGTCCTCGGTTGCTGGAGCAGTCAACGGCCGGCCGACAAGAAAATGACCAGGAGTAAGAGGTGTAAGATCTGAAGGGTCTGTTGACATAGGTGATAAAGGGCGGGAGTTCAGAATGGCTTCGACCTGTGTCAAAACCGTGCTGCACTCCTCATAAGTTAGATTAGTATTCCCTACTACTCGCTTTATATGATACTTAGCAGACCTTATTCCACTCTCCCAAAGGCCACCGAAATGGGGTGAGTATGGTGGGATAAAACAGAACTTAATTGAATCATTAGCGGCAATATCAATAATTTGTTTTGAGTTCCTATCTAAAAACTGTGAAAACTCTTTAGCAGCCCCCACAAAATTCCTACCGTTATCTGAATAAATAATATGAGGTTTACCTCTTCTGCTAATAAAACGCCTTAATGTTAAAATATAGTCGTCAGTAGAAAGACCAGTAGTAAGCTCCAAATGTACCGCGCGAGTGACGAAACAGACAAACAGACAAATGTATGCTTTCACTAACCTAGCTCCTCTTCCTTTACGATTTAAAATTAATATTGGACCCGCATAGTCTACGCCTGTCCTTAAGAATGGAAAACCAGGCTCCAAGCGATCTGAGGGTAAATTACCCATTAAGGGTGTTAATGTTTTCCCTTTATTTCGGGTGCATACGATACATTGACGCACCACCTTTCGTGTAATATTTCGTGCACTCAGCGGCCACCAGCGCTCACGCAAGCTAGCCAACAATAATTGGGGACCAGCGTGAAATAAACGCAGGTGTTCATATACAACTAACAAATTTGTAAAATGGTGTTTGCTACATAACAAGATTGGGTATTTCTTGTTATAGTCAAAATTAGACGCATTTGACAACCTACCACCTACTCTAATAATTTTATGTTTATCTATAAATACGTTAAGACCTGAAATACGATTAAATTCCTTACAATTAGTTTTAATAGGTACATTATTAGTTAGTTTTTCGTAAAGATTAGGAAATGATTGTGTTTGCGCGAACCTAACCAACATACGTTCCGAGGCATTCAGCTCATCCACCGACAACGAACCAGTTTGACGTTCACTACATTTCCGAGTGGCAGCAATAAAACGCAATACATATGCACCTACACGCTTCAATCTGATGAACGATGAGTAATTTTCGAATGTAAATAAATCACAATATTCAGTAGTACAGGTAAGAGTTACTGACTGTGGTTTTAATTCCGGTAAATCATTCATATCTATTAAATTAGTATTAGATTGATAAAAACTACTACTATCACTAGACTGCAGATACAACGGACCAGTCCACCACAGACTATTGTTAATTAATAAATCGAGATTAACTCCCCTAGTTAGCAAATCAGCTGGGTTATCTTTGCTGAAAACATGCAACCAAATCGAATTACCTGTTAACTCGTTTATTTCTGTAACACGATTATGCACGAATGTTTTTAATAAGTGCGGTGACATACGCATCCAACTAATAACAATAGTCGAATCTGTCCAAAAATATGTCTTTGTAAAAGTTAACCTTAACGAATCCACGATGGTTTTAAATAATTTCGCACCCACAAGCGCTCCACAGAGCTCCAATCTCGGTATTGTAATAGTTTTAATAGGCGCGACTTTGCTCTTAGCACACAGTAACCTACAACATACCTCTGAACCTTCGTTATACGTACGTATATATGCACACGCTCCATAAGCGCCCTGAGACGAGTCACAAAAAATATGTAACTCTTTATGTTGCACGTTATCACTCATTACATGACGTGGTATCCTTAACTCGCTTAAAACTCTTAAAGTTTCCGTGAAGCGCTGCCATGCGACTGCAACGTCACAGGGGACAGGGCTGTCCCAATCAAGTTTAGCAAGCCACAGTTTTTGTAATAACATTTTTACAATGACAATCACCGGCGATAGCAACCCTAACGGATCGTATATTTGTGCGATTGTAGAAAGAATTAATCTTTTTGTCACTAAATGATTACTACTATATTCATTTAATTTTGTTGTGTAATATAGCTCGTCGGAATCACTCTGCCAGCCGATCCCGAGAGTTTTGTTTTGAGTGTGTTCATTTGTGAACATAGTGGAAGTTTGTGAGACTTCCGAATTAAATTTCCACTTTCGGAGCATAAAACAACCTGACTGTAATACGCGCGCAACCCTATCGCATATACCTAGTAAAACCTCGTAGTCGTCGTTACCTGTGATCAGGTCATCGACAAAAATATCGTTCTTTATGACACGAGAAACAACCTCATCATCAGTTTCTAACGCTAATTGACGTATACATCGCATACTTAAATACGGGGCTGATGCGGTCCCGTACGTTACCGTATTTAATTGATAAACCTTTAAGGAATCAGATATATTTTCTCGCCATAAAATTAGTTGCAGTGCTCTTTGATCAGACTGTATATTTACCATTCTAAACATTTTTTCTACGTCTGCACAAGCTACATATTTATACTGACGAAAGCGAATAAGAATCGAAAAAATATCGTTTTGTAGTGACGGCCCCGCGTACTGAATATCGTTTAATGACTTGTTAGAAGTTGTTACAGCACTGGCATCAAATACAACGCGTAATTTAGTTGTAGTACTACTTTCCTTTAGTACTCCATGATGACACAAAAAGTAGTTGGGACTATCGAAATTATCTTTAAGCGTCATGTGGCCAAGGTCCTCATATTCACGCATAAATTGACAATACATACGCTTATACGAAGGTGAACGCTCTAACTTACGTTCTAATGATGAGAACCTATTCTTAGCCATTTTTAAAGAATCACCAAGCACATCTGGCGAATCCTTCAGTGGGATACGTACAGAAAACCTACCATCAGACTCCCGTTTAGTAGTTTTCGTAAACAAGTCTTCACACAATCTTTCGTCATGAGTGAGGACGTCACGTGACTGTGGCACGTTTTCCAATTCCCAAAATCGTGCAAGTTGATCGTCAACAGACTGAGCAATATTGCATTGAACCATACGTGGTCCATCTACGCTTAAGCCCTTAGTGTTTAAAGGACCCGATAACAGCCAACCTAACCTAGAATTTTGTAGGTAAGGTCCGTTAGTTAATTTTATTTTATCATCGTATAATAAATCCCAAAATAGATCCGCTCCGATTAATAAATCTATTTCTGAGGGTTTATGAAAGTCGGGGTCAGCCAACCGAATGTTGTCCGGTATACGTATAAGCGCGGGATCAATGCCTGTCCTGGGTAAACTGGATGTTATACGCTGCAAGACCAAACACTTAACCTTTGCACTGTAGTCGCTTAATTTAGAACGTATTGTTAAATCGCATAAAATATTTGAACGCGTAACAGACTGTGAAATGCCACATATCTGTGCAGTGGACTGTATTGATGGCGGATTTATAATACTTCGTAATTTATCCGTAATAAAGGAATGTTGGCTACCACTATCCAACAAAGCCTTAACCGTATATACACGCTTATTGTTTACGTCTACTATCTCCACCAGCGCTGTACATAGTAATACCGTTTGTAGTGACGTATTTTGATGTACGAAATCATTTAATTCGCTACCGGCGTGCAAATGATACGTATCTAATGAGGCAGAGTGCAACGCGGCCAATGACCTCACGCTGCCGCCGGCCGAGTCCGCGCCGTGATCAGCTGATCTCTCGCTGCGCGCCTCAGAATCGATGTTCGGCTGGTGAAGCAGTGAATTATGCTTACAATTACATTGCTTACATGGACCAAAGGTACATTCGGAAATGTTATGTCCCGATCGTAAGCAATTACGACATAAATTATTATTATCTACGAATTTTATTCTATCCTTTACAGGTAAATTTAAAAAACAATAACACGAATAAAGATTGTGATTACCCTTACACGAAATACAAACACGAGTCAATCGTCTATTATTATTACTATTCATTGTCTTACCCTTTGGACGTAAATTGTTGGAACTATTAGCTACATAACTATGAACCTTAACACCTTTGGAATTAAGTTCATTATAAGGAGGTTTACTTGGAGGCTTATTATTCGCATTAATCATATCCAACGAGTCTGCCTTATTTTTAAGAAACGAAAGTAAATATATATATATATATATATATATATATATTCATGGACATATATATATATATATATTCATGGACATTTCACACATCGTCCTCTGGTCCCAAGCTAAGCTTATTATGCTTGTGTTATGGGTACCAGAATACGGATATAATACATATACTACTTTTCTTTTGTAAATACATACTTAAAATACATAGAAAACACCCAGACGTAGTACAAACATTTGTATGACATTTATGAATATCACACAAATAATTGTCCCAAGCGGGAATCGAACCCGCGACCTTGTGAACGGCAGTCCAGTACATGAACCACTACGCCACGAAGCCCGTCAAATAATCACTTAATTATACACTTAATAAATCACTTAATTTTACCTTTTTAGTCGAATCGGAATGAAGATTACCTAAGTGATGTTCCCAGTCACGTTCAGTGGACGAATCGAGCTTCGACACCGTTAGGTATATGACCAGAGTATCCCACGAGTCCGTGGGTTCCTCCAAAGTATTTAAAGCTCGAAGATTACGCATTACCGTGTCAACTAACCTCCTAATATGAGCAGCAGATTCGTGTTTGTTTGAAGGAACAGAAAATAGTGCCTTTATGTGATTATGTACTAGGAGCCTAGTATTATGAAACCTAGATTCCAGCAACTCCCACGCATGCTTATAATTAGAATCCGTGAAGTCTAAGGCGCTTATAACTTGTATCGCCGTGCCGCTAAGTGAACTACGTAAGTAATGGAATTTTTGAATTAAATCTAAATCTGTGCGGTTGTGTATCATAGCTAAGAATGAATTACGAAATTCTAACCAATGATCGTATGCACCATCAAAAGTGGGTAATTTAATATCAGGTAATTTTACCGTTTGTGATTTGTTACAATTAGAGCTCACATTAACCTCTCCACCTTCAACTAAGCATTCAGCAAAGGCTAAAGTACTAAAATATAAGGTTTCAAAAGACTCGACATACTCCATGTTGGATGAATTGTCGGCGTCTGAAGAATTAATTTCAATTTGATTTTGTAATGTATTAAAATTATTGTAATGATCTTTAGCCGCGTTAATTCTAAACTTAATCTCTTTAATTTGTAATAAAGAAGGAGGGCTGTCGCTGAAGGCGTTTAAAAATTTATTGAATTGTGTAATCCTACACCTTAGATTACCACGTTGCCGTTTGAGGTCAACGAGGTCTCCAGGCATTGAGAGGTATTTCTCGTCATCACCACCCATCATTATCGGTTATCAAGCCTATGAAAAGAATAGAATAAGGTACTCACGATTTGAACACAACCGGCACGCAGACGCGAATGCAGGGTGCGAAGGCCCCGACACTAACGCCGCAAACGCGATCGGCAACTGAAAAATACAAGCATCACGGTTTCAACACAGATAACAAGGAAGGGAGTAGAAAGGATCGAAGGCCTAACCGTCAACTGATGTTTTCTTGCACCTCGGCTTGTGGCAAGTCGGGTTATTCGCATCATCCGCTGCAATCCGGTTCGTTTGGACCAAATGTTCAGTAACGGGGGCTTCGGGTACTTCATTTAAACTGCGTGTAGGCAATACATATTTATTTTCCATACTTCTACAAACATAATCGTGAGGTAAGTTTATTTTTATACAGAAATAAGATTTCGTGTCGGCTAGTGCCGATTCCAAGCGATAAAAGGGACGCCAAGATGGCGTAGGCGCAATAGGGTAAAACAGAACGACGCCTTCCTATTGGCCGTCAACGCGTAGGGTAAAACTGTACGACGCCTTCCTATTGGCCGTCGGCGGCAGCACTGTCGCTCGTCTCGTCCCTGTAACTTCACATAAGCGTAATAGATGGCGCTGCCTGTAGCGTCGACAAAGTTATTAACATTAAACCATTGTACAAGTTTTGAGAGTGCACTGTTTACCTCGTCATAATCACGCATTTGTCTATTAATTTTAAAAGTCAAGGAAGTATCATCAGCAAACAGAACAATCTCTTAATCGTTCAAAACATAATACGGTAAGTCATAAATATAAGTAAGGAAGAGGAATGGGCCAAGAATGGAGCCCTGTGGGACGCCCAATGTAACAGCAGCTCCTGGAGATCGTTTACCGTTAACATCAACTTTCTGAATTCTATTGTCTAAATAAGAGTTTAAAAGATCGAGTGCTTTATTTCTGATACCATAATGATGTAGTTTCCTAACTAAGGTTTCATGTTGTACACAGTTAAAAGCTTTGAAAAATCGCAAAAAAACACCTAACGAATCTTGCGAATTCTCCTAGGCCGAGAATATACCTATTAACAGTTCAACCCCTGCATCTGTAGTTGAACATCCTTTCGTAAATCCAAACTGTTTCTTATGTAATAATTTATTATCATTAAAGTGCTTGAGGAGCTGATTTAGAATAATTTTTTCAAATATTTTACTTAAAGAAGGATGTATAGAAACAGGTCGGAAATTCGTTGGGTCCGAAGAATCATCTGACTTAAATAAAGGTATTACTTAGCTGTGTTTCATGAGATCTGGAAACACACCTAAATCAATACAACAAAATTTCAGCCAGGCAAGGGGCAATTATTCCAATAATATTTTCAATAGTTTTGACAGACAATCCCCATAGGTCTGTGGTTTTCTTTTTATTAATTGTTTTGAAAGTACTTATAATATCTACGTCATTAACTGCGGTAAACGAAAACTCGGTGATACATTCTGTAACATTTTGTTTGAGGAGCTCTTCGGCTGAGATGGGAGAGGACTTGAGTGAACTGGTTGTTAATATAGGAATGTTAGAAAAATAATGTTCAAACTCAGTCGCTACTTCCATATCCGCCGTTATATTTACATTATTTATTTTTATATTAAAGTCGCGGCTGCGTGCTGTAGCCCTACCAATTTCACTATTTATAATATCCCAATTAGTTTTAATTTTGTTTGAAGAAGTTTTTATTTTATTTTTTAAGTAAGTAAATGGTATTTGCGGCAGAACAGGCTTTTTTAAAAACTTTAGAATAATTATTTACATATTTTTTTAAAGTTGCACTCTGATTATAAGTTTTTTCTTCATAAAGGTCATACAACTTATTACGGCTTTTATAAATACCAACAGTTGCCCATTCACTGAACTTCAACTGATCACTAATCATCTTAGATTTTGGTTTAAATATTCTATTGAACTCACCAGTTATTATGTTAAATAAAGAGTTATAAAGGACATCAGGATCAGGAGTTCCATGAACTGGCATCCATGATAGCTTTGTGAACAAGTTACTTTTTAGTTCTTCTAGGCGAGTCCTATTCATTGGTCTAAAACAAATTCTTTTTTCTTGAACCCTATTGCTCTTTTTAGGAATGGATATCAACTGACCACAATGATCAGATGATAAAGAGCTAAATATAGACTTGTGATCTGGTTTGATGTTAATAAATATGTTATCAATGCAGGTAGCACTGGAAGCAGTAATTCTTGTGGGTTCAAGAAAAACACTATGTAAATTAAATGATTTTAACAGATTTAAAAAACTACCAGTCAGTGAATTATTTTCCAGTATATTTATATTAAAGTCTCCACAAATAGCAATTATTTTAGGACTATTAGCTAATTTAAATAAGGCATCCTCCATGATATTAATAAAAGATTCATAAGGCGCACATGGAGGTTTATATACACTCATAACAATAAGTTGCTTCAGTTCAACACATGCAATCTCCACTACCCCTTCAACAGAGAGGCTCACAATATCAGTTCTTTCTTTAAATTTAAGTAACCTATTAGTAATTATTAAAGAGCCATCACGTATCATACAAACCCTGTTGAAAGAGCTTACAACCTGGTGGTTATTGGAACTGAATGTGACCTGATGACTTTTTAGCCAAGATTCTGTAACACATAAAATATCAATATTATTATAGTTCAATAACAATTCCAATTCTAACTCCTTACCTAACATCCCCTGAATATTTTGATGCACCAGGTTAAGGCAATTTGGCATTTTTGTATTACTAACAGATAATGGGGATATATGATATTTATTTAAACAACAAGCAGGTGTACTATTAACATTGCAACCATCATGATCATTAACAAAATGTATTAATGTATTGCCGGAGTTTCTCTCCATTGTCTTACATACTAATTTAAAGAATTACTGTCACATAAAGCATCTTTACATGGAGTCAAATTACAAGGATGCTCAATAGAAGCAGTAACATGTAAAAAATATGATAGCTATCTTTTATAATAGTTATCAAGACAATAATTATCTTTTGTCATATTAAAATAGTATTTATTAAATACATTAATGTCAATTAAATTAAATTTATTATTATAGACAGTCAATGTGTGTAATTTCATATTGAATTTATGTCTATTATTATTTTCAGCACGCGACAACAACTTGCTGTAAGGAAATGTAAATAAGATAATATTTTCTAACACTTGCGCGACTCATCTGTTTAAATAAAACTACTTTTTACGGATTTAGACGCGTATATTTGTTTTAAATTTTGGCCCGACGTTTCGGAGACTTTGCAGTCACCATGGTCACGGGTGAGACATAATAAAAGAATGAAAGTGAAAGATAATATTCTTTAAGTTCAATTGTGATAATAAATTAAAATATTTAACTAGTTTTTGAGCGTTAACATATCCCGTTCTCCCAATTAAAACAATTAAAGTAGTCTCGGGAGTGTGACTACTACTATCTAAAAGTAACCTAATATTTGTGTGAAACTAGCACCAGGCAAACAAGAGTTGGTTACCTACTAGTAGGCCCGTATTATGAAACATTGCTTGGCCCATATGTTTTCCCATTTCATCACTATACATAAGAATATTGGTTTTAGGAATGTTACTTTGACTTTTACTTTGACTTTTACTTTGAATTTTACTTTTGATTTGGGAAGCACTGGTATTAATACCATCATTCAGTACTGAACTCTGAGATGCATCTACCAAGTGAGATGGTTCTGAACAAGTTTGTGTTATTTGGGTGGTATTGTATTGAATATTATAGTCATCAATGAGAGACAAGAATTTTCTCTCATTATCTTTACTCGTTTCTACTAATTTATCTAGATTGATTAAATGTTCTTCAATGTCTCTTTGAGCTGCCTCAAACTTTCCTGTCATTATAAATAAAGAATCATTCAAAGACTGGATAAATAATTACAAACTAATATAATCTCACAAGAAAGACATAAACTGCTTTGATTTATTGGAATTGATGTTATACTGTTATCACAGGAGTTATTATTTAATATTTGGTTTTCATGAGAGCTATCAGGTGCACTGCCGACCAGTTCCTTAAACAGCGACTGTGCATGAGCAGTCCTGGGCCCTGAGTCGGGTATTTCAATGGTGTCACAATTGTATCATTATGGTACCATTATGGTACCATTATGGTACCATTATGGTACCATTATGGTACCATTATGGTACCATTATGGTACCATTATGGTACCATTATGGTACCTGTATGGTACCTGGTAATTAAAAAAATTGGTCAAATGCGAGTCGGACTCGCGCACGAAGGGTTCCGTACCATTATCTATGCAACATAAGGCAACGTTATTAGTATCGAGCAAGAAACGGTAAAAAAATCATGTTTATTGTATTGTTGTATGGGAAGCCCCCTTAAATATTTATTTTATTTTATTTTAGTATTTGTTGTTATAGCGGCAATAGAAATACATCATCTGTGAAAATTTCAACTGTCTAGCTATCACCGTTCTTGAGATACAGCCTGGTGACAGACGGACGGACGGACGGACGGACGGACAGCGAAGTTTCAGTAATAGGGTCCCGTTTTTACCCTTTGGGTACGGAACCCTAAAAATCTAAAGGTGATATTTTTTTATTTTGAATTTGTTAGTCGGATCGTAAGATATCCTTAGTTTTAGATTTCTTTTGAAACTTTGAAGTGGGATATCAAAGCTAAATATAATCTAAATCAAAATCCAAGAGACCTAGAGATGACCATATTTTTTTTCGCTGATATATGGTCCAGAATGCTCTGAGCCAAAATTAAAAAAACTAACTAATATCACCTTTTCTAAATCCAAAAATAAACTAAATTTCAAAGTTTCAGAATTTTAAAACAATTGGCGCCACGGTGAGAGCTTCCCAAAATTTAAATTTTTTTGTAAAAATGATTAATAACTCAAAAAAAAAATTTCGGAGGGGTACGGTAACTAACACTGTGACACGTGAATTTTATATATTAGATAACACTATTTTCTTTATAAATAAATAGCAATTAATAGGAAAACAGGGCAAAATATCACAAAAATAAAATTTAATAGCGGGAGAAGTTAACCTAACATCCTAACAGCAATGTTGCCAGCCGCGAAAAAAAGAAACATTAGGAACTTGTTTAAGCCCTAAAGTAAAAATTGTTATTTTCAGCTTATGAAAACATTGTTTCTCATCTCTGTTCCTGTCGCACTCGCCACTGTTGCAATGGGTTGGGACCTGCATCACAGGAAAGCGTCTGCATTAGAATCAGCTGCATTTAACGTTCTGAACCAAAACTTTTTTGCCTTGAATATCTGCATCTTCATTATTGGATATTTCTACAGATGTAATCGTAAGTAGTAGATACTAATTCAAACAAACAAAATCTTAACGGATCCAGACGCGTATAATTCGCAGTAAATCCAAGTATGTCTCAACTAATTAATAAATAATCTAATTTGTTCAAATGTGGTTGCCAGGTAAGGGCGCTATCCAAAGTAAGACCCAGATATTTTAAATGTAGATAGAGATAGAGATATAAAGATAGTATTTAATATTGTTATATTAAGTTATGAGTTCAAGCCATAATACCTTCGCTAGAGTCATTGTCTTTATCCGGGCCAAGACGAATCGATTGACGTATGAATCTATCTTCGCGGTCTGCCACAAAAACGGTTGATCGTATGAAAATAAAGTTCAAACAAAAGTTGTATAGAATTTTATAATCTACAATTTTTATGCTGGTGCAAATCTAATTTAAGCAATAGAAAGCGAGATATTCAAAAAAATCCCTTTTATGCTATTGCATAGCTTCTATCGCGGGCCTTCAGCGTGGAGACCGAAACCAGAAATTCCGTAACGAAAATAACGTTATGAAAAAACCTGTGGAAAAAACTTTACATTATAGGCGCTACTGCGCATGCGTAATCGGCGTAAAACGCCGTTTCGCTGTTCGCCCCACAATCTGGTGACTCATGTCAGTTTCGGCGTTAGTTTTAAATATGAATAAAAAAAGTGCATTTATTAATGAAGAAAGTCACGAATAAACAGTAAAAGAAAATGAGTGAGTACTCTATATACATACTTTTCATTATTATTATCACAAATGCAGTATTATTTTTTGTTTTGTTAATTTATATGTCGTAGGAGACTTTATTAAAATAGTTTACTTAAGGATTTTTAGTTTTAACTTAGGTTCCAAGATTGTTATGTGGGTCCTTAAATTGTGTCAATGGTAAGTAATTCGTTTACTTACTGTAGTTGGTGAGACTGAATAGTGACCCGTTGAAATTTCATAAAAGGATCCTTCCAAGCCAGTTACACGTGTCGTAAGCCACGGATCAATCTCATCGTAGTTAATAGAATTTTGTGGTTAACGTAGTTAGTTTGTCCAGTATAACAAGGTCTTTAGATAGATGACTGCTCTGGCTGTAATTACTGGTGATGTCTACGGTGTTTTTTCTCCGATATCAGAAGTGGGATCGAATAATCGTTACTCGATTTTGTTTTGAAAGATTAAAACAATAAAATTAACCGCAGTGGGCGTTTTAGTAAAAACTTAAAGTTTCTGCAAAGTTACAAAAACATACGGTATGAATACCGTAACAAATTATCTATCTCTTTAATTGCGAACGTTATTGGTGTATTTGTATATTGTGTATGTTCAGTAAACTATTTAAAATATTAGCAACGCAGTTTACCGTGGTGTATCTACGAGTAAAGTAATTATTATAAAAAGAGCTGTTGGCGCGTGGAGCGTTACAATAAGCCATAATAAAAGGTGCTACAATAAGCCACTACGAGTATATCCTATCCTGAAAGAATAATGGTCCCCTGTGTACCACGGCGAACAGGACCGCCTATGGCACAGCATCAACCTTTCCCTTTATTCCTAGGGCCCTTGCCTTCGCGGCAACATCGACCTTTTCTTGACCTATCCTTCCTAAACCCTCTATCCTTCCTAAATCCTTCATCGTTCCTATCCTTGCTCATAAATATACCACGATACTATGCACCATCGGTTACTATTCACGATGTAGGTGTTTGGTTAGGTGTACGCGCTATAAAATAAAATACTTAAAAGGATACCAAAATAGCTACGTGCATTTTTCTACGTACGAAGTTTTCATTTTTTCTTTAGATTGAATGGATAGAGCTCTAATTTTTAAGTATATGTTTTTTCAATATATAATCTAGGATCGCATAAACTCGGAAACGCGATTGAAAAAAGTTTTCTCGATAGAAAATCTTAGCGAAACAACCTCTCTTATTGATTTTTTTTTCATTTGTCGGTCTATTATCACGTATTAACTAATGAAATAACTTTCAAAACATAAGTACCTATTATATATAGAAACACGTAAACCGGAATTAAAATATATTTAGTAGATTTTGAGTAAACAAAAAAAATATCCCTAATTCTTGATTTTCTATACCTACTAGCTGTGTTAATTGGTACATGTCGACGATGATATTGATGTAGGCCCTTAAACTGTTGGCTAAGCAATGCGAACGTTTCCTCGGTCTTCTATCCATACTCCAATGTTTGAATATGTAAGGATGTTTATTGTGCTTTCACGTAAAGACCACTGGATGGATTTTCATGAAACTTTGTAATGAAAAATGGAATAGAAAATGAACTTATTTTTTATCCTTTTTACCGCAGGTAACACCGCGGGGCGCAGCTAGTTACTTCTTATAAAACAAAGTCGTAATTTTTGTATGTATTTTCATTGTTCAAAAATACGCAACGCATCTTAATGCGGTTTTTTTAATAGATAGAATGGTTCAAGAGAATGGCTTTTTTGCATAATTTATTGGAATTTGGTGTATATTGGATGAGATATGATTAAATTTGCTGAGGAATTCGGAAGCGCGCGACCTTTAAATGAAAACGCTGCCTTATCTATGTGAGGTACAACAAAGTAATGTATGGAAGAATTGTTCATTACCTATAGTTCTTCAAAAAAGTCCGCGAGAGCATATGTCTATCTTTTAAGGAAAACCTGCTGTACCCATAATAACGCCAAAAATATTATCAAATTCAATAGGGTGTTTTCAAACGCTATTTATGTGTATATAGTAATATTTTTTAACAATTTAAATACTTTAGTTAGCTTACGCATTTAATATAGATTATAACTGCTTTTTACAGATTGCAATTTAAATGAATATCTTAGGAGATATGACGAAAACAGAATTACGCGGGGCAAAATAAAATACTTAAACTGTTGGCTGAGCAACGCGAACGTTTCCTCGGTCTTCTATAAGTGCTCCAATGTTTTGATGTTTGGTTAATGTTGGATGTATGAATGTAAGGATGTTTGTAGTTCTTTCACGTAAAGACTGCTAGATGGATTTTCATGAAACTTTCCAATAATATAGCTTATAGGTCGTTACGCCTTAATCCCCGACGTATCGGTATTGAGTTGGTCTTTATAGGCGTCGGCGTCGGCGTATGGTGGTTACGCTGCTCAAATCCCGACGTATCGATGCTGAGTTGGTTTTTAAAGACGTCGGCGTCGGCGTATGGTCGTCACACTGCTCAAATCCCGACGTACGTATCGGTACTGAGTGGGTGTTTATAGGTGTTGGCGTCGGCGTATGGTCGTTACGCTGCTCAAATCCCGAAGTACGTATCGGTGCTGAGTGGGTCTTTATAGGCGTCGGCATCGGCGTCGGCGTATGGTCGTTAAGCTGCTCAAATCCCGACGTATCAGTGTTGAGTTGGTTTTTATAGGTGTCGGCGTCGACTTCGGCGTCAGCGTCGACTTAGGCGTCGGCGTCTGCGTCGGCGTCGGCGTATGGTCGTTAAGCTGCTCAAATCCCGATGTATCGGTGTTGAGTTGGTTTTTATAGGCGTCGGCGTCGCCTTTAGCGTCGGCGTCGGCGTATGGTCGTTACGCTGCTCAAATCCCAACGTACGTATCGGTGCTGAGTGAGTGTTTATAGGCGTCGGCGTCGGCATCGGCATCGGCATCGATATGGTCGTTAAGCTGCTCAAATCCCGACGTATCGGTGTTGAGTTGGTTTTTATAGGCGTCGGCGTATGATTGTTACGCTGCTCAAATCCCGACGTATCGGTGCTGAGTTGGTTTTTATAGGCGTCGGCGTCGGCTTCGGCGTTGGCGTCGGCGTATGGTCGTTACGCTGCTCAAATCCCGACGTATCTATCGGTGCTGAGTTGGTTTTTATAGACGTCGGAGTCGGCGTATGGTCGTTACGCTGCTCAAATCCCGACGTACGTATCGTTGCTGAGTGGGTGTTTTAGGGGTCGATGTCGGCGTATGGTCGTTAAGCTGCTCAAATCCCGACGTATCAGTGTTGAGTTGGTTTTTATAGGCGTCGGCGTCGGCTTCGGCGTTAGCGTCGGCGTCGGCGTATGGTCGTTACGATGCTCAGATCCCGACGTTTCGGTGCTGAGTTGGTTTTTATAGGCGTCAGCGTCGGCGTTGGCGTCGGCGTCTGCGTATGGTCGTTACGCTGCTCATATCCCGACGTATCTATCGGTGCTGAGTTGGTTTTGATAGGCGTCGGCGTCGGCGTATGGTCGTTACGCTGCTCAAACCCCGACGTACGTATCGGTGCTGAGTGGGTGTTTATAGGCATCGGTGCTGAGTGGGTGTTTATAGGCGTCGGCTTCGGCGTTGGCGTCGGCGTCGGCGTATGGTCGTTACGATGCTCAAATCCCGACGTTTCGGTGCTGAGTTGGTTTTTATAGGCGTCGGCGTCGGCTTCGGCGTTGGCGTCGGCGCATGGTCGTTACGCTGCTCAAATCCCGACGTATCTATCGGTGCTGAGTTGGTTTTTATAGACGTCGGCGTCGGCGTATGGTCGTTACGCTGCTCAAATCTCGACGTACGTATCGGTGCTGAGTGGGTGTTTATAGGCGTCGGTGTCGGCGTATGGTCGTTAAGCTGCTCAAATCCCGACGTATCAGTGTTGAGTTGGTTTTTATAGGCGTCAGCGTCGGCTTCGGCGTTGGCGTCGGCGTCGGCGTATGGTCGTTACGATGCTCAGATCCCGACGTTTCGGTGCTGAGTTGGTTTTTATAGGCGTCAGAGTCGGCGTTGGCGTCGGCGTCTGCGTATGGTCGTTACGCTTCTCAAACCCCGACGTACGTATCGGTGCTAAGTGGGTGTTTATAGGCATCGGTGCTGAGTGGGTGTTTATAGGCGTCGGCTTCGGCGTTGGCGTCGGCGTCGGCGTATGGTCGTTACGATGCTCAAATCCCGACGTTTCGGTGCTGAGTTGGTTTTTATAGGCGTCGGCGTCGGCTTCGGCGTTGGCGTCGGCGTCTGCGTATGGTCGTTACGCTGCTCAAATCCTGACGTATCTATCGGTGCTGAGTGGGTGTTTATAGGCGTCGGCTTCGGCGTTGGCGTCGGCGTCGGCGTATGGTCGTTACGATGCTCAAATCCCGACGTATCGGTGTTGAGTTGGTTTTTGTCGGCGTCGGCGTATAGTTGTTACGCTGCTCAAATCCCGACGTATCGGTGCTGAGTTGGTTTTTATAGGCGTCGGCATCGGCTCCGGCGTTGGCGTCAGCGTCGGCTCCGGCGTTGGCGTCGGCGTCGGAGTATGGTCGTTACGATGCTCAAATCCCGACGTATCGGTGCTGAGTTGGTTTTTATAGGCTTCGGCGTTGAAGTCGGCGTCGGCGCATGGTCGTTACCCTGCTCAAATCCCGACGTATCGGTGCTTAGTTGGTTTTTTTAGGAGTCGGCGTCGGCATATGCGTCGGCGTCAGCCAAAAATTCAAAAAAAATCTCACCGGATAATGTTTCGTATTAAGGGCCTACATCAATATTATCGTCGACATGTACCTATTAACACAGCTAGTAGGTATAGAAAATGAAGAATTAGGGATATTTTTTTTGTTTACTCAAAATCTACTAAATATATTTTAATTCCGGTTTACGTGTTTCTATATTATATAATAGTTACTTATGTTTTTAAAGTTATTTCATTAGTTAATACGCGATAATAGACTGACAAATGAAAAAAATAAAAAATAAGAGAGGTTGTTTCGCTAAGATTTTCTATCGAGAAAACTTTTTTCAATCGCGTTTCTGAGTTTATGCGATCCTAGATTATATATTGAAAAAACATATACTTAAAAATTAGAGCTCTAGCGATTCAATCTAAAGAAAAAATTAAAACTTCGTACATAGAAAAATGCACGAAGCTATTTTGGTATCCTCTTAATTACGACCGGCGGGACAGAGTTGCAAGTACTTCTACAATTATGTTATGTACAAAGACTGCCATAACCAATATATTTCATTGTTGACAAAATAAGGCAAAGGCTTTTCCCCTCGGATCTTGGTCTATTAAAACTAATACATATATATTAATGTCAATACATTCCGGTTTACGTGTTTCTATATTATATAATAGTTACTTATGTTTTTAAAGTTATTTCATTAGTTAATACGCGATAATAGACTGACAAATGAAAAAAATAAAAAATAAGAGAGGTTGTTTCGCTAAGATTTTCTATCGAGAAAACTTTTTTCAATCGCGTTTCTGAGTTTATGCGATCCTAGATTATATATTGAAAAAACATATACTTAAAAATTAGAGCTCTAGCGATTCAATCTAAAGAAAAAATTAAAACTTCGTACATAGAAAAATGCACGAAGCTATTTTGGTATCCTCTTAATTACGACCGGCGGGACAGAGTTGCAAGTACTTCTACAATTATGTTATGTACAAAGACTGCCATAACCAATATATTTCATTGTTGACAAAATAAGGCAAAGGCTTTTCCCCTCGGATCTTGGTCTATTAAAACTAATACATATATATTAATGTCAATACATTTGATTGACAATCGCTATTTTATCATAATTACCATAAACAATGGACAGATGTAAGCATCAGTAAATAAGGATTATTAATCTTATTTTAGTTTTTTTATGACATTTGCCCTTCAATATCTTTAGACACAGACACGATAGCACTTGTGACTTTTAAGACAACATTTAGAACGACAAAACAAAGGTTTATTCCAATTTCTTTTTTTTTTTTCGATGTGATTGGTTTGTTCCTAATTTTCCTTAAATTTTTACAGGAATTTACGTGAACGCTGTTGAATGGGGACCGTTACAGCCTTTAGGAACGTTGTCTTATAGTGCGATGTTACTTCACACTGCCATTTTGAGGATATATTTTGGTCAAACAACAAGATTATTGTATGCTTCAATATACAGTATCGTAAGTATTTCAGTAAATTTATACTTTCTTAAAACTTTCTTTCAGAATTTTCTAGTTGTAGACAACATTATCATTTAATATATATAAGTACAGATTTTATGACCAATTCCTCCCGAAACATAATTACTTGGTGGGATGCATGGGCAAAATATCAAACAGCGCGGCAGCGTGGTGAAGGTCTGCTGGCGCTCCGTGGGTGAGTTGAGCGCCGCCAACGTTCCAAATACGTAAACAACATGATAAATGTTTTCACTCACTTCTAAACTGTAAGCTATTAACCTATAACCTATTAACTATTTTGCCACAGTTTCAATATGCAGGAGTTAGAGCACACATAGGGCGGTAGTATTTTATCATAAGGAGCGGCGCAAACCTTGCTACATAATTAATATTTAGGGCAGAAAATGAAACGGCCTGGGAGGCTAATTTAAAAAATACGCTACTACATGTGGCTATAATGAAGTGCAACAGCTATGTAAACCAAATGTTCCACTACAATAATTCTTTTTTTGGACAAGTCAAAAAAGTTTACAATTATGCAAAACTAACAAAAATGTGGTTGAGTGAGGTATTGAGTTGTACTTGACTGTGCTTATAATATTAATAAATCTTTAAAACATTTTAAAACTATTTTACAACAATTTAATCATAATAAAAATAGTATTACCTATATATACATTATTGCTATCTCAGCATCATAGTATTACGATAATATTCCTTGATAGAAAATGAGTGAGTGCTCTATTTACATACATTTCATTATTATCACAAATGTAGTATTACTTTTTGTTTTGTTAATTTATATATTATAAACTACAAATTTAAAAGAAAGTTGTGTTAGTGAGAACTCAAAATCGGCAATACCAATTTGGCTTGGGACCAGGTATCGGCTATAGGATACTTGAAACATTGAAAAATTTTGACGAGGTAGAGCATTTTATTCATCGCACTTTACTAGAGTACACTGAAGAAGGGTCGAAAATACTTGGTACAAATGGTTATTTTCCACTTATCTTATCACACATCAACTTCGCTGATAAAAAATCAGAGCGGTTGACAACTTTTCTTTCGAAAATATTAAATTTGAAAATGAATAATGATCCACAAGAATCCATAACTAAAAGTGGGACCACCATTGACGCGGTATTTTCTCGATATTTAGAAGATATCAAGTCACAAATTTATTTTGTTGTGGAAATGAAAGACTGCTTTGGTGTCATAAACAAATACTTTAATTATTTTTGTTTAATTTCATAAATTTAACCTCAATCCGATCTCACGTGTTGTTATTCGCCGGTTTACATCAGCTAATGTCTTTATCAGTTTAGGGTTATAATGACGTGTGGTCTGGTTAGAGGATAAAATGAAATACGTCCGGGCTTGCATGGCGTTTATTTGCTACTCCATATATTTAATATAGTTTTTAGTATAGTATAGTTTGTAGTAGTTAGTTTTATATTAGTTTATATAGGTAAGGAGAACAATCGTTTCTATATATTCCTAAAACGCTGAGTGTTGCATACAATGAATTCACACATAATATATTTGTATACAATAAATTAGGCGAAGCGTTAGCGAGCAAACAATAGGACCATACATACTGTAATAAATATATTTGTTTATATTAACTTAGGTGGCTAAGGTGGCTAAGGTGGCTAGCACAATGGTCTCTATGTATTCGTAGACCTGTTGACATTACGTCTACTTGCAAACAAAGAATTCATACAATGTGTTCCTACAATCAGCTTCAACCGGTCTTACCGAACATTGCATCGTCGACATCAAAATTGCCAGATAGAAATTTAGCGAACCAGTTCTGGCACTGGCGTACTGTCAACACACCTTCTCCATACACATCAGTCAATTTCTTTCTGGATTGAACAGCATTTTCACCCTTTCTGGTAAAACAGTAAGATACGAGTATGTCGAAAATGCTGCTTATCGCTCTCCATATTTAAAAGGGCACCAACCAAAAAGTACTGCGTAGAATTAATTGGAATTTTTCACACACAAGCCTTGCTATATGAGCTCCCAAAGCATAGCAAATTACACGGCTTAATTGTGAAGATAGGTGCAAAAGAATACAATTAAATCCTCTGTCGGGAAAAAACGAAATGACTTTCCGAACAACCTAATTATATTAATCTCAATACATTTGATTGACAATCGCTATTTTGTCATAATTACCATAAACAATGGACAGATGTAAGCATCGTAAATCGCAGTAAATAAGGACTTTTTTTTACTCAGCAACGGCTGAAGGTATTAACTTGAAACTCATACCAAATGTAGATCTATGCGGTCCCTTACTGCAAAAAATATAATCAACCTGATTTGTCTAAGCAATAAGAAAATATTTCAAAAAATGAGTAGCACCCCAGCGCCATTTGGAGTAGTTTTCGCCGCATTTGAGAATCAAGATTCAGTACTTATTTACCGTTACTCTAGATACTTGAAATTTGGCTCAGAGTTAAGACTAGATACTGGTGATATTGGTAAAAATCCGAAAACTTTAAATTTGTTATCGCATTACGCGAGAACATTATTTTTCCAAAGGTTATATTTTTCCAGGATCAGAATATGAAGTTTGTAAATGCGCCATCTAACACGTAACAATCGCAACATAGCTCTTGCATTTCTGAAACTTATTCCAAAGATATTGCATTAAATTAGCTGTTTTATAAAAATAAAAGATAGAGGAGTACTAACAGTACTAGTAGGAGTACAAACATTTTTTTAGCAGTTGGTATACTTAAGTATTATAATTTTGAATAACTATCATATTCCTCGGTAGAACTGGATTTCGTTTGTAGATGGTGCTAATTGATTTAAATTCTCGCTATTAAAATGTTCATTGTGTAATTAGTAGGTAATTCTACTGCGTTTTAAGTTTTCCAGCACTTACGTATTAGGACTACATAAATAAAGGATTTTATTTTGTGAAATTATTATTGTGAATTGATTGATTGAATTGGTTTGGCAACTAAAATGTATCCACTACATTTACAACGCCAAAATTAACTGTAGTTTATAATTTATCTAAGCTTTAGCTTTTCAATCAACATAGTAGATAAAGAATTTAATGTTCGAAGGGGTGCAAATACAGGGTGTGGCGTAATTAATGGATAAGCCTGTGCCTGTGGATAAGCCTCCTACTGCGCTATACGAATATGTATATTTTTAATTAATCCTATGTATGGTCTTGAAAAAAATGGCATAAGTCATGTTTTTCATAAAATGACTACTTTCACTAACCAATTATGCTACTGTTGCCACAATTTTCAAAAATTTTGCATTCTGTTTTTTTTATAAAACAGCTTAAGAGGTGAGCTATTGAAAGCAATAAAGAATTCCCTATTCGTAATACAAATTTTGGGAAAAAATACATGAGATATCAAAAAAGTGTTATTGATTATTCAATTTGTTGACTTTGTACATCGTCTAGCTTAAAAAATCTTTATGGGAGTTGATTTGCCCAATATCTTAAAAACATGCTTGTTTTATGCAGTTTCCGAAATGGTATAATACTTATTACATTTCACGAGGTTTTAAAAAAAAACGACAGTTGTAAAAAAATACCCTAATTTTCTTTAACAGAATTATTAATTTATCTTAAACATGTCTTTGTAAACAGTTTGAATGGACCCTTTTTTGTGTGCTCCGGAGCAGGTAGTCATTCACAATGGACCCTTTTTTGGGTGCTCGGGAGCAGGTAGTCATCCACCATGAATAGGGTAAGCAGATAACGACTCTAAGTCAACTACTTGTGGTTGTTTATCGCACGGCAAATCCAGACGGTTAGTCTTATCATAAGACAGAGACAAAGCATTTTGATGTCAGGTAAATAACAGTTGTGCGACAGAGATAGATTTTTATTATTCTCACAAACAACAAAACAGCTTTTGAACTTGTTTAACAAAGTTAGTGCTCTTTTGACTATCGTCTCTTGCGCACATATCGTTTGCTCTATCGTGTTTGTTATTGTGACGTGAATTTGGCTTATGTACTACGGACTCTGTTTTTGCTATACGAATTGGACAATTGTGATATTATCGACGACTTCTACATATCCCTGGACTACTGATCATGCCGCGTCATACGTACACTCCTCAAGAGTATGCAAATATGCATCTTATTTACGGCCTGTGTAACTGCAATGCAAATGAAGCTGCACGCGAATATCGTCGAAGATACCCCGATTTGCGACACCCAGACTACCGGGTGTTTACACGTGTGCACATCGCTTTTAGCGAAGGGCGAATGCCTGGTACCGGTGTTGGTGGTGCTTCGGAAGGCAGACCTCGACCACATCGTGATGACGAAGTTCTAGAAGCTGTGCGTGCTAATCCAGAGTTATCAATTCGTGAGTTAAGTAGAGGAACCGGTGTAGATACGCGTACTGTGGGCAGAATTCTGCACAGGCATGAGCTTCACCCGTATCACTATCAAAGGGTGCAAACACTAATGACACGAGACTATGAGCCTAGAGTCCAATTTTGTCGCGTCATGTTGCGAAAAATACGCGAAGATTCGGCGTTTTTTGACAAAATACTGTGGAGCGATGAGTCATCATGTAAAAGAAATGGCTACGTCAACATGCACAATCTTCATAGTTGGCAGGCAACCAATCCGAGAAACATAAGGCAAGACCGAGCTCAAGTCCAGTTTAAAGTGAACCTTTGGACAGGAATTTTAAATGGACAAATAGTTGGGCCCGTCGAACTATCCGAGACACTAACAGGTCCCAATTATTTAAATTTTCTGCAAAATACGTTGCCGGAACTATTACAAAGTTTAAATGTGCCAGAAAACTACTGGTTACAAAATGATGGTTGTCCCGCTCACTACGCACGAATTGTACGGAACTACCTCAATGATGAGTACAATGAGAGGTGGATAGGTCGTTTGGGTCCCATTTTGTGGCCACCAAGGTCCCCTGATTTGAACCCTCTAGACTTTTTTTACTGGGGGTGTTTAAAAGAAAAAGTGTATAAAAAAGAAATAGCATCCCTGGAACAACTAAAGGCCCTGATTTTTGAAGCCGCTGATGAAATCAAGAGCTCCGGCTTCATCCGACGCCTAAAGCGGTCATTTATCCGTCGATGCAGGGCCTGCATAGCCGCAGGTGGCCGCCATTTCGAACATTTTTTGTAAAATAAAATTTATGTAGTGTTTGCATCTTTAGAATAAAAAAAATAAAATAAGTTGTTATTTTTTTTCAACGACTAACATTCCCACTGGTAAACTCAGACAGATAAGTTAAAATACCACTGACAGTTTGTTTAAGTTAACAGTATTAATTTGATTAATTAAATCACAATAAGAACATTTTTTTACGAGTGTCATTTGGTTCTTTAATATCACATCAAACTTAATAAGTATTATAATAAGTATTATACCATTTCGGAAACTACATAAAACAAGCATGTTTTTAAGATATTGGGCAAATCAACTCCCATAAAGATTTTTTAAGCTAGACGATGTACAAAGTCAACAAATTGAATAATCAATAACCCTTTTTTGATATTTCATGCATAATTTTCAAAAAATTTGTATTACGAATAGGGAATTCTTTATTGCTTGCAATAATTCAACTCTTAAGCTGTATTATAAAAAAAACAGAAAGCAAAACTTTTGAAAATTGTGGCAACAGTAGCAGAATTGGTTAGTGAAAGTAGTCATTTTATGAAAAACATGACTTATGCCATTTTTTTCAAGACCATACATAGGATTAATTAAAAATATACATATTCGTATAGCGCAGTAGGAGGCTTATCCACAGGCACAGGCTTATCCATTAATTACGCCACACCCTGTATATAATAAATTACCAAATAACATTAAAGACATTCAAACATTTACACTGTATAAAAAGCTCTCAAATGTCACATATTAAAAACAATCAATATCTTCTAATAATAAAAAAAGACGGGTTGCACTCCGGGAGTGCCGGCAGAAGTGAAAACTTGACTATTAACGTTATTAACAATGTGATCACTACACAGACGGTCGAGCCATCAGCTGTCACCATCCATGGATGCGCGTGGCACGCTGTAACATACACGAACATTCGCGCAAGCGCCCTGCGCTGCCTAAACGAAACAGTAGGCCCAGGCATACATTTTCGCCGCGCCGTAGAGAGGGGATAGCTGTCTACTCTCCATCCGTCTTACGCTTTTTCGATCAGGTCACGTGTCCTGACGCGAGTTTAAGATTTTATACCCATTACAGAAAAAGTGCTCAACGCCGCTAAAGAAGTTTTCACTTCAAAAATAATAATAAAATGTTAAAATTACTAATTGTACATGATCTGCATGCATCATATATTTAAAAAAAATAATTACATTAATAAATAGTTGTATAAATTTATATCTTGTGATGAACACGAAATGGCGATTGCTATTGCATTGCATTGTTAAAACCACGAAGTATAGATACAAGGAGTCCGAACGGTATAGGCTTTTCCATAATATTTCGTGTACACAATAATAAACCCAGATCATAGTTCTATTTTCTGCCACTGGCTGCGCTAGTATTCAGGACGTACTGATGCTATTATAGAATATCAGAATATCTCTTGACCTTCTCTGTATTGTTGGGTTTAAAGCACTTGAAAAATCTCTAAAAATTTCCTGAAACTTATATTTAATTGCACGTTTCTCAGAATATTCTTTTCTACAGGTGTCAATAGTTCAAACGAGTACTTCTTGAAAAATGGCGCGCTCTACCGGCAAAAAATCTGTCCCTTAAATTGAGACCATTCGTTCAACATTACGTTCGGACTCCTTGTATCTATACTTCGTGGTTAAAACGATACTTAATATGTCACTTGCTTTTGACGGTTGCTTCGCGGTTTTTATGTAACCTACCGTCATTCCGATGCTCAATGTTAGTTGATAAGTATTTTTAAGTTTACCCTGTATTTCTTAAGCTAAGTCAGTTGTACTCTTTTTAAGAAATAAATATCTTAAACCTTAGATACGAAACCCTCAGTGTGCGAGTCCAACTCGTACTTGACCGGTTTTTTTGTGAGTCATTTCATTTCTTTTTTATTTTACAGGTAATCGCAAGTGCTTCAATCGCAATCATCACTTATCTTGGGGCTCTCCCAATCCATCTCCTTGTGGAGGCACCAGCAATTCAACTACAAAAACTTCTTCTTGGAACAAAACGAAACTCTGGAGATTCTAAAAATTCTGATAAAGTCAAATAATGTTATGTGACGTTTAAGCCAAAAGACGTGGCCCACATTTTACCTGGTTGAAACGAGAGAAATGTAAGAAACATATCAGTACATGTTTTTAAAAGATCACAAATGAGCACTTCTTTCCTTGTGTTAAAATTGAGTTGTCATGTTGTTATAAAAAAGATAATCTGTGAAATAATGTGGCCATGTCCTTTCTAACATTAATTTTTTTAAGCGCTTAGTCTATTTTAGGGTATTAATTGGTAAATTTTAGTATTTTAGGGTATTATTTTGTAGGTAAGATACGCATAAAAATATTTGATGAAATCCTTTTATTTCGTGAAAAAATGAAATTGCTCAAAAACATTTTATTTTATTTTTAGCCTGTTTATTTTTCAATACCAACTATAGGATTCGATTCGATTTCGATACCACTAAGGGTTTAGTATGTCTCAGTAGCTAACCTAATAGGTACATAGTATTTTTCGTAACAGGTTTGATTTATCTTTAACTATTTTTTGTTACCTAGTTATTAAAGTATACTTTTTGTTGTAGTTACGTTTTTCTTACAATTTGTTTCTTAAAATTCAGTCCTATATTTGTATTTTTATTTTAAGCAATACCCGGTCTTTTGATGGGCTTACATCTTAAAGGATGGAAGAATTATTAAAGGACACATGTTGGACCACATGGGTCCAACATGCGTCCTTTAATAATTTTATTTAAAGAATAAATGTGGGACAGCTATCACCGACACTCCAGACCTGCATTCTTACAAGTGAAGCAAAAAAAAAATTTAAAAAAAAATGCATATGAATGAACTTATTTATTGTGTTGGATATTTAATGGTCTGGTTATAAGTATATAAAACTATTGCAAATAATAATACGGATGTCTGCCATCAATACTACTTTAAACTTCTTGACATGGCAGATGGTGATTCACCAACTCACTACATGCCCCCCACCACACTGCCGTCAGACAAGGCAGCAGGGAACAACACCAGCGTGAGCGACTTGGGGTGTAGAGCGGTATGGCAACGGGTTTCACCATCGCAGGTTTCCTCGTAATGACGCTTATGACATTGACTCTTCCACACCCTAGCATATAGCTCTGGAAACCCTAGTCTGTCCGGCTGGTGAAAGCAAAACAGTTGCAAAAGTCCAAGCACTCTCGGTTTTCAGTTCGGCCAGCCAAAAAAGGCAAACCCAAGGCGAGGCCAATAAAATTGTACAATAAAATCAATAAAATTCTTTAAATTTACCCACTCAACTCAAAAGAATACCAGAGGGTCATAAATGACTGGCTGCTGGGTCTCTCTTATGATGATCTGGAAGATCTTATTATAATCTAGGCAATTGCATTTACAAGGTACCAGCACTTAGTTAGCAAATATAAAGTATTAATTGGCTGTTTCCGCTGTGGTTTCGCGATATTACTCATCACTCACACACACACATACACACACACATACACACACAAACACTCAAGAAAAAAAAAATATAAATTTGTTTAATGCGTGATTGTAGTTGGAACGCTGTCTCATCTCCCGGAGGTGGACGCTAATAGTTACGACACAGTTTATAACTAATGTTAACGAACACAATGTTAATGTTAATTTGTTATTTTTGTTCCAATAAATATATTTATATTTATATGCCGAGCTGTCTAGATAAATAACGTTGAAGACGGTCATTCTTTTCAGTGCGTAAGTATAGTTTAAGTTTAGCAGATAAGTAGTTTAAGTGAGATTTATCAGCACGAAATCTAGTTATTTGCCACCTCTTGCGAGCTTTTCGCTTGTCGGCAACTAATTCTCTCACGCCCTTAGAACTCTCCCGAAAATTAGACGTCCTCGCAGCCGGAGTACTATTCCATGCAGCGTTTTGGATGCACATATTAAAACCTTCAACTGCAGTCATAATATCTTCCTCGGATTTGAGAGGTTGTTTAATATCTATAGTTTTATGAACTATTGCACGGAACATGTCCCAGTTTGTTTTTTTAGTATGTAGTCTTGATGCAGATGTAGTTTGGAGAAGTTTTTGATGTACCTCCAACAACACCACGCTGTGATCAGATGACAAGTCAAGTAGGCTCGTGCACATACAGCACTCTAAAGGAATCCCTTTTATAACAGCAAAATCGACCAAGTCGGGTATTTTTTTCGGATCTGTTGGCCAATAGGTTGGTTCACCACTGGACGCTGTATTGAGATGTAGGTAGTCAAGAGCAGCCTTAAGTTGTCTCCCTTTGGGAGTTGTTATGCGTGACCCCCAGCACGTGTTCTTAGAGTTGTAGTCTCCTCCCGCGATAAATCTAGGTCCTAGAGTATTAAAAAAATGCATATAGTCTTCCTTTTTGATTGTATGTTTTGGCGGAGAGTATAAAGCAGTTACAGTTAGGTGTCCGCAATCTTCAACATTTATACTGGTGGCCTGTATTTTGGCAGTTCTATACTGTTCCACTTCGTGATGTCTTATATTGTTTTTAATTAAAATTGCAGAACCACCGTGAGCTGTTCCGTCTGGGTGCATAGTCTGATAAAAGTTATAATTTTTAATTTTTAGATAGTTTTTCATAGTGAAGTTGTGTTTCCGATACTAGTAGGATATCAATTTTATTCAAGAGTAGAAAAGTCTCAACTTCCAGAATATGGTGTGAGAGCCCATTGGCATTCCACAGGGCTATCTTTAGCGAATTGAATGTGTCAATTTGGTCATTGTATCCAATAATAAATTAGTTATTGTGGTCAGTTGTGTCAGTGCAGTCATTATTTCTTTTATGTCGTCACATGTATATTGGTTTCGCGATAAGTCACTATTATTGACATTGTTATTTGATATATTTATCTGCTTGTTGGTAGTCAAAGCTTCTTTATATGTTTTAAGATTTGAATTAGGTTGTGGTCGCTTGACTGAGTTTTTGGAAACAGCGTCATTTTGATCTTGATGTTTTATCGCAAATTTCTTGTGTCTTGCAGACGTTGGCGGGTATTTGATTTTTAGAAGTTCCTGGTAGACAAGGCACCCTTTGTATTTCGCAGGGTGATTTCCTTGGCAAAGAGCACATTTAACCTCGTCTGATATTACTTTACGTTCACAGTTCACTGAAGTATGTTCTCCAGCACATTTAATACATTTTGGTTTTCTGAAACAGTATCTTCTAGTATGTCCGTACTGCTGGCAGTTGCTACACTGAGGAATGTCTTTTTTAGGTCTTAGTGGTTCTATTACTATTTTGCAATGTAGCAGTGTTTTAATGTTATAGATGTTTTTATTACTACTACCAGGTTCTAGTTCAATGAAAAATATCGGTAAAGGCTTTTTAGTCAATCGCTGCCTGACATGCCATATGTTAGTAACTTTATGTCCATGTGTTTCCAGTTCATGTTTAATATCATCTGGATTACAGGTTGGGTGGATATTTTTAAGGATTGCTTTAAAACAGCGGTCCTTCTTTGGTTTATATGTATAAAATTCTGTTTCTTTTTCGTGAAGAATTTTTACTATTTTAGTGTACATTTCCGAGGTTGTAGCTTGGATTCGCACTTGCTCATTACGAAGAATTTTGATCTCATAATAAGTTTCTGCAACTTCATCTAATACCCTTAACAGTGGTTGTATGTTGCTGACTCTGTCTATGTAAAGAGGAGGCGGTTTAGCTAGCTTCTCGGGTTGTTCGGTTTGTTGTTGTTCTTCAGTTTCTAGGTCCAATTCAGAGAAGCTGTTAGAGGTGGAAATCGGTTGACTAAGCCAGTAAGAATCAAGCTTCTTTTGTTTTTGGGATTGATTACTATTTGGGCTGTTAAGAGGCCTTTTCTTTTTAGCATTGACTTAATAATAATAAATAATAATAAATAAATATTCATAGACATTTCACACAACGTCCTCTGGTCCCAAGCTAAGCTTATTAAGCTTGTGTTATGGGTACCAGAATACGGATATAATACATAAACTACTTTTCTTTTGTAAATACATACTTATAATACATAGAAACACCCAGACGCAGTACAAACATTTGTATGACATTTATAGATATCACACAAATGATTGTCCCAAGCGGGAATCGAACCCGCGACCTTGTGAACGGTAGTCCAGTACATGAACCACTACGCCACGAAGCCCGTCTTCAGTCCAGTTGTCTTTGTTGGTTGTGGTGGGGACATTATGTTGAGATGTTAAATTGTCGACGTGACCAGTTGGTGTAGTTGTTGGTTTATTGAACAAGGAAGGATGGAAGATTTGTTGTGTGAGTATTTTATTTGGTTCTTTTACTGTTTGAGTGTTAGTGAGTAAAATTTGGCCTCCCCCAGTTACGACGAGGCAGTCTGAGTTACCCTGAGGGTTCTTCTCAGAGAAGGATTCTCCACCATGATTAGCATGTCTGGTACTTTCCTGGGGTAATTTTTTTTTTTATTCTGCTCTCATGTTGATTTTGGCATACTTATCGGGTATGCGACCTAGCCTTTGATGATCCAACATCTACCTGCAAGGCAGCAGGTGCAATTTGATTTCGGAGTTTGCATCTCCTAGACTAATTGCCAATCCAAGGCTGACGAGGTTAAGTCTCCCCGGGTCTGGGCTTTGATTTGAGTGGCGGCCCGTACTCGCCACTGTCATCCTCTATCATCAGGTTTAGCGCCACTTTATAGGAAGAACTCAGCCATGAGCTCTCCCAGCACCCCTCAAGATGGACCGCCCAAGTATTTTAATTTAATTTAATTACCGCTTACGTACGCTACGTAGTCAATAATAATAATAATAATCTTTATTTCAGATAAAATTATCCATATTTAGTTAGTAGCGAAATATTATTTCCTTGCTATCCAATTTTATTATTTGATAGGTCAGCTTTATCACCATTTCTTTGCCTCATATGGAAATGCACATAACGCCTGAAAGATATGCCAGATGGCCACAGCTTATCATCCAGAAAAGTGTCAATTCGGTGCTTGGTGACAAATAATTTATATGCATTATAGTCTCGTTCCCGTTTCATTTTAATTTTAACAAGTGTAACTCGCTCTTGAGTCTTCTCGTATACATAACGAACAATGTCTTGTTCAGACACTGCCTTGTGAACGTTAGATATAAACAATGGCACCTTAGTGTCTCCCGCTCTAAACTGCACAATTTTGTCATCAATTACAGCGCTTCCTTTTTGACTTATAAATCGCAATCATCAACATGTTTTACGTAAAAAAAAAATTCGGAATATAATAATTATATTAAAGTAAATCATCCCCATTTTCTTGCAATGAAGTATACGATGCGTAAAGCGTATTATTATAAGCGTAAATTGTATCTTTTGCAGCAAGGGACCGCATAGATCTACATTTGGTATAAGTTTCAAATTGATACCTTCAGCCGTTGCCGGGTAAAAAAAAGTTTAACGGGCGTATAGACAGACAGACGGACACCGTAGTGACACTATAAGGGTTTGTACGAAGCACTAAAAAGGTAAAACTTTGAGATATCATTTACAAAAATGACATTGGGGCCATGGGTGTTACTACTTTAAAATTGTGCAAAAAAAGAAAACCAAACGGACGATTTATTAATTAGCTGTAAAATGGCGTTATTGTTATTTCATTTAATTTTTCGTTCCTAAATTCCACGCGTATTAAGTCGCGGGCACTGCTAGTGTATAATAATTGTTGTTATATTTTCTAGTGGTAACTGATTCAAGTGACATGTTAGTAGTTGCTAATGCTAGTTTAGACAAAGGAAAGAACTATGAATTTGGTACACCATTTGTTGGTGATGGTCTCATTACTGCTAATGGTAAGTTTTATATTGGAGCACGCTTATTAAAGTATCTTTCAATGATAAAATTGTTCACTTCTGTATAATACAGCTTAAAAATGTACAATCAGTTATTTAATTCAAATAAAGACTTTTAATTAGAAAATAACCATTTTGAGTGAACACACCTATCTCAGTCTAGTGTTAACATGTACAAAGGTCTTAATGCATTTGTTTAGTTCCTTCATTTTGTGATCTCTAAAAATAAAGCATGAGATTAGAGGACATATTTTTTATTATCAGTATATTTGTGTAGACAAACCTAACGTTAAACCATTGAAGTGAAAACTTCTTTAGCGGCGTTGAGCACTTTTTCTGTAATGGGTATAAAATCTTAAACTCGCGTCAGGACACGTGACCTGATCGAAAAAGCGTAAGACTACTAGCTAGCTACTATTGACGCGGTCTTTATTAAACATTTAAATAGGTTCGAATCAAAACTGTTCGTTTCTTACTTCAGCTACCATAAACCTATCGTATCAGTTTTAGAGATTGGCGATGATAGTTCTGGTAATGATGATGGTGAGAAAGTCGTTGAAATTATGGATGAAAGTTGATTTTTCGGAGAGATGAACTTTTTAATGTAAAATAATTGTAATAGTTTTAAAGTGTTAAATTTTTAATGTAATATAAATTGTCATGTTTGTGTACGATAGCGCAATAAATGAATATTGTATTCTACCACATAAATGATAGTACTTTTATACTGATAAAGCAATTGGTGCAAAATTATTCCCTAACCATTCCAAAATATCAAACATGCTCAACGTTAATAATCAAGTTTTCACTTCTGCCGGCACTCCCGGAGTGCAACCCGTCTTTTTATGTAAAAATATAATTTAATAATTTTGCAGGCACATCAGACATCGTCGAAAAAGTGGAAAAAAATGTACTGGAGGACACCCGTTTGAAGAAAAAACAGTTATCTGCATTAGTTGGAGTATCAGATACCACCATTTTGCGAATCCTACATGACCACCTGGGTATGACAAAAGTCAGTGCAAGATGGGTACCGAGAATGCTCACGCCGCTTCAAAAACAGCAGCGCGTCGAAGCGTCAAAACATTTTTTGGAGTTGTGTGGCGACGATCCTGGACCGATTTTGGAGCGAATTGTTACCGGCGATGAAACATGGGTTCATCACTTTGAGCCTGAGTCCAAACAAGAGTCCATGCAATGGCATAAAAAGGGGACACCACCGCCAAAGAAATTCAAAGTGTCGGAGTCGGCTGGAAAGTTGATGGCTACTGTTTTTTGGGATTGTGAGGGGATAATACTGATTGATTATAAAGAAAAGGGCAGGACCATAACCGGAGAATACTACGCAACAATACTAGAAAAATTAAAGGATGCCATCAAAGAAAAACGTCGGGGAAAATTGACCAAGGGCGTGTTGCTCTTGTCTTGCAAGAGCAACACGCCGGTTCACAAGAGCAAAGTTGCAATGGCTGCTCTACACACGCATGGCTTCGAATCACTAGTCCACCCACCCTATAGTCCAGATCTGGCCCCAAGTGATTTTTATTTGTTCCCCAATTTAAAAAAAGACTTAAGGGGAAGGAAATTTTCCGACGACAATGAGGTAAAGGAGGCAATTTTGGCTCATTTTGAGGGAAAAGATAAAAAATATTTTTACGATGGTTTAGAAAAATTAATTCATAGATCTAATAAATGTATTCAGCTTAAGGGTGATTATATTGAAAAGGAAAAATAAATTTACTGTTTCATTTTTACTAAAACCCTTTCATTCCACGAACTTTTGGACCTCCCCTCGTATATTAAAATTAATACTCTAGAGTTGATTTGCCGTAAGTACATGTTCAGTCTTATGATAATAAAGTTAACACTCATAGCACCAATTCTCTTGCGTCAAAAATTTTCATCCATCATATTTTCTCCGTCCACTGTTAGACATGGGCCTGGCCATAAAACGCCACAACGCGCGGTCTCACACCACTCTAGAATTTTTCTTCCCCAACGATCAACAGCAGTTAAAAACTTGCCTTAAATATAAATATATACTTATAGTACATATAAAACACCCAGACGCAGAACAAACATTTATGTGACAGATTTAAATATCACACAAATGAATGTCCTGAGCAAGGATCGGATCGGCGACTTTGTGGACAGCAGTCCTATTACATTGGCCACTGGACCACGAGACCTATTAAACGGCTGTCAATTCTCAAAATTAAGAGAACTGAGTAACGACTATGTCTATCCGTTTATTCCAGAAACCAAATTCAAGTCTTTCATAAACATCCTTGTTGAATTATCACAAACAGGCGCGTTGAGTGACACAGAAGTTAGAGAGCAAGCGGATACTATAATTGCTTCTGGAAGTGATACATCCAGCGAAGCATTGACATTTGCCATATTACTGCTTGGAGCAAATCCAGAAGTCCAGGAAAAGTTATTTAAAGAATGAGTAATTAATGTAATAAGCAGATAATTTCAATCATAACAATAGAGAAGACACGTCTTAGCGTTTAATATATCTGTAAATAAAAATCTAATAATTGAGACAATGCTGTAAATAAAATGGTCTTCCCAGTTAGTGTATAGTATTCTGAAAATAAATAAATGAACACAGGTCAGGTCCGTCTGTCAGTCCGAACTGTCTCGAGCGTTTGCAAAGCTTACAAATATGTATAATATGTGCACGTTATTCTATACTATTATTATAAAGACAAAAGTTTTGATGGTTTGTTAATTTGAAACTACTGGATTGATTCTTCTGAAGATCTGCCTCTATGTTACAGCGCCTCCGAGGAAGCCCTAACAGCATACTAGCCACACTTGCTGACAAGGTTGACAGTCCATTTTTAAATAAGTGGACTGAAGCCCTTGTTACACGGTTGGGTGTTCATGCACCTAATTAGTATTTAATGAATGACATTTTAATTATTGTATTTATTGTTAATGTTGCTATTTATTGTTATTATCCTATTTTAATTATTGTAATTTTATGGTATTTTCACCGATATTCATCAATTTTAAATTTTTACTAACAGAGTTGTATGGATCCCTCCCTGGTCTGAAATAAAAGTATATTTGATTTGATTTGATTTTGATTTAAAATACTCTTTTATCATCGTGTAGCTACACTATTCCCGTTGAACATAGGCTATTGATTTTGTCAGTGCGAAGTTGAAGCGGATTGCTAGTGTACCTATAATTTTATAACAAACTAGCGGACCCGACAGACGTTGTCCTGTCCCACGTTCTGTGTAAAATGTTCTAACATCAACAACAAAAAATTTCATCAAAATCGGTCCAGCCAATTGTGAATCTAAACCATCCTCAAACCCCCTTGAATACCTACACACAAAAAAATTCAGCCAAATCGGTCAAGCCGTTTTCATGCTATGTCGTAACAACGGAAAACATCATTCATTTTTAGGGTTCCGTACCCAAAGGGTAAAAACGGGACCCTATTACTGAGACTTCGCTGTCCGTCCGTCCGTCTGTCACCAGGCTGTATCTCAAGAACGGTGATAGCTAGAGAGTTGAAATTTTCACAGATGATGTATTTCTATTGCCGCTATAACAACAAATACTAAAAATAAAATATAATAAATATTTAAGGGGGGCTCCCATACAACAAACATGATTTTTTACCATTTCTTGCTCTCATACAACAAACGTGATTAAATAAGTATTGTGTGTGTTGTTTGCTCATTTATTAATAACGTGCCTTATGTTGCATAGATAATGGTACGGAACCATTCGTGCGCGAATCCGACTCGCACTTGACCAATTTTATATATATATATATATAGATATAGCGCAAATTATATTAAACTCTGTTCAGACTAACAGAAGTCTTAGGCGATGACGACAGGGATGTGCAAAAGAAGGATCGGTCTCAACTAGTGTACTTGGATGCAGTGGTAAAAGAGAGCTTGCGACTTTATCCAGTAGTGTCAATCATTCTTAGAGAACTCCATAGAGATGTTAAGCTTAGTAAGTATTCATAAGATTGTAAGAAAGCATAATATCAATAAGAGGTCATAAAGAAAGTGAAGAATATGAATGTTGATGAACGGAACAGGAGAGGAATTCGAATGAAATGATGTGTGGACTATGTGAAAATGAATGAAAAGGAGTTGATGAAAGTGTAATTGCTAAAAAGAGAGGAAAGAAGAAACTTGTTGCGTCGATCCCAAATAGTTTGGAATAAAGGTAGGAATATAAGAAAGGCTATGTACTGTTTAGCAGCGTATGTAAACTTTAACTTTAAGGTTAAATTCGCCTATTTTCAAGACTTCAGGAGCTTTAACGATGACTTTACTCGATTCATTTCTACGAGTTTTATATATTTCAGAAAACTGCACACTTTACGCAGGACACACATGTGCCTTGTTCCTGTTTGCGGCTCACTTAAATCCATGTTGGGGTCCAGATCCTTACCAGTTCCGTCCTGAACGATGGCTTGATTCCACTCAGTTACCGAAGAATTCCAACGCTCATACAACCTTCTTTATTGGAAAAAGAATATGCATTGGTAAATTTTCAAATTAATCATGTCTGTATGATTTAATACTGTTTATTTATTTAGCAAGTGATCGATCACATATCTTTCCCCTAATCATAATAATAGTTAATATTCGCCATCTGGCTAATGGGGCTTAATGGGAGAAAACCTGACGAACTGAACGGGCATTGTCAAGCAAGACTGTTTTCAGCAGTTTTGCCATCATCGACTTTTGATGCTGCTACCTTAGGTTACAATTCCCTTGTAAGAGGCAATAAAAATGGTCGTATTTTAACCATTTTGAAAATATACGATTGTATTAATGTGAATAAATAATTTAAGTCGATACCTTACATTTTTCTTTTTATATATTTTTTATTTTTTAGTCTAAGCTGTAACAGTTATGAAGACAGTTCTCGCTCACCTAATACGCCACTACAAAATCACTGCAGACCTCACACTAAAACCTCTGGATATTTTATCAGTATTGAAGACAGAAAATCAGTCTAAACAGACAGACGTAAGGGTTATGAATAAATTCTGTAACTATAACTAAATGAACTTTAAATATATTAGAGTAGCAAGTCTGGGTAAATATTTTTATTGCTATTTATTTCACCGTCCTTAAAAAATAAAAACAAGCATCCATATCTTTTTCTTCCATACCATTCTTTAGATCTCCTCCTCCGTATGATGACAGATCCTCCGTGTGGTGACGGATTAAGAATACAAGTGTCACCACCCCATCTCCTTCCAAGAGTAAAAGTCATCTAAGGGATATTGCACACAGATAACATCCTCTGTGAGAGACGGAAACCCTGTGCCAACGCGCCTGGTCAGCGCGGCACAGTAGACCATAATCCCTCCAAAGTGGAGGAGGCCCGTGCCCAACAGTGGGACGTAAATGGGCTGGAGAAAGAGAGAGAAATCTTAGCTGAATATTATTATACAAACAAGTCTGAAAAAATTGTTACACGTGGATATAATAATATTCGAGTAACAATTTTTTTATACTTGTTTTTTTAAACTTGTACTAGGTGTAGTCCGTAACTACATACACGTCGCGTGATATCTAGAAACCAAAACTTAACAAATTATACACCAAAGCCATCCTCCTCAACCTTTCTTTATTTAGACGAGCCTCGGGGTGGAGTGGTTTATGTAACGGACTGCCGGTCATGAGGTCGCGGGTTCGATTCCCGCTCGGGACAAACATTTGTGTGATTTTTCTAATTGTCATTCAAATGTTTGTACTGCGTCTGGGTGTTTCTATGTATTATAAGTATGTATTTACAAAAGAAAAGTAGTATATGTATTGTATTCTATCCGTACTCTGGTACTCATAACACAAGCTTAGCTTAGGACCAGAGGACGTTCTGTGAAACGTCCATGAATATTTATTTAGTATTACTATTTAAATAAAACAGTATCAAAATCCGTTGCGTAGTTTTGATGATATAAGCTCACATAGGGACATACATACAGAAATAACACAGTTACATTTATCCAGTGTCCAGCCTCAAGAAGCAGTAGCCAAATCTGACTCTATAATCTTAACAGCAACATTTGTGCCTTGCTAAAAACCCCCACAAACATACATCCATGGTATACCCCATACCTAACAATAGCATTGTGGCTGCTATGCATGGCCGCCGAAGAATGTAAAAGATTCGTCTCTTTCCGCACTCTCCCCTGAGAACGCGACAGTGGTAGCCATTGAGTCCTTCGTGCCAATCAATCAAAAAATCAGTAACAATTTTTAATTGGTAACATCTTAATAATACAGTACTTGAATTGTATAGCGTTTTACTCCTCAACTATCTTTCTACACAACTGTACAAATATAAAGACTTATATGTACTATCTTCTTTCTTCAAGGCTTATATAATATCCGGAGTCAGGTTTGAGCATCACATCAAGTTTGAGTCTCAGTTGTGAATCATCAGCGCTGATGCGGTACCGTCGTATCACATACGCGAGGGTTGTCTTTATTGACATTAAGGCGTAAGCTTTACCTGAAAACATATCATTAATTAAATTGTGTTAAAATAACTTGAAGAGATCTAGAAATTTCGCTATACTAAGATGCAAATTTTTGTTCCTCCAGAGTTTTTACAATAGTGGTTGAGAACACACACGTTAGCTGGTATATTTATCAAAATCTATGGAGCCATACCAATACACATTCTTCTTCCAACACTGAAAGCAGCGAACGCGTTGGGGTTTTCCGGCAGCTGGGAGGGATCGAGCCAACGTTCAGGACGAAACTGATGTCTATCTTCACCCCAAACTGGATGTCGATGAAGTCCAAACACAAACAGGAAACAGGTCCGACCAGCAGATAGAGTGTAATTTTCTGCCAAGAAATAAGACAGTTATTTACTGAATTAATAATTGAAGTAGGATTTGTTTTCATGTCATTAAAACTTCAATAGTCTTCAGTATTTATAACTATTATCAGGATAAAACTAAAGTAACTTTTTATAAAGACTCTAGATCTAGTCCCGTAGCAACAAAAAAAGCCAGGACTGCCTTGTCTTTGTCAAATATTTCAGTTTTAAAATATGATCACTTACTAAGTTTTACATCCTTGTCAAGTTTTCTAGCCAGCACTGGCACGATAGTATGGATTCGCATACTTTCTTTGATTACAGCCTCCAGATACACTAACTGCGACAGATCTTGTTTCTCTATTTCTCTGTCACCATCACCTAAAATTTCTTTTATTCTGAAATAATTTTAAACATCTACAGTTCAGTTGAGGCTTGATTTAAAAAGAAACAACGCATCATTTTCTAGTGATTTGGTAGTAGCAAAACATGTCATTTAACTTACTCAGCTGCAACCTTCTCTTGGACCTCAGGATGTGCTCCGAGCAATAGCATCGTAAACATAAGCACATTCGCTGATGTATCATGACCACCAACTATCATAGTATCTACATGCTCTCTGATCTCTCTATCATTGAGAACCCCTTTCTCTATTGAGAGTTCAAGTAGAAGATCCATAAATGCCTTAAATTTGGTTCCTGAAATCAACAATTAGTTTAAAACAATAATCATCTTTGGTCAAAAATATCCCAAATATAGCAATTTAATGCTGGTTTTAGGTTCGTTTACCTGAAACCACACTTCTCTCGGCACAAATATTCCCATTAAATTCGGACTTTCTTCTTTGAAGAACCTGAAATTATATACAACATTACATAAAGTAGATATTCTTCTAAACAACGGTGAAAGTTCAAGCAAACTTGAACAAAATTTTATTAGTTATATTTCACTTAATAATGCCTCGTTACACTTAACTCCTATACAAGACTGCAATTTTGATGACAGAATTCTTAAACCATTGGTCCAACTCCTGCTGAAAAACGTATGGGAGCAATGCTCATACTCATTGTGCACGAACAGCGTCGTCTTCGCGTGAGCGCGAGGTGATTTTGGGCGGGCGTGCGTAGGACCATATAAATTACTTCATAATGTCTGTGTGCGTTACATTGGCTCCCCGCCAACATAGCAGTATATTTGTTAAAGAAAACAGCGTGTGTAACAGCTCCTATTGATTTGATACTCCTAAGACCGTATCTATCAAATTTATTTCAGTTTGTACTTACCGTGTTAGACATGTTATGTAGAATCTTAAGACATTCATCTTGTTTTTTCTTAACGTAACTAAATCTGAATGTTAGTGGGCTGTGCCACCAGAACTTCATAAACCTTTCTACTATAGTATTTAGAATTAATTCAGTAGCTTCAATGTACTTGCTGTTTAACATAGAATCAGTAAAGTCTACTCCAAGAGCTGTCACTGGAAAAAATATTTATTAAGAAGTATTAAGAATCACACACAAAAGATTAATTTGTGGAAGACAACGAGTGTTCTAATGTTAACTAACACTCCGTTTACAGCAAATGAATTGAAATGATGAATGAATGTAGCAGTAAACTGATTCAAAAATCATTTTGAAAATTATAGAGTTTAATGAGTAATGAGATGAGAGCTTAATGATTACTACTGATCGCGGCATTATTTGTGTTGTGAAGGATTATGAATACAAATATTTCTTCCCAGGTTGATGTAAAAGCCAGCCAAGTGATATTATAAATAGATAAACATCTTCTAGAGTTGGAAACCTGGAAACTAAACCTAGTGTCAACCGACCTGGTCAGTGTGGCATAAGTAGACCAACTACTCTCCCGAAGTGAAGGATATCTGTGACGACAGCGGGACGTTAATGTGTTGGGAAGAAATTCGAAAGGATAATAATATCAATTCATTTAGTGACGAGTTGACCTAATATAAGTAAGTAATCATTGTTATAGATCGATCTGAAGAAAATAAAACTATGAACAACTTACAGCATATAGTTTCTAATGCATTATGTCTGGTATAAATCCAATGGTCGAAAGGTCCTTTCCCAACTTGTGTTTGCAATTCTTTGACCAGTTTCCTGGATTGACTGTTGAATACACCTATGAAAGTATCCAGCACAATCTGACTGAACGCTGGATTTAGGAACTTGCGATGGTGTTTCCATATCGACACTGAACATCAAAAATACAGATAAAAAATAAATCACAAATTTTTGCATCGCCTCAGTGTTAACTAAATCGGAATATCTAGTTGCATAGTTGATAGAGCTGATCAATATTATGTATATAATATAACTTTTGACTGGGCAAAGCGATTATAATGATTCTTTTTTTTTTTTATCGTAATGGAAATATTAATCAGTTAAAAGGTAACTTACATTTTCCCGTGACTAGTCCTTCACCTAACCACGGTTTAGCGAAATCATAGAAATCATCTTTTTCTAAACATGTGTTTGCTATTGTGAACATATCATCTGGATCAGTCACAACTATAAATAACATTAAACAATTATAGAAATATTTTAAATACAATTTCGAATATGGAAATTAATGTAAGACTAACAATAATAAATAATCGCCAAATGCAGATAGCAGTCTTGCTAAACAATGCCCGTATAATTCGTCAGTTTCGCTCCCATTAAGCTCCACCACTCCGGCCGACTGTTGTCAACCTAGTCGGAGTCCTGCCGCCTTTCGAGGCGAGGCAGTGTTGTATCCAACATAATCTACTAGACTTGGCCCACTAGATTTTTAGCATGTGGGATGTGGACTCGGCTATCATTGTACCGTTAATTATTTCGGTAAATGGATTAATAGCAAAAAATTTCAACCACCACATAAAGAAACTTTTATTGAACGTTTGGATTAAGGGCCTGGTGCAGAAGGCGGCGCTACTCGGCACGGCACGCATTGTGAGGAGGTTCCTTTCTCTGGAATCCTCCGCGTACTTGTATATTTTTTAAATGTATTATTTACGTGTTTTTCATTTAAATATGTAATTTTATTATGAGCTTAAGTATAAACAATATCAGTACAATACACCACGGCATCCCAACTCCAATCTTACGAATCCATCCAAAGGTTATCTGTTAGAAATCGCGACAAGGCTGCCTAATTGTACAAGAATAATTGGTCAGGTTGCGAGGGAAGGAATACCTAATGATAAGATAAACCTTACAAAAATACTTACTATATACAGTTCTCGGTCCAATAGCACAGGAGACGACTCCTCCAATATCATAGCTCTGGTCCGCTAAGTCATTAATTCCGTACCATAATTCTTAAAAAGGAACAATTGATGTAATACATTTTATTTAAGTGCCTATATACATTTGTTACATTTCTTTTCAAATGTTTCAAAGGATTTGTTAACCCGAATATACGACTATAACTGATTTGATTGCTTGGAAAATGTTAACTTACTGCAGCTATCGCCAATAAGATTTGGTGCGTGTCCCAATATTGGCCAAGCGCCTGGGAAGAATGGTGGTTCAGTACGAGAGAGGACATGACGACTCCATAACCAGTAGGCGCCGTAGACTATGACGATAAGTATTATCGATAACATCTCTCTTGTTTTGTCTAAAGGAACAAAAAAGGCTATCAGGTTTTTTAACTAATTATGAGCTATAAAGGTAGTGAAACTAACAAATTTGCTTAAGCTGAATATCAAAATCACAAGAATTTTAATAATCAATTTTATAATATTGTAAACATGTATATATATATGATGTACGATAAAGTATTACTAGTACGATTCATATTTTTTTTTCAAAGTTGTGACCTCATTCTCAATAGCTACCCCAATTATCATTAGACAGAGTGTATTCATTTGTCTATCCTAGCAATAAAAGACAATGATGCTGTGGCTAAGCCTTGTATCACTGGGGATAAATTGACCAATGAGGAGTGCCAATAATCCACTTACCCTAATCACATTAGCACGAACACTTAACACGAGGGTTGTTTTAACAATGAGCTCCTCAAACAGATGTCCAGGATATTACGACAAATATTGAAATTGTATTACTAACATCGTAGTTAAGTATATTGTAGGTAGGTTGCTTAATTCATCGTTAATATTCGAAGGGCAGCCTATTCAGGCCTACTACATACTTTCTTTTACAATAGGTAATTAGTGTTTTACCTGTGACTTCAGCCGCCTAAACATTTTCATATCTTTATTATAGGAAACGAAAGATTCACTTCCAAATTTTCACTCCTGCTGTACATATTTAAGTATTAAATGTGAAAAGGTTGAACTACATTAATAAATTACGAACTTTAATGTCACCATTGCATCTGTATGATCGTTCATAGAATTCCCATTTCCCTCAGTCCTTTTTCACTCTCCGTAGTAAATCGTTATTTTACGCACAATTAGGTTCGATTCCCGCTCGGGACAATCATTTTTGTGATATTTATACAATTGTTTGTGCTGCGTCGCATCTGGGTGTTTACTATGTTACCATAAGTATGTATTTATAAAAGAAAACTAGTTTATGTAGTATATCCGTATTCTGATACCCATAACACAAGCTTAGCTTGGGACAAGAGGACGTTGTGTGAAATGCCCATGAATATTTATTTATATTTAATTAATTATATTTAACAAATTATATTTATTAATTAATTAATTAATCAATTAAATATGGTAAATCGGAGAAACACCGTAGACATCACCTGTAATTACAGCCAGAGCAGTCATCCATCTAAAGACTCTGTAATACTGGACAAACTAACTACGTTAACTACAACATTTTATTAACTACGATGAGCGAGATCCGTGGCTTACGACACGTGTAACTGGTTTGGAAGGATCCTTTTATGAATATTCAACGGATCACCATTCAAACTCATCAGATAAAGGAATTATTCACCATTGACACCATTTGAGGACCCACTTCACAATCTTGGAACCTAAGTTAAAACTAAAAGTCCTTAAGTAAACTATTTTAATCAAGTCTCCTGCGACAGGTATATTAATCCTTCATTGTGATTTATGTATTATTAGATTTTTGATTATAGGCGAATCCGCGAAGGCACTATTATTTAAGATCCAAATATAATTATGTCCTTCATTATATAATTTGGATCTTAAATTATGGTGCTCTATAGCCTACCCCATTGAAAAAAGCCGTGAAAGTGTATACATGTCATATAAATGACAACCCTATATCACATGAACGATGCCAACCCTACACAAATTGCATAAACATTCATACAGGCCTCATATTTTTTCTTTTTCCTGGAAATAAGTTAATTTCAATATGTCTTTCAACGTTTCCTAAATAAATAAAACAATTTTCCACACGATTGTTTAGTGATGCGTGATTATGTTGCTCAAGTGTTATAATTTACTAGCAGTTGTGTGACTGACTTCTATGCACGAGGTTGTGAGTTTGATTTCTACTCCTCCTACGTTCATTCACGTCCTACTGTTGGCCACGGATCTCTTTCTCTTCGGGGGTGTATCGCGCTGACTGCTGTTTCTCACAGAGAATGTTATATGTTTTTCTTATCCCTGAGGTGGCTCCTACAGCACCCTGTGTAGGAAATGGGGTTGTGACACATGTATTCTCAGAGGCGTATTTACCTTAAGGTCAAAGGGGCCATGGTCCGGGGTGGCCAGCCTGAGAAGGGCAGCGAAACCTTTCAACTTTAAAATTTTGCTCTATCTCTATCAATTTACTGGACAGCTAATTAAATTGGCCTGGGGCGTCAAATCAAATGGCCCGGGGCGCTAATTTTCTAAATAGGTACGCCTCTGTGTATTCTTATACTCTACACAGACGACTGGGACAATTTATAAAATTACATTGGTATCAACATTCCCCTGCCTTTATCCCGTTATTCAAATTCATGACTTCTCGTTCATTTTGCAGTGGGTTTCGTCTGTTTGACGTTGCGACGTCGCTATCTTATTTAATATAGTAAAGTCTAATTTTGTGATATGGATGGATGGATGTAAGGATGTTTGTTGCTCTTTCACGTTAAAACAACTGATTTATTAAATCACAATAACACATTAGCTATCATCACGAGCCCAAGGAGCGCACCAGTAATTAGCTAATGTTATATGTGTACATATTGTCTGTGTTACCTATTATAAATGTATTAAGGAACTATACTTACGTGCTTGGTCAGTGATTGTAGTAATTCATTTGCAGCTAACAGTTTTGTATTCATTCTTCGACATAAAGGTTTGTTCAACTGTCTTACATTATTATAAAGAGTCGTAATAAAGGTTGTTTTATATTATTTTTTTAGGGTTTCGTATCCAAATTTGGGATTGGATGGCTGAGACTTCGCTGTCAGTCTCTCACGAGATTGTATCTTTGGTGATAACTAAATAGTTAGAAATTTCCACTAGGTGTATTTAAAGTAGCCCCTATACAACAAATGTTTTCAGTCCAACAGTGTAACTTTCGCTCACACGACCTGATTATGATGATATAATATTTGCCCTGTATAGTATGATATAGTAGATTTATTGTATTGTCATCGGTCCGTAGCATGTATTGTGTGTAAAATTTCTGATCAATTCGAATATGTAAAGTTTCATTTATTTGTAGGTAAATAATATGTACAAAGTTTTCAAAAATTAAATATTAGAAAACGTTTGTTAGTAAAAAATTACTTTTAAAGATCACTTTATTTTAGGACGAGATTACGTTGTGTAAAATGTTCAGAAGTATTTTTTTTTATATTTCTTTACACAGTTGGATGCTAAGAAAAGCACGTTAAAAATAACATTATTAGTTTTACAATATTATTTTTAACAAATCAAGTAGTAAAGTGTTTATCACGACTGGGAAAGGAGTGAGTTGGATTCATTAAATACAAATATTATCTGCATATATTTTATTAAATAACATTACTTATGGATGAGATAATTAAAAAAGTAATAGATTTTGCAATTGCCTCAGAACAAAATACAAAATTTTGCATAAATTATAAATATGATATGACAGGCAACAAATGATTTAAAATATTATATAACAATTCATAAAAATTATAAATATTTTCGTATTGAAATTTTCGTGAGTTTTTCGTTAGAAATATCAGTCATATTCGATCCCAAAACTGTGAGTGTTAGTCGGTAATACAGTATTTCTTATTATAAATATGTTAAGACAGGCAACAAAAATCATGATCCAAAATTATCAGATGTTCTTAAACAATAACAAATCTCTGCATTGCATAAAAAAACTCAGAGATTTTATATCAGAAAACAATATTATTACAAACACAGATCTATCGGATAGGGCGCGGAATCGTCAAAACATCTAACTTTAGCTTTGCTAAATCTTACTTCATGGTCTAATAAAGTTTCATATGACGTATAGCCAGTATCAGAGACACACAGATACATATTTCACGCACACCTAGATATTTATTTGGCTGAGTGATGTAGAGCCATAAACACGCTATCTGATAAATCTGTCATTATAAACCAGAAATCCGCCCACATTGATGCAAATAAGAATCTTTTAAATCTGTCCTGTAGTTTCGGAGGCTATTCGTTTCAAACAAATAATCAAATCTTTCCTCTTTATAATAACCGCATAGATAAAGTGAATCACAATATCTCCCGAAATATCTACGCTTCGTAACTAATTTATAAATCTTTGGTATTACAATAATTTCCATCGTTAGTATGGACATCATCATACAATAAGTTTAGTTACAAATATCTTATGTCAAATAAATAGATTTTTATGAGAATTATTTTTGGCCAAATTTGGACACAACCAGATTAAGAGCAGCAGGAGTGGCAAATGCTACGGACCCCGCGACTTACTAAAGTCTCGGGGTCCGTAGCATTTATTAAATTTTCAAGAAATTTAATAACTTCTTGCTGCAGCAACAATAGGTACCACACGCGAGTTGACGCAAGGTGGTCAGCGTATACCGGACACAATATTATAAAGTAACGATCACATAGTGTGAAAACAGAGTGTATGAGAACTAGGCGCGTGATTTTGCTACGATGAAAATTCATTATACTATACCCCGCAACGCGCGCCTTTTTGCAAACGTCGGTACGTTTAGTCGTTTATAATGCGCTGTTTATTGGAGGCGGTCTGTGCTTTTTGCCCAGATACAAGGGAAAGACAAAGACCAATAAAGCAATCAAGGGCCCCTTTCGTAGAATTTGCCAAGCTTCTTGTCTAACCTACCTCTTATTCTTGTCTAACCTGTCTAACTACCTAGACAGGTGAATTACACCTTCACTATAGGTACAGGAATGCTACTAGGACTTTGATAGTAATGAGGAGTGTCATTCAAAGTTGTAGCACCAATAACATCTCCACCAGCTACCAGCAGCAATCTTTTCTTTTTATGATGATGTAGTAATGACGTAACAGTGCCAAAACTCTGCTCTCCACGTCGAGGAAAGCCGAGCGCCAGTCTACCATCAGGGCGACGTCTAACACCAACATTGTGAACTGCATTGGAACACGCCACACTGATTGTATACGCATGGTCTTGCTGCAAAGACAAATTAAGACCACTTAATTAAGAGTCCACGCCTCTAAATCCTTAAAAAGTAGTTTTATTAAACAAAGGAGCCGCGCAAGTATTAGAGAATAATAAATTAAGACTAGTTTTTAAAATTAAATTCTACTTTTTTTCAGCCCAAACTCATTACACAACTTAATTTATGAGTAGACAAAAATGAAATAAAATTTAGTTTTCTTTACTCGCTGGTAGGATGTTTATTTTTTATCCTACCAACAAGCAACCAACAAGCATACGGCCGCAATTACTATAGTAGTCTGCTATGCAATGGGATAGAGTCAAGATTTCCGCCTTACATAGATAATCTGTTTACGTTTCATCTTATCTGTTTATTGCAGCACTCAAATGTGGAATCAAGCTTAATTTGAAAATTACTTACCAAGAACCAATATAGTTACATTTTAAAAAAATTTGATTCTGGGTCAACAAATATTTAAACGTATTTCTTGATGTTAGACTATTCAAATCACTCACCTGACTACTTGGTCTCAGCACAAAAGTGCCATCTGGCTGTCCTTTTAATAGATTTTGTGCTTCTCCTCTATCTATATTCATGTAATAAGGTTCGTTTTCTACTGGCACTGGTAAAGGTCTATCTGCCATATTTGTTCTCCCATGTTTTCGTTCTTCAGGCCATTTGGTATCTTCTGTTGTGGGAATTTCTACTTTGTTATCACATTCTGAGTCTGTAGAATGGTGGTCGTCTGTTGTTTCTGAAATGAAAAGATAAAAACATTAGATTACACATTTTTTGTAATGCCACGACATTTTGCCAGAGTAAACAAAATACCATACTGATGTGAAAGACGCCTGTGTCCAACAGTTTTGTTAAAAACTATAAAACGCGTTTAAAAATCTTTAATATTTATCAAAATTGTGAAGGTGGCATTCCGATGTCCTGCGACCGCTACTGGCCACACACAGCGATGCGCGATTCATCAATTTAGTATCAATTTTCACGTTCCCAAAAAAGACAAGAATATAATTTATGTCAAGAATATCATTATGTTGGCGCATAGATTTAAGCATACATAGCTAAATAGAAAGGTAGCTAATAAAATCACTATAACATTCCGATAGCCTCACCTGCAATGACATCCGCGTCAGTAACACAATGAACTATGTGATAAAAGAAATCAACAGCGATATTACCAAGCCTGGCTCCTAAGTTATACATCAATGGTACACTCACTTTCAACCACCAACACATTGTCACATTTCACATTAAGGGCCTACATCAATATCATCGCCGACACGTACATATTAACACAGCCAGTAGGCACAGAAAATGAAGAATTAGGGATACTTTTCCTATTTACTCAAAATCTACTAAATATATTTTAATTCTGATCCACGTGTTTCTATACATAATAGTTACCTATGTTTTTAAAGTTATTTCATTAGTTAATACGCGATAATAGACCGACAAATGAAAAAAATAAAAAATTTTAGAGGTTGTTTCGCCAAGATTTTCTATCTAGAAAACTTTTTTCAATCGCGTTTCTGAGTTCATGCGATCCTAGATCATATATTGAAAAAACATATACTTAAAAATTAGAGCTCTAGCCATTCAATCTAAAGAAACAATGAAAACTTCGTACATAGAAAAATGCACGAAGCTATTTTGGTATCCTCTTAACTCATTTAAGTCATTTTTATATTAACACTCATGAACTACACTTTATTCGAGTCCTGATTTACGATATGTTCAGGTTTTTAGTTTCAGATTTTAACGTTAATTCTTCGTCAATAAAGAAATGTGTGGCTTATTTAAGGTAAATACTGTATACGGGTATTTTCTGTATATACCAGCTTTGTTTTGTGACTTCGTCTTATAACAGTTTTGCCTATAAAGTTGAAAAACAACGGAGTTTCATTCAGTCAAGCAAACAGAAGTTACAGGTATAATTTTTATTGTAGTGCAGTTAGTACTTTACAATAACATTTCGCTAATTCTAATGACGTGGAGTTTTAATTGTTGTGGTTGCCTAATCGTCAGCTTTTCACAAATGGATAATTTCAGATTAATCTGAGGGATTCAGATGTATTTGGAGATGAAAATCACGTTGAAAAGAATCTAGATAGACATATTTTTATCTCATAACAATAGACAGTATAATATCATTTAAATGAACACTCTTATTAAAGTCAGACCAATTAATATCAATTCTATGGGCACAGGAATGAATCATATATGACTCAAGGAATCAACTCTACATAATTAATATGTCGCGATTTAATCACTTTAATTTCAGACATTTCAGGAACTTGGCAGCATTCAGAATTAGTAGTAGTGATATTAATATCTGTGTGTAAATTCCTGGCTTTGATTTTGACTTAGATTGTAGTTTAGTTGAGACAACAGTACGCTTACGGCATATTCTTACTGGCCTAATAATTTGTCCCGACAGGGTCCCAAAAAAACGACACTCGTTATCACTATTTAAAAAAAATACTGACTAAAGATGTTTTGAGCTATGGCAAAATTTCACTTCAAACACGACACTACAAACACTTTTGTGTGTCTAAATTACTGTATCAGAATCGATAATACTTTTAAACAAACGTCACTCTCACTACAATAATGAGGAATAAACTAATAATTGTTCCATACTTACCATCAGTTAATTTTGATTTTTTGCTTTTATTTTCAACTCTATTTACGTCTAGTGATGGTCTTACAATTAATAAAATATATCGATATGTTCATGAAATATAAACGGGAAAGAATACCAGAGAAAGATATGCTCTTGTCTCGTCAGTAGTCTTTCAAATGGGAAGAAGTGTAACCCTTAAAACGGTCGTGTCCAGATTTATGAATATAAATGAAGTGCATTTACTTCTCTCACAATCATTTTTTTTTAGTTCGTGTCTAATAGCGTTTTAGTCTCTGCTTACTCCCACGAAAAAACATTGGTGGCGTTATGTATGTATGAATGAATAAAAAGGAAAACCATTTCAAATTAAATCGACGAGGTTCTACATTAATCTAATTTAAGCCCCTTTCTGCGTAATCGAGATAAGTTGTTACAAAATATTTGCATCAAATCAAACAATTAGATAATATCAATTCGCTCTTTATTTGAGACGAGAATATGTTGTGCAATGTATCCAAATATACTTATTTAGTAATATAGTTTGTCTGCCACAAAATGAAAAAGTACATCGATATCGATATTATCAACGTTTCATCGATAAAGACGCATCTCTACGCACGCATGCTGTTTGAACACATGTTAATAAAAAGAAAAAATATTAATGATGAGAAAGTGTTCAGGGCTCATGTCACTCTTATTAATTATTGTCTACCGATGAAAAGTTTGTATGTACTTATGAGTATAATAATCTAGTCAGTTTAAAAACTAAAAACACGCTTGAAAATCCTGAATATTCTTTTAAATTATTGTATTGTCATCGGTACTTAACATGTGTGCAATATTTCAGATCAATTCGACTGCTGTAAGTGGGTCCAAATCACTTTTAAAGATTTCGTTACATAGATTAATACATTGATAGATACGTTCCCAACTAATACAAGCGTGTTAAATAATTAAGGACTACCTACAGATGTGAAAACTTATAATTTAATCTTTAAACACTGGATATTTATACAACTTCAACTTTTATACTAAGTACAATCAATTTGACTTAAGAGTTATAGCAATAAAATTACAGTAACGAGAGACTATTTTTTCTCTTTCTCTTTTACTCTCTCTCTCCAGCCCATTAATGTCTAACTGCCACTAACTCAACTCACCTCTTTTAAATCCAAATCTATTTTCAAAGATGCCCATTATGTATCCCAGTATTGATTCATCTTTCTGTTTGTATGTCACGTCACAGTAGTCTCTTGTTAATTGTACTGGCTCCAAATAATCCTCTACGGGTACTTTAGCCTATTATACAGAACAAATTTATTAAAAGTTACAAATTTAGTAATTTATTCCAGCTTTTTACGGGTAACATTAAAGACACATAACAAACCCGTCAAAGTCAACGCCAACGTTAAAATTTAAAACAAATAGACAAATACACGCGTCTTAATCCGTAAAAAGTAGTTTTATTTAAATTCACCAAGTACTATTTGGACTCATACATGAAAGGTTCTGTACCGTTATCATCTAAATAATGGGATAAGGACAGGAGAATGATAATGACGACTGTTTGTTATTGTAGCAGCACCCGGTATACTTAATAATATACTGTGAAAAGTTTTAAAGATACAGCCTAGTGACAGGCGGACGAACGCCGTAATAGGGTCCCGTTTTACCTTTTGGTACGGAACCTAAAAAAATAATATAGACTATGTTTATCAAGGATTTTTTTTAAATCGATCCCGTTCTAGCGGAGTCTATTTGTTTCAAGCACACAATCATATCCTATTTATAACATTAGCATTGTAAATTATAAAGCTGAAGAGTTTGTTTGTTTGTCACTACTGGTTTGAAATGAAAAATCCTTTTTGTGTTAGATAGTGCATTTATCGAGGAAAGCTATATGCAATATAACATCACACTGCCACTAATAGAAGGGAAGCATTGGTGAAAAATGTTTCTAAAACGGGGAAAAAAGTTTGTGACATTAGTATTTATGAATAATTGGTAAAATTTCACCTTATCTGGTGTTTTCTCTTCACTAACTGGTCTAACCACACGAACAGAATCATACATATTGGCAATACTGTCACTATTCTCATAATAATTCGTCTCTTTGTTATTTTCTACTACTTCTACTCTCTTATCTTCTACTAACACTTGTCTTTTAAAAAACGGGACTTTAAAAGATTGAAACAGTTCTTGTATTTTAACAATACAAGGTTTTACTGTTACTGCTCTATTATCTGTTACTGCTCTATTATCTGTTACTGCTCTATTATCTGTTACTGCTCTATTATCTGTTACTATTTCTTTCTCTTTCGCAACTTCATTATAACATAAGTCTTCATAAAAATGGTCCTCAGCATATTTTTCAGACAGAACGTCTGGCGTTGGTAGTGATTTGTATTTATTTTTATTTTCAAGCTTTTTATTTGGCCTTGTTATACAATATTTGCTATTTCTTTGCATAGCACAATAACCTCTAGAGTCAGTTTGACTCTCTTGTCTAGAAAATCTAGATTTTAAATCAAAGAAGGGATAATCGTAAGAGCTTAATGCAAATAACTTCCTTTTCTTCACTCCAGAATCCATTGGTAAATATGATGGTGTTCCTTCTACCTTCTGCTTGTGTCTGTACAAAAAACTCTTTGCTGGTACAATTCTTCTTATTAATTCTTCTACTGTACTCATTGTTGATATTTGTTCTTCTTTCTTTCTTATTGGTATTGTTTGATATTGGCTTTCTATATCAATATCTTCTTCTTCTTCTTCTACAATAGCTTCTATCACTTTATTATTTGTATTTATTTCCTTATTATTTTTATTGCTGTTTCTTAAATCTAAATATTTGTTAGGATTCAGTTTTAGATCTTCGATGAATGTTAAAAATATTTTAACGTTTGTTTTCGGTCTCCATAATTTTACTATTCCTTCGGTGACATTCTGAAAACATAAATAAATTATCTTAATTTAAATTCGGTGATGCAGAAAGTGTTTTTGCGTATGATGACATGTTAATCTTAAACTCCTGCAAAAGCCAGCAAAGGGATAATATAAGCAAATAACATTTTTTGTGAGAGACGGAAATCTTCAAATTCAACCCTATACTAATCCTATCATCAAATACGCAAAAAGTGTATATGTTTGTATGAGATGTATGTAGTTCATTGTCTTTTATTGCCTAAAAGTAACGTGACATAATTTTTTTTTAAAGATAGTGTGGTTGAAAAGGAAGGTATTGTTTGTTTAGGTTTAATCTCTAAATACTACGCGTAAGAAATTGCGAGCAACAGCCTGTTTGTGTTATAATATATATGAAGGTCGCCATTGATGGCCACTATGTTTATTATTCATAAAGCGATCAATGACACAAGGTTTATAGTTTCCTACACTTATTTGTATGTTGACAGAGGTAACTTAACTTACAAATAAATTTTATATGGAAGAGTATTTCATAGTGGGTAATAATATTCCTTGTAGTGACAGATTAAGAATACAAGTGTCACCACCCCTTTTCTTCCCCAGGGTGCTGTTAAAGTCAGCTAAGGGACATTCTACATAAGTAATATCCTCTGTGATGTGCTCACACGCACGCTCGGGGTGGTATAATAGAACATAATCCCTCTTGACCTTTGTAAAGAATAGAAAATAATAACTTTTAGGAGAAAATTCACTTATTTCTAGTAATGTTCTCTCCATACATCCTAACATATACGTGTTTAAATTATTTTTCTGTTTAACTTACAAGTAATTTTCTTCCATCTATCTGCTTCTCCTTGACGAACTCAACGAACTCTTCCAACTCCCATCTTTGGAGTAATGTCACCACAGCATCTGCATCCAGATCCTCAATTCTCTTACTTTTCTCGTGTTGTTCCATTACATTACCTATGAAATGAATTAGGGAGTAGTTGAGGCTATGATAACCATAGATTTACCAGATAATATGTTCAATCTTGAAGGAAAGTTCATTTGGTATGGCTAAATCGTACTTCATAAACTAATAATGTTTCATATATTATGACATATAGCCTCTATCACACTTGAGATACACATATATACATATTTTACGCACACATATAGTATATTTACGTGGCTTCAAGCAGTGTGGATGGTGTAGCCATAGATCCTCTATTTGATAAAACTGCGATGATAACTATACTTCCGTCTATCACCAGCGCTTTATTTCAGGAACAGTGATAGAGAGCTGAAATTTCAATTTACGTATATCAGTTCTTGCTATAACAACACACAAAGATGTATTTACCCTAGGGCTATAGGGTCATGGCCCGGGGCGGTCAGCCTGAAAAGGGCGGCAAAAGCCTCATTGCTCTATCTTTTTTAATATATAGGGCGGCTGATTAAATTGGCCTGGGGCGTCAAATCAAATGGCCCGGGGCGCTAATATTCAAAATACGCTTCTGACAACACATCATACTAATCATCATCGTTCTCCTGTCCTTAATTAACAGGAATATGGCAAATATGTTATGATAATAAGGACATAGAACCCTTCGTGTGTGAGTTTAACTCATACTTGACCTGTTTTAAATATTTTTATATTGTTTAAACATTTTATACTTAAAATTTAATCTCATAGATCAAACTCTTTGTATCAGAGATTGATTCAAATCCAGCTCTTTATATGTCCTACCACAAAGAAATAAATAAATTAGTTACCTTATTAAAAACACTTCACAAATTAGCACATAATTGTACACTTTTCACTGTATCAACCTTTTTGATAACTATAAAAATGGTGGAACAAGTGCAAGCAACTAAATTATGTAGGGCGTTAGTTCGCGCTGACAAACCTCCGACAACACTGACCGAGTGTGACTCTACATTGGACGTTATGACGTTGTATGTTTAACATACTATTGTATTGTAGTCCTTACTCATCATCACGCCAGGTACTTGAAGAGGTAAGCAGAAAGGACAAAGTGTCAGGATTTTATAGTAGCTGATATTCTGCAATGTCAAAAACATATCTAACTTAAGTATTTTTTTTAATCTTCATGGACTTTTCACACAATGTCCTCTGGTCGAAAGCTAAGCTTATGTACTTCTGTTATGGGTACTAAAATACGGATATAATACATAAACTATTTTTCTTTTGTAAATACATACTTATAATACATAGAAACACCCAGACGTAGTACAACAAAATGTAAATAACCATGGTGTATTTTGATTATTCACATAATATACATATATGAAATAAAATCCAGTTAGACTATAATACACAGTTTATATCTTAGTTAACATTGCTGAATTATGTTATAAGTTATAATTTTTTAGTTAAGTTTAGCTGTGAACGTAGAATAGGTACCAATATCTTAGAGACCCGATTCTTGATATTCGGAGTTGGCCGCGACTTCATCCACAATTTTTCTTACAAGAATAAGATAGTGAAGAACAGGCTAACTACAAAATGTCGTCCGACACAAAGGGTTTCCATCATTCCATCATTATAATTAAAACACACACGCCCCACTGTTGGGCACGAGCCTTCCCTAATATGTCGCTCTGATCAGGCATGTTGTCACAGGGTTTATTTTCGAGGTTTCCGTCAGTTTCTCAGAGGATGTTATCAGTATACAATATTCTTTAGCTGGCTGTTACAGCATTCTGGGAAGGAAAAGAAGTGGCTACACTTATATTCTTAATTATGAAATACCCAGCCATCGAAAATATTATCTGTGTATACACTTAAATATTCTTGATCCGTCACCACGCGGACTATGGAGAGATTTTAATAAATTGTTTTAAATAAATTAATTTATTTTGTAGATGACTAAAAACTATTTTATTTATTTATCGTCGTTGCGGAGAAACAGCTTGGTGACATATAGATGGACTGTAGAGATTAAAAGTTCACAGAATTAAATAAACTATCACACGCGCTTTTTATGAGGTTAAGTACACACATTAGCGGATAAAATGTCTACCTGGTGACATCCAACATTTAATACAGTTACGTTATACCTTTAAATAATGTTTACAAAGACCATTATTGTAAAAATGGCTGGTTCAAATAACTTTGTAATATAAATGAGTTTACAATTGGTGTGATGATGTCATGTACTATTGTGAGGTTTACACTGAGTTTGTTGTATTATTCGGGTTCTGTATGACGCTGTGACGTCATTCTGTTGTCATACATAGCTTATTGTTTCTGTGATTCATTGATTGTATTTTGATATTTTGTCTATACTAATATACTAGCTGTTGCCCGCGACTCCGTACGTTAGGAATTTAGAAATTTTATCCTGTATTTGCAATATTTTGCACTATTGCTTCGCTCCTATTGGTCACAGCGTGATGTTATATAGCTTATAGCCTTCCTCGATAAATGTACTATACAACACTGAAAGAATTTTTGTTTAATCGCACTAATCTCACTAGCTATGCATTTGCTTAATATATCAAATTATAGTAGAAAAAATGATTACCATGGGATGACCATGACGATGGAATGCAGTTTCGTTGCTCTACCTACTGAGCTATCACGGTACCTGTATATGTCAATCAAAGTAACTTTACTTTGATTGACATATACGGGTACCTGCTCATGGTGACCATTTTTTCCACTGTAATTCTCTCTCTCTCCAGCCCATTTACGTCCCACTGTTGGGCACGGGCCTCCTCCCCTTTGGAGGGATTATGGTCTACTGTGCCGCGCTGACCAGGCGTGTTAGCACAGGGTTTATTTTCGAGTTTTCCGTCTCTCACAGAGGATGTTATCTGTGTTCAATATCCCTTAGCTGGCAAGAGCCAGCTAAGGGATATTGAACACAGATAATTATATATACATACAGATAACTCCGCAGGGTGCTGTAAGATACAGCACCCTGGGGAGGAGATAGGGTGGTGACACTTGTATTCTTAATCCGTCACCACACGGAGTTACTGTAATTAGATTTATTATATTCTATAATTCTTACGAATCCGTCTATCACCGCAAAAGGATTTTTTAAGTCAAGAAAATCTTAAGATTCGATTTTACAAACCAATATGTTTTTATCTTTATTATATTAATACCAATAGCAAATATGTGTATTATAACAATTTGCAAGTGCTTAAAAAGGTAGCACTTCTCAAAATATCGTGATCAAAATATTGTTATAACATTTAGCTTATTGCATCAGCTTCGATGAAATGTAGTGGTGACATATATATTCCTTATCTGACTACACACAGACGGCAGTAATTGTAAAAAATATATCATCAATTCTACTAGTCATATTCAACTTCGTTATCAAACTCCTCCGAAATGGCTTGATGGATTTGTATTCAATTTTCTGTGTATATAGAAATGTGATAAGCTGACGAGCCTGGTCTAGTGGTTCGTGTAACGTGCCGCTCACGAAGTCGCAAATTCGATCCTCACACAGTACAACTATTTGTGTGATCATTTTATTTTATTTTATTTAATAATCATCGACATTTGTTGTGGGTACTTGTGTTATGGGTACCAGAATACAAATAGTCAAATACAAAGTCAACACACTTTATATTTGTCAAATTTATGTTTGCACACTGGGTATTGTGTAAGTCTGTTACAAACGAAAACAATTCTTAAGTGGTATATCCATATTCTGGTATCCATAACACAAGCATACAAGCTTAAATTATGACCAGAGGATATTGTGTGAAATGTCCATGAATATTTATTTACTTATCTTACTTTCCTCAAAAGATATTAAATATTATCAAAATCTTTATCAATAATTTTACAAGGCTCTATCTTTTAACTCTTCGATAAGATATCGTTTAGTCATAACCACATTCCAACTTGTATGAGACAACAAAGAAAATGCAGAATTTCTATCATCTATCTATATTCATATATCCAGTATTGTCCTGCCCTTATCCTGCGGTTGCTGTAATATGTAGTTTTCTCTAATAATCTTCTGTCAGGCGTCATGCATGCGTGTATAGTTCCACACTAAAAAAAACTAATGAAAGCTAGTCATGTAATGAAACCTCGATCATAATTACGCACAGAGATGGCGAGAAAACTGAAATGAGACGCAAGTGAATTTTTTAAATACATCACTAAATCCTGTTTATCATATTTGTTTGTATTAAACCAACGATCACTTCTTATACATTCATTCTTAACATTCATTTGACGTTTTGTTGTAATCATTTCGTCACGAGATTCATTCCACCATATCATTCAGGTATTTTGTGACTGTATTCTACATAGAACTATTTATGACCCTATAGTTTCACTATGACCTAGATATATAAGCAATATTTTACTTTATATGTGCAGTGAATATACGCACTAATTTCATAACTATCGGTTAAGCCGAAACGGCTGATCTAATAAAAAATATACTACAATGTTTTTCATCAATGATGACAAAAATAAAATACCGTCATAGTAATTTATGTTTTATTTTCAAACTCGACTATTCAAGAGACAGAGTCTATAAATAAATAAATATTCATGGACATTTCACACAACGTCCTCTGGTCCCAAGCTAAGCTTATTAAGCTTGTGTTATGGGTACCAGAATACGGATATAATACATAAACTACTTTTCTTTTGTAAATACATACTTATAAAACATAGAAAACACCCAGACGTATTACCCCATGGGGGTGAATAAATACTTTTCTTTCTTACTTCTTTTTAGTATTTGTATGACATTTATGAATATCACACAAATGATTGTCCCAAGCGGGAATCGAACCCACAACCTCGTGAACGGCAGCCCAGTACATGAACCACTACGCCACGAAGCCCGTCTATGTTCGTATATATTTTGTAATTATTACAATCATAAACTAAGTCAATAAGAAACCCCCCCCTGTACGCTAGCCACGCCCCTTCCTCTATTTATTTTATATCCAATATTAATATAATGAGATACTGAAGTATGATTTACTCTCAAAGTTTCATAATACTAAATTAAAACAATGATTCAACATCAAAATAAGTATAATAATATGTAATATTAACACAATTCACCAAATAACTGTTCAAGAAACAAAGATATAGTTCGTTATCACAGATCAATAATACTCAACTCACTCTACACAACACGTCATACATTTTATGTGACACTTCTTGTCCAGCGAAAGCAATGTAGCAACAATTATGACTTGGATGCACCTTCCCTGGAGTTATAGACAACTGGTACCTTGCTCTACCAACGTACAGAGTCTCTCCGCCATTGCCCGTAGCCGTTCTTCCCCCAGGAACCGCCCCAGCAGGTACATTCCCATTAGAAGCTGGCACCCATCGTAGATTCTCTGGTGATGCACATAAGACTTCAATATTCTGAACTGCAATTTCCTTCCCATTGTAAACAATGCAGGCAGAATTATGTCTTACTGATAGTTTACCAGGAATCAAGTCTCCATTATGCCAACTTCTGATCACCCATAAAGGACTCCCGTCCCAACCTTCATGTCCTCCAACCACAGCTCTTCCAGTTAATGTATTCGCCATAGTTGCAGTTGTAGGGATCCAGTCAAATTCTCCTGACGCTTCCACTGCTTGGATGGCATTATCTGGAGTCGAAGTTGGTGCAGGGTTCTCTCCATGATAGATGTAGTTAGTGATATATGTAGATTGTCCAGGCTGTTCTGTTGGAACTGGTGCGATTGGGACTGGTATCATCATAGTACCAGGGTAATAGTATGGATATGGCGCTGGTGCTCCCATATCTGGTGGTGGGGGTGGGTAAGGATGATGGTGGGGTGGAGGGGGTGGATAATGATGGGGTGGGGGATGCATAGGTGGTGGAGGAGGCCAATGTGGAGGCCCGTACGGTCCGTGATAACTCATTTTGTCACAATATTCAAAAAGATACTAGCTATATAGAAATACTGTATAGTCTTATATCGACCGATAAGTAATCTTATCTGTAGATAGGATAGTGAATCATGTATCAGTAAAACAAAATGTATTCATATATAAATGTATTGTGTATTGTTGTAGCATAATAATTTACTTATCTATTTTAATTCTAGATTATATGAAGGTATTTTGTACAAGTACTTAAAAAGACATTAGAAATTCTTGAAATATGTGATGACAAGTTTACACATAAGTGATGCGAATTTTAATATCGATAGATATCAATATAGATGAATCATTATGAACAAGGAACTGCAATTGCAAATGAGTCACTGCTTTCTTCCTGTGTTGAAATTACTCAAAATAATTAGACATCTTTACGACTATATAACTTCAAATGGGTTGGGTTTACAGCATTGGCTTCATTCACACCGAAGTTTTGAAAGTAGGATATTTTGACATTATCATTTCTGGTATTTCACAAAGTCGGTTAGATTTCTAGAAGAAAATAGTGATAAAATGAAACTCAGAGTGTATAAGAAATACTAATAAAATATTATGTCTCTATTCTGTCTAATATAAAAGTGTTACATAAAAATACTAGAATATTCTCAAGATATCGTTTGATTTTGCAAATCGAAACATTCTAGCAAATTATAAATAATTATTATTATAATTATTTTAACAAAAACAAAGCCGTTTATTTTTGAAATCATACTTAATACATATTTAAAAATACTTTTTAACCCTCACAAGAGATATGAAGGTCAAAAAGTATCAAAAATTTTAATCAAACTTTTTTTGTGAACACTCATCTTGGTCATTTATGACTGATTCTGAAAACTGCCAAATGAAAATAGACCAATGAGTTTGGGGCAGTTATTTGTAGAAAAAACCGATTTTTAAATATAGAGACAAAAACTAAAAATATGTTTACTTTTTGTTAGAACATAATTTCTAAATGTTGAGTTAAACAAAGAATACCCAAAGGTTTTATACCTATTCAAATTTTTATTAGTACTTTAATTTAAATAACCAAGATCTTTGGGTTATAGGCATCATGGCAATAAATTAATCGCACTTGTGACAACCTGTCGTGGCAACATTGAATTGATGAATAACTTAAAAAAAGAATAAGTAAATCATTTGCATAGGAAAATATATTTAAGTTCAAAATTCGAAAATAATGACACATAGTTTCGTATTCGTTGCTTCTTTTATTTATTAGCTAGAAGTTATTCAGTATTAACAACAACTTTCATTGAACTTTAAAAACGATAATTCTATTATCAATGCCAGCTTTTTAAATATTGGAGAGCTACACTTAAAAACTACTATAAATAATTATTTTTTACAGGTTTTTAGCTTCCATATTATTATAAACACTTAACTAAGTCAAAAGTACATAAATTATATGTTCTGTAAAGTAATTACTAAATTATTCGGTCACAGAATTTACAAAGCGCCTATTAAATTATACGACACACGATATTCTGTAGCATAGACAATTTAATAATTTTTGTTTTAATTTGAATTACTAATGTATTCTAAAAAAGATTGGTGGTGTTTTTCTTTTTAATTCATATTGCGAATACATTCATATGAAAACGTTAATTTTGAATATAGAATGTTAACTTGTTTATTGTTTACATTCATTTTGCTGAATTTGCTAAATCGTGTATCAAGTTCTGAAATCACTGACATCCAAACCACTGAATTTGTACCAAATTTTAACATTAGCGATTGTCAAGGACACAGGCTACAAATTTAGCATAATGTAATAAACGCTTTTTATCAGTTCAATAATCGCCATATTTACTCTGTGTATAGCAATTTCCAAGTTAAGCAATTTTTATGTTAAGTAATTTCCAATTTAAGTAAGTACAACGGCTCTGAAGACACATCGGTTCCCTTCCATCAAAGCTGGCCACACGAATGACTTGATGAGGTCTGATCTTCTTTCGCGACCATCACTTGTGGAGAAACGTACGTGTTTCTCAGGATTCATCACCACTGAAAAACATTGAGAATATTTTAATAAGATCTAATACTAAGGTATTGAGTGGTGACCACGTACTGGACGACCCAACAAGACAATCACATAATAGATGAAGGGTTTCAATGGCGTATTTTTAGGGTTACGTACCAAAAGGTAAAACGGGATCCTATTGCTGAGATTTCGCTGAACATCTGTCACCAGTGCCCTGAGTCGGGTATTTCAACGGTGTCACAACTGTACCATTATTGTACCATTATGGTGCAATTGTAAAGTTTTTGGTAGTCTACTATTATTGTGTCGTCATAACGACTTCATCATTGACTTACAATTGTCAAAGTGACATAAATTGCTAGTCTCGTACACAACTGCTTCACAATTGCAATTCAATAACTGAAATGTTTCGGTAGTCTGTTATTTTGAATTTGACAGTAATATTTTGAAATTGTCCTGTGTCGACAGATTGCCATAAATAAAAAATAGATAGATAGAAATATTAGAAATTGTTCTTTGTAATTTATTGCAATTTACTAATCTCCTAAACTTCACATTGCTTTTTATACTAATAAATAGTATGTACAAATATATCTAAACGAAGTCTAGCATGATTAAATGTTTAAATTTATTAGTAGTTTTTCGAAAATCACTTCGACTAACGCATTTTTTAAAAACGGCAACATATACATACCATTCAAACACAATTCATAGATAAAAGAGACCGAAAATTCAATGCATAGATAAAAGAGATCGACAATTCTATTACCATTGAACGACCGTTATGAACGCATATAGCAGACTACGGATATTTGACTTCAATTGCAACGGTATCGTGCCGGTATCGTGCCGGTATGACAATTGTTCCAAAATAGTAGACTTGAGCACCAGGCTGTATCTTATAAACGGTGATAGCTAGCGAGTTGAAACCAGATTTAAATATATATAGGCGACTCCTATATAACAAACGTTTTCGGTTTCACTCGATGATACACTTAGACGGCATAATTATGTCGGAGTTTTATTATTATGATGATGATAGTGCGGGACTCGTAGGCATTTAGCCATTTTTCCGCAAAAAAAAGATAAATTATAGAGAAAGAAATATTTTTCAATGACCCGTAGTTTTTCTCAGTTCTCTTACCCGGTGTAAAGTCAGTATCGATCCTGAGTGGTGGTGAATGAAGGCTGATAGTCCATGCAGCTCTACTGGCAGCAGCCACCAGGGCGTGGAGAGCTCCACATCCAGACAGACATGGGTACTCTCTTAAAGTGCTTACAACCTGATACACAAAATATAATATTAATATGTAGTTTTATTTAATTTTATATTTACGAACAGTTTACACAACATATCTCTCTCTCACTCTCTCTCTCTCCAGCCCATTAACGTTCCACTGTTGGGCACGAGCCTCCTCCACTTTGGGAGGGATTATGGTCTACTGTGTCGCACAGGACGGGCGTGTTAGCACAGGGTAAATTTTTTGTTTTGATGATATCTATGATACAATATTCTTTAACTGGCAGCAGCTAACTGCACCCTGGGAAGGAAAACCCGTGACCACACGGACAACACAACGTCTACTACTCTTAAACCGCTTCTTAAGCCATGGATACAACTTATGTACATACATAATACTTAACATGACTTAAAATATTTATAATATAATTAATATAATTGTTACTTATCACACGTAAGACCGTCTGTACCAATGTTCATGTTACAAGATTTGGGGAATAGGTAACTTAACGTCTTGACTTAACTAACATTGCTAACATAAAATATTAAATTGGCCAAAACAAAAATATGAACCAAGCTTTTTGTTGGTGTTTACCTGATTGACGACAGTCCTTTCGGCTTCTCCTAGAGGGAAGCTATGTGCTGTTTGCTGCAGGACCCTAGTAGCAGCAGCCAGAAGACGAGTCACGCTGGGCTCAGTTGAGGTACTGTCGGGGTCTACTCCAAGCATTACCTTCACCTCATTCAGACGACGATCGCGAAGACTTATTGCAGCACGGAATGATAACTAGAATCGCCAACACATTGTTTGAGTGAAAATTTGCTCTATTCAAATTACAAAAGGGAAAAACTAAAGACTTGAAACTTTTTCTGCACTTTCCAATCTATAACAAGCAGAGAATGACTTCGGAATTTGATCCGCAGTTAGAACAGATTAATTTGTGCGCAACAATATAACTAGGTAAGTGTTAAAGAGTTATCAAACATGGTGACTGGTGATGTGATACGTACAACAACGACAGAGAAGACGATCTTGTATTTGAGATGTGGAGTGTGCCGCAGTGGCTCCAACGCTGACAGAGCTGGTATGGTCTCATCAGCAGCACGGGACCATACCGCCGCATACTGCGATACTAACTTACTCCTGACAAATAAACAACCACACAAATAATGAGAACAATTTAAAGGTGACTAATATGTATCTTGTTGATGGTTACCGTCAGACGTCATATCTGTGTCTGCTACTCTTTCTCTTATACCCACTTTGACATAATCCATCCATCTTTTCATTAGTATCCTTCTATCACATAGTACTAAAGAGTTTACTTTGGAAAATTTGCCTCTGGTGTGATCGACTTTTGTTTTTTCGTAAGTGAATGTACTCAATGTACTGCACAGACGGGCTTCGTGTGGGCTTCGTGGTCTAGTGGTTCATGTAACGGACTGCCGATCAGGAGGTCTCGGGTTCGATTCCCGGTCAGGACAATACTTTGTGTGATGTTTATATTTGTCATACAAATGTTTGTACTGCGTCTGGGTGTTTCTATGTATTATAAGTATGTATTTACAAAAGAAAAGTAGTATATGTATTCTATCCGTATTCTGGTACCCATAACACAAGCATATAAGCTTAGCTTGGGACCAGAGGACGCTGTGTGAAATGTCCATGAATATTTTATTTATTTGCACCCAACCTGTCAGGATGTTGATGTGAATCATCACTGTCGGAGTGGTAGCCGTCGCTGGCAGAGTCTGTTGGTGAGCGAGGAGTTGCTGCTTCATGATGAGCACCTTCCACCTCCGACATCTGGCTGAGCACGTCCGCACAGCCGCGGGAGTAGCTCATCAGTACACCGGCTACGGGCCTGCAAATATTTAATTATAATTATGTCCACGTGGTGCCCTGCCCTAAACCCTGTGCCAACACGTCTGCTCAGCGCAGCACAGCAGACCTCCCAGAGTCTCGTCAATCTTCGGGGTCGCAGGGTACACTGGATATAGGCGGCAAAGGACCGCACGTTGCGGTTTAGGAGAGGATTCCAGCAGTAGGTTAAGAAAGGCTTCAAAGTTATAAAAAAGTACTTGTGTAAAATAAATAAAAAGACGGGTCAAGAACGAGCTGGACTCGCACACGAAGGGTTCTGTCCCGTATTATCATAATATCATATTTGTCATATCGCCCTCAATTAACCCTAAATATCGGGATAAGGGCTAGAGGATAATAATTATGAGTAATTATAGTTATTGCATCAAATGATAGTCAAAAAAAACTTTACCTTATGGCACGGAACCCTTAAAAATACACTTTTACAACCGAAGGGTCCAAAAATAAAAGGGACCATTAAATAAAAGTTATAAAAGGTAATAATCAAAACAGTTCGCACCAAATTTTCTTACGACATCAACAATAGGAGTTCTCATACATTTCACCGTTGTGTAAGCTTTTTACTTACTTCTAAAACAATGTTCAACTAACTATTATATACTCAGAATGAGATATTTTGATACACTGTGGGAATAAAGATAACGGCGCCTATTCTACTTGCACAACTAAACTAAACTAAAATATAATCACTGGTAAAATTAGTAACATTATCCGGTATTGTTAAACTATTTTGTTTTGACTTTCCCCGTGGCGCAGTGGTTAGCGTAGGTGATTGTAATTTATGAATGGGTTCGATTTCCACTCAAAACAAATTTCTGTAAAGTTGACACACATATATTTGTACCTACTGTGTCTCAGTGTTTCCTATCTAAGTATGTATTTACAAAAGAAAAGTATATTATATATATATATATCTGGTAAAATACAAGTAAATTAGCTTAGCTTGGAACCAGAGAAGGTTTTGTGAAATGTTCATGAATATGTATTATTAAGAAAAATGAGTAGTATTAGGTAAACGAAAACGATTCTAGTTAATAAGATATTGTACCTACACTTTATAAGCCAATAAACCTAATTATACCATAGTTGGTTTCATTTTAGTTTAGTTTAGATGTTGTAGCAACAGAATTAGTGCGAGTATCAGAAGCCGCAGTTAACTTGAATAGTTTTTAAATTGTTGATAATATAGCGAGATGTAATTGATAGTTCTCTCTCAAAACCATGATAATCATATGTTGTGGTGTTAATTTAAGTTTCTGCGGTTCCGTACCAAAAGCAACTCTTACAATTTTTACTTAATAAAAAACAATGTCATTATTTGTTGTATGTATGTCCCTATATGAGCTTAGATCTTTAAAACGACGCAACAACGGGTTTTACAAAACACATAGGTGCTTATGAAAACTGGTATAAATCAACATTTTCTTTAAGATTTCACTAAACACTCAAAATTTGTTTAAACAAAATCATTACATAATATGTGACACGCAACTTTCACTGTTATATCATTACTAATAACAGTTATAACAAGTACACACCTTATAAAATAACTATTATTTAATATTATTCAAAACTTATTATAAACTGATCTGCATTATGTTGACGGGATTTGTGGTATAGTAGTTCATGTAACAGACTGCCGTTCATGAGGTCTAGGTTCGATTCCTGCACAGTATAATTATATTATTATGTGTGATTTTTAATAAATATCATACAAATATTTGTACTGCGTCTGGGTGTTTTCTATGTATTATAAGTATGTATTTGTAAAAGAATAAGTATTACATACATATTTATTTTATACGTATATCCGTATCTGGTAACCATGTCACAAGCATAGAAATATAGCTTACTTTGAGACCAAAGAACGTTGTGTGAATGGGCATTGTTCATATTTTTAATCTTGAATATACATGATATATATGATAAAATTATGTATGTTTCTACTATGATAAAATTATGTATGTTTCACCTTATATAATTTAAAAATTTCTTTATATTGTTAGAATTTGTTAATGTATTTTAGAAACTAAAATTATGTTATTGATTTTATGTAGTCTGAGCACAATGTAATATGATATAGTTTATAGTAAAAGTCTATCTTTGTGGTCAATGTAAAATTAAAATCGAATGTGGGTAAACCCTGTAATAACTGATCGTAGAAGACACATTACAGCTCAGTCTCACCCGTGACCATGGTGACTGCAAAGTCTCCGAAACGTCGGGCCAAAATTTAAAACAAATATACGCGTCTAAATCCGTAAAAAGTAGTTTTATTTTAAATTAAATTTATGATATTTTGTCATTGCTTTTATAATTTCATAATATTAAAAATAATTTTATTAATTACTAGCTTCTGCCCGCGGCTTCGCACGCATTAGCGGCCGAATCGAATTTGAAATCAAACCTAAAATAAAAACTGTATTCTAAACTGAAATTAATAGATACTAACATCGACAGTGAAATCTATAGCAAAATTTTAATCAATCAACATTCGTTATAAAATACATTTATGAAATAAAATCAATTTAATTAGGAAAGCATCTCAATTTAAAAGAAAAACAATGAAATTTAGTACTAGACAAAGAGTTTTTATTCCGAGCTACCGTGTAGATCGCATGTCAGTCTGGGATTAAAACCTTCTTGGCCAATAAAATATACCTATAAGACGACGGACTCTATGAGTTGCTATGACAACCGTAAAAATAACAAAATGGCCTAACTATTATTTTATACCGTATTTCACAAACATTTGCGTTTCTTATCTCGTACAGAGTTTTTAGCGAAATAATATATAGCCTATTTGACGTCCAGGACTATAAATTATCTCTATACCAATTTTCGTGTGATTCTATTCGGTAGATTTTGCGTGAAAACGTGGCCATCATAACTGTTGAATTGAAATCTTCTGCTCCAAAACTAAACTTACCCCGTGTGTTATGTGTATCAGAATACTACAACACCTATACTACCTTTACACATAAAGATTTTTTAATTAACACAATCTATTACAATATGTTTCTAAATACAATAGATCACCAAAGGTTAATTGTCGAGTATAACAGATATTAACTTATTCATATGCTAACATTTATTATACTCAAACACAAATATTTATACTACAAAACTAGCTGTGACTTTATTCAAGTGAAAATTTAGATGACTGGATAAGAATAATAAGGAACTTACAGCAGATTTTCTACCTTGATACCCTATACTTTTTAAGTCAGATCTCTGCCAATATATCACTGAAAACGGTATTCAATTCCATGCAGTAGTTTTGACGTGATCGCATACAAACATATAAACAGACAGACATAAAAAAATTATAAACCATTGTTTTGGCTTGTATTACGTTTACAAAGACCATCTAATCAATTTTTACTTCATTATCTTCAAAATACAGACATCAATTTTATACATTTTTATTATAATATATACCTAGACGACGAAACTTTGACCTTAAAAGTTACAAGAAATTCTCTCCATTGCATAACTATTCAAATAAAATTTTCACATGTCGTTCCCTTGCAAATAGATAAAATTTTACTATACATACAACACTCTCAAGTTTACGTAATAGAAGACAATGAAGTAATACATACATCTCATACAAACATACATACTTTTTACATAATAAATAAACATGTTAATTGTTCATGAAATCTCACGGTAGAAATGTTATTGACTGTTACTCATCCTAAGTACTTGTGACTGATATAACAGATATAATAACAGTTATATTTTCATTATTAAAAGTATTTAATCATTCTACGTCAAAGTTCACTGGTAACTTATTTCAGATTTGTTGCGCAACTCATTTAATTAAACAAAACTATTTTTAATCGACATCACACATGCATTAATACAGCCTCCCCGAAGTAAAGACGGCCTGTTCCGAACAGTGGAACAATAACGGGCTGGGAAAAAAGAGGATAGCGTGTTTATAGAGCGACTTGTAATAAGTGAACTATTGTTGTCCAATGAACTCATTTAACTCCTCATTACAAGAACAAAAATAATTGGTCAAGTGCGAGTCGGACTCGCGCACGAAGGGTTCCGTACCATTATCTATGCAACATAAGGCAACGTTATTAGTATCGAGCAAGAAACGGTAAAAAAATCATGTTTGTTGTATGGGAGCCCCCCTTAAATATTTATTTTATTTTATTTTTAGTATTTGTTGTTATAGCGGCAATAGAAATACATCATCTGTGAAAATTTCAACTGTCTAGCTATCACCGTTCTTGAGATACTGGGTACGGAACCCTAAAAATCATGTTTGTTGTATGGGAGCCCCCCTTAAATATTTATTTTATTTTATTTTTAGTATTTGTTGTTATAGCGGCAATAGAAATACATCATCTGTGAAAATTTCAACTCTCTAGCTATCACCGTTCTTGAGATACAGCCTGGTGACAGACGGACGGACGGACGGACGGACGGACGGACGGACGGACGGACGGACAGCGAAGTCTCAGTAATAGGGTCCCGTTTTTACCCTTTGGGTACGGAACCCTAAAAATGGTACCAATTCTAAGAGCGAAACTAAACATAACTAAAAGATGAAAAATCTGTGTAACGGAATCTTTGAAAGCGATTTTCAGCCACTTGCAGTAGTCGGATTGATCTGAAATTTTGCACACCTAACAAGGACCGATTACGATTCAATAATTAAAAAAAATATTCAGGATTTTAAAGCGTCTTTTAGTTTTAGAAGTAAGTTTTTTTGAGTAATTGTCTATTTCATTGTGCACATTTTTAAGCTATTGCACAGCTTATATCGCGGGCCTTGAGCGTGGGGACTAAATGCACAAAATTCGAAATTTAAATTCCGTAGGTAACGGAAATAGCGTAAAAACCTCACACATAGGCGTTACTGCGCATGCGTAGCAACGCCTATGTGTAAGGTATGTACGCCGTTTCGCTGTTCGCGCTGGTGACTCATGTCAGTTTTGGCGTTAGTTCTTATTTTATTGACATTTGATTGACAATCGCTATTTTATCATAATTACCATAAACAATGGACAGATGTAAGCATCAGTAAATAAGGAATATTAATCTTATTTTAGTTTATGGTATGTAGATTCTTGCATAAATAAAATAAATAAATAATTATAATTGCATAAGTTGATAAAAAATGCTATGCAATAGCTTTACCGCGGCAGTCCCCGAGTGCCACACGTCTTTTTTATTAATTAAAATCGTTAGTCTATATTATACAGATTTTCTAATAAAAAAGTTCTGTTAAAATTGAATTGTGCTATTGACACTATCAATATTCATTTTTTAGTTTAGTTTTGCAAGTACAATCGGTACCAAAGTTAACTGAACTTTCTTATTATAAAACTGTATAATATTATAGAATAACGATTATCTAATATATAAAATTCACGTGTCACAGTGTTAGTTACCGTACTCCTCCGAAACGGCTTGACCGATTCTTCTCAAATTTTGCATACATATTCAGTAGGTCTGAGAATCGGCCAACATCTATTTTTCAAACTTTTTTTTTAGTATGGCAAAACAACGTTTGCCGGGACAGCTAGTAATAATATAAATATGTACAACGAAATAGACAATTAATCAAAATACACCACAGTTATTTTCATTTTTTAGTTTAGTTAAGTTTAGTTGTGCATGTAGAATTGGGACCAATGTCTGTTATACCAAGCGAATAAGCTCGTAAACAAAATACAACAGCAATAATATAACACGTACAACTGTTTATTGATATGTATTAAATAAAATAATAACAACACCATATTGGTGTTGTTAATTTTTATTATAATTACATGTTATCTTATTGTTAAGACACTTTTATTGAGGCGATAATTATGTTGCAAGTTGAATTTTATTTACTTTTTATTACCCATGTAGTTATAACTTTGTTGTGAAAAATAAGTAAATTGACAGTGGACCAAGAAGACTTCAGTTTTATAAATATTAGAGTAATGAACGCAGATCTATGGTACTAGTTTGAATATTTTCTGTATAAGTTTTGAAATATGGGATACGCGGATATTAAATTCTCGTGGCAGTGTAGTTCAACGGGCCTCGCGTGGTCTAGTGGCTCATGTTACGGACTACCGTTCACGAGGTCGCGGGTTCGATTCCGATTCGATTTGTGTGATATTTATAAATCTCATACAAATGTTTGCATTGCGTCTGGGTGTTCTTATGTATTCAAAGTTTGTACCTATTTACAAAAAAAAGTATATTATGTATTATATGCGTGTCTGGTACCCATAACACAAGCATAGAAATATAGCTTACTTTGTGACCGGAGGACGAAAACGTGCTACACGTTTCAACTGAGAATAGGATTGACAATGACCTTTAGTTGTCAAAATTGATTAGAATAGTACTGTCAGCAACGTAACTTTATTTACGTATCAATACGGGCCTCGTGGTCTAGTGGTTCATATAACGGACTGCCGATCACGAGGTCTCGGGTTCGATTCCCGGTCAGGACAAATATTTGTGTGATGTTTTTAATTGTCATACAAATGTTTGTACTGCGTCTGGGTGTTTATTATGTATTATAAGTATGTATTTACAAAAGAAAAGTAGTATATGTATTATATCCGTATTCTGGTACCCATAACACAAGCATATAAAGCTTAGCTTGGGTCCAGAGGACGTTGTGTAAAAAAAAAAATGTTTTTTTTTCCTTTACATAAACTCAGTAATGTGAAGCGAAAAACGTCTTAAATTATTTAGAAAGAAAGAAAGAAAAAACATTTATTGATGTAAAATCAGACACAAAATACATAAAACAGGTTTATACATCCCAGATCCCTTCAGCAGCAATAGGTCCCATTTCAGCATAATGTCAAGTCTCAAAGACTTGACGCTGATTTTCAAATGGGACCTTGGAGTGATGGCACGGATTTAGTAATAATAGTTATAATATTATTAACAAACAAATACTATTTTCTTTCAATAATTTCATTATTGGATACTATGATATTAAGTTTAATTGCCAACCGCCATTTTGTTGTTGTTTGTGTGCCTTGTCGAGTATATGAATTATAAGGCATTTTATTTTAAATTTTGTAAGTTAGATGGTTGTTTCCCGTTAAAAAAATCATTTTTTTGTTATTTCTTTGTGTTTTTGTTTGTTAGTGTTGTTATTTCGAACTTTTCGTTATTTGTTATAGTTTTTTATTGTATTTGTCACGCTAATCGCTCGAAAATTAGTAAGCGATAACGACAAAATGATAGATAAATTATATTATAAAAATGTCTTGTTTTGCTGACCCTACCAAAATTGTTCAAATTGACAACTATGACGTTCCAATATGACGCGCGGTCAATCCTATTCTCATTTGAACGGCATAGTAGGTCTGAAAACAGGCTATATACTATTATTTATATCTCTAGATTTTAAGAGGACACCTTTTCAGTAAGTTCGCAAGTAAAACTGCGAGACACATCTAGTTTAATATAAAGTGTAAACAAATTTACCTTGAAATTCTGTATGTGTGCGTAAAATAAACAGTAATCTATTTGCATTAGGTACGCAGTTACAAGTTTAATTTCGTATAATTAAAGATGGCTACCATTTTTAAACTAGAATTTATTTCCCACCATACAAATACGAATGTTTGAGTGATGTAATAATCATGATAAACGAAAAGAAAGTATATTATATGAGTTCATAAATCATTGAACAACTGAATCATGTACCGATCTGCCATTTGCAAACTCGATATGCGCGGGAAACAGCATCTGTCACTTTCTAAATCAAAATAAAATTATCTTGAGGAATGAGAACTTCTTGCTGATTTATTTATGTTTTATATCAATTTTTAATCGATTACAATTATTTACGTAGCTTAAAAACTAAAACAGACGCTTAAAAGATTTGTTATATTAAGTAAATTTGGTTCAGTTACTTACCTTGTATCACTCAAATCCAACGTTGGTTCACTTCTTTTGATTTGTCCAATACAGGCCAACACAGCTTTATCGCTTTCAACCCTGGCGGCCAATGCTGACACCAATGTTGGTAGCTGGCGTAGTGCTAGTTTGTCCACGATGGTGAGAAGACCCTTGTTGTCGATAAGTCGCCGTTCCACATCATGATGAGAGAGTGCTAGGAGTCTCTGATGTGAGGAGGCGGCTGGATCTTGAGTGATTGTGATACGTGACTGTGGAAATCAAAAAAATACATTGAATGTATTTATTTTCCGTGTGGTGACGGATTAAGAATACAAGTGTGACTACCCCATTTACCCCTCTAGGGTGTTGTAATAGCCAACTGAGGGATATGGCTGGCAGTGTGAAGGGCGCGTGCACAACAGTGGAATGTTATCGAGCTAGAAAGAGAGATTTTATGATCTATGATATTTGTGATCGGTAACCATGACAAAGATATCCCTTTAACAACATGCCTGATAAGGTAAGATGGAGCGAACAAAAATCGGTTAATACCAGTTCATCAAGTTTATGCAAGGCTTGCTTGTAGACATCCACGTGTCTCTGCAGTTCATTCTTCATAGCCACGTGCAGAGAGATGAGGGTACCACTCGCATCAGCCGTCAGGCCGTGAGTGCCAAGACCTGGACAAAAGATCACAATCAAAGTAAAATATGAATACGTCCAATGATGAAAACAAATAACCCAAGAATATTAGTCAAAATGAGAGCATCAATATCGGTGTAAGTGACAGTAGATAGATAGAGAAACAGATAGATAGAAACAAGATATTTATTATACACTTGACTTCTGCCCTAGGAGTACCCGTAGCCATGGATATTTTAAGATAGTTAGCAAGGTCTTAAAACTAGTCTTAAAGTACCAAAATAAATGTGCAATTGCAAGTTATGCAAGTTCAGTCGCCTATCTCTTATCCCAAAGTTAAAACCCGAATATTACTGGCATAAATTATTCTTAATCCATGGATTAAGAATAAATGAGTTGCCCTTTTCTTTCCTAGGGGTAATATACCTACACAGTTGTCATCCTCTGTTAGAGACGGAAAACTCGAAATTAAACCCTATGCCAAACACGCCTGGTCAGCGCGGCACAGTAGACTGAAATCCCTCCCAATGTGGAGGAGGCTCGTGCCCAGTAGTGCAACGTTTATGGCTGGCTTATGCGTGACCATGGAGGCTGAAGTCTTCAAAAGAATAATCTTTAAATCCGCACTACTATACGCTTGATTCCAGCTCAAAAATAATGTAATCAACATTACAATCGTGTAATGGAATAGTCAGTAATTCGAAACATGCGATGACTATTAACATAATATCTAATTAGTGCTAAGACAATTACAACACAAACACTAAATACATAATCTTAATGTTAAATCAACATTCACAGTTCCGCACTGAAACACACGAATATCTTACACTCGTACAACTTCAAGGGAAGCTATAATTATATTACTATTGAATATTTCATTGCATTTTATAATTTTGGAGCTATATGGACGGGAGACAGTTCATGTCCGTGTGGTGACAGAATAAGAATACAAGTGTCACCACCCAACATCAGCTCGTCATATGGACGGAATTTTAAAATGGTATAGCTGGCTTAATCCCACTTAGACATAATAATATAATGTTACGTTTAGTGTTTAGGCAACCGCCCGCGCCCTTCGTAATTCTTAAGAAAACTTCGTAATATTTCCTTATTCATCAATTACCACATCCGGGAAACAACTGATACATAATATTTTACTAATATTTACATAAAATAATCGCTACATTAATCTACCTGTCCAAGTCCTTGGCTTTGGTGGAATTATTACGATAACTATCTCTTGACGGTATTTTTAAAGTAATTAAAATCGCAAAAATTGCGTAAATACGAAATTCAAAATCTGTTATTTTTATGCGTCTGTATTTCTTGTAGGAATCTTATTAAAGTACATCACTACTATTAGATTACAATTACTGAGATTTCGATGTCCGTCTGTCTTTCGCCAGGCTGTATCTCAGGAACGATGATAGTCATAATAATATAAATAAACTAGCTAGAGAGTTGAAATTTTCAGCTTATGTAAATCAGTTGATTCTAAACTCAAAACAAAATCTCATCATCATTATTCTCCTGCTTTTGTCCCCGTTATTTGGGAACGGAGTAAATTATGATAATAACAATACAGAATCCTTGGCGTGGGAGTACTACTCGTGCTTGACCGATTTTTTGTATTTCAGATCACAATAATAAAATAACATATCATAAAATTTACTTCTCCAATTAGTCTCATTTTACTGTTACTAATTATAAAAGCTTTTAAAGCCTATGTTTTTGTAATGCGACAAAAAAAACTAAAATATTTTTTGTGGATTAAACATAAGCGGTATATGTTTGTAATGAAATGAAAATCATTTAATCATGTAGTCACAAATTTTGCGATAAAATTATGTGCTTATGACAAGTCCAATTTTTTTTTTCCTATTTTTATTTTAATATCCTGACATTTTGGAGTTTTTTAAGCCACAAACAGGTAAATATTAGTATTATGAATAACTTAGAGATTAAACAATACCTTGTACTGCAGCATCCAGCTGTCTTCTCCGCGCATCTATGGAGTCTCTCGCATCAGGGGAATACTGCACCAGCGCTGATGCAAGTCTGGCAGTTCTGGCGCGCAAACCTGAACCTTGGTCTGCTCCCAGAAGACCAACCAGACGCCAGGCAACCGCCTCGCATTGTACATCTGGACGTGGTGCTATCTCCAACGATATTAACCTTTCAAAAAGAAAATATTAGATTAAAATAACTGGCCAGGTACAAATTGAACCCACGCACGAGGGTTCTATACCAGCATCATCATTTTATTTGACTGAACTTAGTCTAGCAGTTAGTTAACGCACTGCCACGGCCATTCACGAGTTCGCGGGTTTGATTCTCACAAAGGATATTTATTTGTGTAACTTTTTAGTTTCAGATCTATACGTCTAGTAAAAGTGGATGAAAATCACTTTCAAAGATTCGGATGTAAGCATAGATTACATAGATAGATAAGGACGAAGTTAATAAAATTTTGTACTATGACCTCAAATCCAGGCCAAACATTTGTACCAAGGTTTTAACAAAGATCTATATAAATAACAAAGTACAAATTATTGCACAACTGCCATTATGTATCCACCTCATAAACGGATGGATCGTCACACAAAACTCAAAGAAACACAATTAAAATTCCATTCTTCATTTTTATGTGAATTCTGTTGTTAATTATCCACTATTATTATAAATTAAACATTGTTTGTATGTCTGTATCTGTTCAGCGCAAACACTGCTTCTCTTAGCCAATGAAACCACCAATTGGGATTGTTCATAATTTTTGACCTGCTGTTTTTATATTTTTTTTAGAAAATATAGACTATTTTAAGCAACAAATTTCAATATTATTGAAACATTCACTATATAGATTTTTTTTTAAATACTTTAAGATATTATTTTAAATGTTGTGACGTCATCGTTGTACGCAACCTGTGTATTGCCTTTTCCTTATAGACTTAAGACAGATTGCAATACTTCTTTTCAAAGTTGCCAAGTTGATATAATAGACCAATTTCAACAACACCACAGAGTAGTATATTCCTAAGAACGCCTTAATATTTTAAGTCCTTCATTTCAAGGGCAAATAGAGATCATTTGCTTTTTTGGAAAAATAATCGTTAATATGGCAAATTTTCCGAAAAAAAAACTAATGGATCATGATCAGAAACTCTATTCCCCGAAATAGTTTTGGAATTAGGAGTTTAAAAAAAATATGAACAATGCCAATTCTAATTAGAACAAGCAATTTCATAATCAATGGCAAAAGAAAATGGAGCGGTCATATGTGTATGTGAGTATATACTGTAGGCAAAAACTACACAAGATCATCATCATTCTCCTGCCCTTATCCATTATTCGGTGTCGATGTTCATGTTGCTAAAGGATTTGTCTGATTTTTACGCCCTGCCGACTGTTTGACACAACCCACCTTGGGACAATTGACAATTGAATTGAATGAAGTCATAGTTTTCGGTTAGTTATTAAGTTAATTAAGCCATACCAAGTAACATATTTATTGCGAATGTTTGCGAACGATAATACGAGGGCACATTCAATGAAAATATCATTTGAATTGTTATAATTTAATAGGAAATATTGTTTGTTTTCAAGGAAATTTTGTACTTAATTAACAATATACGACTATATCTGGTTAGAGAGATAAGCAGACGAGAATTAATATTCAAGGGTCGTACAATAATTAGAATATTTAGGGCCATCATCTTTTCGGGCTTATGGGATATTAGGCAAGTTCAATTATAGAGTAAATTTGAGTAATTATGCCCTCCACCTAGGTACGCCCAACCTTTTATTGTCTCGAAAAAGAAATAAAAACTTAAAATCCTAATGTAAAAAATTATCTGTGTGTGTTTTATAATAAAGGTATTAAAGCCTTAGAAAAATCATTATTTTTTTTATTGTATAACCGTCTTTTACATCAAGAATGATAATAATATAAGTATATACACAAGGAATTTACTAAACGGCAAATTGAAATATACAGTCATCCCATTAAATAAAATATCCCATAAATATTCCTTACCGCGGTATAAACCATAGACCACTATAATATACCATCGTGTTATAACTGTTATCATAACGGAGAATAACTGATACCAATCATTACGGTGATCTTATTCACACATTATAGTTTATAACACAATCATTCACATTATACTTAGAAGGATAAAGCTGTGACTTATTCATGAGAGGAGCGGACAATATTCGCAATTGCCAACAGGAACAGAAAAGCACGCTGTTTTCTTTGTCATATTATATAGTGCATGGGTTATGTTACATACATTACAGCAGGGGTCTCCTGACCATGGCAACTCCTGATGGATTCCTGCTCTAAACAATACCAAGAACTAGAAAGTTTGAAAATTCTACAAAATACTTGTCTGGATTTAAAATACATACGCGCTTAAATTCGTAAAAAGTGATATTGAAACGAAATGAAAGTTATTTCAGCTAGTAGACACAATTTAGAGTAAATTATGTGTGTATGCAAGTCCAGAATTTTCCCCAACCACCAGTTCAGTACATGCAATCTGCTGAAAAGAACCAGCGCGTAAGAAACTCAGCAGAGCTTTTGATTAAATCTTTTTTTTTAAGTTTTGTCTTGAATAAGTATCAAACCCATTATCTCATGCACAGTACCGTTACTACTACTACGAAGCCTACTAATAGGTAAGTAATTAGTAGTTCCCTATATGTTAATTATGTAAATATTAATTAAACTTGTGCTGACGTATATCCGCTCATACGCATCGCCTTCCGTTCCGCTCGTTAGCTAATCATGACCTTAAAGTGCAAACTATTTGTTAAGTATCGCGTGTTTGTATAGTAATCTTCGACAACACTTACATACAAATAACTATCGTGAGATTTCATAACCAATCTTTACTGTCATTGTCACGCATACCTAACACAAGGTAGGTAGAGATGATAACTTTCCAGCGAAACTTTGTATTCGTTATACATATATTAATTAATTTAACATTAATAAAATATATTTTAGTTATATTGCTAAAACAGCAGCTGATAACGAATTTATCGCTTCTGACGTTTTAAAAGAGCTTGTAAAACATACCAACTTGAAATAAAAAGTTTTGACTTTGACTTTGACTTGACTCGTACATTAAAACCTAATAATTATAATGAAATCCACATAGCTGTTTATAAAATATTATATTGGCAAATATATATTTTGCTCTATAGGATAGAGGTAATATCTAGATCTTAAGGAGCCGTTCGATGCAATGGTCAAAAACCATGTGATATGGGATTCTAAGGAATAAATCTAAGTGCAATAGTGGACCGAAAATATTCACGGACATTACACACAACGTCCTCTGGTCCCAAGCTAAGCTTATATGCTTGTGTTATGGGTACCAGAATACGGATAGAATACATAAACTACTTTTCTTTTGTAAATACATACTTAAAATACATAGAAACACCCAGACGCAGAACAAACATTTGTATGACAATTAGAAAAATCACACAAATAATTGTCCCGAGCGGGAATCGAACCCGCGACCTCTTGATGGGCAGTCCGTTACATAAACCACTCAACCACGAGGCTCGTCGAAAATACTAGATAGATAGCCAAAAAAGTATCAAAACTTAATGTTTGCGTAAATTCTTTTATTTAGTAATATCATTAGATACTAACGCTGTTGTTAACGGTCATTGACGTGTAATAAGACTATTTTATTGTTTTAATCTTAATATATAATTAACATTATATTATATACTTTGTAAATAATGTACATATTAATAACAATGAGTCATAATATATATATTATAACATTCACGGTTTATGAACATCTAAATGTAACTATCTTATATGATGCGTATATGAACGTAATGTTATGGTAAAATATAAATATTATCGTAAAATTAAAGTGTTTGATGGTCCTTATGCTGCAGTGGTTAGTATTATCACAGATAATATAATAAAGTGTTATGGACTGTCGTTCATGAGATCAAGTGTTTGATTCAAAATAGGACAATTATTTGTGTGATATATGCTGTCTACGACACATTCACTCAGTTCATTCATCTAAAGTGCATTCAACATTCATTCCAACATTTTTTCCATTCATTCAATATTAACTAAAATCACCGGCAATACATATAAAATTGTTAAAGGTCTAATTAAATCTAATTACTACAAATCTTTGTTTAATTTATCTTAAACAAAAGTGGCGACCGTGACAGGACCTGCAATATTGTCGGATCGAATCCAAATAGCCACTCACATTGTACCTGTATCAAGGGCACTTGAAGGACAGCGTCAACACCGGGTGAAGTCTATTATATCGCCGAGCCTGTGGACTGGCATCCTACTTCTACCTGCGTCAAGCAAGCTTACCTTCGCCGAGCCATTCCGGGAGCTGTGCTGAGACTAAGAAACTCCGATCGAGCAAAGGTCCAGAACGAGTTAGAGAAGTCACTAGCTACCTATGCACGCGCTGCTGCCTACGCCAGGGACTACTGGAGTTAGCTGCCTGTCTATATAAAGTGAGCTCGTTCCATTTTCCTAATCACATCAACCTAAATTAACATTGTGTTATCCTTTAGTTTGTGCATTTAGCGGGTTGGGTTTCTCGAAGTCAAGTGAAGTTCCTACATTTCTATTTGTGCATTTTTTTTTCCTAACCATAATAATATTACCTATACTAGGTCTAAACAGGATAGGCACAGCACAAATTAGCCTAATTAATTTCATTTCAATCCATTAGACATACCGCCATCTTGATGCACAATTAACTTCGGTTTATAATTTTCTTACCTTTACTAAAAGGAAGCAGTTTTTATAGAACTATTCCACTATTATCTATTCTTTATTACCTTTAACACTAAATTAAACCTATAAATCACTTACATAGTTTAATATCTCCCGATTTAAAAGTAAACTTACAAACCGTCAGTTTTGTCATACGAGTGATTAGTTATTGTTATCAGTATACTAAGACGCACGGAATTGATCTATTCCAGGGATCGTGAGGTGATAGTTATAACGCGGCTTCGCTTGCGCATTGCTGTTACCTGACTGAGACGGTTCGCGGCGAGCCCCACCTGCATAGCTCATCGTTGCATGCAGTCTGCGCGGCCCGCTGGCATCAGCTGATCAACAAAGCGAGGAGCGTATCGTATGCTATTTATATATATACCTATTTCGTTATCTAATAACATCTGTTTGGGTTGGTTCATTACGAGTTTATTACAATGTCCGAACAGTTAAAGTTAAAGGAATTAATTAGCAAACGCGGTTCTATTAGAGGACGTGTAACAAAATTTAAATTAAGTCTCGATAGTTTAGCCTTATTAGAATCTATTTCAGAACTGGAAGTAAGTAAACTCGTGTTGAAGCTACCAAAAATTGAGGCATTATTCATTGAATTTGATGAGGTGCAGAATTTAATAGAAATTCACAACGTAGATAGTCAAAGTACCGAGTTAGTTACTAGAGATTTAATAGAAAGCGATTTCTACCATTGTATTGCGTTAGCTCAAAGTTTAATAAAAAATAATTCCATAGTTCAGGATGAACAGAATAGCTCTCAAAACAAATCTTCTATGGCTACATGTCATCATAACGATCATAGTTGCAATGAGTTGGGTTTTAAATTACCGGTGATTAAAATCCCAAATTTCGACGGAACGTATTTTAAGTGGTTAGAATTTAAGGAAACATTTGTTTCGCTGGTTCACAATAATAATAAAATCGAAAGTATTCATAAATATCACTATTTACAATCATATCTTGACGGAGAAGCGGCTCGGGTGATCGCTAATTTGGAGGTTTCTCATAGTAATTATTCCGAAGCATGGAAACTATTATGCGAGCGTTACGACAATAAGCGTCAATTGATAAATAACCATCTTAAATCTTTATTCAATATTAGTTCCGTTCAAGAAAACGACAAGTCTCTAAGGTACGTGATTGACCACATTACAAAAAATTTACGCGCACTCAATTCGCTAGGGTTGCCTACTAACAAATGGGATGTTTTAGTTATATATATTATTGCAGGTAAATTAAGTTCTAATACCTATTTCAAGTGGGAGGAACACAGGAATAGTTTGAGTGACATACCTTCGCTTAATGATTTCTTCAGTTTCCTTAAATGTCGCGCTGATGTATTGGAGACCGTTTATCGCCACAAACATGATAATCAAGATAATAAACAAAAACAATTATCAAATAATCAATACAAACAGAATATTTCCAAGTCTTTTATGTCTGTACCAAACGAAAGCAACACTTCTACTTCTAAAATACCGGAATGTTTGTTCTGTAAAAATAACCATCGCATTTACGAGTGCCCCTCTTTTAAATCAAGCTCATTGGAGGATAGATTAGGTTTTGTGTCTTCTAAAAAATTATGTGAAAATTGTTTAAGATTTGGTCATATCGCTAAACGTTGTCGTCTATCGGGTACATGTCGTCATTGTAAACTACGGCATAATTCGCTTCTTCATAAATCAGAAAATAATGAAAACTCTAATTTAATTAATTCCGTCACTATGTCCTCAATATGCACTTCTGAAGTACTTTTGTGTACCGCTCGAGTAAAGGTTACCAACCCAGCCACCAACGAAACCATGACAGTGCGAGCTTTGCTCGACAGCGGGAGTCAGTCGACAATTGTCACACAGGACGTAAAGCACCATCTAAACCTGATTCCTCAGCCATCAGACACTACCATAGTAGGCATTGGTAACGCTAAATTAAAAATTAGCACAGAACGCTGTATTCTACGCATTCATTCCGAAACAAGTGCGTTTAACGTTACTGTTTCATGTTTAGTTTTGCCGCAAATTACCGGCAACTTACCTAAATCATATTTCGATTTAAAGAAATTAAATCTTGATGGATTTCAATTAGCAGATCCCACTTTAAATGAACCATCCCCTATAGATATTTTGATCGGCGCTGACTTATTTTGGGACATCATTAGTGCCCAGCAGCATTCGTTAGGACATGGTTATCCTAAGCTACAGGCATCAAAATTAGGATGGCTCGTTACGGGTTTATTGCCTTGTTATACTAAGAACAATATTAAGTCAGTCATGTGCAATTTTGTCTCAAATGATGACACTTCCATACATGACGATATGTCTAAATTTTGGGAACTTGAGAATTTTCCTCAAAAAAAGCCCCCCAGTAGCGAAGAAAAATTGTGTGAGCAACATTATCTCGCCAACACTACTCGCACTAGTAATGGTCAATTCTGTGTAGGGTTGCCACTTCGTGATAGCATAGATTGTCTAGGCAATTCCTACAATCTAGCCAAGAGGAGGTTTTTTAATCTGGAGGCTCGTTTCCGAAAACAACCACAATTAAAAATGCAATACTGTCAATTTATAAACGAATACGAAGCATTAGGTCACCTATCCGAATCTCCGGAGTCTAGGCCATTAAATGCTTATTTCTTGCCCCACCACCCAGTGATACGGGAACAAAGCGAGTCGACTAAGTTACGCGTTGTTTTTGACGCCTCGGCTCGTACTTCTTCTGGTGTTTCTGTAAACAACTTACAAATGGTGGGACCAGTAGTGCAAGATCCACTGTTTAATATATTAGTTCGTTTTAGGCAACATACGTATGTATTGACAGGAGACATTGAGAAAATGTTTCGCTCAGTGCTTCTCAAAGAATCTGATCGTAATCTCCAACTAATACTGTGGCGTGATAGCGAGGATAAAGCTTTAAGAACTCTGCGTTTAAATACGGTTACTTACGGGTTCACTAGTGCCTCTTTTCTTACCACTCGTTCTCTTTGGCAGATAGGTGAAGAGTGTTTAGATCAGAAGATCAAAACTATAATTCAAAATGATCTATATTGTGATGATCTACTCACCGGTGCAAGCAGTGAAGAGGAGTTACGATATATTCATCGTTCAGTTTCTTCCGAGTTGGCAAAGGGAAGTTTTCATCTGCGTAAATTTCGTTCCAACTTACCCGAGTTACTCGCAGACTCCGTTAATCTGGAAAGTGGTAATCTTATGATTAGTAACGCAACTAGTACGCTAGGTATAGGTTGGACGCCTTCTTGTGATGAACTTCACTTTCAGCATAATATCTCGGCCTCTGAAAATGTCACGAAGAGAAGTATACTTTCCTCAACATTTAAAATATTCGACCCTCTTGGTCTTCTATCTATTTTTACAATTAAACCTAAAATTATGTTGCAAGAACTATGGAGTCACAAAATTAATTGGGATGAACCTGTTCCTCCGGAAATAATGTCTTCTTGGTCTAAGTTTGCCACTAAGTCTTCATTTTTAACTTCTTTAAGGATCCCCAGGTGTGTTTTAATTGACAACTATTCTTCTGTGCAAATACATTGTTTTTGTGATGCATCGCAACGTGCCTACGGCAGCTGTATTTATTTGAGATCTGTTTCCACTAGCGGCACTATACAAGTTAGCCTAGTATGTGCGAAGTCACGGGTTGCACCTATTAAACCCACAACAATACCACGGCTCGAACTGTGCGCTGCCTTATTGGGAGCTCAACTGACTGCTACAGTTTTAGCCACAATGCGTTGCCCTATTGAACGTCGAGTGTATTGGACAGACTCTAAAGTAGTATTAGGTTGGCTCAATTCTAATAAAACAAAAACGTTTGTTGCCCACAGGGTAGCTGCTATTAATGAGCTAACAAATTCGTCAGACTGGCGCTATGTTCCAACTTCTATTAACCCAGCTGATTTAGTCTCCCGTGGCATCGATCCAGATCAGGCAGATCTCTCTATATGGTGGAACGGTCCATCGTTTCTCTTAGAATCCGAAGAGTCTTGGCCCGCCCAGACTGTGAACTCTACAGAGTTGCCAGAACTAAAGAGTCATCACATTATGGAGGAGAATAGTGCATCTTCCATGGTAGATCTATCTGTAGATTTAGCAAAATTTTCAAATTTAACTACACTTATTCGTGTTCTGGCTAGGGTTTTAAGGTTCGCCAATAATTGTAGGTTACGTATAAAATCGGACAGATTACGAGGTCCACTTCAGGTTTCCGAGTTAGAAAACGCTCACAACGTCGCTATAAAGTTAGCCCAGAAAGATTCCTTTCCTATAGAATTAGGTCATTTACAAAAGGGTAAATCTTTAAATTCTAAAGCCACGCTCTCTTCTCTCAACCCATTTTTAGATGAAAATGGGATTTTGAGAGTCGGAGGGCGCATCGATTCTTCCAATTACCAATATGACAAACGTCATCCTATTTTGTTACATTCTAGTCATTATTTAACAAAGCGCATGTTCAAACAGGAGCATCTACGCTTGTTGCACGCCGGTCCTCAGCATCTCCTGGCATCTATAAGGGAACGCTATTGGCCTATAGGGGGCAGGACTCTAGCTAAGCGTGTAGCGCGCGAGTGCGTAACGTGTCGTCGTTTCAATGCTCGTACCATGGATAATATTATGGGAGACTTACCGGTGGATCGCGTTGAAGCTGACTTTCCTTTTTCCACAATAGGCACTGACTTTGCGGGTCCATTTCTTATTAAGGACCGCAAGGGACGAGGGTGTAAAATAACTAAAAGTTACCTCTGCATTTTTGTTTGTTTCCGGTATAAATGCGTTCATTTAGAATTAGTCAGTGACTTGACAATGGATGCATTTATACTCACACTTAAAAGGTTTATAGCTCGTAGGGGTAAACCAAAGGTCATCTACTGCGACAATGGTAGAAATTTTGTTGCAGCCGCAAAGGAAATAAATTCCTTTCTAAAGTCCAATAGCGACTCTATTATTGAATCTGCATCTCGCGAAGGCATTGAATTCCGCTTCTCACCAGCATACGCTCCTCACTTTGGTGGTCTATGGGAAGCCGGGGTTAAATCCGCGAAGTTCCACTTATACCGAGTTCTTAAAAATGTTCACTTGACGTTCGAGGAACTGAGCTCGTTATTTGCTCAGATTGAGGCAATACTCAATAGCCGACCTTTATGCCCTTTAAGTCCTTCACCACAAGACCTATCTCCACTCACCCCGGGCCACTTTATTATTGGTAGGCCGCTGACGTCTTTGCCATCACCTTACCTGCTGGACTATAGCACAAACCGTCTTGACCGTTTTCAGCGATTAGAACAAGCTCGTCAGCACTTTTGGAAGCGGTGGTCTACAGAATACGTCGCGGAGCTCCAGCAGCGTACAAAGTGGAAGGTGCGGTGCCTAGAATTAAAGGTAGACGACCTAGTCCTAATCAAGGATGATAGGACTCCTCCACTATGCTGGCGCCTTGGAAGAGTTTCGAAGCTTTTTCCCGGCACTGATGGTGTGCCTCGAGTCGCCGACGTATCTACCTCACAAGGCATCATACGGAGAGCTATCAACAGATTGTGTCTGCTACCTTCACCAGATAACTACACCGATAATTGATCTTGAAAGCTTCGTCTATAGCTTTCAAGGCCCCCGAAGATGTCTACGACACATTCACTCAGTTCATTCATCTAAAGTGCATTCAACATTCATTCCAACATTTTTTCCATTCATTCAATATTAACTAAAATCACCGGCAATACATATAAAATTGTTAAAGGTCTAATTAAATCTAATTACTACAAATCTTTGTTTAATTTATCTTAAACATATGCATTTGTCATGATTCTAGTTATATTTCGTTTAGACTATTTAACGCTCTTTTTAGGATTTTGTATGAAAAGGTAAAATTTGACCCTATTACTAAGAGTTGGCTGCTCTTCCATCCGTCCATCTGTCACCAAGCTGTATCTTAGGAATGACGATTACTAGAGAGTTTAAATTTTCACAGATTATGTTTATATGTTGATACTACAACAACAAATACTAAAAAAAAGAATGCAACAGAATTTAAGAGAATAGTTTTATATATACATCTATGTACGTCAGGGCCCCATTTGAAAATCAGCATCAGGTCTTTTTGATCTGACACATGCTGAAACGGGTGACTATTTGCTGCAAGAAATTAAAGAACAAAAATAATTTGAATCAACATTATTTCTACTATTGTTTTATGTTACCTTTTGTGACTGTAGCTGTAATCAATGTAATCTAATTTTGCAGCAATAAAAACTTTTTTCTTTCTTTCTTTCTTTTCTGTTTAACAGAATATTTGAAAGCGATTTTCACACACAGTAGTCGAATTGATCTGAAATTTTGCATACATATTAAGGACCGATGAAAATGCAACAATATAATATCTGCCGATTTCAAGTGTGTTTTGCTGGGAAGTAACATAGAAAATTACTAACGTTGGTGCTGATTCCGAGCGCACAATTTACTAAACTTAACTAAAAAATTAAAATTGATAGCACTATTATCACAATTCGGCAATGTTAACTGAACTTTGTTATTATAAAAATTGGTCGGCAATAGAAATACATCATCTGTGAAAATTTCAACTCTCTAGCTATCACCGTTCTTGAGATACAGCCTGGTGACAGACGGACGGACGGACGGACGGACGGACAGCGAAGTCTCAGTAATAGGGTCCCGTTTTTACCCTTTGGGTACGGAACCCTAAAAAAGTTCAACCGACTTTATATGCCTTTAAGATTTGAGGATTTTCCTCAGGAGATAACCATCAGATCCTGACCTGGTGCCAATGGCAACACACGGAAACCACCAGCTTTTAAATAAAAAAAGAATCATTAAAATCGCTTCGCCCAGTATAAAGTTATGAGATAACAAACGTTGCACCTTTTGGTACGACCCCCAAAAAATCAAAATATTTTAAGCATCAACAAGGCATCAGTTTTAAAACTAAATCATTACTCACGCAAATACCTAAAAACAAGTATCTACCGATTAAACTAAACTTTAAATTAGTTTGTTGCACAACAGAATAGATGCTTTTAATTATTACTATAGACAAATTACATCACCATATATTGACAAATATCGACATACAAGTTATAAAACATGGTGTATTCGTCAGGTATCTGGTGAAAGTAACCCGGGCCCGTCAGACTAGTTCCTCCCTCGGTACTTAACGATGTAGTGAAATTTATATACAGACATATATGTGTATATGTATATTGTTTTATCACGATATTTTATATTGTTACTAGCTGTCCCGGCAAACGTTGTTTTGCCATACTAACAAAAAAGGGTTGAAAAATAGATGTTGTCCGATTCTCAGACCTACTGAATATGCATGTAAAATTTCGTTAAAATCGGTCAAGCCGTTTCGGAGGAGTACGGTAACTAACACTGTGACATGTGAATTTTATATATTAGATATTGATTGTATTAGCATGTGTAAAATAAATGCTGTAGAAATGCGCTCTTTAAAAGAGGATTAACTAGTATGTATGGTGTGATTTTAAATGATAAATTAAACCATCCTGGAATATTTAGTAACACATAGTTCCCCGCGCCTATGTATGCGTGAAGAAGAAGAAGAAAACTTTCCCCGTTTTTCCAACATTTTTCTTGCTCCTATTGGTCGCAGCGTGATTGTATATAGTCAATAACCTTCCTCAATAAATGCACTATACAACACTGATAGAATTTTTCCAATCCGACCAGTGATTCCTGAGACTCCTGGCCATGTTCAAAGAGACAAACAAACAAACTCCAGCCCCCTTATTACAAAACGCGGCTCAACGTTAAACCCAGGTTTAACAAAATTTGTTTACGAGGAATTGGATAGTTAGACCCGCTCTGACACTAGTTTGGCGTCGGTTTAAGACTAAGGTCGTTGTTAGATCTAGGATTTGAGAAAAAACTACTTGAAATGCGCAATTGAAGTGTTTAAAAACCAGGCTTAAACTGTGGCTTAAACTTAGTCCACGTTTTGTAATAAGGCGGTTCAGGTTTAAATTTTTAGTATAGATAATTACTAATATTGTAAAAGAGATAATGTTTGTAATATGTATGTAGCAGGTAATATCTAAAATTAACGCTTTGATGTTAAAATTTTAGTACTACCATATATTAGATCAATATAATATCCCTTAGCTAACTTTTACAGCATTATGGGAAGGAAATCGGGTAGTGACACTTGTATTCTTAATCTGTCACCACACGAACGGGACAAAACAGGCTTTGACGGGCTTCGTGGTGGAGTCGTTCATGTAACGGACTGCCATTCACGAGGTCGCGGGTTCGATTCCCGCTTGGGACAATCATTTGTGTGATATTCATAAATATCATACAAATGTTTGTACTACGTCTGGGTGTTTTCTATGTATTATAAGTATGTATTTACAAAATAAAAGTAGTTTATGTATTATATCCGTATTCTGGTACCCATAACACAAGCGTATAAGCTTAGTTTGGGACCAGAGGACGTTGTGTGAAATGTCCATGAATATTAAAATTATTTAAAAAGCTCTCTTTTTCTAGCCACTTAACGTCGTACCGTTGGGCCAGAGCCTCCACTACTTTGTGAGGGTTTGTGGTCTATTATGCCACGCTGACTAGGCGTTTTAACACACAGGTTAATTTTGAATTTTTTGTCTCTTACAGTAGATATCAACTGCTTATACTCTCCCTAAACGGCTCTTACAGCATCCTAGGAAGGGAATGGAATGATAACACTTGTATTTTTAATCTGTCACCACACGGAATGGACAAAAATCTAGTTATTTATAATTAAATTTTAATCAGAACTCTTTCCTTCTGCCTAACGTTTGTAATCTGTTGTGTTAATTAATTAAGGATGTGCACACGGAAGATAATTACGTAATGTTTTAGTTAGTAACTACTAATTATCTATATTATATTGTATATAAGGAACAATACAATAACCTCGTTCAATAACTACTGTTAGTTATTACACAGTTCAATATATAAACAGTAAGTATTAACGTTCAGTCCTTGTTTAAGTTAACCAAACTACTCTACATACATTTTAACAAGGTTTTATTAGCTTCGTTTATATCTACGTATTTATTTATTATCGGAATCATTGGACTTTATTTTTATATCCTTCTAATAGTTTTTAATACATGCACTTTCCTCAACTTTTGCATTCAATTCCACCATCTTTTCGAAGAATTAAAACACAAATTAAATTTTGTTTATTTATCCGTAGCTTAAAATAACTTCGCATATCAATACACCAATTAAAACTTAATATTTATTAGGAGATCAAGCATTACTGACGGACGCAATCAAGCATGACTGACAACACAGATGGACCGCCTGGATTTATTCGCGAAAGTGAAACTATATGTCAAGTATCGCTCGTACAAGTAAACTACTTCGTCAAAATAAATAATAATGACTAGGTAGTAATAACTGTTCGTGTGGTAACGGATTAAGAATACAAGTGTCACCATCCCATTTCCCTCCATGAGTGCTGTAAACCCTATACCAACACGCCTCGTCAGCACGGCACAGTAGACCGGAATCTCTCCCAAAGTGGAGGAGGCCTGTGCCCAGCAATGACACGTTAATGGGCTAGTAATATTTAATAACGTATTATAAATTATCCTTACATAAGTCAAAGTCTCCCCCATATGTCAACAAGTAAGGGTTAAACTCGGATTTATCAGATAGTTGTTGTACAATCTTCAAAACACGTATTTTAGCCTGGCTAAATCGTACTTCAAAGTCTAATAAAATATTATGATATTCTTTATTCAAGTGACACAGTAGTCTTCGCGAATTACGAAGTCTAGTCATTGGAACATTATTGATAAATCTGTGGATTTCAACTCAAAAAATGAATAAACTGATAATTATACTGTTTACACCTAACGACCGTAGGTAGCGAGAATTTTAGGTCTGTGCGGTACACACGAATAAAGTAACTAACACACAGTAATTTATTAAACACGGTGCTGCTCGACAGTTCTGTTACTTGAACTTGGCTCGACATACTATCGCCTGTTCAGATTTTGCTATTAATTTGCTTCACTTTTAATAAATTGTATTATCTATAGCAGAAAAAATATGATTAAGTACCATGAGCAGGATTTGAACCCACGACATCGGAATACTGTTCCTCGCTAAGCTAACTCAATCACCTCATATATTTTATATTATTATACTTCAACATATGTGTTAATAAAACAAATAATTATTGTAAATATTAATTGTGCGATTGATTCAGATTGAGCAAAGCATTATTGTAATCATTTTTTTTAATAATTTTCATTTAAAGCCTTATTGTTGCAATTTGGCCGAAGTAATGATCTAATGATCTACAGCATTATAAATAAATATTATGGATCAATAATGTTGAAATAAAAGAGGTACAGTCGTCGTCACGCGCTTAACCAATAATAAAACAACATTACTATCTTTGAAACTTGTGTATCTCTCTTATATTCTCCAATACTTGCGCGACTCAAATTCATATATTCATAGACAAATGTCATGTTCAAAATAAACCCACGTTTTACGGATTTAGACGTTTATTTACATAAGTGTATGTCTAAATCCGTAAAAAATAGTTACGCTAATACGTAATATGTCCGTATCCATGACGCAAGCAAATAAGCTCAGTGAACCAGAGGAAATGTTGAAATTTCTATGAATATTTATCATTAACACGTGTTTTTAAGCTCGGTGCGTATCTATCAATGTATTAATGTATGTAATGATAAATAATAAAATAATAAATATTCATGGACATTTCACACAACGTCCTTTGGTCCCAAGCTAAGCTTATATGCTTGTGTTATGGGTACCAGAATACGGATATAATACATAAGCTACTTTTCTTTTGTAAATACATACTTATAATACATAGTAAACACCCAGACGCAGTACAAACATTTGTATGACAATTAAAAACATCACACAAATGATTGTCCTGACTGGAATCTCTGTCTGAATGGAATCTTTAAAAGTGATTTTCATCCACATGATCTGAAATTTTGCGCTCATATTAAGGACTGATGACAATGCTATAATTGAATGATCAAACGAACTTACCAAGTGAAGTTCGATCTAAATTATCTTGACTTCTTCGAAGAGATTTAATTTACCTTATGTAGTTATGGCTGAGCCACTAACGTCAATGCCGCACATAGTTAAAAGTCTTAGCCGTCAAAACAAAGTCAAAATGACAGCTGTCACTTCACCCTTTGACGGCTCTGTCACCTCGGTGGCACCTCAATTGTTTTAGAGAACTCACTAGGTCACAATATTGCGATGAATAAACAAAAGGGAGCAGATGTTATTCTGGGTGGGATGGGAACTTAAATCTCTTCGAAGAAGTCAAGATAATTTAGATCGAACTTCACTTGGTAAGTTCGTTTGATCATTCAATTATCTTGACTTCTTCTCGAGATTTAATTTACCTTATGTAGGATGTTTGGAGTGAGCAATATTGTAAGAGAAGAAAAAAAAAAGAAGTATAATAACTGCGTCAAGAAAAAAACATCCATAATAAAATAACATGTATACGAAATAATCTTATCTATTATGATTACAAACAAGAAACATAACTTTCATCAAATAAGATAGCAAAAATTATGAAATTTAAATTAAATTCACCTACGACTCATAATTACCATTAGAGCTAACAAGGCCTGCTATAAAAATTTGCAAATATAGTAGAGCGGTCTGATCAGCCAGCTGCGCTTCTAATAATGTTCGCACTAAAAAATCAACCCTAACCGCGGCAGATGTACTCGCATGTCGAGTACTATGAGCACTAAAGGTACTTGTATCGACGCCATTATCATGAAGTATTTGTCTTAACCAACGACTAAATAGATTGAGACGAAGCCTGAGGTTGCTTGAGGTCAAAATTAATATGTCTACATTACTATCACTTAACCTAGCAGTAGAGTTATGATAAGCTTGTAAAGTCCTGCCAACGCAGATCATAGGATTATCAAGAAAAATTTATATTGATTTTTGGTCGTGCTCGACCTCGATTCCTGATGTCTTAATCATGTCAGTGATTACTATTATACCGCGATCGCTGTAAACCTTTACATTCACTATCTTAATCAAGGATAGGGTTTAGGTTCTTCGACCAGAAGCCAAAGCTAACAACATTACATTTATCTTTGTTAACATTTCTAAAGTAGCTCAACTATTATGAAAGAAAAAGAAAGAAAAGCTAAATTACCTAAGTAGTCTAAAACTAAATTCGTATCCCACACTGTAGTATATTTAGGGAAAACTGGTTTCAACCTGAATATGCCATTAAAAATCTTCTTGATCTATCATCTTGTGAAATAAATACAAGTAGAGATAAGAGAAATTGCAGATCTATGATTATTAAGTGAGAATTAAGAGGCTCTCAAATTAAATTTTCTCAATAAAAGTTTTTACAGATCTTTAACTTTTACGTTATAGGAATCTAGCTGATGTGTTTGACAATGCTGCCACCATAAGTTGAGACGACTTAAATACTGGGCGTTAGTATTTTTCGAAAACGAGTTTACGAATATTACTATCGCCCTTTCTGGATTTTTTTTTTTTTTTTTTTTTTTTTTTTTTTTTTTTTTTTTTTTTTTTTTTTTTTTTTTTTTTTTTTGTGAAAATACTTTCTTGATAACACTGCCACTGCCAGGGGAAAGATGTTGGTACAGTGGGTGCTACATAAGGTAAATTAAATCTCGAGAAGAAGTCAAGATAATGTAAAATAATATTCACGATTTTCAAGCATGTCCTTTTAGTTTTTGCTAAACAAATTATTTATTAAAGTTATGAACACCTAAATTCTTTGCAATCCGTTAAAGAAACAGTTACCAATGAGTTATGATGTCTGTATGTACGTGTATAAAACATAATGAACTATGACCCTATGTGCTGAGTCACGATATATTGTATAAAATATGATATAACTTATATTATGAGCATATACTTAAATTATGTTACATATTATTCAATGATTAGATTATGTAAGTTATTTTGGTAACTCATTGTCAATCTATTGATCTATGTATAAGAAGGATATTAAAACTTAATTCATTATAAAATCTGTCTGTATGGTGACGGATTAATAATACAAGTGTCACCACCCTATTTCCTTTACAGGGTGCTATAATAGCTAGCCAAGGGATATTGTACATAGATAACATCCTCTGCGGGAGACGTAAACCTCTAAAATAAACCCTATGTCAACACATCTCACCAGCGCCGCACAGTAGACCATAATCCCTCCTAAAGTGGAGGAGACCTGTGCCTGTGACAAGGTGGAGAGAGAGATACAATAGTAATAATGACTAACTTTGCTTAACCATTTAGTTAAAAACATATTGTTTTGCAATTAAAGCTTTAACACTAGTTATTACGGTTTAATTTAGCTCTACGTATGTTTACGCGTGTAATCTTATATTGTGTAGGTCATTGGTATCAGATATATGTCTAGGAATTTAGAAATTTATTGTATTTCACTTCATTATATTATGATAATTAGTAAGGCAATTGTCTTACTTACAAACCATCCAGGCCGTGACCATGGTCGGTATAGTACGAGCGAAACGTCGGGAAAGCAAAACCTGTTATATATTATATATTCGACGGGCTTCGTGGTGGAGTGGTTTATGTAATGGACTACGGATCGCGAGGTCTCGGGTTCGATTCCCGGTCAGGACAATCATTTGTGTGATATCCATAAATGTCATACAAATGTTTGTACTGCGTTTACTATGTATTATAAGTATGTATTTACAAAAGAAAAGTAGTATATATATTCTATCCGTATTCTGGTACCCATAACACAAGCATGATAAGCTTAGCTTGGGACCAGAGGACGTTGTGTGAAATGTCCATGAATATTTATTATTATTATTATTTATTTATTATATATATTAACAAAGTCGTATTTGTGCATAGTTTAATAGGGTTCTGTACCAAAAAATAAAACGGGACACGTCGCAGTCTGTCCGTCTGTCACCAGGCTGTAACTCTAAAACCGTGATAACTAGAGAGCTGAATATTTTACAGTTTACGAATATCAGTTGATGCTATAACAACATAATATTTATCATTATCATTCTCCTGCCTTTATCCCGTTATTTGATGATATCGTTATTCGAAGATAACAACGGTACGGGAACCTTCGTGCGCAAGCACAACTCGTACTTGACCGGATTTTTATTTTTTGGTGTGTAGGGTTCCAAAGGTTACACTAAATATTCATCAAAGTATCAGGATGGTAAGCGTAGAGATAAAATTAAAAATTGGTCAAGTGCGACTGGTCGGACTCGCGCACGAAGGGTTCCGTACCATTATCTATGCAACTTAAGGCAACGTTATTAGTATCGAGCAAGAAACGGTAAAAAAATCATGTTGGTTGTATGGGAGCCCCCCTTAAATATTTATTTTATTTTATTTTTAGTATTTGTTGTTATAGCGGCAATAGAAATACATCATCTGTGAAAATTTCAACTCTCTAGCTATCACCGTTCTTGAGATACAGCCTGGTGACAGACGGACGGACGGACGGACGGACAGCGAAGTCTCAGTAATAGGGTCCCGTTTTTACCCTTTGGGTACGGAACCCTAAAAAATATCTGAAATAAGTAAGCAAGTAAAACTACAAGGCACACCTAGTCTTAATATAAAATCTTTAACCATGTTAACAAGAGAGCGTTAGTTATAATTTCTGTACGATAACATCTCGCTTGTATCAATAGCGTGTAGTCAGTGAAGCGTTGAGTTCACACTGCGAGACTTGTTCTAAAAAAAACATCTAGTACATCACTTCAATGTAGAGAATGAGACGGTAACTTAGACTAGCTCTATGTTTTAATGAATCACGAATATATTATCGGTAGGTTCACTATAATCACTAGGTATTTTGAACGTAACACCTTACGATATGTTGCCGCGTCGATATTAAACTTTCTAGCCAATTTAACAATGACTATTTTTAAGCGACTTTAATAAAAGGAGGAATTTCTCAATTCGTCGGTATGTTTTTTTTTATTGTTTGTTATTTCACAACTTTTAACTGGGCGAAGCAATTTTAATTATTCTATTTTTATTTGAAAGCTGTTTGTTCCCATATGGTCCCATTGGCACCAGATTAGGATCTGATGGTAATCTCCTAAGAAATCGAGGAAAACCCTCAAATTTCAAAGGCATTTGAAGACGGTTCAACTTTTCCTTAAAAATACCTAATGATCACATTTGGACAAACAAACGTATTCGACAACTGTGCGCTTACAATTGCAAAAAACTCATTATTTACTTCAAACTCTAACTTGTATTGCAAACTAAGTACTTCTTCTAAAATGAAAAGATTAAATTATTATGTCGCCAAAAGTTAAGCAGTCTGCATTTTTTATTAATCATCAATAAATTCTTATCAATCCAAATAGTTGTCATAAGTATTGTGTTAATATTATAGCTAGTATACAATAAGAATGTATAGTATACACTCACCTATTCAGTAACGTCTCAATAAGATGCGAAGAATGCGGCAAGGCTTCCACCAGCAAGTCTATTGGCAGTTCAGTGGCAACACTATGCAGCACTCCTGGACCGAGCCTAGCGAGGATAGCAGCAGCCTCCCTGAACTGTCTACCTTCAGCCAGCAATAGGACTCTCCGCAGCGCCAGCCGTGGTGATGTGTAAGTATTCTTCTCCCGCTCACGCTCACGACGGATTCTTTCCCGACTCTCATTCATTGTGTTAGCCAGGTTTTAACCAATATCTAACATGGTATGGAACACCTCGTGATCTGAGAAAACAAACAACTTCATATTAATAATAATAACTTGTGTACAACTGTCCGTGTGGTGACGGATTAAGAATACAAGCGCCACCACCCCATCTCATCCCAAAGGTGCTGTAAAAGTCAGCTAAGGGATATTATTGCATACTATTGCATACTAAGGGATACTATTGCACACAGATAACATCCTCTGTGAGAGACGGAAAACTCGAAAATAAACCCTGTGCCAACACACCTGGTCAGCGCGGCACAGTAGGCTCCCAAAGTGGAGGAGGCCTGTGCCCAACAGTGGGACGTAAATGGCAAAAGGTAAAAACGGGACCCTATTGTCGAGACTTCGTTATCCGTCCGTCTGTCACCAGGCTGTATCTCAGGAACAGTTATATTTATGATGATATTTTCGCAGATGATGTACGAGTATATCTGTTGATGCTACAATAACAAATAAACAAGAATGCAATAAACATTTAAGTGTGCTCCCATACAACAGACATTTTCAGAATAACTTGGTGATATCCCTAGACGCCATGTTCTTTGACAGTATTTTTTAATGTACTTGCTATACTTATACTTAATAAATCAATATGTGGTGAAAAATATGATGTATCGCTCATGGTAATCATTATATCCACCACCATTTGATTTATAAAAGTTTATTCACTAAAAATCAATATATTTTGTACAATGTTTACAATACGACAGATCAGATTTGAAATAATATTATCTATTTAATTCGATATATTAATAGTTTCTATAAAACAACATAGAATGATTGTCGAAGCCCGATTTACTCATCTAACACTACAACTTATTTCTCTCTTTAATTACTTTGAAATACAGAAGCAGAATTTAGTTATTTAAAAACATTGGTGAAACCGGGGGTGTTAACTAGTGTTATGTGTTGTGAAAGACTATGGTAACTTTACATGTAATCAAAGATATCGTAGGAAGTACACCCACACATGTCGTCGTATTAACTCTAATTGTGAGGGTTTGGAAATTTTTACAAAACATTTTCAATGCTGTCTGATCACTTGTTTTACAGAAATAATTTAAAGATTCCATGGGAACAACGCCATCTTTAAAGTTAACTATTATATTTATATTAATGAACTTATTTTTCATTAAAAACTGCAAAAGACGCATAAGTACAACTTAATCCTGAGAACCGATAGAAGAGAAGAGATATTTTTCTTAATAATTGCTTCTTGAATAGTGTGTAAAATTCTAAATTAATTCGACTTTTAGAAGGGTGAAAAATTATGTCCAAAGAAATATATTCAAGTTTAAACATACATAAAATACTAGCTGACCCGGCAAACGTTGTTTGTCATACAAATATCGGGGGTGACCACCCTTAACATTTAGGGGGATGAAAAATTCGGAGGAATATAATTACAAACACCGTGACAGGAGAATTTTATATACACACCGGCACAATTAGCGGAACAGAAAAAAAAGTGAGACTATGAGATAATAACGCATATATTTGACGAAAATGTAATTAGACACAAAATAACAAATTGATTAACATCTTTTAACAACGACTTTGAAAAGTCTTCGTTATTTTTTATTGAAAAATAAAAAAATTTGAAATAAGTGAAATTTTTAGATGATTATGAACCATCACAAAAAAAAAAGCATTAAATGAATAAACAATAAAATTAAAGAAAAATTAATAACGAGTGTTGCCCCCTCTTTCTCTGATTACGGTTTCCATTCGTCTGGGCATGCTAAAGATTATGTTATCGATGATTTCTTGAGGCAACCGCTCCCACTCCTCAAGTAATGCGTTTCCAAGTTCATTCAGATTGTTGGGGGGTGGCATTCTGGATTTCACCCTTCTTTTTAGCAAGTCCCAGACATGCTCTATCGGATTCATATCGGGGGAATTTGCTGGCCACTGCATCACTGCATCCTCACAAGAGAATTAGACGATCTGTACCGCTGGATGCTGCGATGAATCGTTGATACTGGTCGACGAAGCCTTGAGGCAATCGATCTGTAGGTATGGCCATTTCTTCTCATTTCATCAGCCCTAATGATTTCCAGTGATGTTAAGTCAGGCATAATAAAGAGCTTTTAATAAACAAAATTGCCTATAGAATAACAAATTTATAAAAAACCATTAAGTGCAATTTTTCAATTACAATTACGTAGTTATTACTCGAACAAGTTGACAAAACGTATTGTTCGGGAAAATAAAACAAATGAATGAAAAAAGTGTATGTCATCTAACTTTCTATTTTCAAATTTGACAATAAATTAAAAAAATATCTTAACTGGCCAGTTCCTCAAGTAAAAGATTTTAAAATCCTGCTTTTTTTGTGTTCCGCTAATTGTGCCGGTGTGTATATATTAGATGAAACTATAAAACCGGACAAGTACGTGTTGGAAGTACCAGTATTATTATCATAACAATGTCGTTATATAACTGATCACAAATAACGGAATAAGGGCAGTAGAATCATAATAATCATAATAATGAGTATTTGTTATTATGGTGGTATACACAAACTATGAAAATTTCAGCCCTCTAGCTTCTACTGTTCAAGAGATACAACTGGTGACAGACGGATGCACAACAATCTCTCAATAAGAGGTCCTGTTTTACCTTTGGTATGGAACTCTAACTAAAATATAAAAACATAAGAATAAAGTTAATATAACCATGTTTAATGAAAATATTTTATAAGAAAACGATTTCATTAAATTTTTACTCTAAATCCGTACACGAATATCTACCTAGCTTTTATATTAAGCACTAAAACCTCACTGACCTACAAAAACACGTAAAAATGAGACCAAAAATATGTGATAGTAACACAACCTACATTTAAATACAAATTCCTACTTAAATTACTTCATTTGTGTACGGAAATAACATGGAATAAACAAGATTGTGATGTGCTGACCCACTGTTATACCTGTTTATATCAACTACAACTATATCTAACATAGTTGCCGAGATATCATACATAACTATATAAACATACCTATACTAACAAGAATTTACAACTTATCACTTCTAATTCATATTCATGTGTTTACAAAAAAAAAAGTTGTTTATGTGGTGTATCTGTATCCGTCGAGCTTAGCTTGGGTCCAGAGGACGTTGTGTGAAATTTCCATTAATCTTTATTTTTTATATTATATCATATTTCTTTCAAATCAATTAGGTAGTTTCATATTTGTAATATTAACTATGTGTACTCGCGGTACCTAAGGATAAACTGCAGTATTAGCCGCTCCTACCACGGAACTATGAAATTTTGAAACTGAAAACGTTTTAAAAAGTCCCATATTATGTTAATTCAGAGAATCAGCTAACTAAATTGTAACGTCTTAATTTAAGCGCCATATATTTTATGGCAGAATAGCTATCAATGTTATTTTTTAATTTTTATCTGTTAATGGTCCAAATTCGGCGGACAAAGAAGCCTATGCAACGCAAGAAGCATATGATATGATAATAATCATGGTCGAATAAAGCGGTCAAAGACAGGCTAAAAATATAACTATGAATTTATTGAAATCAAACGATCTAATTTATAGATCTAAAGCAGACTTTTACGATTTAACTTGAAAGTATTGCCATGTTGCATAACTAAAATAAAGAAAAAACTAACGGCTAGACTCGCTTGGGTTGCCAGATAAAAAAAGGTGTGAGACACGAGATGCAAATCTTAAGATTAATTTGCTTATATAATGGCTTTCTGATGGTAAAAGCATTAGTGTTATGAAGGTTATAACGGTCTATGAAACCCTGTAATAACTGATCGTAGAGGAGACTAAACAGCTCAGTCTCACCCGTGACCATGGTGACTGCAAAGTCTTCGTAACGTCGGGCTAAAGAGTTCTTTGCCCGGATCCCACATCCCAATTGATGAATTTAAAATCTATTTAATGTATATCTATTTAATGTATATATGTATCGGGATAATCATTTGTGTGATTTTTCTAATTGTCATATAAATGTTTGTTCTGCGTCTGGGTGTTCCTATGTATTATAAGTATGTATTTACAAAAAAAAAGTAGTATGTGTATTCTATCCGTATTCTGGTATCCATAACACAAGCATATAAGCTTAGCTTGGGACCAGAGGACGTTGTGTGAAATGTCCATGAATATTTATTTATTTATTTATATGTACATATATGTAACAAAATACTTAAAGGCAAAACGTGAACTATGTAGTTAATAGTCATGATGAAAATTTTTATTGCTGTTAAAAATAAAAATACTAATATTTTTCTATGGATTTAAAGAGCTTTGAAAAACAGAAACAACAAAACAAAATAACAAAAATAAACAAAGCAATGTAGCTTTAATAATTCCTTGATGCAAAACATACGTAAAAACTAATATTAAAATAACTATAAACAGAAAGCTTGGTAGAGCGACAAACTTATGTTACTGTGTCGGGGTGTCCAGTTTATTCTTGTATTTAAAAATAAAAATTTTGAAAATCGGCCCACAATTCACGAAGAAATCGGTGAACACACATAGGAAAATATATAATTTACTAGCTTATGCCCGCTACTCCGTACGCGTGGAGTTTTAGATCGCCATATACTTCGTCACCGTTTAAACCTTCCCTGGACTTTCACGAATATTTCAAGACCAGAATCACAAAAATAGGCCCACCCGTTCTCCAGTTTTAGCGAGACTAACGAACAGCAATTGATTTTTATATATAAGAGAAGATACAACCGAACATATTATAACCTTCTCCTTTTTTTGATGTCTGGTAATATATAGTAGTACATTTTACTATTAAGTATATCTTTAAGATCTTTTACACATAACACAAGCATTAAGCTTTGTTAAGAACTAGAGCACGTTGTGTGCAATTTGCATAAATATAAAAACATTGGCTAAATATTTTGTCTCTTACATAACTAATAACTTTATTTTTTTAATTATACTTATATCTAATTAGACGTATTATCGCGTATCTCATAAAGGCAAAAACCTTCTTAATATTAAAGATAATGTTACTTTACATCATTAAAAAACTAATCCTGGCTTCGCTTTCTAAGTACTTAGTTTAAATACTCTATAAAAAAAAAAGAAATTGTAACTTTTTAATTGCCTTATCCCACGACTCAAGTGTCAATTGTTACACAATAAATAGAGAGAATTATGAAATGTATCATTAGAAATTCGTGATTACTATAAGAATGTTAAATGCAGAGAAAAAGGATTTTTTATGTTGTACGATGTTATATCTCGTAGGGAAGTTCTTACTCTTCTACTCTATGTCTTACTCTTCGGAGTTAGGGAATAATTTAGAGCAGAAAAGGCGCCACAAAAAGAAAATCGATCGACTTTTTGTTGTTTTTGTGGCAACTGCGGGTGTGCTTTAATCGTTTTTCTTAACTTCTTATAAAGTTCGTGGTTGAAAAATACCAGGAAAAACTACATGGAAGGGTTTCCGGGAGTTTTGTAAATACCACAATTTAAAAGATTTTGATATACCTACCTACTCGATCCAAATTTTAACTTTGTCATCTCGGTTCTTTGCCGCTCTCGTCAACCTAATGGAAAACTGGCGCCTAAAGGCAGTTTTTTGTTAATAACTCCTTTCAGACTTTACAGGTAAACATATCTATACAAAATAGTGTTAGAGAAATATTCCTTCAAATTATGAATTGATCAATTTCTCCTAAAATTTATAGTTTCGGCGTAAGAGTGCCAAAACCTAGTTAATCATTTTATTTAGTTGCTGTACGTATCATCTCAAGGATAAAGTTCGATATTCATATTAAGACAAGACTGTGATCAAAAAATTACAAAAATTATTACAAAACCTCATTTTGGCGACATAGTTATTATGATTGTAACAGTAATCTTTAAGATATTTGCATTAAAATCCATCGCGTATACATATAGCTCTCGTTCTATTCAAATTAACAATGTCATGATGCGATCACATCTATGTTTAGGGTTCCCTAATAGTTCTACCTCTACCAAAACCTTCTTTAATATTTTTTTAAAGAGATGCTCCTTTTCTTTATGAAAAATTATTCTGTGATTTATGAGAAAGTTGAAAAATTATCCGTTCATTTTTATGAATTCAAAACTTTCTGTTACATTTAAACTGGTCTATTATTTTAGTAACTTTTCATATGATTTAATTTAAAAACGTACATTTCTGATATATTTGTTTTTATTGATTGTTTCTAATATATTTGTACTACAAAATTAAGAGATGCCGATTAGAATAAGTACCCCAAGGACTCTACCCAGGTAAAGTCCCATCCCAATCCGGTTGGGACTCTACGCATAAAACCATTTTGATTTGATGTTACCGACAAGATAAGTAAACAGCTTTCATCTCTTTTCTTTATCATTTTTCTTGAGAACAATGTAAAATTGTTGTTTTTGAATAAAACTGATATTTACATATCAGTAAATATCGTATAGTAACATATCGTATAGTACATATCGTTGTAGCAAGTACGGAACCGTAAATATAAATCTACTCGCACTTAACCAGTTTGTTTCTAGTACAAAACGTGTGTGTATCAGTTTCCGATATTTGTAGAACTATCTACATGCTGGTCATTCTTTAAGAGATTTCTCAAATAATTATATTTTAACCGACTTCTTATGAAACGCAAATTATTGAAGTCCTTTTTCTTAACAATCATGAACCTTTCTACAAGCTTACATTTTTTAGGGTTCGTTACCAAAAGATAAAACGGGACCCCATTATTGACTTCACTTCCGTCTATCACCAGGCTGTATCTTTGAAATGGTGATAGCTAGAGAGCAGAAAGATTCATAAACAGAGAACAAATACATCATCATTGTCATGCCTTTATCCCGTTATTTATGGCTTTTTATATGGGGACAATTGAATATGTTATTTATTATGATAAAAACGGTACGGAGCCCGTCAAGATGTGAATTCATTCGTACTTGACCGATTTTAATAAATAAGTGTATACATGTGAATGGTAAATAAATAATGGAACTATGATATAGTCAAGGTCGTTGAGAATCCCTGAAGAATGACCGACATACTGTGTGTTACATATGGATCGCTTATATGTTCCAAAATTATTTAGGTTTATTGTGCTTCTTGACGAGCTTCGTAGACTAGTGGTTCATGTAACGCACTGGCATTCACGAAGTTGCGGGTTCGACTCCCGCACGGAAATCATTTGTGTAATTTGCGTCTGTTTCTATGTATTATAAGGATTTATTTACAAAAGCATAAATAATTTGTTTAGTAAATCTGTATTCTGGTAATCATAACATAACACAGGGATATAAGCTTCGCTTGGGAACAGAGGACATTATGCGAAATTTTCATAAATATTCTAAGCTTATATAACTAATAAATGAATTTTCTTTTCCATTTAGGAGTACATGAGTGCTGCTGCAACTAAACACTACCACCATCTCTACTAATATTATAAATGCGAAAGTAACTCTGTCTGTCTGTCTGTTACGATTTCCCACTTAAACCTCTCAACAAATTTTGATGAAATTTTGCACAGACAATCTTTAGACCCTGAGAAAGGACATAGGCTACCTTTTATTGCGAAAGAAAGGGATGAAAAGTTTTCTAAATTTCAAGCGGATGGAGTCGCGGGCAACAGCTAGTTTTATTTATTATACAGCTTAATCACAGAGTAACAAGTAGGCTCTATAACATCACGCTATAACCACTACCTCCTCATGTATTAGGGTTCAGTCCCCGTTAAGAAAAGTCTGTTCGCATCTTTGTCCTTTCAGCTCTCTTCCACTATTGAACTCTGGCCTCCTTTATTTTGGGAGAATTCTGGTCTATTCTACATGGTCTACATAGAGTTTATGTAGAGCTTTCCTTCCATAGAGGATCTTATCTGCTTATGATATCCTTAAGCTGGCTCCTACAGCACCCTGGGAAGTGGAGTATTAACGAGTGAATTCTTAATTCGAGACGGATCATTTTGTACACTACCCAAAATTAAAAAACGTAGGTCATCATAATAACATCACGCCTTTTTCCCATGGAGGTAGGCAGAGACTATAGAGTGTCATCTGCTACAATCCAAATAAACTTAAACTTACTCGAAGAGAAAAAAACGTAGGTACTTACAAAATTCAAAGGGGAAAAGTCCACACAAATCCAAAATAAAACGTACACAATCGTGTTCAATATAATCACCACAAGCACTCGAACACAATAATAATTAATATTTAATTAATTAATATATGAAGTGAGAGCGATGCGCGCACGTCTACTCTCCGCCGGTCACGGGCCGCGAGTGATTGTTCACTCGCTGAAGAGCTTACTCTACAACATCACGCTTGAGAAAGCTTTTTAAATAGTGTTATGTAAAGATGAGCAATCATATATAATAATATGGTTTATAAACATGCTAGTTGCGTCCTGCCAGCTCATTAATGATCCACTGCTCCTCTACTTTGGGAGGGATCATGGTTTATGCCGCGCTAACCAGGCGTGTTGTCTTGGGGTTTAGTTTCAAGTTTCCCGTCTCTCGCTATAGATGTTAGCTGCTCGTAATATTTCATTACTGGCTTTTGCAGCAGCCCAGGAAGAAAAAAAATGAATTATAATAAATAATAATAATAAAAATCTTTATTTTCTCACCACAACCGAAAATTACATAAAAAACATATAGTAAAAAAACAAAACAACTTTGTACTACTTAAATTTCGGTCGTGGATCGCTGGTGTCTGAAATAGGTAACGTGTTACCTGTGATACAGAACACCAGGTCTCCACTCGAACCGGTTACAAGAACAAATAACTAAGTAGATGATATATTATATATTTAAAACATCCGCAAATTTAATTTGGTGTGAATGTGTATATGACTGTATCTATGTGTGCGTGTGTATGAAATTTTGTGTTTAGTAAAAAAAAAATCTGTAATTTAATATATCCTTGATAATGTAATTGTTTAGTCTAAGATCTTCAAAAGATCCTCTGTATCTGTATAGGTTAGCTTAAGGAGCCATTCGGAAACAACAGTACTACATTTGTGTTTGTTAAGGTGTATAATGGACAGTTCTTTGTGTATTTTTTTATAAATATAGGGTCCCAGGAAATTAAAGAATCTGCGACAGAAGGAGGTTCTTATTTGTGGCATTAAAGAGACAAAATTATCACGGCGTGTTACAGTTTCCGGGAGCAACATTAATGGGTGCTGCTTAATAATTATTGCTTTAATGAATAGCTGTCGGACGGATGGGACTTGACAGTATTCATAAAGTTTACTAGTAGGGTATAATCGAGGCTTAAAACAGCAAACCTTCAAGACTGCTCTTTGGGCCCTTTCAATTTGAATGATATGAGTTTTGGCTGCTCCACCCCAAGTGCTAATACAGTAGCTAATGATTGATTGACACAAGGCTTGATACACCATTTTCATAATGTGGTTGTCAGCAGAGTATCGCAACTCTCTAAATATATAGATAAGTTTACGAGCCCGACTTGATAAATGTATTATATGCTCCTTAAAGGTTAGATTGCTATCGAGAACTACACCAAGGTACTTTATAGACGTAACTTTTTCTAAAAAGCAGTATTCCTGAACCGGACCATTGGTGGGTACTTTGACGCTGAGTCTTTGTGAATGATCATCTAGGAACATTGACTTGCGAATAGAGAACTCTATAAATTTTGTTTTTGAAACGTTTAAAGTAAGCAAATTACAGGTTAACCAATCAGAAACCTCGTGTAACCCCCGCTGCGCAAGACGATATGTATCACTCCATGTCTTTGAAGAGAATACCAAAGCTGTGTCATCCGCATACGAAAGAACTATACCACTGTCCAGTTTTAGACTGCACAGATCATTAATATAGACCAGGAATAAACTAGGACCGAGGATACTGCCTTGGGGCACCCCATATTCGATACGTCTTTCGGAGCTGTCATGGCAATCAATTCTCACAGACTGAGATCGGCCTGAAAGGTAACTTTGGAATAAAGAGAGTTGTGTCCCTCTTATACCCAAAGATTCAAGCTTGTGCGTGAGTATTGGAATTGCGACCGTATCAAACGCCTTCGCGAGATCAAGAAACACAGTAAGGCATTTTAAATTCCTATCCAAGTCTCTAACGATATGGTCTACAAGGGTATGAACGGCAAGGTCAGTAGAAAGATTCTTTCTAAAACCAAACTGGTTTGGTGATAACAGATTATGGCTTTCTAAATACGAAATGAGTCGGATATTAATAATCTTTTCAAGAACTTTGGACATAGCTGGCAAAACTGATATTGGTCGGTAGTTTTCAACGCGCGTTTTATCTCCTGACTTAAAAATTGGATGAAGAATGGCTTTCTTGAAGAAATCGGGGAAAATTCCAGTAGTAAGAGCGAGATTACAAATATGTGTAAGCGGGGGTACAATGATAGTTCTAAATTCTTTCAAAAAGCCAGCCGATATCCCGTCCCAGCCCACAGCACAATTTGATTTTAATGACATAATTAAATTCTCCACCTCAGTTTCATCTGTTTCAAGAAAAACAACAGATTTAGTAAGAGAAGAAGACATGGGTTCATTATTTGAGCGAAAGACTTGCGATGCACACTTGTTACTAGCCTCTGCCAGCTGTTTGCCAATACTAACAAAGTAGGTATTAGTGTCGTCAATAGCCTGTTGTTTATCATTAACTTGGTTCAACAGACCACACGAAGAGGGTTTAGTTTTATTGATGTTAGTGACGGACTGAATCACTTTCCAGATATGTTTGGAGTTTTTGCCAGCATTACTAAATTGAAGTCTTTCATGATCTCGTTTAGCTTTACGCACTAAAGCCGTGCAAAAGTTACGGTATCTTTTAAAAGATAACAGAAGTTCTTCATTGCGTGGATCTTTTTTTACCTTTTTATACAAACTATCTCTATGACGCATGCACCTGAGTATACCTGGAGTAATCCACTCTTTAATATGCTGTCGCCTACGAGGAAGCCTAACCGTTACAGTATTTTGGATTAACGCAGATGAAAGAAGCTCAACAAATAAACCCGTTGCTAGATTAACGTCCCTTGCCTCGTAAATAGGTGTAAAGTTGACGTCTTGTAGGTCTCTAAAAAGCTTTTCACGGTCAGTTTTAGTGATAGTTCGGCTTATTTTGGTCTTGCTGTATTTTAAACGAATCGACAGAAGAATGGCGAAGTGATCTGTAAGCGTCGTCTCCAACACAAAGATTTCTGAGGCAAGTGATGATTTCAGATTAGCGTGATCGAGACACGTGGAGCCGTGAGTTGCATAATTATGACCTACGAAAAGACCGTGATGAGCAAGAATATCAAGATAGTCCAGTGCATAAGTATCGGAATGACCGGGAGTAATATCCAGGTTTATATCTCCAACAATGGCAACATTCCTACAGGAGTTAAGAGAAGAGAGGAGACAGTCCAGTGAACGCAAAAAGTTAGCTGGGTCCTTAAAAGCGTAAGGTCTATAGATACAAAGGATAGCAAAATCAGTTCCCACAGCTATCAGCAAGCAACTTGCGTCAGACAAACACGGCTCGCTTATACTAATGTTCAATATAGTCGATTTTATATAAACGACAACGCCGTCATTTTTATTATGAGTTTTAAGTGTTTTATGTACAACGTACCCGTCTAATTCAGGCACAATCGGATTACATGATAGCCAACATTCGCATAAGACAATAAAATCAATTGATTTTTTAATTCTCGCTAAAAGTGTTAGGAGTCCCGAAAAATTTGCCTTTATACTACGTATGTTCTGTGTCAGCACGGAGATAAATGAAAAGTCTACAGGTAAAAGATTAGCACAGTCCTCTGGTGCACAAATTCTAGATTCACAGAACGAGACTTTATCTAAGTCAGAAATGAGATCGTTAATAGCAGCGAATTTTTATAAAATAAATTATCTGCAGGCAAACAAACATACTTAAATTTATGTCCAGTCACCTTCAAATCAATACCTACATTTTGGTGGTCACAATACACTGTTTGCACATAATTACCACTATATATAATATTACCATGTGCGATATGCAAAATCTTTGATTTTTCGATTCGTTTAAGAAATATATAAAACACATATAGTACACAAAATAACAAGAAAGCATAATAAGAGTCAGTCTGTGTATAAGTAGTGTGTGTCCGTGAGTAAAAAGTGTAAATATTTGTCAAATTTATGTAAAACGTAACAAACCCAAAAGTTAAATACATATAAACTGCAAAATAAAAATAATTGTAATACAAATCGATTCTGCGTACATAAAAATTAAATGCGGGTAGAACTAAAAATAGACATGCGAAGCAATACAAAATAGATAACAGTCCTTTCGCGAACATAATTATGGACGTGATACACTGAGAGCAATCAGATTTAAAATTAAATTGTGAAAAAAAGTATATTACATGAAATATCAGTCAATTCTTTTTTAAAAGTGATAGATCGCTTTCGTTTCTAATTATCAGACGCGTGCTGCCTTCATTCTTCCTCATATAGATATTTCCTCTCTTGATCCAGCAATACTTGTATTCTAATAATTTGGATGTTTCGCGTGCCTTAGAGAATAACAGCCTGTCTTTGTTGGTGAGACTCTCGGCAATGTATATAGGTTTTTTAGGACCTGAGAAGCCGACTGTTTGTGTTGAAAGCTTGTTCAAAGGGTTCTTCTTGTTGAAATCCTTAATGCCATCCAAGATTCTGTTTTTGGTGATTATACTAATAAAATCAGTTAAGACAATAGACGTACCTGTCTTGGTTGTAATTCTGTGAATGTCCGTTATTTCGCTCGTTTGTATTGGGGTGTCAAAGGACTTACATGTTTGTGTAATAATTTCACATAGGTCTTGTTGTGTCTCTTGCTTAACAAGCTGAGGTACATTACGGAACTCAATGACTGTGAACTTGGACCTTTTTTGAAGATCATCGATTTTGTTCTCAAGTGTGTTTATATAACACATATTTTGCTTACGTTCGTGTTCCATTTCAAGTAGTTTCTGTTTCATGTAAGACTAACTGTATAGAGACTAACTAATTATAACTCAACGCCAAATGCTATCTACAGTTGCGTATTTTGAAAATTAGCTTCTTCAGTCGGAATTATTCCCCGGCATTTAAATAATGGAGATAGAACAACATAAAAGCCCAGTCTATCTGCTTTTCACAAGCTGCCACGCCAAGCCATGGCCCTCATAGTAGTAGTATAAGGGATATTACGCCATTAGTTGTCAAAATATAACTATGTTGTGCAATACGGAATAAACAGCTCTAGAAATGCATCAACGAACATGGCATTCAATTCTATGCTATAGTTATTGCGTGATGTGCCTATAAACTTACAGACAAACAGATCAAAATTTTTAATTTTCTAACCCCTCTCAGTCAGCCAGTCTTCAGATTAGCCTTAGTCTTTTATAAATAGAAAAGATACATATTCTTACTACACAGAAAATTAAATATGTATAATTAAAGATTATTTTTACTTCTTGGTTATTTATTTAGGAACACGTTCAGCGACAGGTGGTCTCGGCGCTTGCGGCTTCCGCTCTCAACTTGATTCATTCCGATGACGTCCGGAGATGACCGATGATTGCCGAACTTAGCCGAACTTGAAGTTAAATTAATGTTTATGAACTTCTGTATGCTTAGAACACCAATAAAAGACCTATCAAATCGATTGTAGTCTTTTGAATTTGGTAGTGTACTTTTATGCACTGAATCCTAGGTTTGATTCCAATTCAGGACTATTTCCTTATTTATGTCATGTTTAATTTACATAAAGTTCAATAGGAAGGCATATTATTATAGACAAATTGCATAGATATAAATTATTGTCCGTGTGGTCACGGATTAAGAATGCAATTCTCATCACCCCTTTTCCTTCCTAGGATGCTGCAAAAGCCAGGTAAGGAATATTGTATAATCTAGCATCCTGTGTGAGATATCGAGAATAAACCCTGGAAGCCTGGTCAGCGCGGTACTGTAGACCTTAATTCTTCCCAAAGTGGAGGAGTCCCGTGCCCAACAGTGGAATCTTAATGGACTGGAGAGTAAGAGAGTAAGATAAATTATTCTAGACAACTTTCTTTACTTTTTTATGACTATTCATACAATGCATCTAATTTCAGTATCGATATCTCAAGTTCGATTCCCGAATTAAGCAAAGTATTAACTTAAGTGCTTTCATATGTACCAGTAGTTCGCCGTTCCTCTCACCCTGTGAATACAAGATCAAAGCAAAATCAACCTTAATACCAAAGAGTTAACGAACCGTGAAATGTATGTATTTTATAAGTTGATTCTAACAATATAACCTTAAAACAAAGGTCATAACTAATGTTATATATGCTGTTCTATAATTAACTAACCACAAATAAAAATTTTCATGATGTTTTTCATTGAAAAATGGTCAGGGTGCGTGACGAATTTTATGCTACCTACAAATGCATTGTTGTTATAAACATTTTTTTTTAATATTTATTTTATTTATAGTTATAATAATAAGTTTAAAATGATGAAAACTATTATTTTATCTGAAAACCCATTTATTGAAATTTCTCTAAATCATATTTTAACGCAATACTTTTTCACATTGATCAGTTATATTCGGAACAATGTTTAAATAAAATAATACATTAGGCATTGAGACTTATTATTTATTTAATATTATTATTCGTTATGTATCTTCCTTAATCCGGTATTTATAAAACAATAAATATATAATATAGCGTATAATTAGTTTTGTTACTTACACCTTAATTTTGTAAGTGGTTAAGGTTAAGTTTAAATTATCACGCTTGTTACAGAAGGGATAGCCAGATGTGTCATGAAAGAAATGTGTCACGAATACTGCATAGTTATATAAATTTAAAATCCACCCATGATTAAAAAACTATATTAAATTAAATAGAAAAATTGGTCAAGTGCGAGTCGGACTCGCGTACGAAGGGTTCCGTACCATTATCTATGCAACATAAGGCAACGTTATTAGTATCGAGCAAGAAACGGTAATAAAATCATGTTTGTTGTATGGGAGCCCCCCCTTAAATATATATTTTATTTTATTTTTAGTATTTGTTGTTATAGCGGCAATAGAAATACATCATCTGTGAAAATTTCAACTCTCTAGCTATCACCGTTCTTGAGATACAGCCTGGTGACAGACGGACGGACGGACGGACGGACGGACGGACAGCGAAGTCTCAGTAATAGGGTCCCGTTTTTACCCTTTGGGTACGGAACCCTAAAAATGAAATAAAATGAGACAATTTCCAAAATAAAAAAATCCTAGTGTAGTTATATACATCTTTAAAATTATACAAGTCACAAATTTTTGTTCGAAAATGTAAATTGAAACAACAACAGTAGTTTTAACCTGAAAGGAAGATAGACAGAGTTACCTTTAATTTATCAGTAACGATAGGTATTAAATGTAATAATAAAAATACCTTCGACGGGCTTCGTGGTGGAGTGGTTTATGTAATAGACTGCCGATCACGAGGTCGCGGATTCGATTCCCGCTTGGGACAATTATTTGTGTGATATCCATAAATGTTATACAAATGTTTGTCTGGGTGTTTACTATGTATTATACTCGTAAGTATGTATTTACAAAAGAAAAGTAGTATATGTAGTCTATCCGTATCTGGTACCCATAATACAAGCATAGAAATATAGCTTACTTTGGGACCAGAGAACGTTGTGTGAAATGTACTGAATATTTATTATATCTGAATCGTTTTGTAATTATAAAAAAATAAAATAAAAAACTTTTTACTTCATCAACAAAATAAGTCATGAAAGAGCTATCTTTATAACAATAATGTGCTTTAAATCGGACATAATAATAAGTACCTAAGTATATATTGTAATTCTATAACCATAATATCCATCCATTAAGTGCTCGCGTCAACTCTGATTATGTCACAAAAAACGTATCAAAGTATTTTTAACTTATACATATCTAATAACAGTAATAATAATACGAGATTTATTGGCATAAGTTGCAAGAAAAATATACACGGAATGTAATATTTTAGGAAGTAAGATGCTAATGAAGCATTCAAAATTTTGTCCATTATTTAGGACAATTTTACTTTCAATTATCTACTTATGTAAAACGATGTCCTATAAAAAGGTCATCAAGGTTGTGTCTAAATAAATATTACCAGCGATTTGGTCCGAAAAGCTCGGTGTCAAAGGAAATTTAGTGATAGCCCAGGTTGCATGTAGTCTTGTTGGACTATGTCCGTGGTGACTCCTATCTCTCGTTGTTCTTTTATCCGCTTTCAAGTCAAAGCAGAGTAGTATTTAAGTATTTGTAAAAACAAGGTAAAAACCAAAGAATTTAATAGTATAGTTTTCGAAGGTTTCAATGGGCAGGAAAACAATTATGAGTATAATACTCGTTTAGATGTTTAAAATAACTTCTAAGTTACGTAAAATTGTATAGTGTTTAACTGTGTAAGATTTATGATTTACGCACAAAACGTTCAAGTGGCTCATTATCCGCGTTGAATGGTTGAAAATATCTCATTTTAACTAAATGATAAATGGTGATAGTATGAAAGAGAAAGTTTGCAAAAATATATCCACGTAGATGCATCGAGCCTTTTACCCCTTTATTAAAAGACAGAGACAATATATCACCTCTTCCTATGATCTAAACATGTTATTATTCTTTCGGCTTTATTAACCTTCTAACATCTGGTCTTACATACAGAATGGTTGCGATTTCCAAAGTGTCCTTTTTATAGGACATCATTATTAAAATCAGGGTAAGTATGTCCATCTTGGGTGTCCTCTCCTAAAGTTTCTACTCATCTTGCGTTCTTAAACCTTTTTAAAATGAATAAACAGCATAAACATTTTCTTTACTATCCTCGTAAGTCATTATAATACATTTCGTTAAGAGGATACCAAAATTCTTCGTGCATTTTTCTACGTACGAAGTTTTCATTGTTTCTTTAGATTGAATGGCTAGAGCTCTAATTTTTAAGTATATGTTTTTTCAATATATAATCTAGGATCGCATAAACTCAGAAACGCGATTAAAAAAAGTTTTCTCGATAGAAAATCTTGGCGAAATAACCTCTCAAATTTTTTATTTTTTTCATTTGTCGGTCTATTATCGCGTATTAACTAATGAAATAACTTTAAAAACATAAGTAACTATTATATATAGAAACACGTAAATCAGAATTAAAATATATTTCGTAGATTTTGAGTAAATAGGAAAAGTATCCCTAATTCTTCATTTTCTGTGCCTACTGGCTGTGTTAATATGTACGTGTCGGCGATGATATTGAATAATATTGATGTAGGCCCTTAAAATATGTTGTTTGTGTCACCTTATTTTGTCGAGGGTTTATTTAGCCGAATATAATAAACACTATCCGTAGTGGCTTCCTTAAACTTGATTTTTAGACGGTTATATAATGTTGGTCACATGTGACTACTCGTAAAATGAATGAAAGTTGTATATTACGTAACCAAAACTTATTTACATAATATTGAGAATAGTCTAACCTGATAATAGCCTGTTATCTTAATGATTATTATTAGCTAAAGCCTCCAATCTTATCTACTTTTATAGTCACTGACCCGTAATTTGGCTTTTAGCGTGATGGTATCGCCTGCGTGTCTGTTATTCCGAAAATAGATGGAAAATTTTATTATTTTTCAATGAGCAGAAAGATACTTTTTGGAATGTGTAGGTGGTCTTACTCTTGGTTATAAAATATACTCCAAAGAACAGGTCTAAAAAAAACAGATCTTCTCTTTTCAATGATATTGACTGGCTTCGTGGCGTAGTGGTTCATGTACTGGACTGCCGTTCACAAGGTCGCGGGTTCGATTCCCGTATGGTACAATCGTTTGTGTGATATTCATAAATGTCATACAAATGTTTATAGTACGTCTGGGTGTTTTCTATGTATTATAAGTATGTATTTACAAAAGAAAAGTATGTATTATATCCGTATTCTGGTACCCATAACACAAGCATAATAAGCTTAGCTTGGGACCAGAGCACGTTGTGTGAAATGTCTATGACTGTCTATGAATATACTTGTTCAGCTTGTAAAAGTGGTGTTTGTGGTTTACAAGAACTATGTTGTCACTTGAATTGAGAAAACCATATATTTTATAACACTGAAGACTCACAATGAGATAGAGCCATAGTACAGGAATGAAGAACATTTTATGATCTCGGTAATACGACGACGTTCTTAACACACGACGCCCTCGAACAAGATTTGGAGAGGTGACACTTGTCTTATTGGTTGTTACCCCGCGGACAATATTGTGTATAAACAATAACAGAAAAGCATTGTACATTATTGTAGAGTTAATGTGAATGTAACGTGAATTATTATATAACACTTGAATACAGTTGATTGCGCCGCGAACTCTTATACAGGAAGCGCCCAATCACCCATTAAACTATCACTTTTAACATCTCAGAGATTCAACTGATATACTGACCATAGGGCTGTCGAGATTTTGACTTACAACATTAAGTAACTGTTCATAACAGGCTGCTATGTAAATTATACTAATTATAGGGTTGTCAAAAGTAATCCAATGCGTTAAAGTTTATGTGCCTCAAGTTAGATTTGGTTATCAGAAAATTGAGTAAGTTGCAATTTTTTACTCTTACCGTCCCACTGTTGGGCAGGGGCCATACTGACCAGGTGTGTTTACATTGGCACTATTTATTTATATTTTATTACATTTTATTGTCTATTCTATTCAATTTATGTAGAGCCAACAAAAAGTGCGATAGATACAAATATCTATCGAACTGACGACCTATTTCTAGACTACAGGTACGCCACAAGACGGTGACGTAATCAATCGCTGCTCCCTTATCAACAGGCTGTCGGCTAACCCACCAACCAATACTACCTTATCTGGAATCAATCACCTTTCACCAACTATATATATTATTATTATTAATTATCACGTTTGTATATTCGTGTGTGTCGCTTTCACTCTTAACTGGCTTTGTCTTTTATATGTATAATATTGTATAATCATCTCATAAGGCTAGTTTTCCAATTGCAGAGCATAATGCGACTCAGTGCCGCACAATGCTGAACTATGCTGACGCTTAATTTTTTTGACGCTAAAGTTTTCAAATGCACCAGCAGAGTGCGCTAAGTTCAGTGTTAAAAAAAAAATACTAAAATAAAATTGTATTCACATTATAAGTGTGGAATATAAAAAAAGTCATTGTTTGTACCTTCATCCATATTTATATATTTTTTTTAAACACAGCTTTAATTAACTTTGATTATTTCCAGAAAACTCCGACGAAACGAAAGCCTTAAAATTTTTTTTAACAATAAATAATATTACTAACGATAATTTATATAAATAAAATTTCAATCAATGCCAATTTAAAGAAAAAATAATTGTTAATTTTCTGTCGCTGAAGTTGGTATAGATTGCACGCATCACTTTCGAGAGTGCTCGATTGTGCGATGCGTTGCTGTAGTTGGAACACTCAACGTTGAGCATTGTGCCGCATAATGCGCTCTTGTGCTGTAATTGGAAAATGGGGTATATCTAATTAAATAAAACTACTTTTTACGGATTTAGACGCGTATATTTGTTTTAAATTTTGGCCCGACGTTTCGGAGACTTTGCAGTCACCACGGTCACGGGTGAGACTGAGCTGTAATGTGTCTTCTACGATCAGTTATTACAGGGTTTACCCACATTCGATTTTAATTTTACATTGACCACAAAGATAAGCTTTTACTATAAACTATATCATATTAAATTGTGCTCAGACTACATAAAATCAATAACATTATTTTAGTTTCTAAAATACATTAACAAATTGTAACAATATAAAGAAAATTTTTAAATTATATAAGGTAAAACATACATAATTTTATCATAGACTAAAGTTTTAATTATTATAGAGGTAGTATACAATATAGCAAGCAAAACTAAGTTTATATACTTAAATACAATATTATTTACATAATAACAAGAAATTTAAAAAAATAATTGGTAAATTAGTTTATATTAAAAAGAAAAAAGAAAAATTGCTAATTTTGATTTGAATTTATAGAAAATTAGTATTTATTTTAATTATTTAGTTTTTATTATTTTATCTAATATACTACCACCAGATCGGAACACGTCCCACTTGAGACAGATCTGGCAAGAAAACTTTTTTACAAGCAAGTTTTACAAGCGGTACGTAGATGACACTTTCACAATTTTACCATCTGACAAAGTAACAGTATTCCTTGACCATCTTAACTCTATTCATCCTAAAATTAAATTCACAAAGGAGTTAGAGTCCAACAACAGATTAGCATTTTTAGATGTCCCGGTTATTAGAAACCAAGATAACACCCTGAGTCATACTGTGTATCGTAAGAAAACTCATACTAATAGGTACCTCAATGGTGAATCACACCACTAAACCCCACGGTATTCGTCCTCGACCCTTGGCCGGGCCATGGTAGTCACTCAGGTATTACCATGACCCGACCGGGGATGCGCAACTTTACTTAACTAAAAATAAAAAATTGATAGTGTCAGTAACACAATTCGGCAATGGTAACTTAAATTTCTTGTTATAAAAACTGTTTATTATAAACTAACGATTTTAATTAATAAAAATGTGCTCAACGAAATAGACAATCAATCAACGTATGCCATAATTGTTTTAATTTTTTTGTTTAATTTAGTTGTGTCACTTGACACTTGTATCCTTAACCACATGGACAACTTGACTGCTTTATTTGTTTGAAACTAAAAGCATAGCAAGTCAAGTTGCAACAATATATCTAAATACAAGCAATGTTTTTGAAAATATTTCCCGTTTTTCCAACATTTTTCACTGATGCTTCGCTCCTATTAGTCATGGCGTGATGCTATATACCCTATAGCCTTTTTCGATAAATGTACTATCCAACTCTGAAAGAATTTTTCAAATCAGACCAGTAGTTCCTGATATTAACGCGTTCAAACAAACAAACAAACTCTTCAGCTTTATAATTTTAGTATTGATTGTGTTGATTACATAACCATGTTATACACGTAATAATAACTCCAAGCTTGACGAAGATGTTACATTGTGTTGGGCTATCAATTATACACACACACACATACATACAATCGATTTGATATGCAACTTACTTCAACTATCTATCAATATAGAAACTTACTCAATAAAACCATTGAATAAAACTATTTTGTATTAATCTATAGCAGTTAGTGTAGGTCTCCGTGTGGTGACGGATTAAGAATACAAGTGTCGCCACCCCATCTCCTCCCAAGGGTGCTGTAAAAGTCAGCTAAGGAATATGATATTGATAACATCCTCAGTGAGAGACGGAAAACTCGAAAATACACCCTGTCCCAACACGCTTGGTCAGCGCGGCGCACTATACCATAATACCTCCCAAAGAGGAGGAGGGCCGTGCCCAACAGTGGGACGTAAATGGGCTGGAGAGTTAGTGTAGCTGTCGGTCTGCCGCTTATGAGGTTCTTTAGATATTTGTCATTTAGATATTTGTATATATCCGTATTCTGGTTCCCACAACACAAGCATATAAACTTAGCTTGGGACCAAGAGGATGTTGTGGGAAATGAATATTTATTTCTTATTTATGTGGTTAACATTTTAAAGCTACGCTAATTCTGTTTATAGAGTGGTTCAAGAGGAAGGTATTATAACACGCTTATATAAGTTCGGTATGTATCTATCAATGTATTTATCTATGTACCGGAATCTTTGAAAGTGATTTTAACCCACTTGCAGTAGTCAGATTGATCTGAAACAAAATCAAAAAAACATATATCAAGGGCCGATGACAATGCAATTATTGAAAAAAATATTCAGGATTTTCAACCGTATTTTTAGGGTTCCGTACCCAAAGGGTAAAAACGGGACCCTATTACTGATACTTCGCTGTCCGTCCGTCCGTCCGTCCGTCCGTCCGTCCGTCCGTCTGTCACCAGGCTGTATCTCAAGAACGGTGATAGCTAGAGAGTTGAAATTTTCACAGATGATGTATTTCTATTGCCGCTATAACAACAAATACTAAAAATTAAATAAAATAAATATTTAAGGAGGGCTCCCATACAACAAACATGATTTTTTTACCGTTTCTTGCTCGATACTAATAACGTTGACAGGTAGACGCTTTAACTATGTGCCTTATGCTGCATAGATAATGGTACGGAACCCTTGTGCGCGAGTCCGACTCGCACTTGACCAATTTTTTAGATTTTGAACTAAGTAGATTATTTGTAGTACAATATGTTAAGGTTTCGTTTCTAAATTCCACACGAACTCACGGACAACAGTTTGATATAAAATAATTTTACGCTTTGTATTTAATGAACAGATAATTACTATAGTAATATATAATTTTTAGTAGAATAGTTTTATAGAAATCTATGAAAGTATTAATAAACACTCGACATCTCTTTGTTCTTTGACAACGTGAGAAATATAATGACTTTCATCTAGTACAACGAGTCTTCACATACTTGGTAGTGAACATGGCTCCAGTACATAAGGTTTAGGGTTCATTTGTGAAATACCGGTTACTACGTTTTAAGCAGCCTCCCTAGCCTATGAAATACGCCTATTTCATAGGCTAGGGAGGCTTTAGACTAAAATTGTCACAAATATTATCTCAGCTTGTTTTTGACACATTTTTTATAAATTTTGAATCAGGCTTGCACCCTTAAATCCCCCATCCGTATCATAATTAAGCCCACGATGTTAATCTTAGCTTTAAAAATACCATATTTTTAAAGCTAAGATTTCTTTACTTTTACTTACTCAGAATATTTCTGTCTGTAAAACATTTACCATGTGTTCGTTTTCTCATAACACCAATAAAGTCCTATATACTCGTATGTCCGTCAAAGAATTATTAATTGTAATAACATAATTACAGTTTTTAACATTATCACTGTCAAGTTCTCTAATAATAAATGATAAAAATGCTTCATCAAGTGATACTCAAGTGATACCACCCACGCCATTATCTTGTCATTGATATTATGTTAATGATGCAGGTTTACTTTTTATTACATTTTAGCGTCAGCACCAGAAAGAAGGCTGCCACACATCCAGGTTTCCCGGATTTCTCTACGTGTGAAAGGTGTCCGGGGAGGAAACCGTTTTGGCCAAATATCCGGGATTTTTGTAATACCTTATAATATAGTAGACGAGCTAACAGCTCACCTGATGGCAAGCGGTATTGTAGTGTTGCACATGGTCTTAGCAACACTAGAAAATCAACCAAGCCACTGTCTACTTTGAGAAAATTACGCGGTATAGCTAGACATAGCGTTCAGAAAAAATTACTACATTCTATAATAAATATATACTTTTTGGCTTACCTGGGATTCGAACACTACTTAAGCGATGTTACGGCGTTATGAAAGCAGTAAAATTGCGCAGATATTTCATCAATAATATCTAAACAAGTCTACCTTCAGAGCACTTTCACAATTTAGAGGAACGCAACACGTACAGGAAACATTAACGATCATTATCGTCACATTATAAACGTTTCTTATTAATATCAGTAATTACTCGTAAATTATATTGCTGTAATTGCTAAATACATATAACATACATCTATCAAGCTTTATTCTACCACTATCGTCATTCTCCTGCCCTTATCTTGTTATTAGTGGTTGGGCATGACTACTTATTAATATTGCAATGGGATTTGGCTGATGGTTACTTTTGGCCACCTGCCTGACGTCAACCGCAGGTTTCAAGCAAACAGGGTTCCCTCAGTCGGTTCTACCGACACCCACGGGCAAAACTTTGGGAGGTGACATTTGTATTCTTTTTGTCCGTCACCCCATCCATGGGGTGACGGACGCAGCACTGTATTCCTTGTACTTCCCGTCTTGTGGGTTTCGTTTTTCGGTTCTCACAGAGGATATTATTTCTTTACAGCAACAAGGAAAAAGATTGGGGTGGTGACACTGAAGAAATTGACTGACTGACTCCAAATAACAGTGCACAGGCATTACTACATGCTCTAGACTTTATTAACCAAGAGAAACACTAAAAATAATATAATAATATATTTATTTGTTAGAACGAAAGAATATCACTCTCCCGTACATACGTATAAATTAACAGATATACGTGAACCGCTTAATCTAATCGATTTCATAAATCGATTGCTTTTGATATCGATTTGTTTTCTCTTAGTATTCGATGATCAATTTATGTGTTACAAATTTTAAAGTTATGTCAGTGGTTTCATATTACATCATACAGAGCTTTGTCAATCAGGTAAATGAAATACATGCCCCGTGGTGAAGTGGTTACATTAGAAAACTTCCGTCAAGACTTTTATTTGTATGATGATGAACCAGGATGCTTCTTGTGCTGTTGTCTGAGTATTTTCTGTATATTATACTTATTCTGTGATATTATAATAGCTACACAAACAAAAAATTCTGGTCAAGTGAAAGTTGGACTCGCACACGAAGGGTAACATTATAACCATAATATATTAATCATAATTCCGACCCCAAATAACGGCATAAGGGCAGGATAGTGATGATGATGAGTGTTTGTTGTTATAGCATCAACTGCAAAGTTTTTAACTTTCTAGTAATTAACGTTCCAGAGATACAGCCTGGTGACAAACGGACGGACGGAGAGTGAAATCTCAGTAATAGGGTCCGTTTTACCTTTTGGCACAGAATCCTTTAGAAAATGTATTAGTTTTCTTTGAGCAAACAGGATCGGCACCTCCCAATTAGTTTTTACAGAGACATTTGTATTCTTAACACTCATCACACGATGCAGTCCACCCCTGGACAGAGGGCTCTCCCAATTTGCGCCACAATATACGTTCCTCCGCCTTCTACATACAATCAAGAAAGAAAACAATACTATTTCCATATCATCATCCTCCTGCCCTCAACCCATTATTTGTCGTTGGCGCAACATGTCTTTTTCTTCCATAGTGACAATTTGAATATAGATAAGGACAATTTAACACAGATATGACGGCTGGTAGAAGTACGCGTGACGCCACACATTCATCTCAACATTCGCATCTCCGCAACGTGCATTCGTCTTTCATCCATCGCTTGTGTTGCCCAGCATGAGGCGCCATAAACTACAGCAGGTCTTATTAGCGATTTGTAGATTTTGCCCTTTAATTTAAGGGGCATTTTTGGATCGCAGATAGTTCCCGTGACCTGCCGCCATTTCATCCATCCAGATCTACGTTGTTATCACTCTGTATCAATGATCCGAGATACCTAAAGCTTTGGCATGCGGGCAGAAGTGTCCCACCGAGGGACACGGGTGGAAAACTGGAGAGGCCGCCAAAGTCGCAGAACATATGCTCCGTTCCACAATACAATCAAAATACGATATTCTCTGTAAATATCTTATTAAAAAGTACATAACTTTAAAGTATCAAGATGTTGTGAACCGCTATAGATAATAACAATAAACATTTGAAGAGATCACTAGATAACTGTGACTTGTAGTCAGTTAGTAGCAGCGAATCCCAAACTTGCTGTCGTCACACTGAGGAACTTTTTGACCTCCGATTGAAATATAAAGGTCAAAATTAAAATAATAATTTCAAATTTTTAAAAATATTTTTTTTAAATCTGTTTGAAATTATTATCACTCACTTCATATCACGGACTGCCGTCTGGGTTCGATTTCCGCACAGGACAATCATTTGTGTGATGTTTATACTAGTCATACAAATGTGTGTACTGCGTCTGAGTGTTTTATATGTATATAACTATAAGTATGTATTTACAAAAGAAAAATTGTATAAGTAGTCTATCTGTTTTTTTGTTTCCCTAATACAAGCAAATAAACTTAGCTTGGGACCAGAGGACGTTGTATGAAATGTCCATGAATATTTATTTATTTATATTTATTTCCGTTGTACTTTTTAATTCAGTTGTTCTGAAAAATATTTTGTTGAATTTAACTAATTGTATTTGTATTTTCTCCGTAGCGCACGATGTTACTCGACCTTCCAGTTTGGGAAATCCCAAACTGAATGAATAATAATTTTCACCTCACGGTGACAATTTCTAGAATAATGTAAAAGTTACAATATTATAGCCAGATTCCAGATTTTAACCACTAGCATTAGGTTTTTGAAAATACTTCAATTCGGAGAACATTTAGCTCTCTATCATGAAAAACCACTGGTGTTTTCTAAACTTAACCTATTACTTAGTGCTAGACATGTACATGATAATTTAATTTTACTTAAATTCTTTTCTATCTTTGCTCTTTATTTTCCCCTTATATTATTAAATATTTTATGCCTAACTTTGTTGTCAGTTGTCACCCACGTAAGTTTGAGCACTATTGTCTTTCTTGCACACTTGATTTACTAAGATAATAAAATTGTACACGCATCTAAAGGGCAGGAAACTCACGAACAATACTAAGTGTCATCATATTAATTTCCTTGTGAAAGTCCACTGGTTTAAATATTTATCATTTTCATAATTGCCTGTCCTGATCCAAATTATATGCTTTGATAATTTCATAATTTTTGTAAGAATAGAAAAATCATTATTGAAAATGACTTCGTAAGATTTTCGTCCACGAGGTCACACGTTAGATCCTTAAATAGAACAAAAATACAAATCGAAATTATGAATATTTACCTGCTTCAGTTTAGTTTAGTTATGCAAGCAGGATTGCACCAATATCTAAGTTCTTTGTCTAAAAACGAAATATACCGGTTTATGAACAAGTAGTATTTAATATAAAATGTATGTCGTCAGTTCTACCTGTAACTGTGTCGGCCATATTTAAATAAAATACCAATAATAAATGATAGCTCCCTCTGTCGTGATCTAGCTTATATGGTGAAAGTTGCATGTCTCAGTAATGCTGTTGCTAGCGACTTCGTACTTCTGCACAGCCAGTGCAAGAAAAGTAAAAAAACCGAAACAATAAAAAATATCCTATATCCGTTTTCTAGTTTCAGGGATAGGTACTCCTAAGAAATTTTCAGTCAAATCGGTTCAGTCCTTTTTATTAGGGTTCCGTACCCAACGGGTAAAAACGGGACCCTATTACTGAGACTTCGCTGTCCGTCCGTCCGTCCGTCCGTCCGTCTGTCACCAGGCTGTATCTCAAGAACGGTGATAGCTTACGGGAATAGCTATAGCTAGTTGAAATTTTCACAGATGATGTATTTCTATTGCCGCTATAACAACAAATACTAAAAATAAAATAAAATAAATATTTAAGGGGGGCTCCCATACAACAAACATGATTTTTTTACCGTTTCTTGCTCGATACTAATAACGTTGCCTTATGTTGCATAGATAATGGTACGGAACCCTTCGTGCGCGAATCTGACTCGCACTTGACCAATTTTATTATAAATAGATAGATAGATAGATAGAAAACTCCTACTTCCACAACTCCAACTTCCATATATACTGGTATACTGAGGTACCTACTCGTCATTTTGCGAATTAAGCAGTTGCAGAAATAAGGCAGGCGAACATGATAACACGTTTACACTTTATTTTATGTAACTACATAGGCATTTAGTTACATAAAATAAAGTTACAAACTGAGAATAAATACTTTATTAATAAAACAACTAAGAATATACATACATATACACAGGGGCGTGCGCTCCATAAAGGCAGAAAAGTAATGCTTTACTTGCCATTCACAGATATTTTAATAAAACGTTCGTATGTTTTAGATGACTTTATTCATTTATTTACTATTAATTAAACAAAATATTATAACTTAAAAACGCCTAATAATTCATAAATAGCACCAATATGTGCTTGCAAATTGGTGCTTTTTGCCAGGCGTTTGGCGAAGGAATAATATTGGTCAGACGGACGAAAGCGTAGGACTAAAGTAAGCTCGACACCGCCCGCCTGCCATGAGTTCATATGTGTGTAGAAATTTTGGTGTCCGTGCACAGTTTACAAACGCACACAGGCTTGCATATTGAAGACGCCTTGTACCGTATCTCATGCGGCATGCTTTGGCGATCGGATGTTTCCGCGAGTATTCGGCGTTCGTTCGTTACCTATAATCCGAATTAATATAATAGTCGGAACTCTAATAAATCACGTATGCACACTATGCATTTTTAGTTTTATCTATTTAAATAGCAGAAATATTTTGGTTCGACGGAGGCCATTTTATTTTTTCATGTGATTCATTGAACTGTTTAATATTGAGTTTCTATAATTTAATAATTGTATGGATTTTCGTTTGTTGATTTTAAAATGTTATTTGATTGTGAAATGTGTGTTGATAGTGTGTGTTTGTTAAAAATTAAAAATAACAAGTTCTCACAATTGTCATTCAGTGAAAAGATTCTGTGTACCCGAGTTACGACAACTAAGCCAGCAAAAAGGTAATGTAACTTGAAAATTTCATGTTAAAAGTTATGAAACGTATGTACATACGTACATGTACGTATGTATGTACGTACGTAGTTATTGTTTAGTAATTCTAGTACAGTGTGGACTGATTCGGGATATTCAGATTTAAATTTGTTCTGTTGGCATGGTTTCCGACTTAGAGATCCGTCGCGTGGCTATGCTAAAAATCTATAAAAGAAAAAGTTTTTGTGACTGAGTACTGCGCCGCATACACTGTGTCATATTCCTGTGCACGCCACTGCATATACATAAATATCTATAGACTAAGAGCCTGTAATAGCCTTATACGCGTAGTTTACAGAAACCGACGCTGTCAACAAACTATAAATTAATGCAAATAGTTAATTTACATATTTTTAATAATAGATATGACTAGAATCTGATTTTCACAGACATGCAATATGAATAGGTATTATTTATATTTAATTCAGATATGTACGATTATTGATATATTATTCTTTCTAATATAAGCTATCAGTTAAATAATTAGATTTTGACATCGGTATATTATTTATTACGCAGACGCAGACGACCTCATATAAACTAGTCGTTTTACTCCTCACTTCTAACAAAAAATTTGTTTCTATAAATACTCGTAGTAAAATATTTATAACATTCAGCTGATCCATATTTCGTCTAGTCCAGGGATTCCCAAACTTATTCCGCCTTATTACAAAACGTGGACTAAGTTTAAGCCACAGTTTAAGCCTGGCTTTTTAAACACTTCAATTGCGCATTTCAAGCAGATTTTTCTCAAATCCTAGATCTAACAACGACCTTAGTCTTAAACCGACGCCAAACTAGTGTCAGAGCGGGTCTAACTATCCAATCCCTCGTAAATCAATTTTGTTAAACCTGGATTTAACGTTGAGCCGCGTTTTGTAATAAGGGGGATTTTGTTTACCCCCCATTTATTCAAACCACTATAACCACATATTGTTATGGTGTTTTACAGCCAGTACCGTCAACAATTTTTTTTTAACAATATCTTAATAAACCTTTAACCAAATTACTTTATAATTGAGTTTAATTTAATTTGGGTTTTAGTATAACTGAATCAGCTTCAAGATTTGTCCTGTTCTGTCTAAAGTGTTAAATAACTTGATAACAATAACACATTAAGATTATATTATTGATTCATTCATTGACTGTAATGGTGAGCTGTTTGCTCCTGTTGGTCTCGAAGCGGTCCATGGTCTTTATATCTAGTATCATGCAAATAGATATTGACAATGCAATCAGCATTATGAATGACACCATCAAACCCGACCTGAAATTATATTAAATCCATTAATTAGATCCTAGTTCATTTGTTAAAAACCGACCAATTACTAGTTGGACTCGAACACGAAGGAATCCCTACCGTTATTATCATAATTTATTCGTCCTATTCCGGACCCCAAATAATGGGTTAAGGGTAAGAGAATGATGATGAATTTTCAGTTTTATAACATTAACTAATGTACACAAACTATGAAGTTTTCAGCTCTCTAGCTATCACCATTTCAGAGCTACAGCCTGGGGACAGACGAATATAATAATAATAGGGTCCCGTTTACGTTATGGTAAAAAAATAATACAATATATTATCATTTCTAAACCCAGGATTGAACTCAATACAACAGCTGTATTGTAAAACAATCGTCTTACGGTCCGATTTTTATTACACCATGTATAAAATATTCCATCAGTGTGTAGCCGTCATACTCACCAGATCGGTACGGTGATGAATCCAATGCAGTCAAATGAGTCGGCGAACTTATCAGTACTGTCCATAAACATTTGCATCTGACAACAATAAATAAATGTTTAGGTACTGCAACCACACCAAGATGACCCTTACTGCTAATGCATTAGCAGCAAGGGCGTAGCAATTGGGTTTAAACTTTTCCGCAGAATGCCGAATATTGTACAATTTTTGTACTATTTGGCTCAAATCCGATCCTTATAATGGGAATGACGTGAATGCATAGAATTAATGTACGCTAATAGTTAAAATAGTACATAAAAACAACAAATACCTGTACATCAGGCAAAGTGAGCGTAGCTTCTTCTGAAGAGTATACCAATGGTAAGGAACAGTGATATGATCTTCCAAGAACAGCAGACGGGGCATCAGGTGGACTTGGTGCAAACAGACTGAGACCAGTAGTCTCTAGGCCAAACTTCACTTCAACACCGACAGCCGTCCACCAGCCAGCTGACTGCTTGAAACTGAACTCCAAGGTAATCTAAAATATTATCACACTTGATAGATTCAATTATAATTCGGAAACTTAGCATAAAATGAAATCCCAGTACTTGTATCCACATTCTTCACAAATCCTAAATATACCAAAACTTTGCGTTATACCTTGTCTTTGCTATCTCCATCAACGAATCGCACAACAAGCATAGTGTAAAGCCTAGTGGCTTTGATGGTAGGTTCTCCAACTGGTGTGTTCAGCCTGATCGTGTCACCGTTCGCACGACGTAGCTCAGGCCATCCAGACGAGTACAGGAGTGCGCCCTTCCCTGGTGGACCTGTTTTAGAAAAATTATTATGATGATAACATATCTTTCGGTGTAGATTAATAATATAATATTGCACTACTGCCATTTTACCTTTAATTTTATTATTATTAGGACTATTTAAAGCATAAGTTAATCACATATGACATCCTTTGATGTCTATAGGCGAAAATCTTAATAATCTCTGTACTTATGCCTGAAATGTTTTATGTAGTTTTGGCATTCAAAAACAAAATGCATTTACCGGTCGCATTATATAACGCAAACTTCTGTATAGTCTTCGAAGGCACAACTTCATCTGACGATGGAGTGGTAGAATTTTCTTTCTGTTGTGCCTGTCGTCGAAGTCGAGGCCAAGATTCACCATCTAAGTAATCTGTTGATTGACTCTGCGATACCGAGTTACCTGGAAAAGTCAAAATCAGTCAGTTCAGTTTCGAACATTAAAACCTTCAACATTTAACACAAATTCCTCTAGTGTAAATAAAGCTTTGCGCTGCTAAACACCGTCGGTATGGGTTAGCCCCGAGTCCAGACAATCAATATTTAGCATTATATACCTAAGATACCGAGGACTCTGCCAGCGCCGTAGATATCCTGGAGGCGCGCGAACGTCTCCGTCATCTGGGCATCCCGCTCCGACCAGGGTCCTTGCAAAGTCAGCACCTGATCACAAAAACATTAAACTAAGATATCTGCGGCATGTTGTATTCCTATTATCCCAATTACACTATAAGATTAAATAGAAGTTTAATAATTATAATTGAAAAAATACAGAAATAACTCATATTAACAATCCTTGTTAACGCAATGTATAATTCTTTCCCGATCTAAATAAGTTTATGAAAAGAGCAGTAAAAAAAGTTTAACATTAACAACGTACCTGGGTCTCATTACTGATATAATCAGGGTGCACATCCAGAAAATCCTGTGGCAGGACCAGTGTAGTTTGACCTTCCAGCATCTTCCGCAGCCGAGGAAAGTATCCGCTGGATAGAGGCACTGAATCCTGGTTATTAAACACCACTATAGCCGCCTGTTCTCCATAAATACGCATCAATTCATCTTGATCTAAATACTTTAACGCCGGTCTTTTATATTTCAATAACGACTTTGGCCCAAAGAATAGAAAAGGTCCTTCGAGGTTTGCTTGAACTGTATAAAGAAATAATAGCAGCAATTGTACTTTTAATAACATTGTTACTTTTGATTTAAGACTGCAAGTTGGTATTATTTAGGATTTATCAGAAGCAAATCATTAGTCTCGTACAGTGAGATGAGATATTTATTCTTCCGTTTACACTTTGCATTTATTCCATTTATTCACATTTATTGATCACATTGCCGCGCATGCGTATAATCACAGTGTATTATCAAACGTATTATCATGGTTCATAAGGTTCATGGACAAATAATCATTGCAAATAATAGACATGATAAAAGCATAGACATAATTAGCGTCTCATTGGTGGGTTTAATGACAAAGTAGTTTGACATCATACTGCTATGTCATTCATTGGACATACCTCTTTAATTATACACACGCATTATTGAATTTAGTAATAGCCATAATAGCAAGAAATAAATGAAAAGCAGAAAAAAAAGAAAAAGCGTCGCAATTTTATTATTCAGATATGCGTAGGGGGTCATTAAGAGCTTAACCCTAAATTTAGTGTTGCCACCCTTGTCCCCCGGCCGCCATCTTGACAAAAGAGGTACAACTTTTTACTTACTTTTTACGCGATGTCTGGGAACTACGCCTAGTATTGCAATTTAACAAATGCAATACTAGGCAAACTAAATTATAACATTTGCTACTACTAAAACGGTAAAGTACTTAGGATCTCCATCATAGAGTTTAGAATGTCTATGATCTGCATGTACATTGTAAAATTCCAGCTATATATACATATTGATAAAAAACAGTTAAGTACGAGTTGGACTCGCAATTCAAGGGTTCTGTATCGCTATTACAATAATATCGAGGGCGGAAAGCGAAAACGTTGTAGTCCACAAAGTATGAAATGTTTTTTTATTACACTGTTCACAGGCTCACATAATATTAACATTTTGAAAAAATAGATTATAACTAAAATGCCTGTGGACTCTAAGAGATTGGTTTCATTAAATAACTACATTTACAACGTACAGTTGGGAAGCCCTAGTTCGAGTATAGCTGCTTATCACGTGTTTGTCAAGTTTCCGTTTTCCTTAAAAAAAAATATTTGACCCTGCTTCATACAACTCGATAGTGCAATTACAGCGTTTTAACATTCTATAAAAATAGTTCAAATGGTCATAGTCGATAAAATTTTCGCAAATAATTGTTAGCATGTGAAGATTTGAGATTTAGAATTATATTTAGAAAAAAATAACACGTCTAATATCCAAAAATCGTGAGTCTAAGTCCAAGTTAAAAAACACGCAGATAATTATTATGTTTTTTTGAAAAAAAGGGTAAAAGTTTTTTCGCTCTAGTGAACATAATATTAGTTTTTTTATGGGTACGTTACGTTTTCGCTTTCCCCCTTCGATATATTCATTATATTCCCGTAGAATGATGATGATAAGTATTTGTAGTCAAAGCATTAAACTGTTAAATTGCCATTTTTATTAGGTATGATGATATACATGTAGAGATTGAATTCTTGAAATACATCATGGTAGTATTTATTTGTAAGTATGTACCATTACTATGCACTTACTACATTACTATATGAACTTAATAATGATAGGCTATGACTTACTGTTTCATTATTATTGTTGTTAAATAACTATTTTTATTTAATATTATTTTATTTGAATTCTATTGATTATTTTATTTTAAAATAGAGAAATGTTTTAATCTTTGTTTAAGGATTCATAGGTATAATAGGATTACACTTGACTACTGCATGTTGTCTTATCTGTTTAACATTTAATCTACATGATAGTTACCGCTAACTGTGCAAGCGGTGTTAATCTTTAATTAATTTGTAGTACCCGCTTTTTTCAAATAATGTTTTAAAATTTGTAAATGTAATGTATAATGAATTGTTGATTGACCAATAAATAAATAGATAAGTAAATTACCGAGTAGGGACAGATTAAGAATCACCACCCCGTTTCTTTCCCAGGGTGCTGAAAAAGGCCAGCTAAGGAATATTGTACACATAATATAACATATCTCTGCGAGAGACGAAAACCTATAAAATAAACCCTGTGCCAACTCGCCTGGACCAGGGATTATGGTTTGACCATAATCCCTCCCAAAGTGAAGCAGGCCCGTGCCCAATAGTGGGACGTTAGAGGGTTAGAGAGAAAGAGAGAGAGAGAGGTTTATTTATTCAGGGAGCTAGCTCTTAACCGATTTATTTATTTATTTATTAGGAAGACCAACAGCATTTAACAATGGATCATAAAAAAAAATCAATATGCAACGTACAGCCAATTATAGGTCTTCACCTATAGTGTTTCAGTAGAACAAATCAAAAATGTGACAGTAGAGCACATCCACAAATTAATACATACATAGTACATTGATAAATATAATACACTAAATAAGTAACAACTGTAACAACGAAAAACAATATATCAGTAACAACTATATAAACAATAATTTAAAAGAGAGAATTTGCAAATCTACAGTAAATTATCCCAATTTGTACTATGAAACCTATTAAAGAAATCTATTAAAGAAATCAAGGCTAAGCAACCGCCTCACTAATGCTATATTTGAGTTAAACATGTCTAACTGCCGCACTCAGAGACATTTAATGGTTACTTAAGGAGCTCTTTAGTATTGATTTAAAAAAGTTTTAACTTAACTTTTACTTTTTTAAATCAATACTAAAGAGCTCCCTAAGTAACCATTAACATTTAATGGTTACTTAAGGAGCTCTTTAGTATTGATTTAAAAAAGTTTTAACTTAACTTTTACTTTTTTAAATCAATACTAAAGAGCTCCTTAAGTAACCATTAAATGTCTCTGAGCGCGGCAGAAAGTCGTGCATTTTAATTGCTGAATTTACGGTCTTGCAAGCTCGCACCAGATAAGAATTCTGCCAGTAATTGGATGTCGCAGAAGGTAGTTCAAGAGGTACATAGTGTCTCAATGGTCTGATAGGTACTTTTATATTAATTTCTGATAGTATAAATTCACTGTCGACCTGATTATTTAAGATTTTTAATAAGTAAACGACATCTGCAATTTGACGCCTGGTAACCAACGGGAGTATGTGAAATCTTGCGCATAGTCGATGATATTCTTCCAATTTGTACGCTACTTTACTGCGATAACATAGATGTCTAATAAATTTTCTCTGTATACTCTCAATCCTGTCTATATATTTATTATATCTTGGATTCCAAACTTCAGTTCCATACTCCAGTTTGCTTCGTACGTATGTGCAATACAATATTTTTAACGTTTTAATTTCTCTAAAACAAGTCTATGCACGCAGGATAAACCCAAGAGCCTGTGATGCCTTTTTTACGATGCCGTCGATGTGTTCATCAAAAAGTAATTTTGAGTCATATACGATCCCTAAATCACGAATAGATTGGAATTTTGACAGTTTCTGTCCTTTTAAAAAATAATCTGATGCAAATACGTAGGGTCTCCTAGTATAAGTGACGACCGAGCATTTTAATGGATTCAGTTCTAACTTATTATGAGCACAATAGTCATCAAGGCGTGATAAATCATCTTGAAGGGCATGTACATCTGCCTGAGATGATATAGGTGCGTAAATTTTCATGTCATCTACAAAGCAGAGTATTCTTGAAAAGTGAAAACAATCAGCTATGTCATTTACAAAGATTACAAACAATAAAGGCCCCAAAAGAGACCCTGGGACCCTGACCCAGCTGGAAATACAATTATTTAGCGCTACTGCTTGAGACCTATTATCTATATATGATTTAAACCACCTCAGCAGGTCACCTCTTATTCCTATGGTTGCCAGTTTACGAATTAAAGTGGAATGATCAATGCTGTCGAAACACTTGCTGTAATCAGTGTAAACGACATCGATATAACTTGATCCCTTTCTGATTGACGGTTCCATATCCCTTAGACAAGCTCTTCTTCTCCACTGGGCACACTGGCCCCATGCCCATGGCCAAGCAATTGTTAGGATTATTAGGTACAAACATAACTTACACGGTACCGTCCTGCTGCGCTGAGCTTATGTGGGAGCATTATTGATCAATAATTATATATTTTCTATTACTTCCCAAATTCCTATTAATACTTCGTTTAAGAAATGAACATTTATTTAAGCAGTTAACATCGTGCAAGAAACGAAAATCTTGAAACCAAACTTATCTACTATTAAATATACTCATATTAAGGATGCCATGGAAATTATAGTAATAATTTACTTCCTACTAACCAATATTATGAATTTACAACTAAAGTTCTCTCTCTCTCTCTCTCTCTCTCTATCGCTCAGTCTGTCTAGCCCATTGCATATCCACCTACTGTTGGGCACAGGACTCCTCAACTTTAGGAGGGTTTATGGTCTACTTTACTGCGCTGACCAGGCGTGCTGGCATAGGGTTGTGTTTCGAATTTTCCCTCTCTCTCAGTAGATGTTAACTGGTTATCCTTTAGCTGGTTGTATCAGCACCCTGGGTAAGAAATGGGGTGGTGACACTCTCACGGATATCACTAAAGTTCACTGAGATGAAATAAAACAACATTACTATTGAACTAGAGCTAACTTTATTTCTACCAGACGCGAACCTTTGATTTTTGCAATTTACTGATGATTGAAAGATTAAATATTCTTACTTGTCTATCATATTAGATTTTATGTATTATATGTTTATCATATTATTATTTATATGTATATCATAACTATATAATAATATAATTATCGATTATATTAATATTTGAAAGTGGAATATAAACCTATGTTAATATTATGACACAGTTGGTTATATATTCTTACATCTACATCATGAATATTATATGAAAACATTTTAACACCACCATTTGCAGAAAGATATATATTGTTAATTGTAATACTTTGATACTAACCTACAAATATTTTAATTATCAAAAAATGTACGAAATACCAAAAAGTAAATTCCTGGTATTTTGTTAGCCAATGGGTATATGATGATAGTGAGAGGAGGCTACCCTTGTTAACATCACCAGACCCAAGATTCCCTCAGTCGACTTTTACGACTTGCCCGGGATGAGAAGCAGCTGAAACATTCGATGTTTTTCTATCATTCCCAGTTCAGCTTGGGAATAGTTGATCTGAATCACGGAATGCTTAATCCACAGCTCTACCACGCATTGTTCGGTAAATTATGACAAAGCACCAGGTTTGTTTTAAAACTGGTGATTTGTTAGCCATGACTTGAAGGTCATAGTGGGAAGGAGGCTAAACCCTAGTTGTAATATCTCACCACGACCTGCGATGTTAGACTGGTGTGCAATCGCTACACCAGTCACTAGCTGCATGAAAACACTTGTAATATAATTCTGCTTACAATATTTTCTGCCTTAATATCTAATTGCTTAAATCTAATAACTTAATACTAAATCGATATTGTACTCTTAATAGAGACAATATTTAGTCGGCATCACCAGTACCTATCACTATATACTTAACTAAACTATGATATTTTCATAGTTTTATTCCTTTATAATACTTAGCCTATAATATATCAGCTTTCAACTTAATAGAATTCATTAACTTCTTGCTATCAAAGTTATAAGAAGTTTGCTTCTCCTTTTAATCGATACAAGTCAGTGCTGAATACCTGCATGACATGACATGTTAAAAATATTTTGAACATGTCTAGATTTCGTGATCAGTAACAATTATAATTAGTATTCTAAGAAAATCCAAAAAGTAAATTATGAAGCAAAAGAAATGATGATGTATGATGACGAGTTCGCTCAGCAAATTTAGTTATACTGACTTGTATCTTCGTATAAACGAGAACGGTTTCAGCTCATTGCACTAAACTATATTTGGATTTGGTTGTAATGTCGATTAAATTGTATCAGTCATACAAACAGTTCTGTAACCACATCTTACAATCTCTAAGATTAATCTTCTACCAGTCCAGATCCAAATACATAAGATTTAATTTATAGTTCTGGATCCAGAAGCCATATTTCTGATGTTTTGAACATTTCAATGACACATCCGAATAATAATGGATTAAGAATATAAATGCCGCCACCCTATTTATTCCCGAGGATGCTGCAAAAGTCAGGGGACGTTATAAATAGATTAACATCTTATGCGTGAGAAAGAACTCTTGGTGAACGCCTGGTGGACGCGCTATAGTAGACCAAATAACCCCCAGAAATGAAGGAGACCCGTACCCAACCGTGGGACCTTATTATGCTGAGAAGGGGAGATATTTCAATAAGGTGACGACGGTCATATTAATATCACATCACACACAAATCTCTAAAGTTGGAAACCCTTTGACTGAACTTCACCAAGAATGTTATCCTACAGATGTTTTGTAGTTTTTGCTTGATAGGTAGTTTATATTCAGAGCTAATGTACCAATCAATGGCGCCAATTCTGCTTTGCACATCTAAACTTAAATAAAACATAAATATTGTTAACGTCAATGACATAGTAACTAAGCTTTATGTCTGGGTAACATACATGATTTTTATTACTATAAAGATATGATGTTTTGTTATTTTGTTTTTGAAGCAATAGAATTGATACCAGTACTATAGCCTGTGCACACTAACTTAGATATTATCTATTAAGATAATCAACTTAAAGAAAAATGTAGTCATTAGATTATGTTCTTCTTTAATCCGATATCAACAATGTCCACCGTTACATTAAAACTATTTTAAAGCTTTGTTTTCCACTATTATATATGAACATTAAACGATTTCTCGAGATCCCTTGCTTTCCAACAGTGTTTATCAATTTAGGATAGTTTATAAGCAAAATAATGTGATTCATCACTCAACACAAGCCAGTGCTGGATTGAATAACAATCCACCTGATAGTCCCGGATTTAATCCGGATGAAGTGATGAGTTCATAATGATTTAAGAATCTAGTCACAATAATTATAATCTAGAATAATAATCATCATAACTGGATTAATATTTCATGACAGTAACTTCTATTGATGGCATTGTTAATAATCAGCTACATACTGTTAACTTGATATTAGAACGCCATCTATCATCAAGTTACTGAAACATCATACATTAAGTATGATGTTTAGATGAATAATGCATTAAAATATAGTATTTTAATGCATATTGCGTCATAATTCGCTGTTGGATGTTTCCAACAGTGATTTATGAAGCAAAAGGTTGGTTGTAGTATGATTATGGTTTCGCGCAGCGGATTTTGATGTACACTGGCTTGTGTTACACTGAAGATAACACTATTTGTTTAAGCTTATAAACTATCCTAATGCTTCTAGATAGAAAGTAGACTAGATCATTGTCGATTTAGAAGCCATTTTATATCTAAACATTGTATGAAATAAAGAAACCAAGCTGTCCGCGTGGTGACAGACTAACAATACAAGTGTCACCACACCATTTTTTCGCCAGCTTGTATTACCACTGAGCTAACTCAAGAATGAGCTAACTAGAGCTAGCTCAGGGATAATTATAAACAGTTAACATCTTCTGTGAGAGACAGAAAGCTCGAAACTAAACCCTAAGTCTACTTGCCTGGACAGCGCGGTGTAGTAGACCAATTAACCTTCCGAAGTTGAAGGTCCGTGTTCAATAGTGGTATATTAATGCTTTGAACAAGTTTTCAAATGCAAGGTGGACCAGATTACTTAACATTATTAATCATTGGTTGTACACAAGTTATAACCATTATTTCATAGCAATTCTTGATTTTATACTACTACTAGCTGACCCGGCAAACGTTGTTTTGCCATACAAATGTCAGGGGTGGACAACCCTTATCACTTAGAGGTTTGAAAAATAGATAGTAGCCGATTCTCAGACTTACTAAATATGCATAAAAAATTTCATAAGAATCGGTCAAGCCGTTTCGGAGGAGTATGAGAACGAACATTGTGACTAGAGTTTTATATATTAGACTAGTTGTAACCCACGGCTTCGTGCGTATAGAATTTAATAACTACTATACAAAAACTACATCAAGATCTATTGCGTAGTTTTAGAGATACTTACATAAGGACATACAGAAATAACGACTTTGTTTTGTAATAACCGTCATTAGCTCAGATATAACTAGATGTTAAACAAAAACCATTAGTTTGTGCTTATTCTTTACACTTGTTATTAATAAGTTCGTCAATGCCGTTTTTTTAACAATTCTTTCTTTTTTCCTTTGCCTTCACTATACTATCTTATGTATTCTAATCTGGATTCCGAGTTCTCTATAAGGACAACTTCCGCGTATAATATCTAAGATATCGCAAACAGATCTATCTATAGTTTTGGTTTTACAATTTAATCTTAAAACATTACAACATTATGTAATATAGTCATCAGCAATATGTATATAATTCAAATATTCCTCTAGCAGTAAATCTGGCCAGTTGACCGTTCACTGATGCAGGAGCTATGTCCACTTGGTGCTCCAGCAATACACAATATATTGGGAACTAGGCTTGAGTTCCCGATATCCCATATATATTATTATATATACAACGACACTATACTGTTTGTAATATCTTTAAATACATACATAATTCTACACACAATCTATGCAATTTTATGTGAGTGAATTTATTGTGCCTTGCGATCGCCATGTTTCAAATGTTTGTTTTACTGTAATACATTACGACAATATACTCGAGTACGAATATATTCTATCTGTAATAATAATACAATATTTAATAACATAGCAACGTATAACAGAAAATAATTGAGAAAATTATATAATTAGCCGCCGAAATACGTTCCATTTATCACCATCTTATGTTGTCGGCTGTTGGTTCCAATGGTCTCAAATCCATTAATGCTCATGATGTTCAGTATCACTCAGGTATCATAAACGACGCTTTTCAGCTAAATCTAAAAATATAACAATATACATATTAGAAATTGTTAGAAATATTAAAATATACTAGAATATTAATATTTCAATGCTCACCATATTGATAATGATAACAAATATAAAGCAGCTAAAAGGTCCAGCTAAATATCCCAGAGATTTACTAATATCTGAAAGTAAAATGTATAGGTATTGTTAGCAAGTTTAAATCTAAAAAGTAGTTTTCTAGAACAAATAGTAAAAGCTGCACATATTTTTGGTATTTAGGATTGAAAAATAATAATGAGGAATAATTTAAGCCCGTGTGGCGGAGGAACAAAGGTTACAAGTGTCACCACCCCATTTCCTTCACGGTGTGCTGTAACAGCAACTAAGTAAAATTATTAGAAAATAACATCTGTAAGAGATGGAAAACTTGAAACAAAACCCTATGTCAACGAGCCTGGTCGGCGTGTTATAGAAGACCTTCCCGAAGTGGAGGAGGCTTGTATCCAACAGTGAAACATTAATGAACTGGGAAAGGAAACAAAAGCTTGTACAAAGGAAAAAAGATATTAAAGTCATACCTTCATAATGTCACCCTTATATTTAGCAAGTACCGGGTGTTCCAATATATAATAGTGTGATGTCCAACATGTTCAGACATGGCAGAGCTCTGTTCTGTGCTGGCCACTTGGACGAGTAGGACAGAGCTCCTCCTTGTCATATAACCTGAAATAATTATAAATTGAAATTTAAATATCAATACCCAAAAACATAATTTCAAAAAATCTTGTAAATATGTAAAAATCTATCTCTACTTTTACAAATAATAATTGGAGACAAAAAACTTTCTAAGTTAATAATGAGGTATGTTAACTTGAATACAGTTTCTTCTTATTTAAAAGCAGATCGTTGTTCTTTCTTTAAATCTCATAAACTGCACTGCACTGCTGCATACTAGCTTCCTCCACGATAGAAAAAGTAATATAATCAATTGTACCAATGAAGAAGGTAGTCTTCACAGATTATCCTTAACTGTTTCTTAAAGAACCCCAAGGAACTTAAATCGTAATTCTATGCAAAACCCATAAGAAATCAGGAGATGAGTAATATTAATTCTGCATCAAGACCGTGTTCATGTGAACTCGTCTTGTAAATTTAATGATTGAAATTTGCTTATTGTTTCGTCATATAGGTACTCACCATAAGTTGGAAGTGTGCGTAGATTCTTCCAAACTGCATGTAGCAATATTATGAATCTGATTTTACATCGCACTATATATATTGACTCTGGTATTACCTGGAAATCGACAATAATGGCTACATAAATAACAAATAAGTACAAACTTAATTTTGCAAAAATAGAAATAAAATCTCAATTCATAATCATAACACTTTGAGTTATTTTTTATCGCGATGGCTTTATCGCGATGGCGTATTATTTTCTTATATGTCTTCGTATCACTAGTGCACTCGTTCTGTATCACTAGTGCACTCTTTCTATATCACTATAACTCTGCCTTCGTATTACTATAGCTGTAGGTTACCGTATCGCTAAGCCTGTGTCTCTATATCACTGTCCCCCTTTTCATGTTTCATTAAAACTTTGCCATTGTAGAACTATTTTCGTATCATTAAAACACTGTCTCCTTATCACTTTATCTCCGTATCACTAGTACTCTGTTTTTGTATCACTATAAGTCTGCCTCTACATTGCTATAACTATGTATCACTATATCACTAGAACTGTGTCTCCGCAACACTATAAACTCATCTCCGTGTCATCAAAACTCTGTCGCTATATCACTATAAAACTATTTTCATATAATAATAACTCTATGTAGTCTGATCAATAAAATCTGCTTCATTATGATTATGACACTGTGTCACCGTATCACTACGACTCTGTCTTCGTAGCCCTCAACAATGAATTCCACTATATACCACATTAATTTTTCTGAATTCTCTTAAAAAAATACTGATGTTATAATGGTGAAAATTTCAAATTGCAGTTTAGTACTCCTGCTAGCAAACAAAAAAGAGTTGTTTCAGAGAAATTAGATAGTGTGAAAATAATTTTGCGAATTAACTAATCGTTTTAAAATTTTGTTGATTATTATTCCATATTCTACTGATACTGCTGAAAAAGATCCAAAAAAGCACTTACATTCTAGACCAGCACCAATTTTCGGTGTATCTTGATCACGTGACAGCGCTCCTCTATTTTATTGAGGAGCGCTGTCACGTGATCAAGATTCACCGAAAATTCACTTCACTTTTTCTTACTGAATACCAGTGCAGTATACTAAACTTACCATAATATCGGTACTCTGAAGACTCTCCAGCAAAAGTTAAAACCTAGAAAAATTTCCTCTACATAATTTTAGATAAAAATATCTTACCTGATCCTGAACACTGATGTTTTAAATAACATCATGATGAGCTGGATAAACCTTCGGGCATCTTCGGGCAGTCGTGGAAAATGTCCGCCGGTTGGAGACACTAAGTCCTGGATTTTTTAACAGCACTTTGACAATTCACACCATTATTACACCATACTAACGGCGGCGTTTAAAAAAAAATAAAAGAAAAATAAAAAGAAAGTAAAGATTATGGTCACATGTTGGTGGTTGTGAAGATGATGGATGACTGCGAGCGTCCAGGGGATCGTCAGCACATATTAAGGGTGCCGGACAGGAGGGGGAGATATAGATATCGATCTGATAGCCACGCATGCGTAATATAGCGTATAAAAATAAAATACCTGGGATAATCTATACATACAATAAAGTTTGCTACGAGTCTGTACTTTGGTAAAATTTAAAAAAAAAGCTATTTAAGTTGAATTTATAACAGCAGTTAATGAAAAAAATTTTTAAATAATTTTTGTTCATCTAACTAACTATCTAACTTAGTAAATGGGCTACATTTTACACAAAAATCGTTATTATTCCAAGCTGTTGATTTGAAATTCCACAGGTATGAAGTCGCGGGCGACGTCTAGTCTTAAACAACCTACATATAAATTTGTTTTTCTATCTTTATTGAATAATTGAATAGTATGATTTTAATGTGTTCTAGAGAAGATTTTAATTTTAAATTTCGGTTTTAAACTTCTCCTAGGATAGTTTCTCTCTAGAATATTCATAAAGGACACCTATAATATTTGTATTAATATTTATGTTAATTAGCCACGGCCGACCAGGGAGACAATAGTAAATAGTCAGTATAAATTAATCGTAAGTAAATAGGTGCAAGATATCTGCTTAAGTTCGCATCTCGCCTTGAATATTATTGACCTAGGGTAACATGTTCTTGGATAAGGAACTAAGAACCTTTAACGGGCCTCTTGCTACTAACTTGAACTCGTGAAATATAATAAAAATTGATCAAGATAGACTCGAACATAACATGAGTGTATATTGTTATATCATCAACTGATACTAAAATTATCAGCTCTTTAGCTTTCACCGTTCCTGAGATACAGCCTATTGACAGACAGCGAGTTCTAGGGTCTCGTATATCTTTTAACGGTCCTCGTGGTTGAGTGGTTTATGTAACGGACTACCAATTAAGAGGTCGCGGGTTCGATTCCCTCTCGGGACAATCATTTGTGTGATTTTTCTAATTGTCATACAAATTTTTGTACTGCGTCTGGGTGTTTACTATGTATTATAAGTATGTATTTACAAAAGAAAAGTAGTGTATGTATTCTATCCGTATTCTTGTTCCCATAACACAAGCATATAAGCTTAGCTTGGGACCAGAGGACGCTGTGATGTCCGTGAATATTTATTATTATTTATTAATTGATACGGAACCCTAAAAATCTCGAAAGTTTTTATTTCATTGCTTTGGTCGACAGACGACAGACGACTGATGATAAGTGGCATCCGTTGCTCATGGAATCAAGAATGAAGTTTCTAAGAATCTATGGATAGATGGAGGTAAAGGAATTTGTTGTTCTTTTATGGAATATCTACAGTTGCATAGCCTATAGTTCAAAATAACACACAGGCTATACAACATTGCGGTAACAGCCAAGGAGCGGGACAGTAATTACAAAAACACGGGCATAAGTAAACACAACAGTATGTAACAAATAATTTTATTGTTCTATATTTACATTTATATAATAATTGGTCAAGTGCGAGTCGGACTCGCGCACGAAGGGTTCCGTACCATTATCTATGCAACATAAGGCAACGTTATTAGTATCGAGCAAGAAACGGTAAAAAAATCATGTTTGTTGTATGGGAGCCCCCCTTAAATATTTATTTTATTTTATTTTTAGTATTTGTTGTTATAGCGGCAATAGAAATACATCATCTGTGAAAATTTCAACTGTCTAGCTATCACCGTTCTTGAGATACTGGGTGCGGAACCCTAAAAATCATGTTTGTTGTATGGGAGCCCCCCTTAAATATTCATTTTATTTTATTTTTAGTATTTGTTGTTATAGCGGCAATAGAAATACATCATCTGTGAAAATTTCAACTTTCTAGCTATCACCGTTCTTGAGATACTGGGTGCGGAACCCTAAAAATCATGTTTGTTGTATGGGAGCCCCCCTTAAATATTTATTTTATTTTATTTTTAGTATTTGTTGTTATAGCGGCAATAGAAATACATCATCTGTGAAAATTTCAACTCTCTAGCTATCACCGTTCTTGAGATACAGCCTGGTGACGGACGGACGGACGGACGGACGGACGGACGGACGGACGGACAGCGAAGTCTCAGTAATAGGGTCCCGTTTTTACCCTTTGGGTACGGAACCCTAAAAAAACTAGCTGACCCGGCAAACGTTGTTTTGCCATACAAAAAAAAAAGTTTGAAAAATAGATGTTGGCCGATTCTCAGACCTACTGAATACGTATGCAAAATTTGAGAAGAATCGGTCAAGCCGTTTCGGAGGAGTACGGTAACTAACATTGTGACACGTGAATTTTATATATTAGATAAATATAATTTACAGTATTAAATGCAACATCGCTACACACAAACTGAGAGCCAGGCAGCTCCTCACCGAGCTGGTCGACCCGCTGCTAAAGAAGAACGACTTTTCTAAAAAAAGAATAATATTATTATAATTATTGAAATACTAGCTGCCCCGGCAAACGTTGTTTTGCCATACAATTCTGTATAAAATAAAATTTCATCAAAATCGGTCCAGCCAATTTGTAGCCTATGTGTTATTCTGATGTATAAGCTATATTGTGGTAAAGTTTCATTCAAATCCATTCAGTAGTTTTTACGTGAAAGAGTAACAAACATCCATACATACATCCATACTTACAAACTTTCGCCTTTATAATATTAGTAGGATTCATCTAAATATCTATATAAAAGTAAAAAACTGACCGAATGACTGATAAACTCACAGATAAAAATATAATATAATTTTAAACTTATGCTTGTTTTTTTTACGTTCTTGAGTTCTAGGAATGAATTTTTGGAAAATCCTTTGAAAAATGTGGATCGAGAGACTGTTTACAGATTTTTTTAATTTTTTTCATTTAATAATACTGCTAATTTCAAACTAGACAATACGTATCTATTACGTGTATTCGTAATATAATATTTACAGGCGTGTATAATACTTAAATTAGGAACAGATATTGTAAAAAAAGACTCGTAAATAATGCTCTACTCTCTACCTATTGTTTGCGTGACCATAATAATGAATGCGAGAGGTGATTGTGTGGAATAATTTATGGGCAACCTGTTGTAACCAGCTGAGCCTTCTGTGTACAAACATGGCTCAAGAAATGCTGGTTTTAGTATGAGTTCGTTGTCTTAAAGTAGTGTGGAAGACTAACTAACAAGGACTAGGAATGCAACTATCCCAATTCTATATCAAAATACGGCTCAAAATCAATTTGGAACTAGCGTCAAATTAAAACAGTGGCTCATCAAGGATACAACATATCATTACTTTGACAAAATTTTCTTAGGATATGTAAAGTACATGATAAAAAAGCCAAATGATAATACAATTTCTTCCGAAAAAATGGAACATTCCTTCTCGAAAAAAAACCTTGGTCACCAACCTGTGGTCAGTGTCACACAAAAGACTGAAAACAATCTGACAAATGAGCCCGAGACAAATAACAAACCAACTTAGAAAATATTCCATTACTTCGTACTGAAACTTTTCCATATAATAATACAAAGGTGAGCCCACAAAAGCTATGAAACGAATGGAAATTTCCAGCAACTTTCAACAACAACTGCGCAATAAACCATTCGTTTGCTCTCGAATATTCCAATCGATACAGGCAACATCCAGGAGCTCAAATTCTATTAATAAGCCATCCAATTACTCGATACCTAGGCAACGGGTGGGTGCCTACCTTTACCCACTTATCCATCATTCGTACGAGCGTTATAAAAACGTTGCGATCAAAACCAGACGTTTTTTAAACTGACGTTGTTCTTTCCAACATCGCTTTGTGACGTGTGGGATAAATTCATCCTTAGGGAACACATACAATTTTCACTATAAGTTTACAAGCCGGCACTTCAAAATCATAACTATTTTAATAGTCACTATTGTATTTGTTACAGATTAATAACGACTTTTTGGACTTTGAAATTAATTGCAATAGACCTTACAAGATACTATTTAAAATAACTTAAAGCATCATTTCGAAACAATAAAGAAAGCGTTTCAAAAACGCCAACCCTAGATTTCGCCAATGTCTTTAATAACGCCCGTTTGGTTATGTTCTTATATACGTATCAGAGTGAGAAGTAATGCTCTACCCATGAGTTAGACAAGGACAGCATCCATCTATTTACCCCCTTATGTATTTTGTGCAGGACCTAGATATGGATGCACTTATAGTCTATAGGATGCAAGTATTGATCGACCACGCCCGGGACGCGCTAGGGTATGTCTCCCTCTGTTCTTTAAGCCCAGGAAATCTAAAAATAGAGAGCGAATTTGATGGTGTTTCTATTCAAAAACTTTTCAGAGCATATAGTTTTTTTAGTTCAGTATACACAACGTGATTCTATAGACACAGGTATACTAAAATATTCAATCACAAAAAAGATACTTGTGTGAGTAAAAATATCTCTGAAATTCGGGGTAGCTATAAACTGAAACATAATGCGATTAAATTATTAAAATATAGTTGAACTTACTCTTTTTCTCATTAGGGTCTGTAACTCCACATTGTCGGTACGATATGGTCCTCTTACGTTTTGTGTCCACGAAGCCAGGGATGAAGATACTGGGGGAGTCCAGTCGACCTGATGCTAGTAACCTGGGCAAACATACAAAATTATAATGACTTTCGAACAGCTGAACCTAAAAACAAATCTTTCGAAGAAGAAGAAGTGGACGAAGTGCTAGTGGAATCCTACGAGTACAAGTAGGGCTAGACTTAAATTGTTGTTTTGTACCATGTGGCATAAGTAGACCAAACAATCTCCTAAAGAGGAGGAGGACCGCGGGTAATAATGGGACATTAATGAAATAGATATAACAAAGGAGATTACTTAGTGAAGTCCAGCTCAAGTCTGTTAGCCTGAGGTCCTGTGAAATGTAACAGCAGCTGTATGCAGGTCCCGCCGTGAAGGATGCGGGTACGTCTAGCGTCCACACTCACCATCCACTCAGGAACACCCAGCACACGACGCATATCAGACAAAAACATACCCCTGCAAATATTAATCAAATTTAAATGCATGTTATTGTTATTATGATAAATATTTAGTTATTTCACATATTCGCATAAATAATATCGTCATTGAAACACTCTAGCAATACAACAATAATTTAATTATTTGTTTTACACATATTATAAGGCCACATCTTGTTACTGCTAATAAACTAAATTTACATTACTTCCGTCGACCACAAATCAAAAACCGTATCTTAGAGCAATATTGATGTAATTTCTCTCATTGCTTGACCTGGGTATTATAAGAATTTTCTTCTTCTATCTAATATTAAAGAAACTATTAATTTTAACTCCATATTAATACGGTTAGTGATTCTCTTTAGCATGCTGTGAGACCCTACCAAACGATATTGAAATTGGTGGAAACGTTAAAATTAACTCCTATGCCAACACTGTTATAATATAGTATAAATCAAATATCTTCGCGATGTGATGACTCTTGTCGAAAAGTGGGAAGTTTATAAGTTTTACATGTATATTTTTTTACAATTTCATATTGTTATAATTGCAATTGCTAGTAATAGACGTTCATCTAGTTTCATTTACTGGCCATATTATAATTATCTAGTGTCACCTGACTGAATCTCCATAACAGACACAACTAACTAGTTCTATAATAACATATGATATGAACTCACAGCACAAATCTGGGTGGTTTCATAATGTTGACGTATTTTATGATGTCTTTGTCTGGCTCGATGTTTGCACAGGCGAACCTCTCTGAGGTGCGTTCTGGTCCGAACACTACGATGGACCGTCCCACAGCACTGACAGTACCCTCAAGGGGGAAGTTGCTGTCTATGAACATCTGACGATTGCCTCCCACATCTATGACATAAATTATATAAACCAGTTATCCTGAAATCCTCGTCTCAGGATGTTATCTGCGTACATAGCTGGCTGGTGATAAAAAAGCGGTAGTGAGGACTAGCCTAACATGAGTTGAACCCCTGCTCGAATGGTTTCATTTCATCAGAACATATATTTTTCGTCGTCATACTGAATATGATGCAAAGAGAAATGTAGCGCGGGTATTATAGCTACACATATACTAACCGATGGTGCCAAGTCTGGCTGTGAGATCACCGACGTCACATCTCAGAGGATTGTCCGCACCACATTCTTGATTGTATAAGTCGTGCTGCAATATAACAACTACTTTACAACAACATGTTAATCTAATTATAACGATATTCCTCTTATTACTTTTTCTTTTTCTCAATCCATTAACATCCCACTGTTGGGCATTGGCCTTCTGCACTTTAAAAAATATTTGGTCCACTACGCCACGCTAACCATGATATTTCTTGCCATATAGTTTAATTTCAAGTTTTCTATCTGTCACCTTCGCTCCTACAGGACCCTGGGAGGAAACACTTTTAGCATCAAAACCCGAATGTGATCTGTTTGCTGCGAGATGGATGAATGCCTTAGATATTGTGAACTAATGAACAGTCATTAATAGGATAATATCCTCATTATTGTATTTTGCTGTGTGTATTTATCTTTATTGTGTTTTTTGGTTTTTCATTGTTTTACAAAAAAAAATTTTTTCTCTTCCTGTTTACTAGTTTCTTTTCTGTTCGTTTATTAGATTTTACATGTTTTTGTATTCTTTTTCTTTATTTTAATCTTTGTATGTATAACGCATTAGTCTTAAAACTGTAATGTTGTACATTAATTATGTGTAATAAATAAATAAATATTTTTAACCCGTCACCACACGGACTTATAACACTTACATTGAGCGGATCAGCCAGTTGAGTGAAGTATGGGTTCCATCGATATCCTCCCGCGACACAGCGCGTGTGGGTCACCTTAACTGCTGCATCTACCCCCACGGGGTTCACGAAGATCTCCCAGTTATGGTGCAGAGTCTAATAAAATAATGTTATCGATTGATAATATAAAATTTAAAAAAAAAACATTAATAAATGAAGAACATGAAACATGAAAGAACACAGAAATGGAGAACCTTGTGCAAAACACTTCAAAATACGTGTCATTGAAATTAAAATTATTAAAATTATTTCTAATGAAATGTCATTAAAATTATTTCTCAAAATTACACATAATAGACCCAATGTATAAACAAAGTGTCAGACGTGGTATAGACAGCCATTGCCAGTACCGCTAGCATTATGTTCTGTCGCGACTCCCATTACAAGCACTAAAATTTTATTGGACGGGCTTCGTGGTGGAGTGGTTTATATAATGGACTGCCGATCACGAAGTCGCGGGTTCGATTCCCGCTTGAGACAATCATTTGTGTGATATCCAAAAATGTCATACAAATGTTTGTACTGCGTCTGGGTGTTTTCTATGTATTATAAGTATGTATTTACAAAAGAAAAGTAGTTTATGTAGTATATCCGTATTCTGGTACCCATAACACAAGCATATATGCTTAGCTTGGGACCAGAGGACGTTGTGTGAAATGTCCGTGAATATTTATTTATTTATTTTTTTCTCAAACTATAGTGCTCTCAATGTCATACAGGGATGTTCTCCACAACTGAATGTGATGATGACAGCTGAAATGTATTCTATTCCGTCATCAAAAAACATAAAATTGAATTATCATATAGGCAAATCATAATTGTTGCTATGGACGTGTTGTTAAGAGATATGGTCCGGGATGCTGTGAGCATATCGATCGAGGCATCGCGCATGCGGATATACATAATTAGATACAAATAATTTAATCTGCCCACGTCCACAAATCAGCGCGCGCTTGTTTTTCATCCTGCCCTTATCCCAAAACATTTTTGTCGACGCAACACGTAATTTTTGTAATATTCTCTAACACTTGCACGACTCTTTAATTGGAATTAAACAGCTTTGTATGGATTCAGACTCAATATTGTTTTAATGATTTTAGAGTGCTGTACTAAAAATAAAACTGGATCCTATCCTATTATTGAGACCACGCTGACCGTCCGTCCGTCTGTTACCAGGTTGTATCAGTTGATGCTACAACAACATAATACTTATCACCATTATTCTCCTGCAATTTATCTAATTACCTCGTGGCGCAGATGTTGGGATGGTGATTTCTTTTTGATCATGGTTTCTTTACTCAGAATATTGGTGTTGTACTTAACTGTAATTTCTTTTTATGTAAACAAATATATATTCACGGGTACATTCCAACGCAAATCCTCTGTTCCTAAATAAAGCTTTTAAGAGAATCCTGTCCGGATTCGACCACACAACCTGAAGGCATCATTATCTCAACTAGTGGCGTACGTTTTTATCTTGTCCTTGATACATGACCTTGACTACCCTACATATTGTGCAGGGCAAAGGTCATAAACAATGAACATCATTATCTCTTAAAGTTATATTGTGGCTGGTAACATTATTGCTTATTGGTAGGGTGCCATACAGCCAGGATTTCTCAGAGTTGCCCCTCTCTCTCTCTCTCCGACCCATTAATGTCACACTGTTGGGCTCCGGCCTCCTCCACTTCCTTCACGCGCGTTAACCACACGTGTTGGCATATGGTCTATTTTCGAGTTTTCCGTCTCTCACAGAGGGTGTTATTTCCTTAGCTGACTTTTAACTTTTACAGCACCTTGGGAACTGACGGTGACACTGGTGGTGACACTTGTATTCTTATTCTGTCACCACACGGACAATAGTTGAGTTGCACATATTCGAAGGATATAACTTTTTGGGTGTTCCTCCTCCCCCTACTGGGGTCATGGTATGTGATTTTGTACCTGACCATGACCTAGCAAGGGGTGGCGCCTTAAGGGGGGGCGCCTTAAGGGGGGCGGTTAATCGGGGCTTAATCTGATGGGACATTAGGCAGAGTTTTATGTAAGGTGAAAAACTAAAATTTGTATTAAATTGTCAGAGATCTCTAAGAGGAAAAGAGGAGGAAGATCATATTTCCTCTAAATGACAATTATTTAGATATTCACAGCCCTTTATATGGGCAACTTGTCGTAAGGGGTGCGTTAGGGCGTGGGAGTCTATATTACAATATAATCTATATCGTATCCATAAATTTTAATGCTATTCAGTATCTATTTATCTCATCATCCTCCCGCCCTTATCCCATTATTTGGGGTCGGCGCAACTATCTTTTTCTTCCATAGTCTTCTATTAGCCGTCATGTCTGTGTCAACCCCTTTTTCTTTCATTTCCTCTTTCACACAGTCCATCCATCTTTTCTTAGGTCTTCCTCTAGACTTTTTTCTTCCACATTTATACTCAGAACTCTCCTAACGACATTATTTTCCTCTCGTCTCATAACATAATTTTAACCATACCAGAACATCCGCTCGATCTTAAATTTTTCGGTAACTGGCATCACTTTCAGACTTCCTCTAATATATTCATTCCTTATTTTATTAGATAGATAGATTTAGTATCTATTTATCTATTATAGATATTATCTAACACAACAGTTACAATAAGACCATGTTCCGTCGTCCGTCGTTATGGAATAAGGGCAAGAGAAACATGAGTGCTAAAGTATTAAGCTTATTTTGGGCCCAGAGGACTCCGTGTGAAATCTCCAATAATATTAATTTAAAGCTAATTACCGTACTTTTGAGACAACAACAAGTTTCTTATTTTGTCGTATATTCAACAAGTACATACAAAAGTTCTCGAATGTTCTTTCAACTTCTTCAACTTCTTTTAGTTTATGGCTTTTGTATATACAATTTCGCCAACGTCGCGTAACAGGATAGGACACCAAATGATGGAGATTTAATAAAAAAAAAAGAACTGGAGGCCGGTAAAATCATAAAATAATTATAACTATAACTACATTCAACTGCTAATTGGTGTGATTAAACTGAAACAAACAAAATATTAACTAATTATTACAGATACAACTAGTGTTGAACAAACATTAAAACTAAGACTAAAAATTATATTATACATCTAAATTAATTAAATTCTAATCCTATTACTAGTTATATATTCACAAAGTATTCTAATGAATGGACTATATACATGAGACAGTAAAGATTTTAAAGAAAGAGGACGAGAGATTTCTGTTGGGACCAACTCATATAAAGACGGCTGATTATTTGAACAAGAAAAAAATATATGCTCCACAGTACCTTCTCCCATACCACACTCACAAATAGAGCTATCTCTTATCCTAAGTTTTGCTAGGAATACAGGTGAACAGCAGTGGTTTAATCTTAAGCGACAAATTGTAGAAGTAGTAGATTTATCTGCTTCTTTAAACTTTGAAAACCATGGTTTAGATGGAATTTCTGGTTGAATATCCCCATAATATTTACCTTTTATCTTTTTAGAAACTGACCATTTTGTGGACCAGTCTTCAAACAAAGTGGATCTTAATGTAGCACAAATATCATGGGAATATACCAGATAATGATCCATAGCGCCTGTTTGAGTGGCATTTTTGGCATGCAAGTCAGCAGATTCATTCCCAAGGATACCTGAATGACCAGGAATCCAGGCCAAAACAATATCAATACCATTTGTGGAACACTCATACAGCATTTCTCTTACTTTTAATACAACTGGAAATCTGTTTTTGGATCTAAAAGGATTTGAAATAATAGCTTGTAAACAACTTTTGGAGTCTGAAAATATGATGGCCCTTTTAATGTTGTGTGATTTAACAAAATTAATAGCCTCAAGAATGGCTATACACTCCCCAGTAAATACAGAAGTAACTGAGGGACATTTATAAGGCAATACTATTCTAGTTGCAGGGATCCATACCGCAGTACCTACTGTACAATTGGGAGATTTAGAGGCATCTGTATACAAAGCTACTCTATTATTATACTGTGTGTCAACTTTAAAATTTAGAATTTTGTTAGCCTCAACAGAGTTTTTACTAATCTGGAAGTCTAAAATAACTTGAGGTTGGAAAATTAATGAATTAAAACTTGTTTTAAATAAGGGCATCCTAGAAATTTGGAAAAAAGGATCAGGGAGACGAGAAAACATAAGGAAACTGCGGAGAAGGCATGGTAATTTTTCAAAAGGAAGATTGCTGCTATTGTATAAATCTAAAAGCTGATTTAACTTATTCAATAGAGGATGATCAGAATTCTCCACCAATTTGAAGAAAAACCTGTTGGACAGGTATTGTCTCCGTAATGCCAATGGAGGTTCCACACACTCCACCTGCATGGCATTGATTGGTGAAGATTTCATCGCACCCAGAATAATCCTTAAACATTTAGATTGTATTCTATCTAATCGCTGAAGGCCCGATTTATTACAGGTGTCTAACAGAAAAATGCCGTAGTCCAAATGACTACGTACTATAGCATTATATACTAATCTTTGTGTGAAAGGGTGTGAGCCCCACCACACACCAGAGAGAGAGCGTAAAACATTAATGTTTTTCTCGCATTTTTGTGCAACATACTCACAATGAGCAACACCAGACAACTTAGTATCTACTATTACTCCTAAAAATTTTACTTTATTCCTTTGTGGAATAATCTCCTGATTGATATGTAAAGATAATGGTGGGATAATTCTCTTTTTGGTAAAAATCACTGAACTACATTTAGCAGCTGATAAAGAAAGTCCATGTTGCATGAGCCATTCAGAGAGATATCTAAGAGCAGAATTTAAACGTGACTCAACTTCTTCTAACGATTTTGCTGACACATACAAAGCAATGTCATCAGCATATTGTAATATTTGACAAAAGGATAGAACCGAAGTCTCTAGATCCGCAGTGTATAGACTATATAATAATGGACTAAGCACGGATCCTTGCGGTAGTCCTTTCCATACTGTTCTGGGTGGCAGGAAATCATTATCTGGAGTTTTGATTGAAATAAACCTTTCCATTAACATATTACAAATAAAACGAACTAATTTAATAGGTAAATTTAAAAATAAAAGCTTTTTCTGAAGTAACGGAAGTAAAACGTTATCGAATGTTCTTTCATGTCAAAACGAAAACCCACAAGAGCGGTTGCTAAGCAACCAAACGAGTTGCCTGGCAACAGACGCGTAGATGTAGGGAGGCTGAATCGATAGTTATCCCGCGCATGCGGCGTATATCGTTCACAGACGAAAAAATAAACCTAGCCAGTGGCACTCGAAGTTATTTGTGTTGTTATATGGTGTTACACACAGGTTTAATATATAGACTAATATTGTGTCATATGACGTATCATAGACACACATAGATACAAAATAATGTAAAAAGCATTGAAAAAATCTTTCCACCGAAGTGATACAAAAAAATCATTTGTTGAATTTCACCTTCCTGTTTCTGTTTATGTAAAATATCTAAAACCGTGACACGAGAATGTAATATCCCAATAATATTATAAATATGAAAGTTTGTGCATAAGGCATCGCGCATATAATACTGAATGGATTTTAATGAAACTTTACAATAATGTAGCTCATACAGTTGATTATTATGCAAGGGAAGATACAGGGCCGCCGAAGACCAGGCAGCCGCCACACATCCTAGCTGAAAAATTTTAGACAGTGGTTCGGTATGAGCACCAGGTCTCTGTTTAGAACCGCTGTCGACAGGCTTAAAATCATAATGATGATCGCCAACCTCCGGTAGGAGACGGCACCGCAAGAAGAAGATATACCCTCATGCTAAAACCCAAGGAATAGGACGTTAGCCATAAAGTCTAGTGAAAATATTAATGAGACGATTAAATAGTTAACTTACATAGTTAGTATCCCTGACTCCAGGATATCTCAGCTTAACTTCAATAACAGTATCACTAGCGCTTCCATCGTTATGTATCAGTTGTGTCATACGTATGTACCCGTATGCGAAGCCCCCGGGGTGATGGAACGAGGCTATAGCGCGGAGCTCCCTCGCTTCAGACGGACTGTATCCACGCTCTATTGATGAACACGCCCAACGACGATGATTCTACAAACATCAAGCATAGATTAGAACAGTACTAAAATAAAAACAACAATTACGGGTTGGACTTGAGTCCAAGTTTCCGTCACATAATTTTCATAATATATTCATCATATCGACCCCAAATAACACCAAATAATGGGACTTCAAGCAATGGGATAAGGGCGTGATGATGATGAGTATCTGTTGTTGTAGCATTCACTGATATGCACAACCTGCAAAAATGTCACCTCTCTAACTATGATCGTTTCAAAGAGGTCCCTAGAGGCGAAGTCTCAGTCATTCCATTTAATTTTATCTTTTGATACAGAACCCAAAAAATCGTTTTAAAATATAAAGCTAAAAATGTTTGTAAATTAACCTTCTTATGTAAGACGACAGATCGTCCCAAGATGCTGTATGGCCCATACAAGGACACGACGGTCTCGTTGAAGAAGGTGTTCAGTGAGCGAGCCTCTATCATACCGTATTTGATACCCAGGTCACCAAGCTCATACTGGTCTGATGTACCTAAACATGAACAGATCACATTAGTTAATAAGTTATTGGGTCGGTCCTGGATACGTGGTACAAGGATAGTTTAACAAACTGCTGGTCACGAGGTCTTGGGTTTGAACTCCGCACAGGACAATAATTGTTTATTTGTGTGATCAATACAGACGTTTTTACCGGTTCTGAATGTTTTCCATCTATTTTAAGATAAGTAGGATATTATGTAGATATTTACATAAGTGCCTATACTTTAAGGACTAGAATACCACTTTATTTTAATCCCTAACTTTTCTTTTCATCCCATGGTTCCCTGGAAGAGATCACTTTATGTGATGAGGCCATTGTATCTAGTCATAAGCTTAATTTCTGTTTCTTGTAAAGTGTACAATTAAGATTAATTTATGAATTTTTGCAATTGACTTGCTATGCTTTTACTAAATAAACTAAATTATAGTGGAAAAATAATTAATTGTAGTGGAAGATTTGGTAAACATATGCGGGAACCATGATAGCTCAGATGGGAGAGCAACGGAACGGTATTCCGAGGTCGTGGGTTCAAGTCCCGCTCATGGTTATCATTTTTTCCACTATAATTTAGTTTATGTACAATTAAGAGTTAATCTATCTATTTATTCGTTTTATATGTGTATTTTGTTACCCACAACACAAGCTTTGAAATACAGCTTAATTTAGTGGCTAGAGGACCTTGTGTGTCCATAAATGACATGCTATACCTACCTTTGAGTGGTAGAGGGCTGAGTGACTTGTTAACATGATAAGGGTTGAATGTGTCATACAGGGTGCTCTTCTCACAAGGGAACTCCAAATCATGTTCTACTGGTACCTGACACATGATTGTTTAAATGAACATAAACACCAAAAACACAATAAAAATACTTAACTTTGTTGCTGTAGAAGTGACAAGATTAAAATAAACAACCCAGTCAAGTACGAGTCGGACTCGCACACGGCGCGCGGCGCGTTACGTTCTATTGTTATCATAATATATTATAGTATTGACCACAAATAATGCCAAATAACCAATATAACAGGACACCAATATAACAGGATAAAGGCAGGAAGGTGATGATGATGACTAGGTATTTTATGTTGCAGCACCAACTGATATACACAAATTGTGACCTTTTCAGGTCTCTAGCTATCACCGTTCCAGAGATACAGACTAGTGACGGACGGACGGACACCGAAGTCTCAGTAATAGGTCGTTTTACCTTTTCGTACGGAACGCTAAGAAGAGTCACGTTCGACCACTAACTGCAAGTGAAACTGCGAAGCAAAGCTATGCTAGAAACTGCTCTAAATATGTGTAATCAT